>OY728162.1:687664968-688914968 GCA_963277665.1 Viscum album | reverse complement strand
TCTAGGTTTATGCTCTTATAAAAATTAAAACCCTAGGATCCATAACAAAGGATATATATGAGGTTGAAAAAAGAATTTGTAATTGTCTTAACCCACATTGTTAAATTTATTTAATATTTTACTTTCACTAAAAATATGGAATTTAAAATAAAATGATAAATTAAATATCTTAAAAATACAATAATATTATTATGATTATGAAAACAAATTTACCATAATTCAGTCCTTCAAATGGAATGTGAAATTATAACCCATGCATATGTTCCACTTATCATCTCCACATAGCGATGCAATTTTCTTCCACCATTATATATAATGGATGGGTATTATGGTGGATTCAATGTTTATATTTTTTATTTATGACATAATTATTCTTATATAATTAAAATATCAAATATTTTTTCTTACCTTCCAATTATCATCTCTAAATAGCGATAAAATTCATTTCCGACTAGCATCGCTATGGATGGGTAATATGATTTGTTTAATGTGTATATGTGATATATATGAAAAAATTGTTCATATATAATTATCATATCATATAATCCTTATTACCTTATAATCCTTTAGAAAACAATAATGTCGTTCATGTAGACATGTAAACTAACACCTCCAAGAAGAGTTTTAATAAATTTTTCATTCTCTTATTGTATTTATTGAAATAAGGGTTTATATAATGATTATATATGACATATATTATATAATTATTATTTTTAAGGTTGATTGATTATTTAAATTTGTTTAGTTCCATCTGGCGAAATATGAAAATAGTGTTCACGTGTACGTATGGGTGGTAGTCTCCACAAATGGTGTAATTCATTTTTATGTTTCTTTATTTAATGAGTTCTTATAAATAAATATATAATGAATATATATTTTATTTTTATCATGATTAAAATTCAATAGTTTATGGAACAATAATAAATATAAAAGGACTGAATCAAATGAAACAAAACTTACATGACAAATGTAGTAGTTATCACCCAAAATAATGATTTAAATAAATAATTCATGAAAAAACAGTGATAAAATAATTTCATTTCATAATTAATGGTATTATAGATATTTTTATGGATCCTAAATAGATTTCTACTAAATATTAATTTACTAAATAGTTTTTTTCACATATGAAGGAATTATGGCCTGAGTTCATTGTTTATTTCGCAATCTAATCATTATTATGGATTTATTTGTGGTTACATATAAAAAAATATAATTATTTTTTCATTATATAATAATCCCAATTTATTTCATTATAATCTATTTATATTTAAAACTTATATTTTTTCCATGTATTTCTACTATTTATGTACACAGGATACCAACATCAAGTTTTAAAGTGAAAACCAATATTATTTTTCTCAATCTAGTATATTTTTCTTTGATATCATTATTTTATGTAAAATTATTTATAAAATATTTTTATTATTAATAGTTAATTTATCCAATATATTTTTGGCCATTATTAAATTTTTATAAAAAGTTTTAAAATAATCATTTTATATATTTCTGAATGAGGATGATTTGGATTTTTTTTAAAATGTGAAACGAATTTTTTTACATTTATATGGAACAAAAATAATTTCTACTCACCATGAAAGATAAATGATATGAATTTCAATTTATAATATTATATTTTTTAAATGAAATTTTTTTACCTTATATTAAAGAAATATTTATATAAATTATTAAATTGACAAAAGTTTATTTTTCTCTATATTTTTTTCACTCTGGTGATTTAAAATTATATTCATCTATTTCGACATCCAATATTAAATATTATGATCTACTAATGATATTATATTATTATTCCTTCCACAATATTTTTTTTTGATTTTCATGAAATTGAAAATTATTTATATTTTTATGTTATTTCTTCTAATATTCGAAATTAGTTTTTTAAGGGATGATGATTATGTTGTTTTACTTATTAATAAAATTAATGCATTGGACTTATTAAGTGTTTGGTGGGGACTAGAAATAAAAGGTACATAAATTCATAAATAGGTCTCAAGAGACAAACGTTATTGGGTAATTATATTTGGCCTTACCCATTTATGTTGATGTCTTATAATGGGACCATAATTATATTTTTATATTTCATGGAACAATGCCTCAGAGGTTTGTTTCAGATGTACAAAATTTTGAATACAATCATTATGAAATTGGATATTGAATAAAATTTTGATATATGATAATTTATGAAATCCTTGGATATGATTCATGGTAGAGTGGTTGTTTGTATTGAATTATTTGATCATCTTTTTTTCATTAAATTTTATTTATGACTTATTAGCTTCCATTGTACGCATAATCGAACTGAGTATCTATGATCACATATTATTATGTTCTATTTATCTATGAAATAGGATGTGTATTATGATTGATATTAATAGTTATGCTAATGGGAATAATGGTTCACACAAATATAACTCTATTTGGTTTTTTGTTTTCATATTTATCGGATATTTCTTATATATATCTTTTTTAGCTTGAAATCCAAAATATCTGTTCTATTGGAATATGATTTAATTTACCATCTAATAATGTAATAATTTAACTGTAACATCCCAGGTAAATATATAATATGAAATTTTCATATTTATTAATATTTTTGAAGAAAATTTTAATATTTGTTTAAAGAGGATGATATGTTCGATGGTGTACCCAATACGCAACAATAAGTTTCCATAAAATCATACATTTCACACTAATAATATAATAATATTATTTTAAATGATAGTTAATTCCTAGCCATTTTAATGATGGGAATTAACAAAACTAACTAAAAAATGATGATATATTATTGTTAAATATTTTAACAATTTCCCAATAAATGATAGAGGATTAAAATGTGAATGAATCCAATTTTATGCATAAATATTCTATTATTTTTTAAAATGTCGATTAACAGCCTTTTTATGGAGGACCCTATTTAAATAAATATTTTATCAATTTTATACGTTATATTGGATAAAATAAAATCCTTCTTTAAAATAGGGACATCAAAATTGACTTTCTGTAAATTTTGTTATTTTTCTGATAAAGTTCCTTTTTAAAACGCTGCATTTTAATTCAAAGCCTCATTTTAATCTAATTTATTAATATGGATAGATTATCCTTTTAATTGGGTTTAATGTTTAGTTAATATATATTTTTACCATTTAATCCAATGGTGGTCATTATAATTAATTTCACTTTGAAATTGGACATAAACATGTGTCAATATTTTGATAGATATTGTATCTAAAAAACACGCTATTTTATTGAAAATGGATATTAATTATAAAATAAAATAATTAAACTTATATGTTTTAAATTTGGTAAAATGGAAATCATTTTTTATTTTGGAATATTAAATTTACTTAGGATAAATAATTGGTATTTTTTTGAAAAATGTTCATTTTTAATGAATAGTGAAAAATAATGCATTTTACTTCAAAACTACATTTTCATCTAATTTAAGTATATAGGTATATTGTCCATTTAATTGGTTTTAAAGTTTAATTGAATTATTCTTTTATCACTTGATACAATGTTGTTCATTGGATGTAATTTCACTTTTCAATTGGATGTAAAAACAAGTCAATCTTTTGATACATTTTACTTCTTAAAACCATGTCTTTGGTTGTGACAACAGGAATGATTTTTTAATTAATTACTAAAATTTCGGTGTTTGGAATTTGTAAAAAATTATTCAATATTTGGAATCATAAGGTTCAAATTATGTAATTATGCCCTTATTGTTTTTGGACGTTATGAATATTAATGACAATAATTATCTTTAATTGTCATGATTAATTATTAATCGGGTAGTTGAGGGCAATAAAATAATATAATAATTATATAAAATGACACAAAAATGTGTCCATATCCTCTTTTTTGATTCATTTCCATCCATGGAAATGTTTTTACTAAAATTGAGGGCCCATGGAGTCACATGGGTGTAATAGTGACATTTATTACATTATTTTTTAAAATGAAGAGAAATATAACAAAGGTTTGTATATCCTAATTAAACCAATTTTAATTTTGTTTACATATATGATCTCATAGATTTAAAATAGTCATTGGAAAGATAAAAATATTTCCTATATCATGGTTATTTTTTTTAAAAAATAGACCTTAAATAAATAAATTTATTTATGACACCATGATGATGCAGTGATTACCTCATTAATGAACGATTTAAATAAAATGAAAAGATGAGGTAAAATATAATACTAAAAATTGTCAATAACCTATTGGATGGGTGGATTTAAAACCCTTATCACCTTATTCTCAAAATATATTATTTTGTGACCTTTGAAATACGAAAATTATTTAATAATAATGTAACAATTCAAGACTTTCTATAAGTGATCGTCCTCCCTCTTATAATAGGCCCCCACCTCTACCCCCTTACCCACACATCTCAAGCCCTTGGATCACCCAAACTCTACTCATATTATCTCTACAAATCCCTCTATCACTCCTATAATCTTCACAATGGGCATAAGTCTTTCCAAGGAATCCTTTGGCTCAAATCAAAATGAGTTTTTCGATTTAGAGGTAATGTCTTATCTCGAGTTTCTTTCATTTCTTTTCCTTCTTCACTCACCATTATCATCTTATTATTTTATCCCATAATAACACCAGTATCATTAATATACTATGATTTTGTTATGATAATGATTCTACCAACACATACACACACCTTCGTCTAATGGTTATAGAACATTCGGTTTCTATGGGTTCCAAATTACTACCTCACGAAACAATGATTGTTCATTCTTATTTTAACACCTTTCATGGTGGACAATATGATGGTAATATATTTATAAATGATAAATATTATATATATTACCACTCTATTCTTCTGTATTCATATTTAAAACATACCTTTATGCTTTGCATGTTGTGAAAATGCAATAATTTCTAATGAGGAAGTGTGGACAACCACCCCCTCAAGTGATGTGACTCGTTCGTGCTAAAAATGGAATTTATAAAGAATATAATTAATCAACATTTTTAACTATTTTACATATATATTATACTGTAATTATAATATAACTATTTCATATTTAGTTTAAAGTCTAATAATATGGGAAAAAAATGAAAGTTTCGTTCAAGCGTACGTACGACCTACCGTCTCCATGAACGATACATTTCATTTCATATCTCCAAACATTATGGAATATTATTAAATACATATATACTGGATATATATTATATTTAAATCATGAAAACCATTCTGTATATGATTTAATTATTACTATGTGGACAATTCTCTTCAAACAAGTTTATTTTTGACTCATGTACAGAACACGGACAAAATGTTTGATATGAACTCACATAATTAACTAATTATTAGAACATGATAATACGTGATATAAATTGAATAAATAACTTTAATGTACTTCCTTAAGAAATTCTAAATTTACATAATTTTATTATTCAGGAATATATAGAAACGAACAAGACAAGTCCGACTTGAGGTAAGGGGATTTCTTATCTTGATTTTAATTCCGTGAGATTTTCATTATTCATCACTTATTTATTGAATGTGGTGTATTTTATACGTCCATTTGATATATATTATCATGATTCTTTTTATATTCTTAGTACTCTATTATTCATTTGTTAATTATTATCTTTTGGTCAGAAGACTCGATTTATTACAACGAGTTAAGAGTTTTTTATCTCACTTTTTATTCCCATGATATTCATGCTATATTTTTCACTATCTCCTTTGAGTGGTGTACGCACTAACCATCATTCTACGATTTTTGTAATAAAATTTCGTTTATGGGTATTCACATCAACATTATAAAGTCTTTCTTTCATGGGGTGTACGTTTTGAATGTTACCCAAATCGATAAGGGAACCTTTCACCCTCCTCTTTTTAAAAGAATTATTTTTGATAGGTATTTTAAATTAAATCTTCCTAATGTTGGTATAAGTTAATATATATCCTTATTTCTATATATTTTAGGTTAATGTGATGAGATACCGTTTTTATTTTTTATCAACTCATTTTCTTCATTTTACAGTGACACCGTTAGGCTGTCGAATTTTTGTCTGATATTCTTAACCCAATTTCAATTATCTGGGTTAAACTTGTACTTCATGAATATGTCGTTCTTTGTATATGTGTGAATTACCTGTGATTGTTTCACACTTAATATCCAATTATATTCAGTGTATTATTATTTTTCACACATAAGAATGTAAAAGATTTATCATTAATCAAAGGATACTGTCTTTATAAAGGATTTTGTCTCAATTTACATTCCATTGAGACATTATTTTTGATATGCACCTATTCACTTTAATATTGTGTATATACATTAATTTGGAATATTTTATCATGTATACCTTTATTCTCATAATATTATAATGTTTTGATTAAATGTTATTCCTCAATTATTTTTATTGAAGCATCTCTTATTTGATAAGGACTCCTTAACTAAAATATCGTCTTAAGGATTTAATCTTCTAAATCATTCTTATTAATTTCCATGTTTCTAAATGGTTTTAAGGATTAATTTATATTGAAATTTCTTTTTTAAAATATTAAATCAATTAAAATCTTCATTGTTTTATGGGACAATTCGTTTTAAAAATATCTCTATTAAATCATTTAAATGGTTTTTAAAATGGTTTGATAAATCATTGATTATGTCAATATATTGAAATGATATATTGTGATTGTAATGTGGAATTTTTATCTTTCATTTATGATTGTTTTAGGTGTTATGAATATGTTATAGATATTGGGCATTGGTACGTATACGGGTGGTTCTGTGATAAACCTAGGGTGGGTGAGCCGAGATAGCTCTCCAATGCATTGGGTAATGAGAAGGAGTTAAACACTATGATTTCTATGAAGAGATTTAGGTAATATACTGTGATGGGTATTCAAAATGTAACCATGAGGGTTACTCCCTATGTAAGAATGTTATGAATTCCTCAAGTTACCTTTATGTCTAATGATTTATATGATTTAATCATAAATCTTATGTATTCTTGAGGTATGTTAAAAATCTTATGTTATGTATATATTTATGAACTAATTTTTTCTTTCTTTGTGTATCTGTTAATGATATTTTCATTCTCACTCCAAGTTTTTGAAACGTTTTTCACTGGAATAAAGAGGAATAGGGTCAAAGATGGGGTCATGGAAAATTCATGCTGTCTAAAACATGGAACTAGACATGACTCATTTGTTCAAGTGTTTTTATTTTAAAAAAAAAATAGAAACTGAGAAGATGTGTCTACATTATAATCTTTGTGAGGTAATAGTTATATACTAATTCTCTAAAACTGTAAACCTGAAAATATCTTCAATGTTAATTATTCAGTTTATTCAATATTATGTTATTTTTTAAGGTTGGGTCCTTATAGTTGTTATCAATGTTCAGTATAGATAACTTTAGAGGTTAGGATATTATTTAATCATAAGTGACATAACCATAACAGTTAGGATTTTAGAAAGAGTTATAGTTTTTTTAGATAAAGTGAATGAGTTTAATATACATGAATAATTATATCTTAGTATTATGTGATGATTTTACTGATATAATCACACTTACCATTTTGGTTTTAGTAAATGGATGGATCTAGTAGGCACCAATGTAACGATGGATGTGAAGAAAACCGTGACGGTTTTCTGAACGAGCAATTGAATGATATGGGAGCTAAAATGAAAAGACTTGTGGTTATTCTCAACCAAATATCTAGAGTCATGATTTTACACCTAATCCTTAGTGATTTTTTAAGGCATCATATATGCACGAAACAAATCCCTTCCAATGTTCAGGTAATAATCATAAATTTAAGTGTGTTCAAAAACCAATGTGTCAAAGATGTGGAAAGAAAAACCTAGGAAAATGTTTCAATGAGGTATAAAGATGCTCGAGATGTGGAAATGAATTTCATAAATCAATAACCTACAATGGTAAATAGAAGCATATAGTTGAGTCTAGAAAAGGGAATTAACTCCTTTCTAAGGGATCAATTGAATGTTTTAAATGTGTTGTGCATGGTCATTATGAAAACAGATTTCCTACAAATATGTTTGTATAAATAGATCACTAGGATCATTCAAATATTTGTTTACCAATACCTAATTCCATTCTGTTTGAGGATGGAGAATCTAATAATGACCAGTGAAAGGTATGGATTATTTATAACATATATTTTCCTATTATTGAAATCATAGGATATGATTCATCATTTTGGTTGTTGGAAAGAAGTATTTCAGGATATGTTGGAAAGGAATGGTTAATGGATATTGAAAAATGATGAATGAGTAAGATGTCAACATAAGAGTGATTTAGGAGTAATGGTAGATTTTAGGATTGTGAAATTATTAAAAGTATTAAGTCTCTTTTGATGATGCGATTACATTAGAAGACATTTTATAGCATGGGTAACCCTGATGTTCGATATACGAAAATTTTATTCAAGGAATAATTATCATTTATTTTGTGGATATATTTGTAATGAACTATTTGGGTTTATATGACTCTTGAATTTCACGAAATTATTGGTTAATACATTTTCGAATGCAAAAAAGAAATTTATTAGTTAACCTTTGTGGTTAAAATATGTTATGGTTATTTTTGATGAATTTATCTATTTTTTGGGAATGTTTTAAAATTATATTTTTTTAAAGGGAAAACACGCAGACTATGTGACAACCCATCACGTCGGACGATGCTGTGGGAATCAAACCCACAACCAAAGTGTGACTGGTATTTATTGCCTACTACTAGGCTATGTGAATTCCCTATTTATTATGATTTATTCTTTATAGTTAGATGATTTTTTGAATCATGAATAAGTTTATTTTGGGTTCTTAATTTAAATTAATAACCTTTCATGGATGATATGTGATTAGGTTAATTACTTTTGAATATGAGACTTTAAGAGTAACTGAAGTTATTTAGAGTTAAATGTTAAGATTTATCTTTGAAGACTATGTGATTAAATCCTTTGGAGATTTGGGATTAAATCATAGTTTGGATTAAATTGAATAATTTTATGCATATCTATTTATTGAATAGTCTTTGATGAACTTTGGGTTTTGGTAGAATATTTTTTTAGATAAAGAGTAGCTTTTCTTTTTGTAAAAGAATATCCTTTTTGGAGATTGTCTAATATTGTAATAACCATTTTTGTTTTGGTTAATTCTAAATACAATTGAAATATACAGTACATTTTTTGGTTTAGGTGATTTTCTAGAATTTTATTTTAGTGCCCTTAATGCGAACAAGTCATCATGAATATTGAACGTTTTGAGAAAATATGAGTTCGTATTAGAAATCTAGTAAAAGATGAATGTCTACATGACAAGTGAGTAAGTTTCCTTATGCTTTAGTTAATCTCATAAATAAATTTCTTAATGAAAAGTAACATAAAACAAAAATGTTGTCTGTTAAGTCTTCCTACTGGGGAATCAAATACCGTTTAACCCATAATGAGTTTGTGATTTTCTGAGGATTAAATTTCTCTTAAATCATGTTTTCTATCACTCTCCATCAGAACATGATGGTTTGTTTGTCCTACATATCCATGTTTTCATGGAATCAGTGTATTTGTTCTCTCGGGTGACCACTATACTTCTATTATTTTCTTTTTAAGTGACAGATTTATTGACTCCTTTTCCGACGTGGGGATTTCAATGATGTTTCCAAGCCCAATTTTAAAATTACGAGGACGTAATTCCCGAAAGGGGGAATGTATGTAACATCCCAGGTAAATAAAGAATATGACATTTTCATATTTATTAATATTTTTGAATAAAATGTTAATATTACATTAAAGGGTATGCTATGTTCGATGGCGTACACAATATGAAACATCGAGTTTCTTTGAAATCTTACATTACATATATAATAATATAATAATATTATTTTAAAATATAGTTATCACCTAGCCATTTTAATGGAGGGAATGAACAGAACTAACTAAAAAATGTTTATATATTTTTCAAAAATATTTTAACAATTACCCAATAAATGATAGAGGCATAAAATGCGAATGAATCCAATTTTAAGCATAAATATTCTAATATTCTGTAAAAGGTTGATTATACAATTTTTGAGTGAGAACCATTTTTAAATATACTTGTTTTCAATTTTATATTTTATTTTTTAAAAAATAAAATCCTTCTTTATAATCGGGACATCAAACTTTACATTGTGTAAATTTGTTTTATTTTTCCGATAAAGTTCTTTTTTTAAATGATGTATTTTAATACCAAACCTAGTTTTAATCTAATTTATTTATATGGTTAGATTAAAATTTTAATATGGAATAAAGTGTATTTAAAATATATTTAATCCATTTTATCCAATTGTGGTCATTGGAATTAATTTCACAATGAAATTAGACATAAACAAGTGTCAATCTTTTGATAGATATTGTCACTTAAAAACACGTTGTCTCAATTGAGAGTGGGAATTAATTATAAAATTCATTAATGAAACTTCTATGTTTTGTATTTGGTAAAATAGACATCATTTTTGAATTTGTAATATCAAATTTACTTTGGATAAATTTTTGGAATTTTTCTGAAAATTGATCACTTTAATGAATAGTGAGAAATACTGCATTTTACATCAAAACTGCTTTTTCATCTAAATTGAATATATAGTTAGATTTTCCTTTTAATTGGTTTTAAAGAATAATTGAATTATATTTTTATCACTTGATAAAATTTTGTTCATTGGATGTAATTTAACTTTTCAATTGGATATAAAAACAAGTCAATCATTTGATAAATTTTACTTCTTAAAAACCCATCTTTGGTTGTGAAAACGATAATTATTTTTAAATTAATTACAAAAATTTCTGTGTTTGGAAATTGGTAAAATAGATTCCATATTTTTAATCATAAGTTCCATGGAATTTAATTAAGACCTTTTTTTGGACATTATGAATAGTAAAGACAGAAGTTATCTTTAATTATCGTTATTAATTAGTAATCTGATAGTTATGGGTAATAAAATAATATCATATTAATATAAAAGTACTCCAAAATGTGTCCACATCCTTTTTTTGAGACATGGACAACCATGGGAAGATTTTTTCCGAACTTTAGGGCCCATTGAGTCACATGGGTGTAATAGTGACAATTATGACATTATTTTTTAAAAATTAGAGAAATATATCAATGGTTCGTATATCCTCAGTAAAACAATTTTAATTTTGTTTACTAAAATGATCTCTTAGACTATATATATTCACTGGAAAGCTAATAATATTTCCTACATCGTTGTAATTTGTTCATAATTTTTAGACATTAAATAAATAAATTTATTTATGACACCATGATGATGGAGTGATTATGTCATTAATGAACGATTTAAATAAAATGAAAAGATAAGGTACCATATTATACATAAACATGTTGGAATCATATTGTATTGGTGGATTTATAACCCTTATCACCTTCTCCTAAAAAACTATCATTTTTGGACATTTAAAATCAGAAAAGTATTTTATAATAAAGTAACATTTCAGGAAATTCCAAAAGTGACCCTCCTTCCTCTTATAAAAGGCCCCCACTTATACCCCCTTACCCACACCTCTCAATCCCTTATCTCGTCCAAACTCTGCTCATATTATCTATCAACATCCCTCTTTTACTCATATAAGCCTCACTTTGGGTATAATTCTTTCCAAGGGAGACTCTGGCTCAAATCCAAAAGAGTTTCCCGATGTAGAGGTAATGTCCTCTCTCGAGTTTGATTCTTTTATTTTCCTTCTTCACTGACCACTATATTCATATAATTTGATCCTATTACCACACTAGTATCTTTAATATACTAGTATTTTTATATTATAAGGATTCTACCTAATCATACACACACCTCTGTCCAATGGTTAAAGAAGATAATGTTTTTGTGGGTGGCGAATTACTACCTAAAGAAACTATTATTGTTCAATCTTCTTTTAACACCGATCATGGTGTCCATTATGATGGTACAATATTTATATATGATAAATATTATATTCATTTCCTCTCTATTCTTGTGTATTTATATTTAATACATACCTTTATGCTTTTCATGTTGTGAAAATGTGATAATTTCATATGAGGAAGTGTGGACAATTTCCCCCTCAAGTGATCTGACTCGTTCATGCCAAACATGGAATATATAATGAATGTAACTAATGAAAATATGTTACCTATATAAAATATATGTTATATTGTAATTATAATATATAAATCACTAATTTAGTTTTAAAGCCCATTAACATGACAAAAAAATTAAAGTAGCATTCATGCGTACGTAGGGCCTACCGTCACCATGAACGGTACATTTCATTTATTATATCCAAACATTATTGAATATTATTAAATACATATATACTGTATATATATGATATTTAAATCATGAAACAATTTCCGTAGATGATGTACTTATAACTACAGGTACAATTCTTTTCAAAGAAGTTTATTTTTAACTAATGTACCAAACATCGACAAAACGTATGATATGAACTCAAATAATTAACTCATTATTATAACATGATAATATTTGATTTTAATTGAATAATAAACATGAAATTATTTCTTTCAGAAATTATAAATTTACCAATGTCTATTATTAGTGAATATAATGAAAGGAACAAGACAAGTCGGACTTGTGGTAAGGGGATTTCTTATTTCGCTTTTAATTCCGTGGTATTTCCATTGTTCGCCACTTATTTATTGCATATTGTGTATTGTGTACTGCCATTTGATATATAATATAATGATTATATTTATATTCATGGTATTCTATGATTCATTTGGTGCTTATTATCTTTTGTTCATACGACTCGATTTATTACAACGAGGTATGAGTTTTTTATCTCACTTTTTATTCCCTTGAGATTCATGCTATATTTGTCACTATCTCTTTTGAGAGGTGTCTGTAATACCCATTATACTGATCTTTTTTTAATATTAATTCGTTTATGGATATTTAAATCAACATTTTATAGTCGTTCTTTCATGGGGTGTACATTTCAAAAGATACCCAAATCGGTAAGGGATCCTTTCACCCTCCTCTTTTTAAAAGGCTTATTTTTGTTAGGTCTTTTAATTTAAATCATTATAGTGGTGGGATATGTTCTTATATATCCTTATTACTGTAAATTTTATTTCCAAGTTATGAGATACAGTTTTTATCTCTCGTCAACTCATTTTATGAATTTTAAAGTGACGTCGTTATGCTGTCGAATTTTGTAGGGAACTTCTTATCCCAATTTCTATTATTTGTGTTAAACTAGTACATAATGAATATGTCATCCTATGAATATGTGTTAATTAACTATTATTGTTTCACACATAATATCCAATTATATTGGGTGAATTATTATTTTTCACACATAAATATGTAATATATTTATCCTTAATCAAATGATACCGTCTTTATAAGGGATTTCGTCTCAATTTACATTCCATTGAGAATTCATTGTTGATATGCACCAATTCACTTTGATATGATCTATATAGTTTCATTTGAGATATTATATCATGAATACCTTTATTATCATGATATTTTAATGTTTTGATTAAATTATATTACTCAATTATTTAAATTAAAGCATCTTCTATTTTTTAAGAACTCCTTAACTAAAATAACATCTTAATGATTTAAAAAATATCGTCTTAATGATTTAATATTCTAAATATTTCTTATTAATGTCAATGATTGAAAATGTTTTAAAGGAATTATTTATATGGACATTAATGTTTCAAAATATTAATTCTTTTAAAATCTTTAAAGTGTTATGGGACACATTGATTCAAAAATGTCTTTATTAAATGTTTTAATAGTTTTGAAAATGGTATAATAAAGCATTGACTATATCAATATATTGAAATGATATATTGTGATTGTAATGTGGAAATTTTATCTTTACTTTATGAATGTATTATGTGTTATGAATATGTTATGGTTATTGGTAATTGTTACTTGTATGCGTGGTTCTGTGATAACCCTAGTGCGAGTGAGCCCGAGATAGCTCTCCAATGCATTGGGAAACACGAAAGAGTTAAATTCTAAGGTTTCGCCAAAGAGATTTAGGGAAAATACTATGATCGGTATTCCAAACGTAACCATGATAGTTACTTCCAACGTATGATTGTTATGAATTCTTCATGATTTCTTTATGTATTATGATTTATATGATTAATTCTTATATCATTATAATTTCATGAGGTATGTTAAAAGGCTTATGTTATGTATATTTTGATGATATAATTTTTCTTTATTTGTTTATCCCTTACTGAGATTTTTATGCTCATCCCATGTTTTCCAAATTATTTCGTAGGATAGAAAGAGGAATATGGTCATGGATGGGATCAAGGAAATGTCATTCTATCAAAAACATGGAACTAGACATGACTCCTTTATTCAAGAGTTTTTATTTTCTAAATGAAATTGAAACTAAGTTGTAACCCCCCTGGAAATTAAAGAATATGACATTTTTATATTTATCCCTATTTTTGAATAAAATGTAAATTTTAATTTAAATGTAATTCTATGCTCGATGGCTTACCCAATACGCAACAACGAGTTCCTTTGAAATCTTACGTTGCACTCTAATAATATAATAATATAATTTTAAATGGTAGTTAACATGTAGCCGTTGTATTTTCAAGAATGGATATAAATAACTATAATATGATTATATATGTTTTTAAATGTTTTTACATTTATCCAATAAATGATAAAGGCTTAAAATACGGAAAGAATTCAATTTTAGGCGTATATTCCCTAGTTTCCACTAAAGGTTAACTTATTGCCTTTTGATGGTGAACCATCATTAAATATAGTTTTGTTCACTCTTATACATTATATTGGACCAAATAAATCTCTTCTTATTAATTGGGACATCAAAATTTACTTTGTGTAAATTTTTGGTATTTTTCCGAAAAAGTTCAATTTTTAATGAATAGTGAAAAATGTTGTATTTTAATTCAAAACCTATTTTTAATCTAATTTATTTATATGATTAGATTATATTTTGAATTGGTATTAAAGTAAAATTAGAATATATTTTTACCATTTAATCCAATAGTGGTCGATGGAATTAATTTCACTTTGAAATCGGACTTAAACTAGTGTCAATCTTTTGATACATTTTGTTTCATAAAAACACGCTATTTGTTTTGACAGCAGGAATTATTTAATAAATTAATTAATGTAACTTATAAGTTTTGAATTTTGTAAAATAGGAATAATTTTTGAATTTGGAATATCAAATATATCTTACGGTGAATTTTTGATAATTTTCTGAAAAACTTCAATTTTTGATGAATAATGAAACCACTAAGTGGTACTTATAAAAACTGAATTTCTGTTTAAATGAAATTTTTCCACCTTTGTGTTTTGAATTTCAAAAATATGACATAAATGGTTGTCATTAAGAAGTAAAATGTGGTTCAATGGGATTAAAATAATTTTTTGGTGAATAGTAACTTATTAAGTTTTTAATCGCGATTAGAGATAATTAGTGTAGTTTAAGGTATGAATAATGTTTTAATAAAATGAAATGACCTAGACACATGTACTACCCTCATTGGATGTGTCATGGCCGACCAAGACAATCCATGGTTCAACTTGGGGACCCCATGGAGCCACTTTGGTTGGAAATTGACATAAATACCTTTTTATTTAATGATAACGTAAAAATGACACATACATGAGATGTTTTACTAAAACAATTTTTACATGGGGTTATACAAGTCATAGTTTTGACTATAAATAGTCATTGGAAAGCTGAAACTATTTCCTACATCATAGTAGTTTTTTTATAATTTTTAGACATTAAATAAATTAAATTATATATGACATCATGATGATGCTGCGATGACCTCATTATTTAACGATTTAAATAAAATGGAAAGATAATGTAATATCTAAAACCTAAACATGTCAAAAACCTATTTTATATGTGTATTTTGAACCCTTATCACCTTATCCACGGATTATATCAATGTGAGACCTTTTAAATCCTAAAATAAGTTTCAAATAAAGTAACATTTTCTTACTTTCCAAGATTGCCCCTCCTCTCCTCTAATAAAAGGCCCCCACCTCTACCTCCTTACCCACACCTCTCAAGCCTTTGTATCGTCCAACCTCTGCCCATTTCATCTCTACACATCCCTCTCTAACTCCTTGAAGCCTCACTTTGGGCAGAATCCTTTCCAAGGAAGCCTTTGAGCTCAAACCAAAGGGAATTACCCGATTTTAAGGTAATGTCTTCACTTATGTTATTTTGTTTTATTTTGCTTCTATAACCCCATAAAATCTTTTTATTCATTTATTTTGTAACTAATATAGTATATACAATATAATAGGATGTTTTTATAAGAATCATTCGAGCTACACTTACACACACCTACATCAAATGGTTAAAGAACATACTGTTTCTATGGATGGCGAATTTCTGCCTCACGAAACGATGATTGTTCACCACTCATATAACACCTTAAAAGGTGGACATTAAGATGTAAATATATTTATATATGATATATAATATATTTCTGTTCCTGTATTTTTCTTTTGTGGCATACCTTTATGGTTTCTATTGTGGGTAAACAGGATAATTTCATTTTAGGAAGTGCGGACTACCGCCCCCTCAATGTGATTTGATTCGTTAATGCCATATGTGGGATGTATAAAGGATGGATTTAAAGTTATTATATATGATTTATGTCACATTTAAATGATGAATATAATTATGGAATTAAAATATACATACTTCTCATTTGGTATTAATTACACTAACATGACATAGAAATGAAAGTAGCCTTCACGCGTACGTACGACTTACTGTCTCCATGAACGGTGCATTTCATTTCTTACCACTAAATGATTATGTAATATTATAAATACATGTATAATCTGGATATATATGATATATATGATATCCAAATCATGAATATAATTCTGGATATAATGAACATTTGACCACACGAACAACATGTAATTGTAAGAAGTCCACTTTCGACATAAGAACCAAATATCGACAAAACAAACATTATTAACATAAATGATTACATAGTGTTTATAACATGGAAATAAGTGATATAAAAAGAATAATGAACTAGAAAAAAGTTCTTAATAAAGTGGAAATTAACTCAAGTTTATTATTCAGGACGTTAAAGAACGATCGAGTCAAGTCGGACCCGAGGTAAGGGATCCTACTCCTCTCTTTCTTTTTAAGTACACTCTGTTATGTCATTCCTTTTAAAGATCATATTTCTTGTTATTGGGATGTTCTTTTATATTAATCTTACTATAATTTTTATGTTCATGTGATGAGAGACCCTATTCTCTCTCATCAATCCATTTTGGATGTTTTGAGTGGGGTTGTTAGGCTGCCGAATTTTCGTAAGAGATCTAACCTCTCTCTTTCTTTTTAAGTACTCTCCTTTATGTCACTTCTTTTAAGCTCCACTTTGTTATGTTGGGGGATGTTATTTTATATTCCTCATTCTATAAACATTATGTTAATATGATTAGATACCCTATTTGATCTCATCAATCCATTTTTGTATGTTTTATGTGGTGCCGTTAGGCTGCTGAGTTTTCATAAGGGATTTTTCATCTCACTTTTATTCCCGTGAGATTTATGCTACATTTTCCACAATTTCTTTTTAGTGGTTTATGTACTGCCCATTATCCAACTATTTGTGTAATATAATTTTGATTATGAGTATTTACATCAATAATGTATTGTCCTTCTTTCATGGGGTGTATGTTTTGAAAGATACCCAAGTCGGTAAGGGAACCTTTCACCATCCTCTTTTTAAAAGACTTCTTTTGTTGGATATTTTAATTTACATACTGTTATATTGGGATATGTTCTCATATATCCTTATTGATGTAAATTTTAAGTCCAAGTGATGAGATATGCTTTTTATCTCTCATCAACTCATGTTGATGTGACGCCGTTAGGCTGTCAAGGGAACTTCATAACCCAATTTCGATTTCCTTGGGTTCAATATGTAGCTATTGAATATGTCATCCTTTGAATATGTGTGAATGACCTTTGATTATTTTATACTTAATATCCACTTATATTTTGTGTATTCTTTTTTCACGCATAATTATGTAATTGATTTATCCTTAAACCAAGGATACCGTCTTTGTAAGGGACTTCGTCTCAATCTCCATTCATTGTGACATATTTTGTTTTATACACAACATTCTATTATATGGTGTATAAACCCCTTTTACTATTATTTTTATCCAAAAAGGATTCTTTTTTATAGTAAGCATTTTACTAAATGAAAAAAGGGAATATTTTTGTCGTACGTATGCGGCGACAACGACATCTCCGCCTCCGTGACCATTATTTGAGTTTCGGCTTCTTCTACAAGCCATACCTTCTTTTTAAAAGAATAATAAAAACCATGTTTTACTTTTATTTTATTTTTGTATTGAAAATGGTTTTCATAATGTTTTTATATCAATGTGTTGTATTGATATCTTGTGATTAAAAGGTGGAAATGTTATGTTTTCTTTATGCATGTTTTATGTGATACGATCATGTTATGGTTCTTGGGCATTGTTATGAAAACGTGTGGTCCCATGATAAATTAAGGGAGAGTGAGCCCAATATAGCTCTCCAATGCATTGGGTAACACGAAGGAGTGAAACGTTAAGGTTTCTCTGAAGAGATTTTGAAAATATACTGTGGTGGGTATTCCAAACGTAACCAAGAGGGTTACTCCCTACGTAAGAATGTTATGAATGCCTCAAGTTGCCTTTTATGTCATATGATTTCTATGATTTATTCATGATTTGATGAGGTATGTTAAAGTGCCTATATTTTATGGGTAAAGTATGATTTCATTCTTATGTATATATGAACTCATGTTTCCTTTCCATATTTTTATAACCCTTACTGAGCTTTTTATGATCATCCCAAGTTTATGAAATGTTTTTCATAGGTCAAGGGAAAGGTACATTATTTGATGATAGTGTTAAGGATGTGTCAAGAAAAAATCCGTGTTTTATTTTAAATATCTTTCCGTTAATCGGAAGAATAAATACTTTCTTTTATGTAACCACTTTGTTTAAATGTGGAATGTAATGCAAGTTTCATGATCTAATTATCTAAAACTATAAACCTAAAAAGATCCTAAATGTGTAATCTTGTAATAACTCAAGATTAAGTAAGGTTAAAGGGTGGGGACTTATAGTTGGTATCAAAGGTCAGTTTTGATAACTTTAGAGGTTATGGTATTTTCTAAGCATAAGTGACAGTACCATAATGGATAAGATTTCATAAAGAGTCCTAGTTTTAGATAAAGTGAATGAGTAAGTATATCTTAGTGGTTATCTCCCTCATTAGTACATGATGGTTTTGTTGATATACTCAGACTGACATTTCTGTTTTTAGTGAATGGATGGATCTAGCAGGCACTAAGGTGAAAATAGGTTTGAAGGAAACTGTTGTGGTTATCTTATTAAGAGACTAGATGAAATGGGGTATTCAATGAGGAAACTCGTGGTTGTTCTAAACCAACTATCAAGGAGTCATGATCAACCACATAAACCTTGGTATGTTATATAATTCATCATTTAAGAGATGACCAATCGATGTAGAAGTTTAGGTAATAATTATAAAGGTAACCATTAGGGTTTATATGATCCTTACTTTTGAGGTAATTATGGGTTATTATATGTTATGATGGAAAATGAAAGGCATGAGATAAACGTGAGGTTAAAATATGTTATGATTATTTTTGAATATTTTATCTTGTTTGGGAAAATGTTTTAAGAATTATATAGTTTTGGAAAAAGGACAACACATAGACCGTGTGATAACCCGTCGTGTCGGACAAAGCTGCGGGAATCGAACCCACACCAAAGTGCAACTGGTGTTTATTGCCTACCACTGGACTACGTGATGTCCCTGGTTTGTTTGACTGATTATTTTTAGTTAGATGATTTTATGAATTAATAATAAGTTGATTTTGGGTTATTTATGGATATTTATTAACCTATCATGGAGGATATGTGATTAGGATAATTACTTTTCAATACAAGACATTAAGAGCAACTGATGTTGTTTGGAGATAAATGTTACGATTTAACATGGATGAATATGTGACTACATCCTTCAAATATTCGGGTTTCAATCTTAATTTGGAATACTTTGAAGAATTTTATGGACGAATTGATTATCGAATGGTCCTCATTGAACTTT
The DNA here is from genome assembly GCA_963277665.1 of Viscum album. Classification (NCBI taxonomy): domain Eukaryota; kingdom Viridiplantae; phylum Streptophyta; class Magnoliopsida; order Santalales; family Viscaceae; genus Viscum; species Viscum album. The sequence goes on along the minus strand of OY728162.1, from coordinate 688,894,757 downwards.
GGGTTTTTTTGGACAAATTTTGGAGATTAAGAATAGATTTTATTTTTATAAAGGGTTATCCTTTTCTGGATTATCTGATATTGAACTAACCTTTTTGGTTTTGGTTTTGGTTAATGTCTAAATACATGGGAATTATATAGTTATCTTTTTTGGATTAGGTGATTCTCTAGAAGTTGATTATAGTACTCTTAATGTGAACAAGTCTTCCTAAATACTCGTCTATTGGAAAAAATATGAGTTTGTGTAAGGAATCTAATAAAAGATAAAAGTCAACATGATAAGTGATTATGTTTCCTTATGAATAAATTCCTCAATGAAAAGTAACTTAAAACAAAAATGTTTTCTATTAACTTTTCCTACTGGGGAATCGAATACCGTTTAACCCATCACAATTTTGTGATTTTCTTATGGATAACTTTCTCCTAGACATGTTTACTATCACTCTCCCTCAAGAACATGACCCTTTGCTTTTTCTTCCATGTCCATGTTTTTCTACATGGAATCCTATTATGGGTTAACATGGGTGACCTCTGTACTTATCTTCCATTATTTTAAAGTGATTGTTTTACCGACTCTTGTTCCGATGTGGGACTTTCAAGGATGTTTCCATGCTCAATTTTAAAAATTGCGAGGATGCAATTACCAAAAGGGGGGAAGGATGTAACACCCCAAGAAAATAAAGAATAGAAAATTTTTATATTTATATCTATTTGTGAATAAAGTTTCAATATTAATTTAAATGGAATGCTATGATCGATGGCTTACCCAATACGCAATAATGAGTTCCTTTGAAATATTACGTTGCACTCTAATAATAAAATAATATTATTTTAAATGGTAGTTATCATGTAGCCATTGTATTGGAAGTAATGGATATAAATAACTACAATATGATTATATATGTTTTTAAATGTTTTTACATTTATCTAATAAAAGATAATGGCTTAAAATATGGAAAGAATTCATTTTTAGGCGTATATACCCTAGTTTACACTAAAGGTTCACTTATCGCCATTTGATGGTGAACTGTAATTAAATATAGTTTTTTTCACACTTATACATTATATTGGACCAAATAAAACTCTTCTTAAGAATTGGGACATCAAAATTTACTTTGTGTAAATTTTTGGTATTTTTCCGAAAAAGTTCAATTTTTAATGAATAGTGAAAATTGTTGTATTTTAATTCAAACCCTCTTTTTAATCTAGTTTATATATATTATTAGATTATCTTTTGAATTTGATTTAAAGTGAAATTAGAATATATTTTTACCATTTAATCCAATAGTGGTTCATGGAATTAATTTCACTTTGAAATCGGACTTAAACTACTGTCAATCATTTGATACATTTTGTTTCATAAAAACACGCTATTTGTTTTGACAGCGGGAATTAATTATTAAATTAATTAATTCAACTTATATGTTTTGAATTTTTTAAAATAGAAATTATTTTTGAATTTGGAATATCAAATATAGCTTAGGTGGAATTTTTGGTAATTTTCTGAAAAACTTCAATTTTTGATGAATAGTGAAACCACTTAGTGGTACTTATAAAAACTGATTTTCCATTTAACTATAATTTTGCAACATTTGTGTTTTGAATATCAAAAAACTGACATAAATGGTTGTAATTAAGAAGTAAAACGTGGTTCAATGGGATTAAAATATTTTTTTGGCGAATAGTGACTTATTAAGTTTTTAATCGTGATTAGAGGTAATTAGTGTAGTTTAAGATAAGAATAATGTTTTAATAAAATTAAATGACCTAGACACATGTCCTACCCTCATTTTATGTGTCATAGACGACCAATACAATCCATGGGTCATCTTGGGGACCCCATGAATCCACTTTGGTTGGAAAATGACATAAATACCTTTTTATTTAATGATAAAGTAAAAATGACACAAACATGAGATGTTTTACTAAAAAAAAATTTACACGGGGTTATACAAGTCAGAATTTTTAATATAAATAGTAAATGGAATGAAAAAAATATTTCCTACATCAAAGTATTTTTTTATAATTTTTAGGCATTAAATAAATTAAATTATTTATGACATCATGATGATGTTGCGATGACCTCATTATTTAACGATTTAAATAAAATGGAAAGATAATGTAATATCTAAGACCTACACATGACCAAAAACTATTGTATGGGCGGCTTTAGAACCCTTATCACCTTATCCACGAATTATATCAATGTGGGACCTTTTTAATCCGAAACTCATTTTCAAATAAAGTAACATTTGCTTACTTTCCAAGAGTGCCCCTCCTCTCCTCTTATAAAAGGCCCCCACATCTACCTCCTTACACACACCTCTCAAGCCTTTGGCTCGGCCAACCTCTGCCCATTTAATCTCTACACATCCTTATCTAACTCCTTGATGCCTAACTTTGGGCAGAATCCTTTCCAAGGAAGCTTTTGAGCTCAAAACAAAGGGAGTTACCCGATTTTAAGGTAATGTCTTCACTTACGTTCTTTTGTTTTATTTTGCTTCTCCAACCCCCTAAAATCTTTTTATAAATTTATTTTGTAACAAATACAGTATCTCCAATATACTAGTATGTTGTTATAATATGCATTCGAGCTACACTAACACACACCTACATCAAATGGTTAAAGAACATACTGTTTTTGTGGATGGCGAATTTCTGCATCACGAAACGATGATTGTTCAACACTCATATAACACCTTAAAATGTGGCCATTAAGATGTCACTATATTTATATATGATATATAATATGTTTATGTTTCTTTATTTTTCATTAGTGTCATACCTTTATGGTTTCAATTGTGGGTAAACACGATAATTTCATTTTAGGAAGTGCAGACAACCGCCCCCTCAAAGTGATTTGATTCGTTAATGCCATAGGTGGGATGTATAGAGGATGGATTTAAAGTTATTATATATGATGTATGTTACATATAAATGATGAATATAATTATGGAATTAAAATATACATACCTCTCATTTGGTCTTAATTGCATTAATATGATATAGAAATGAAAGTAGTGTTCATGCGTACGTACGGCTTACCGTCTATATGAATGGTGCATTTCATTTCTTACCTCTAAATGATTATGTAATATTCTAAATACATGTATATTCTGGATATATATGATATATATGATATCGAAATCATGAATATAACTCTGGATATAATGATCATTTGACCACATGATCAACATGTAATTGTAAGAAGTCCACTTTCGACTTAAGAACCAAATATAGACAAAACAGACATTATTAACTTAAATGATTACATAATGTTTCTAACATGGAAATAAGTTATATAGAAGGAGTAATGAACTATAAAAAGGTTCTTAATAAAGTTAAAATTAACTCAAGTTTATTATTCCGGACGTTAAAGAACGATCGAGTCAAGTCGGTCCCGAGGTAAGGGATCCAACTCCTCTCTTTCTTTGTAAGTACACTTTTTTATGTCATTCCTTTTAAAGCTCATCTTTCATGTTATTGGGATGTTATTTTATATTAATCATACTTTAATTTTTATGTTCATGTGATGATAGACCCTATTATCTCTCATTAATCTATTTTGGACGTTTTGAGTGGTGCCGTTAGGCTGCCAAATTTTCGTAAGAGATCTAACCTGTCTCTTTCATATTAAGTACTCTCCTTTATGTCACTTCTTTTAAGCTCCTCTTTGTTATGTTGGGGGATGTTCTTTTATATTCCTATTTCTATAAACTTTATGTTAATATGATTAGATACCCTATTTGATCTCATCAATCAATTTTTGTATGTTTTATGTGGCGCCGTTAGGCTGCCGAGTTTTCATAAGGGATTTTTCATCTCACTTTTATTCCCGTGAGATTTACGACACATTTGCCACAATTTACTTTGAGTGCTGTATGTACTACACATTATTCTACTATTTGTGTAATATAATTTCGTATATGAGAATTTACATCAATGATGTATTTTCCTTCTTTCATGGGGTGTATGTTTTGAAAGATACCCAAGTCGGTAAGGGAACCGTTCACCCTCCTCTTTTTAAAAGTCTTATTTTGTTGGGTATTTTAATTTACATATTTTTATGTTTGGATATGTTATCATATGTCCCTATTGATGTAAATTTTATGTCCAAGTGATGAGATAATCTTTTTATCTCTCATCAACTCTTTTTGATGTGACGCCGTTAGGCTGTCAAGGGAACTTCTTAACCCAATTTTGATTTCTTTGGGTTCAACATGTAGCTGTTGAATATGTCATCCTTTGAATATGTGTGAATGACCTTTTATTATTTTACAATTAATATCCAATTATATTTGGTGTATTCTTTTGACACACATAATTTTGTAATTGATTTATCCATAAACCAAGGATACCGTCTTTGTAAGGGACTTCGTCTCAATCACTATTCATTGAGGCATATTTTGTTTTATACACAACCTTCTTTTATACAGTGTATAAACCACATTGACTTTTACATTTATCCAAAAAGGAATCTTTTTTATACAAAGCATTTTACTAAACGACAAAAGGGAATGTTTTTGTCGTACGTATGTGGCGACAACGACTTCTCCACCTCCGTGACCATTATTTGAGTTTCGGCTTCTTCTACAAGCCATATATTCTTTTTAAAAGAAAAAATGAAAACCATGTTTTACTTTTCATTTATTTTGGTATTGAAAATGGTTTTCATATTTTTTTATATCAATATGTTGTATTGATATCTTGTGATTGAAAGGTGAAAATGTTATGATTCCTTTATGCATGTTTTATGTGATACGATTATGTTATGGTTCTTGGGAATTGTTATGAAAACTGGTGGTTCCATGATAAACTAAGGTAGGGTGAGCCCGATATAGCTCTCCAATGCATTGGGTAACACGAAGGAGTGAAAAGTTAAGTTTTATCTGAAGAGATTTAGGGAATATACTGTGGTGGGTATTCCAAACGTAACCAAGAGGGTTACTCCCTACGTAAGAATGTTATGAATGCCTCAAGTTTCCTTTTATGTCTTATGATTTCTATGATTTATTCAGGATTTGATGAGGTATGTTAAGGTGCCTTTGTTTTATGGGTAAAGTATGATTTCATTCTTATGTATATATGAACTCATGTTTCCTTTCCATATTTTTATAACCCTTATTGAGCTTTTTATGCTCATCCCATGTTTTTGAAATGTTTTTCACAAGTCAAGGGAAAGGTACATGATGTGATGATAGTGTCAAGGAAGTGTCAAGAATGAATCCGTGTTTTATTTTAAATATGTTTCCATTGCTGGGAAGAATGAATACTGTCTTTTATGTAACCACTTTGTTTTAATGTGGAATGTAATGCAAGTTTCATGATCTAATTCTCTAAAACTCTAAACCGGAAAAGATCCTCAATGTGTAATCTTATAATAAATCAAGATTAAGTAAGGTTTAAGGCTGGGGCCTTATAATGTAGATTTGTCTAGTTTATAATAATTGAGATGTAATATTTATGTTCTAATTCTCTAAAACTCTAAACATGAATAGATCCTCAATGTGAATTATTCATTTAATTCAATATTATTTAATGTTTTAAGGTCGGGTCCTTATAGTAACCACTGATTTTGGGATTCAATGGTAAACTTCTTTACTATGGAAACACTCGATAAATATTTTTGTTATCCACATAACAATGGAATGACCTTTAATATTATGTAGTTAATCATGATGTTCCTGAACAATGTAGTTTTAAATAAGTAATTAGTTTTTTTAGAAATAGGAGGCTGATCCCATAGTTCATTAAACATAATTAAATTATAGATAATGTGGGATCCGACTCTTACTGATTAGTCTTCATATTAGCTCATTTTCGATATGAGTATCATGTTTTATGTCTAATAAACTGCATACATGGTTCAACTTATATTTTTATCCATGATGGGGTATAGTTAGGGGAGAATATAACTTATTTTGAAAGAAAAATTCATAGTATTGATCTTAAGGATTATGTGTTTCAATATTAGATAAATTTCCACGTAAAATATTTATAGATAAAACACTTGATTGAATAGTGATCATGGTTCTCTAAATAGGTTTAGATGGGAAATTATTTTCACCTTTTTAGTAGTGTGTAAAATTATGACGACACAATTTCTAAATAGGGGATGAATGTGAAAACCTAGGTAATGTTAACAAAATAATTTCATTTATAATTAACATTAATTAATATATTTTATGTATTCATATGTAATATGATAATTAAATATGCCTTTTCTATCCGAAAATAAATTTATTTATCCTATATAATTTATTTTCCAAGAAATATATGGATTTTTTTGAATATTAAAATTGTAAATATTATAAATTTATATTTTCAAAAAAAATAATTATTTTTTGGATAAAAAATTTCAAAAATAGAAAATGGTGATTTTTATTAAAATGTTACACAAAAGGTTTATTTTCAATAAAATTTCTAAAATAAAAATTCATATGGATTTACTTGTATTTGTCTTAAAATTTTTCTTTACAACATATATAAAGTAGATCACATAAAATGGTTTTTTTATTTCTTAATAGGATGTTTAATTTTTTTAAATGTTAATTTTAAAGTATTATCATTATAACTAGTTAACATGGTAAATCATTATCTCCCAAGTAAAGGTTTAAAGGGTTAATTTGGGTGAATTTAATTGAAATGGCATCACATATCTGAACAACATTTAAAATATGATTATATTAATTTATTTAAACTATAACCTATCATATATTCTTAAAATTTGCCATTTTGTGACACTTTACCATGAAAGGGAAATTTATTATATTTAAATTTTAATGTATTTACATGATTATCATGCCTCCCACATATAACAATTAATCTCATTTCATTAATATTTAGACGCATTATTCTATTTATATCTACAAATAAACTTTCCAAATAACATAAAAAATTTCCTTTTCATTTTTTAATGGTCCGTATGTTCTTAAAATATGAATCCCAAAATGTTTAAGGTGCATGAAAATGGAGATATCTACGTAGATAGTTTTAGTCCCAACAGACCAATTTTAAGATTATTTTTTCTTCTTCATCCTTGAAATTTACCTTTAACTATATTACATAATGAAATTTGTTTTTTATATTATGTGAATTTTTTTTACACTGATGAAACAAATAATTTATATCTCTCTTCCATCATATATGAAATGATAATATTACTAAGGTGTACATGTGGTCTAACATATCCAAGAATTAATGTATTTTTTTCCTCATCACCCACATACATTGATGGTTATTATTATATATGTATGGTTTATATATGATACTTATTTAAAAAATATGATTATAGAAATATAATATATTACTTACATACTTTTCAATTCATCTATTGGAAAACATTATTGTCACTTGGGTATACATTTACAAGCACCTCCCCAATGGGATATGATTCGTTTATAATTACTAACATAAAAGGTTAGTTATTAGAATACAAAAATAAATAAATATTAAAAGGTTAAAATAATTAATATTATATAAAATAAAAACATTATATATTTAATATTATTTCTACCCTATAGAAAAATTGATATTTCAAAAATATATTCAAGAACAATATCACCTCCATGAATCTTGGTGTTTAATATTTCATTAATAATTTACAGATGTTGTTCTAAAAATAAATTTAACTCAAAAAAATGTTAATTATGAAAATTTTAATACCCTAGAGATAATATAACCTGAACAATTTGACAACATTCTATTCACCGATGTTATATTAAGGTTATAAATAGAAAAACCACACAACATCCAAATAATCACAATAATTTTAGATACTAAATTAAAAATTCTAATAAATTAAATAATGGTAATAATTATAGTGGAATAAAAATGAATATTTCTCTTCTTATTTTCTAAAAATAAAATAATGTTATTTCTTATGAGGGTATAAGTTAAAAAATGACCCAAGCCACTAAATAATGGAATTTATTTCAAAATAAATGTTTTAAATATTTCCTTCCACCTATTTTGTAGCACTTAGAATTTCCATAACATATTTCAACAATATGTTTTTCTATATTCCAATTATATTTTTAATTAAAATTATAAAACTATCCTTTTTTTTTAAAATGTCTCAAAATGGAATTATTTCAGTGTTTTTTGTCTGGGTTTTTTTTCAACATTTCACAAAAGAAAAAATGAAATATATTTTTATAATCTATATCAACTGAATACACATTTCTTCTATTACATCCATTATTAATTACCATGATTCCTCTACATGTTTAAATGTTTTTTGATATAATATTATAACCTTCTATTCGTATAAATCTTATTTTACAAACTTTTTTCTAATGCAAAATATATGTATTGTAATTTATTTGATTTAAATAAATGATTAGTTTTTAATAATAATGATAGGTGAGTCCAATGGTAATCCCTCTAGATAATTCTATTGTTATATATATTTTATTCAGGTAATTTTTAAAATAAATATTTTAATAATAATGAGTGAGACATTTATTACTCTGATGACTGGTGAGTCCAATATAACTCATCAATGCATTATGAAATGTGGTGGTGTTTATTTATGGTAGATTAAAATTTAAAAATTTGGGAATTATTCAGTTAGGTGATTTCATTTTAATGGTAAATGATTTGATAATATCCCAAAAAACCTAATTGATCTTCTTTATAATGGGTTTTAATGAAAATATTTGAGTGTATGAAAGGTAAGCAAGTTATATTTTGTTCTTTTGGAAATTTTAACATCTTTTTAAATGGTAAATATATTATTTTTAATGTATAGGTTTTCATGAGTTCTCATGTTTCACACAAAACCCTCACTATTGTGATTATTCCTTTTTAATTTTATATAAAATTCTTTTCATGTATATTATTGAGAAATTTTGTTTTTTCTCATTGAAATATAATTTGAATATTATACTTGATATACCCAAATTTTTTATACTTTTTCATATATCATTATAATAATAAAACAAATTTACACCAAATATCAATCTTTTTGTATATCAAATTATTTGTTTGGGTGATTTTGCTAATTTTCAGATGTTTTCCATAAAAAATTCCCATATCAGTAAAGCAAATATCAAAATTTCAAAACTACACCATGTTTACTTTTATATACATGTCATGTATTATTTCTACTAAATTGATCTAAAAGAATGGACACCCCGCCTGTTTTGTCGGCCCAAGCATACGCGCCATGTATTTCTCATATACACGATGTGTGGCCCTTCTAGAAGCATTTAGTGAGCTATGAAGGCTCTGAAACAATGTGTAGGGCGTCTCTAAACACCGTGAACTCCAACCTACTAGGGGATGATGTATTTAAAGTCAAAGTGGACATGTTATCTCACCTACTGATGGAGAAAATATGGCCAAAACATGTTTACCACGGTACACACCTTGTACTTCCTGGTACACGCCAAGAACAAATAAAACATATAAATAGGTGGAAAGACCTCCATGTTTAGGAGACATTATTTTTTAATTCATTGAAAGATATTCCAAGGGGATGCACTCTAGAGACGACAAATAATATAAGAATAGAGAGAATTAAGAAGATAAAAGAGATGAGAAAAAGTGCTTTTGTACCACCTTATTGACAAACATCGCTCCAATGCATTCAAGTGGTTGATTTTAGGTATTGTGAGTTGTCTAGTAAATTACTTCTCCATGAATAGATAATTTTCCTATGTTTTGGTTATGTTAATGATTAAATGTTGTAATTTGACAATTATTATATTGTAATCATGTTATTTATTCTTCTTTCTCATAATTCCATATTATATATTTAAAAATATATTTATAAGTCTTGTATCAGACCATGAACGATATTTATAGGGATCTTTTAAGGAATCCATATTGAAAACATCCATGACAATTGGGTGTTTAGATGGTCTCAAAAAGAGTTGCAATTAATTAATTTAATATAAATCTATTTCCAGACCAAGGAATTGGTTTCTATTAATTTAAACAATATCTCTCGACCAATAGGGTTCTATAACATTCTTTAACCATATATTTGAATGTTCATGAACAAAAAACCTCATAATAATATTTATTTAATAACAACCTTTAAAATCCACATCCCCAAACCAATCCTCTCCAAATTTTCATTCAATCCCAATTCTTGTGTTTTTCATTAATACTCATGTAATTTTCTACGAAATTGAAATCCAATTTCCTTTTTTATTAAAACACAAAAATAATCTACTCTCTATATTCATAAAAATTCACTGAAAAAATTAAAAACTACTTAAAAAACACCCTTTCCCTATAGATAGACCCAATACTATTACTATACTTGTTAGGGTAATACAATTTCGATTGTCTAAAAATTAAACATTGGCAGGAACGATACCAAATTTTGTTGCAATTCTCTAGGAATCGAAAGTTAATACCTTTTTTATCAAGTTTGTATCAATTTTGGTGAAAAAAATAAAACAAATTATATTGTTACTCGCATTATAATTTTTATTACTTTTATAAATTCTCTTTTATGCATGATGTGTTATGTGTAGTGAAGGTTCATTGGAGTATAAGTGTTCACATCACTCGTTCCAGGAGCACTGAGTCATCATAGCTGTTTATAATCGACTTCGAGAACGGACGAACACTTTTGAGGGGTTGATGTACACTTATGGATGAGTGAAACCAAAACACCCCCATGGAAAATATTGAAGAGGGAGATATATGAATTATCCTATGAGAAAGAAGGATATCTGGTCTGGTTGTTGATCGGAACCACAAAAAGAAAAGAGCCTTCTTTTTTTACGAGTCGTGTCTAGATCCTTACACAGGCATCTCCCAATAATTGGGTACATTGCATGTATCCTATAGTACAATATGTGACCTTCTTTTTTCCCGACAGATTATTTAGAGGTGTTTTGATCTAGGGTACATGGGTTCATACACAGATCCTACTACACTCTGTGTGCCATTGATATACACATTGTGTTATACTCTAAGTTTGTTTTCTCACATTTTATACTTCTTATTTGTTATTATTATCTTGTTTTTTATTATTTTATTTTCATATATGTTTGTCCAATAGGGATAATTCTAGTGGAAAGTGACCTTATTCAACTACTAAGGGGGAGCATCCTCCTCTCCATCATATTTTTCTTCGGTATTATGAGTGAACAGATTTGGATTTCTAGTTTTCTTCCCCCTTATGATTCCCACACTACCTCCTCTTCTGATCCTTCCTCCATATACGATATCTACTGATCTGGTAGTCCCTGTGGCCCCTTCTACTATTGGTCCCCTAGCGGTTGCCTATGCCCCCATTTACTATGGTGGAGAGATCCAGTGCTGACACTCCTTCCATATCCCTTCCCTACGAGTTACCCTCCACACTAGAAGTGGACCATACTGAGCCGATGACCCCACATAATAGTGTGCCCACTCAAGTATGAACTCTTCAACCTATTACCCACGTGGCATGACCATATCCTCTCACATTAGTAGTTCTTCCATCACCTGCATCGTCTCCTACCCACCCTCCTTCGTAACCCTTCCTAGTTTTCCCTGAGGTCCATCTTGTAGAAGAGAGATTGTTGTTTTTATCCTTCTACACCATCCACCTGAGCGGCTACTAAATCAACATTTCAGTTCCGCAACCACTTGGAATTTTAGAGGGCCTTTAGGGGCTTCTGGTCTATAATCATCTTATGGAAACATTTCAGGTCATTAGTCCAATATTTAGGGATTTAATTTTAGATTTCAGTGATATGTTTGAGTTATATGGCCCCACATACCACCATATTCCCATAGATACAACTCCCCTAGTTCACTTTTGGCTAGGGGGATGACCATTGTCCCTTACTATGGAGGAGTTTAGATGAGGGTGAAGCTTTTATCCCCATGTTGTCACCCCACTATAGGTATCCACCATGACTATCCCTAAGACCTCTAATCTTGTTGCTATGTGGGGACAACATGCTGGGCCTTACCATAGGTACACCCCCAGCTCATAGAAGAGAAATCACATCATTAACACTCTAATTTGTTTCCTTCACAGGTGCATTAGGGCCATTATTTTTTCATTCCACAAGGATATGGGGGTTGTGTCCGGATGAGACATGGAGCATCTTACCTGTATCGTTTGGAACGAGTACCTAGACCTCTCCTATAATGACGTTTTTTAATTTTATTATATGATCCATGGACATGATGGAATCCTAAATGGTGTGTTCTATGCCACCAGATTGGCACACTATTTGGGGGGTTTTGAGCAGTCTTCCCTTCAAAATCACTTGGGTTCTCCTCAACATATATAATTCCTCATGTTTATCCGTATAATGATGGTCATGAATTTGGAAGAGCACATTTTTCTTCTTCCGGATTCCCCTACTCCAGTAGTGGTGAGTGAAAACCCACCCCCTCACATTGGACGTTCTACTCAAGATCCACCATATCAACCTGTGGATGTCCCCTCTCCACCCCACTCCACTTTTTCGGGCATTCCTTCATATTCTCATATTCCTTCTTCTTCTATTCTTTCTACCACTCCACCTCCCCCACACCCTTATTTGACCGTCCTACATGCCTCTCCATAGTCGAGGTCACTCAGCATCTAGGTATCCTTGAGTGAAATTAGGCTGCCCTCCTTCAAACACATATGTATATGGCACAGATGTTTGGCCTCATCCATTATCACTGGGGCCTTTCACCACCACCAATGCTTGCTCCTAATTGTGATCCTTAGCCTCCATCCCCACAATTACAACATACAACTCTAGACACAGATTCCAATCTCCATTCCACCACTGTCCCAGCATCTTCCACTCCTCATATCAGCGTGATAGTCTCTGTAGAGCCTCCCACTTCGAGTTCTGTTCGTAAGGCGTTGGCTACTATGACTCATCTTCTGATCATGGATCCCGAACCTACGGCCAGCACTACTATCGTTGATCCTTCACTGACTGATCCTCCTGTTATGGATGATGCCTCTTCTGAGGCGACTCCATTACTATTTTTAGCACAATTATTTTCATTGTATATATTTGTTTTGTGCTATTATTGGGATTGGAAATTGTATATGAATGTCATCTATCTTTTTCCATTCTATCTCCAATCATAGATACAATGGAGCATCATGGGCTTCGCTATTTACGAGGGGAGTATTTTTCAGTTTTTCATTTGTCTTTTATACATTGGGTTTCCAGCTTCCACTTATTTCCCAAATATTTTCCCCCTTTTTTTCCATATTTTCCCATCTTCTTTTTTATTACACTTAGGATATCATGTGTTTTATTAAGTGTGTTTGAGGTCCTGTGATTATACATATATTATCCTTAAACTGATTTAGGATATATCCTTAATAGATGACATATTTTACATTTTGGATAATTTTTTGATTAATTATAATTATAAATAACAATGGAATAAAAGGGAGTTTGAAAAAAAATTTACATACATATTATAATTTTCAGTGAATTTTAAAATGATTGCTGGTATTATTTGATCCTGGATTTTATCACTTGAACATTTACATATATTGGACAGGTAATTTTGTATTTATGGAAAGACATGTCTGACCCATGTATTTTTTCAATTTCAAAGAGTTACTTAAACATTTTTTAAATTTTCTTTCTTATACCCTCCTTCATGAGATATTATTGGGATATGCCTAACTACTAGAACATGATAGTTTTTCTCTTCAAAACATGATGATTTCTAATCACATTAAAATTATTGAGGAATGTGAATCCTTTTCCTCCCCTTTAACATTGAGACATACCCTATATTTTATCGTCCTAAACACTAGGAAACCATGAACTGCCTTGATAGGAAACCACAATACATGCCTATTTTCCATTCATACCCAAATTATTTTATAATTTTTAATTATTATTCACTTGATCATTAGGGAGAGACATTTGTTTTTCATTGTTCATTTCTGTGAACAACCATGAACTTATGTGTGGGGCAGTTTTTCACTTGTTTATTTGGGCCAAAGGGTCCCGTAGACTATTATCCATTTTATTCTTGGTGTTCCCTCTTTATTTAAAAAATGATGATATATGCACATAAAGGAATATATTAATTATTATATATTATTTACGGTTTATGTGATATATTTGAAAGAGAATATTGTGGCGATGATACCAATTTAGAGAGATCTTGATTGGGGATGGATTTTTCATTCAACTTTATTTTAAATATCATTCATTATTTTTTACCAATTTTTCCTCTTTTTAAAGGATATGATAAAAATTTTTATCATTACCTACCAACCCTTAGCCTCAAAACCACTTAAAGATATTGAAGTCCCTCAAGATTGTTGTGATTTGACTTCTGAATTGGAGAATGATAACACTTTCAAGCCTATGGATAGAGTGCATATACTTATGACTGAGCATATCTCAGAATAAATAATCTTATGTGATGAGTGTGGTATCTATTAGTGAGGTAAATCTACAAGTGGAATATTTAATTATTAAATTTAATTATATATCGAAGAAATAGGATGAAATTTTTTAATTAAATTATATATGAGGTATGATTAGAATATCTTTGAAAATGAATTTATTTTTCCTTTAAAAAAATTTCTGCTATGGTTTTTGTATTTATAGGTATAATTGGTTAGATTCCTCAACATTTTAGATTATGGATTCTATTGATTTTTTGTTGAGATTATTCTTGAGGACATGAAAATGACTCTGTGTCGGGGAATTTGATATACCAAATATTGTTATACTTTTACATATATCGTAACAAGCATAAATTTTTTTTTTCTGACTGAACATCATTCATTATCTGGATCAACTTCTTTATATTGGTGATTATTCTTATTTTCAGGTGTTTTCCATTAAAAAGTTACAAATCAGGAAAGAACAAAAAACTCAACTAAATGTCATTTACTTTTATATACATGTCATGTAATATTGTTACAACATAGATCGGGAAGATTGGATACATGCCTATACTTTCATCCAATTCATACACATTGTGTATTACTCATATAAAAATCATGTGGCCCTTCTAGAATAGGTTGGTGGCCGAAGAATGTTCATACACGATATGTAGGGGATCGCTTCATTCATTTTACTCCTACATACCAGGAGGCACCACGTTCAATGTCATAGACGGCAAGTTATATCACCTACTAGAGAAGAAAATGCGTTTAAATTGTGTTTACCTGGGTACATGACATGTACTTCCTAGTACACATAATGTACTACTAAAGCATATTAATTTGTGGCAGGCCCTCCATGTTCCGAAGACATTCCATTTTCGTTCATTTCAAAATATTCCATGGGGTAGCAATCCAGAGTTGGCTATGAAGAGAAGTAGTTAGAGAAAGGAGATGAGTTAGGAGAGGAGGGAAGGAGTATCTATGCCAGCTTTGCAACGACAATCACTCCAAATTTTTCAAGAGTATTAATTTAATTATTTTCAGTTGTTTAATTAATTATCGGTCCATGAGTAGAAAATTTCCATTTTTGATGTTGTTGTGTATGATTAAGTGTTGTAAACCATAAATTGTGAAATTATTAAAGTGTTATTTATTATTATTTCTAAGAATTACTTTTTTAGGATTTCTAAATATCCCTAGAAATATTTTGCTGGACCTAGAATAGGATTTCTACGGATCTTATGAGGAATTTTGATTAAAAATATCATTGACCATTATGTATTTCAACTGTCTCATAAAGGGATTCAATTAGTAAAATTAATATAAATAAATTTCCAAACCAAGGAATTGGATTCTATTCATTTAAACAAACCTCACTAGATGAAGGTGGTTCTATTACATTCTTAACCCAATGTTGAGAATTATCATGAACAAATATAACTCATAAACAGATTCATTTAACAACATCCTTAAAAATCCATGGCCTCATGCATTCCTCTCTAAATTTTCATTTAAAATATATTTCTCAGTTTTTATTTATAATTCATTTAGTTTCATTAAAAATTTAAATCCAATCACCTTTTTATAAAACACAAAAAATAGACTCTTAATATTCAATAATCATCACTAAATAAATTATGAACTATTTAAATAATAAAAAATCTACTCAAATTCACTGTGGATTGACCCCTTATTGGTAAAATACTTTTTTGGATAATAGAATTTCTATTGTTGAAAAATAACGCTTCGGTTGGAATGATATGATTGCTCATTGTTATTTTTGAAAAAAACAATTATTATGTTTTTGTAGGTTTTCTAATTGATTAATGGATTTCATTTCTATTATATACTATGAGGAGATTGTTTCTCACAATATATGTTTAAAAAACATCAAAGGGATTATATATTTAATGAAATGTTTAAAAATTATATATCTAGTTATGGGTTATATCATAAAGTTATAAAAATAATCATTAAAATGAAATTTCTTTGTAGGAAAAAATATTTGTTTTATGAATTTATCATATTTGTAATCTAATGACATATATTATTCTCTAAAACTATAATCATGAAATGAAGTTTGGAATGCATGTGATGAAACATTTCTCGTAAATATTAGAATTAATTTGATAGTTTTATGTGGGTTGTTATTATCATCAACAAATTAATGATTTTTCAAACTTGATAAGTGAGGATATTGTAAAACTTTTCTTCTAAGATATTATAATTTATGTTTATATTATCAAGAGATGGAATTTTATTTGTTTCATATTATTTCAGGAGGATAATTTATTTCTTCCTTATAATACTCTAAAATATATAATGGAAATTTTTTCGGATCTACGAACTGAGTGGGAACAAGATTCTAATGATTGTTAAACCAGAGATTGATATTATATAACGATTTAATTATTTAATATCAAACATGGATAGTTTCTCTAAAAAATGAAATATATATTTAATTAAGAATTTAATAAAAAAATTTAAATCTATGGTTGAATATAGATAGTCATGTTTACCCTAGGCATGATGTATGGTTGGTCTGCGCCAGTGGTCCATTTTGTGATAGTCATTGGATGTAATGTTTAATTTCAAGAAATAGATTAATTATATATTTTTATTTTTAAATTAAATAAATAATAAATATTTATATTTTCCATTATAATGTTATCTATATTTATTTATAAATAACATGGGAAAATTGAGTGGATATTGGGTGACCTTTTTTAGTGAATCAGGATGGGACCATTATCTTTTTTCAGAATGAGGTGGAAGAATAGGTAGCAGACATAAAGAATCATCCCCATATCTGGAAAACCCATTCTATACAATGATATATTATAAATCTTGTGAGGGATCATTGGTTTTGGTTTCCCCCATGAATAATCATTTTATCATGGTTACATTATTATCATCTTTTGATTTTGTGATCAACTGTTCCTCAAATGACCATCATTGATGAGTTAATTTATTTTCATTCATTTTGTACATGATTAATGTTATGATCTCACCATGGGATTCTAGATCTATGATAATTTTATAATAACACATGGATAATAATTATTACACCTTTATTATTGTCCATTTCCCACACTTATTCCACTTTTTTCTGGGTTTAGTTAATATGCCTATAGTTCGTTATTGGTAGGGAGTGGTCAAGATAGTTGTGTGAGTGATGAATGTGATGAAAATTTATTTATTGAATAAGATATATTAAGGTAAACATTTGACGATTCCCATGTATCTAGGATTTGGGAATGAGTGATAATGACCGAAGGATCTGTACAAACTTGTATGCTTCTTGAAATTGGACAAAATCAGTTTTCCATCCACTAGAGTATGGAAAATTAAGGATGATAGAGAATACCATTATCTTGGGATTTCAAATGAAATAAATCATTATGTGAAGGTGGGATTTTGAAAACACATGATTAATATAAACATTATATAGATGACAATAAAACATGGAGTGTAGTCTAGTGAACCCACCCATGTAGTACCACTAGTAACGATGCGAGGTATTTGGGTGAAGATATGGGTCAAACAACATTTGGATAGTCCCACATGTCATGTGAACCTCCATGGGTGGCCGAGTCATATGCGTAAATCAGATTATAAAGACCTTGTGTGGGAGGAAACATCATGTCCTCTATAAGAAAATGAGCCTATTACGGTGAACATGAATGGCCTGGATCACATCCTAGTTCATGAAAAAACATGATGGACACAAATATGGAAATAATTATACAATAAGGTCCTATTTGACCATGAAATTTAATGGGGCCCACATAAATACCTTATACAAAGACTTCTCTATAGATCCATTCCCATGAAAGACCACAACCATCCAGTAGAGTGAGTCCACATTCAATGAGGAGTCCATTCACATCGTATACGCCAATATTTTTTAGGGACTACAATAAATCTTTTCTTCTTAATTTTGGTTTAGAATGATTCCCATGAGATTATTATCTTTATTTATTTTCTTTTATAATGTTATGATGTTAATATTATTGGATTTTGATGTATGATGCGAGATGATTTGAGAATTAAATTTCTTTATGTGAAGCATGACATTGGAATAGGTTTGGAATGATCATCAAGGGGATGTTGGGGTCAGAAACACCCAGATTTGAATAGGGTTTAGGCCCCCCATAATCATTTAAATAGTCATTGTTCAACCCCTCAATTCAATAGGGAATGGGTCCTCTAGCTTCTGAGTGCCCCTAAAAGAAGTATGGTGTTGGTGTTATACCTCCAGAGTATCACTAACTAATGAACATTGGCATATACCCTCTACCATTTGAGTGCAACCCCCTGATGTACTATGTAATGGTAAATATATAATTTGTGTGGAATTCTCCCAATGCACTAGGTAATGTTTCCTCAACCATTTTAGTGACATCACCCTAATTCACAAGGGCATGGATCCTCAACATTTTGAGTGATACCACAAATGCACTATGGAATGGGTCCCCTATCTACTAAGTGGACCCCTCTACCTGACGCACACAGGTGTGGTTAATTTATTTGGATATTTCCCTCTTGAAATTATGGAACATTGGGGATGTGTGTGTTATCCATATAGTTAATTCATCAAACTTATGAGATTTTAGGAATTAGAGATGAACTTCAGGGAGATATTGTTAGACTCATAATCCTAGGAAGGAATATGATATGGATATTACCCTTCTATATCATCAAGTGTTATTTTATGATAATATAATCAATAATTTTGTATTTCATTTCTTACCTAATTTGGGTTGAGTTGACTTCTTATATACGGTCTTTTATTCCCCCTTTTCCAATAATCGGATCTCCAAATTTGTATATATATGTTCACCTCTATATGAGAATTTCTTGAAAGTGTCAAGTCTTATGTAGATGTAAAATAGATCATTTATTCTTTTATAAGAGCACGGGGATACTCGGGTTCATAGACTTCATACGGTGGTTAGTCGCGAATATTATGAGATTGGGTCTCATAGCTATTTTCTATTCCAATTTTTTAACGTAATGAAATCAAATATATGGGGGTGTTTATTTTTTCTATCTCATTTTTTATTACATTGTCACACTCATTTTTATTCCCTATAGGTTATTACATGCATGGTTTTTACTATATATGTTCCAATATTTTATTATTATTCCTCTACACTTCAATATAGTGATGTTTTGTTCTGTGTGTACAACATCTATAAGAAAATGATTCGCATTTTAGTTATGAATTATTGATGCTTGTAACCATTCCCTAGCCAGTGGAGGTGGGATTTGGTTTTTTGGAGGCCCATTATATCACTAGAGAGGAATGACCTTGAGTGTTAGGTCCTTACAGTGTGGTATAAGAGGTAATACATTCTCTGGTACATTATTTGATATTGTCCCATTAAGAGGATTTGTTTTGGACATATAGAAATGGTGTCAAGTGTCTTCCGGGAGGCCTTTAATCCACAGATAACCGTGTTGTGGAGGTGGTCAACTTATCCCTTCTCCATGACCCTGATTGCCTTATTATCATTTTGGAATACAGATACATTGTTTTTAGAGAGCATTAGTACATGCATCATATACGATATATTCATTTGACTATTCTAATTGGGTTAGAACCTTGCATATATATGTTGTCAAATGACCATGGTACTTCTTAATAACTATCATTTTTCCTTTACGAAGATAACCATCCAGGTAATAGATTCAGGTTTGTAATGATGATCTTGTGAGTGAAAAGGCCTCATTCTTGGGGTTATCTTACGAGATCATTCCAATTTAATGGGATGTAGAAACATCCCATACTATTTAGAAGTATATATTTACCAGTGGCATAGTCTAGGGATTAGCATATAATTTGGGAACTCCATGAGTTCCATCACCATAGGTCACTATGCATCTATGGTGAACCTGATCCATAGGAATAAAAGGATTGGATTCAATCAGTTATCAAAGTATTCATACACGTATAAACCAAGAATGATCATACAATTTTTAGGTTTCTAGTCTTTCAATGATTAAGTTGAGTAATAGTGATTTTTTTCACATTGACACATGATGAATTTTAATATCATAGTTTGACTTAATGTAGTTGTTTATTGAGGAGTTATACCACTCATTATTATAATTATTAATGATTTTGGTGATTTGTATCTGTAATTGGAATGTATGGAAATAAATGAGTATGTTGTGAGGTTCACTGAACATACATTATATCCCATATAAATTGTTTTGGATGGTTTTTTACATGTGATGTAGTTTGAGATGGATCTCCATAGATTAATGCCTGCCAATGTGGTACCCATGTTCATTCACATATATGATGGAGTTCTAGAATGGGTGATTATTAAGGATATATACTTATCTAAGGTACCCCATATTGTTGGAAATGTAAGTGGGAGTCACGGGGAATATTCATCTATAGAAGCTAGCAGTCACCACATGGAAGGGTTTTGACATTGGATACCATCAATGAGATAGTGTAGACATGAGGTCATATGGCATAGAGACCACACCAAGGACAATGGTAGATCAGAAAGGGGATATGTTTTTCATGTTAACAGTGTGGTCACAATGCATGTGATTTCCCAACAAGATATACAGAGGATTGATGAAATACATGGGATAAATTTCCATGGTAGAGGTAGAAATATGTTTAGGAATCTCCCATATATGTCTAGGGTATCCCCCTAGGAGGCTAAGCTATGAAAGGAGAATGTGTGGCTATGGAGGGAGGATTCATTGTTGGTGGAGGAAATGTTTATCCACATACACCACCACCACCACCAATTTCTCCTGGAGGCCCATCCCATGCACAAATAACTACCAGTTGGGTTCATGGTAAGATTATAGCTATGGAGGATCATGACTGCAATATACATGGGATTATTAGAGGTTTGATATGTATTAATTACACTCTTGATTAAATTCTATTAAATGTAGGTGTGAATCCTTCATTCAGGGCCCCATTCCGGGTGCATGATATATAGATATTTGTTGAGACATTATCACAAAAGAAATGTCCAAATGATCTTCTAGGGGAAAAATATTTCATATCACATTTCTGTTGGTAGTGTGAGTTGTCACATTTTGAAGAATTTTTTTCATGGGTACTCTTGGTTATTACGATGATACCTTATAAAATCTCTTTGGCTGTGGAATAGTTTCCCTTGGTCTGAGTCTATATTGATGTTCACTATAGAATATTCATATACCATTTGTCAGATGGAATGAGATTCCCCTTTGTGGGTGAGAGATATATCAAGGAAGAGTGAGTTGGTCTTTCAAGAAAGATTTTGTATGCCATCCCTCATATTTTAGGGTATTTATCCCTAATAACAACATGATATTTAGGTATATAGGTACTTTAATTCAGGTAGGATTATATGTATTTCTTCTCTAATGGTGTTATGTGACTACCTTTCATTTGGGTGATGGTATTATCCATTAATTTTCACCCTGATATTGCACCAAAATATTATGATCCATATCATATGGTCTCTACTGAGATCTGGGAGCCGAGGGTGTAATTGGAGGACCATCAAGAGAATGGAACTATCAGAACTAGTGAGCCCCCTTGTGAAGCTACAATTTCTTTCATGAAGAATAATAATGAGATATTGAGGAATTTTTTATTACTATTATCAAATAACAAACGCCAAAATAACAAAAATTAATCATTTATGGGGATTGATGACCTATTTTATTTATTATGAGATGTGAAATTTTTCATTAACCTTGATATGAGGTCACTCTATCACTTGGTGAGTTATTTTTACACTGATTTTATGAATATATCAATATAATGTTGTTACATAAACTATGAGTTCACATTGATTCCTTTCAGTGCGATTAATTCACCTTCTATGTTTATGGATTGGATTAAATGGATCTTCTATACAAATAGTGATTGAATTTTTATCATCATTGGAGAAATACTAATTCACTTGATGTCATAGGAGGGTGAAGAGAACTTGAGGTTTATCCTAAATATACTACGTGAGAACCATATTTATGGTAATCTAAAGAAGTTAATGTTTTGGATCCCTGAGATTTTATTTCTAGATAATTTAATTTCTTAATAAGGATTAGTTGTTGTCCTAGTGAGGATAGATGCAATTTTTTCTTGGGAGCCACCTAAGAACATGTCATAGGTGTTTAGTTTTCTTGGGTTTTATGGGTACTAAATGAGGTTCACTGATGACTTCTCTTGGATTTCAGACACTATTACCACCTTGACATTATAAGGGAGGTCATTTATCTGAACCATGAATATCTAGAGATCTATTGAAGAGTTTATACTGAGGGTGACTAGTGATATTTTTTTGAGACTATTAGAGGAGGGAATGATCTATTCATTGTATTGTGATTCCTCCAGAGCAGTACTATCTATTATTTTATTTAATTTCATGAATTTATCCCTAATTCATTATGCTATTTTAAGCCCCATTAGTATTACTATTCACGTCATGACCTAGATTTGATCATGATAGTTTTCTATTTGAGGATTTTCATGATCTATCTTGAGGGAGATGAGTTTTTTGTTTACATAGACCATTATTGTCTTAGGTATGTATTTAAAAAGAGAGATATGAACCTAATATAAAATACTTGATTGTTGTTTTTATTGGACTATGAGTTTGATATATTCTATACTATTGGGAAGGTAAATTTAGTTGAGTTTACAGGTTTTCAGGAATTCTTGTTTTATTCTGGTGGACAATGCATCTGAGTTATTGGTCACTTTACTCAAATATACAGTTGATGTTAGGGGTAAATATTATATTTAGTCAATGGTGTTTACCCCCGCACTCCCCTAGTGTGTCTGTAAGTCTAATTTTGGAGACATAGACTGTGAGGTCCTCAAAAAAATGATATAATTAATAGATTCATTAGATAGATTATATGAGGGGGGAATCATGTCATCTTTTTTTAGGGACATATAGTGGTTTTAGATATGTTTTGAGATGTGGGGATGAGGGATTCTTATAAATCGCTACTGGATATAAATCTCAGTCATGGCATGGTGTATAGAGACCTTTAATGGATATTTTTTTACGACGGAAAAATTAAAATAATGGACATTGTTTTCGTTTAATGTCTCACATTTTAGATAATTAAGAATACGAAGTAGGTTCTTAGAGTTTTTTAGTCTATTGAGAATATGTATTGGGAATGGGATGACATATCCAAGGTATTTTAGATCAAGATTCCATGAGAAGTGAGAGACCAGGATTCAATCTGATTGATAGTTGAAAAACATACCAATCTGAAATTATTCTTCACAATCAGTGAATAATGTTCAGTGGAGTGTTTAGTGTGGTTTTAGTGGTGGGTGGTTATCCACCAAAATTCGGTGCCCTTGTCCATTTTCATTGACTATGATTCATGATTCATGTAATGGTTTTGGAGATTCCTACAATAGTAAATCACAAAAAATATATATGATCAGAACATATTTTCACCCAAAGATGACACAAAATATAGAGAATGTTATACATAATTTATTGAATAAATTGATGGATTTATTATTATAAATATGCTATAGAAGTGAGGATTACTTACCTTTGATGGAGTATACATATAAGAATATTTATCACTATATAATTTTCTGGGAACCTTTCTTGACCTAGTTTGAGATAAAATACATTTCACTAGAATGCTAGACTAATATCTGTCAGGAAAATATTGTTCAGCCTAAGATGGTTAGGCCGCTAATGGGTGATCTATTGGTGATCCATGAATCAATGATGACAACCTACAGTAGTAGAAAATAAAAAAACTGTGTAGGATAATTTAGATTATGCACGGATAACATATCTTCCATAGAGTCTGCCACACTAATGATTTCAATGATTTTACTATGGATTCATGTTATCCATGAGGTTCATTAGACCTTTTGATATCCATTGGTGGGTTTTCAAGGCTTCATATCAAGAATCCCTGCCACCCAGTTGTACTGGGAGCAATATTAGTTATATTTTTCATGGTTGATGAGGTGTGTGCATGATCCTGAATGATATATTGACATGGTAGAACAAGACGATGAGGATAGAGACCACATTGTGGGGACTCCACTGGTAGTCAAGGAATAGTAGGATAGGTTCTTATGATTTTGTATTGTTCCCATGGTTCTTGAGATATGGTATCTTGTAAGTTGGAAGGAATGCTCTTAGAAGTTGGATAGTGAGTTACGAGAAATGTATCCCAATCTTTTTATATAGTTTGTATATTTCAGTGACAAAATTCGTTGGAGGAGAGAATAATTTAGAGACCTTATTTTTTCTTTTTAGTAATTTGAAATATATCATTGATATATTTTAAAATCCATGCAATGAGACAACATGATATACTAAGAACCAATGATTCTATCATTGTTATTATAAAAATAATAAATATACTAATACCAAAAACATGTATTTTTTTGATAAATAATTATTTATCTTTCCCAAAGAGTTTCAAATCAAAAATATGATACCATGGTTGAATACAGAGCATGGGGTTTCACCTAGGTGTGACCTACAGTTAGCTGATATCTGGTATCTGGTTTAGGTTGCTATTGGAGGGTGTGTTTAATTAAAATATATAAAATATATAATTTACTATGTGAACTACTAAAATAAAATTTACATAAACCATTATAAAATTTCTCTAGGTTTATCTACATAACCACTAAGTGAATTGATTGGAGCACTGATGATCTTCATTGATGAATGCGGATTGGACGACGAATGTTGATCAAATGATGGTTGAATGATGGGAGTGAACATAGTGGATCATCCTCATCGATGATAAATGAATTATTGCGAAAAGGATCCTAGAATGGGTTATATCTCATCAAATTTGGGTTTCCACCTTTTATTAAATGTTTGAGCATGTATATTTTCCTGTCAACTTTTGATTCTATGATCTCAAGTCCTCTTTATTATCCCCATAGAACAATTAAATTTTTGTAATTCATTTTATTAATGATTTATTCCATGATACCAACATTTTTTCCTAGATCTATAATATTTTCCTCATATTTAATTTACAATGTTAATTACATAGTTGTTATTATACATTTCCCCACCTTTTCATATTGATATTATTCACTGGACAATGGGGTCATGGTTTGACATTGTCGAGGTGAGTTCGAGAATGATTGAACTCACTGAGGTAATAGGGTAGTGTGAATGAAAAATAGGACGACGAATTATAGATGAAGCATTCTAAATTGTTTTATATTGGTGATTATTAGCTTGGATATAGGATATTAGAAAGTGTAGTAGATACCAGGGGAGTTGTACACACATGCGACCTTCATGTGAATCAGTGGAATCCATTTTACCTCCACCAAAGGATGGGAAATTATTCTTAGATGGAACAACAACTATTTTCTGGAGAAATTTTAAGAAAACATGGTGGGAACGATAGATTTGTTGAATTCATAAAGAAATGGTATATTCTTCAAAACACACAACTAAGTAGTGTGTATTATGATTAAAATACACTGTGTAGTACCCTTGGGATGTGGTGGTAGTGTTTCAAGACGATATATGGATTGATCATCATATGGATGGTCCCACATTCCATGTGATCCTTCCAACGTGATGGATCAATATTTATGAATCATGTTGTAAAGAACCCATGTAGAATGACACACCATTTTCTTTGTGACAACTTGATCATAGTCTAGTATCTAGGAATGATTGGGTACATTGAACAACCTAATGGAAAAATGTACAAATAAAAGCAAATGATTAGGCCTCAATTGGATGAGACATTCTATTTAGACCGTGTAGGTTCCATATATGGTGAAATTGTCTCTGAGCCATGTGTATGGGAGAATAGTACCATGCAACGGAGTGGGACCACACACATCGTGGACACCATACACTGGATGCACCCTATTTCTATAGAAACTTTTACCTCACAATTATCCTTCATTTTGACTTGTATTTTTTATGCTATAATCCTATCCTATGTTGTTTTACATATAACATGATTATGTTATCATTTTTTATATTTTAGATATAATGATATATGTTCCATGTGTGATGTTTCATTATCCAATGCTTGATAATATAATTTATCAGACATGATCAGGAAAGAGAGGTTGGGGATGGATACCCTTTCCACACATGGTTTTGGGTCCCCCAAACTCCATGAATTGGTTTTAGTGGCACCCCCCCCCACCCGTATAATACACCAGGGCATATGTCTTCTATGTTTTGAGGGGAAGCCCATAATGTAATAGAGTGTGGATCCATTACCTTCTGAGTAGGACACCCCTGACTAACAAGGGTGTGGTTCATAAACCTTTTTATTAACCCCCCCCTCTAAAGTACCATGAAATGGGTCCTCTATGTTTTGAGTGGAACCCCATAATGTATTTGGGTGTGGGTCCATTACCTTATGGGTGGCACACCCCTAATTTACTAGGGTGTGGTCCCTAAACATTTTATAACCCCCCCCCCCCCCGCAAACACAAAAATAAACAGGAATGGGTCCAAAACATTTGATGGCACCCACCTAAAACACAAGGGTGTGGGTCCACTACCTAGTAAGTGGACCCCCCCCCCACACACACACATGAAATAGTGCGTGGTTCAACTATCTTTTTGAGTGGAATGCACATTATGTGCTACTATGTGGGTCACTTATCTATAGAATTGCCCTCCCAATGAACTAGGGTGTGGTTTCTCTACATGGTTATTATGCCCCCTCCAATATAAGCATAGAGGTGAGGTGTGGGTCATCCACATGTTTACTTATTCAGAAAATTTAGATAATGGGCATAAAAAACAAACATTATAGTGCTATTGAATGACTTTTACACCTGTTCTAGGAAATGAGATAAATATTCCCATCTCATTCCATTTATGTTTCATATATAATAATATATTTCTAATTTGTTGGGTTTCATTCCCCACTAACATTTGTTTGGGATGACTAATTTTATGATGTGTAATATTACTCCATCTTCCATTTTCAGGGTGTCCTACTAGGAATGTATATAGTCACCCCCATATGATATTTTATCATAAATAACATTTATTATGTATATGTGGTATATATAGCTGGTTATTTCTTAGTATCATACAAATACTACGGTTCTTAGACTGTGTATGGTGGTCAGGCTTGGAGATCTGGATTTGAACACTCTCTGTTATTTTAAGTTATTATTGTTGCTAGGTTCGGTTAAATTTTTTTGGATGAGGATGTGGGTTTCCTTTTTAATTTTATATTACATTGTCACACTCTTTTTTGTAGAGGTTATAACTCACATGGTTTTTACCCTAAATATTATTATATTTTATTATTATTCCTATATAGTTCTACATGGGAATGATTGGTGGTGTGTGTGTAGGTACATTAGAAAATGGATTTTCATTCTAGTTATTCCTTCTCAATTATTGTATCCAACCCCAAAAATATTGAGGTAAGTGAAGGGTTATGGTAGAATAGTATTTAGATGGCTAAGAGGTCCATTTTGGTTCATGACAGTACACATATCTTATATATGTCTGTTGATCGTTATTGTTTTTCACAATGGAAATTGCGAAGTTTATGGAGCATGGAATCAGATGGATGATATGAATCCAAACCAATAACTTGGAATTGTTGGAATTTTACCATAGGAGATTATAAAATCAACAACTCAGTTGATGTATTATACTATTAGAGGAACCAATACAATAAATAAATGAAATTTAGAAATGAATAATGTGTGGATAGGTGATTATTTAATGATGTAGAACCTTATTTCTACTGGAGGACACTCAGACCTAGTAAAACCTGAAGAACATATTTCTTCTTTGGATAAGATATTTAAAGAACATTTTTCTTTATAAGATAATAATGAATACCTTTTTTTGTATTTTTATAATATTAACTATGAAAAATTGTTGTCTTTATTAAATAACACTGTTAAAAAATAATAAATTTCCAAATTTTATCAAGGATATTTAATGATATCTTCTTTAAAATGAATTGTTGTAAAGTTATTTAACATATAATATAAAATTATTTAATGTGATAAAGAATCATGTGGAGGAATTCATGACACATATGAATAAAATATTACTAGATTGGTAAGGTATTCACCAAAATTTCCTTTAAAACCATGATAAAAAATTGGTCAATTTTACTCAATATTTTCTCTAGGTTTATGATGTTATCCACAAATTGTAGAGTTCAAGTGTTAAGGGAAAATTTATTGGTTTGTGGAAGATGTAGAGATGTATATTTTTGACATTGACAAAAATATGTATTATAAGTGATCTAATTGAGAGGAAATAAATAAGAATTTATAAAAAATTGAAACCTTGAAAATTCAATTACATTAAGGTGATAAGTGTGGTAAGTAAATCCAAGGAAATGTCTTTTTATGTTTGGGACTTTATATATATGTGTTGTTTTGGAAAATATTGATCCTTAATATAAAGAAAATATAAATTTTAATGGTTGGAATGGTATTATAAACTATGAAATTAGATTTTTTAAGTATAATTGCATGGTTCATTTTGTGAATATGTGTCCAAATAATGGTATGATGTAGAGAGATCACCAAAACCATAAGTAAAAGGTTGTGACAATAAATTTTTTAAGGGTCTTAAAATGATGTGGGGATCGGTACAATAGTGTTTTAATCAATATATTACATTATCTTGTTTATTTGGGTTTTATATATTAGTTTATTTCTGAAAAATGTGTCCGTAAAATATAACTATAACCCAAAAACATTGAGATAATTCATTTTGTAAAAGCCCATAGTGGGAGAGTTAAGGTAAAAAATATATATTTTAGAATTTCTGTTATCATATATGGAATGGTTATTTGTTAATAACATATTATATTACCCTTAGAAGGGTTTGAAGTCATTTTATGTATAGATTGGTAATTATTTTATCATGCTAGTATAGTTTGAATAGTAAAAGAAATGATATTCAATCCTCGAAGGGAATTTATTATTTTATATATGAATTAAAACACACAATTGAAAATTATCATGAATATGAGAAACTATAACACTCTAGTGTTTTAGGATGTATTTATTTTTAAATAAAATTCATCTGATATCGTACTTTTTCCAAAACACTTTGTTTAAAGAAACTACAATATATTACTACGATATTAATATTTAGTGTGTAATGTGTCATATAGTTTTTGGATTTGTGGGATTAAAAAAATTCAAACTATATTTTGAAAGTATATTTTTTTATAAATATATAATATGAAACCATTTGTTATCAATTGTTATAATATTAAAATAAATGCATTCAAATTTAATTTTATTTAATTATTTTTATACTTCCATTGTTTTTTAACATATGAAATTAAATACATATCTATTGATGAATGATTTTAAAAAAAAAATTTAATTTTAATTTAAATTATTATTTTAATATTCATTATATTGTTTATAATAGGAATATAAGAGGAATAAAATCATATTTTATGATAAAAAAGTATTTTTTCAAATTATGGTTTCCATTACATTTGGAAAAATTATTTTAAGATTAAATTATTCTTAATATTGAACATGAAACCTGAAAAATAAATTTAATTTTTAGAATCTAAATAATCAATGTAATATAATATGGTCAACATTGTTGTTGGTAACTATGAATTTTACCCATGCTAAAATTTGTCACCTAGGTAAAAGAGGTAAAATATGATTAAAACTATAGAGTATGACATTAAAATCACCCAAAAAAATTCTATTATATAATAAAATGATTTTTCAAATAAATAATGTGTTCAATTTAGTAAATTTATTTTAAATCATTTTTTTGAAATTTGGGACTGAAACATGTATTTTGTAATGATAATTTATATATTTTTTGAATGGAAACCCATTTTTAGTTATTTTTATTTGATCGGATGGATGGAAGATTATATTATTTTATTTTATTCTCTAAAATATTATGAAAATAATTTTTCAATTATTTAACAAAAAATATCTTTGAAACTAACATAATACATGATTCTTAGGTGCAATGTTTTTACTCATAAATTGGTTATTTTCTAATAATTAGTTGTTCCAACATTTTTTGTTATTATATTAAAAGTAATTTTGGCTTCGGATATATATGAAATCAAATAAAATGGATTAAAAATTTGGAATCATAATTTCTATATTTTTTATATGTCCAATTATATTTTTGGACATATAATTATTTTTTCATGGAAAACAATTAAGTTATCATGGAAAAGGTAAAATTGAATTTTAAGTTTATTAACAATGAGAAAAGGATTATAATATGTAAAAAACCTATATAAATGTGGTTTTTTATATCACATCAAATATTTTCTAATTTTTTTGGGTTCCATGGTTCCACTTAAAATTATTATGATGTATACCATATTTAGTCTTTTACATACTTCTTTGTGTGTTATTTCCCTATTTTATAAAAAGGAAACACCTCAAATTATCTTATTCACTAAGATTATGAATTTAAAAATATTAAATACCTTCCATCATAGAATCCAATTTCATTTACTCATGTCAATGATATTTTATAATATCGGTAATACAATCAATTAAATGCCAATGTAGGAAACCCGATGAAGTTTCTCAAGGAAATGGTATAACCCTTGAATGTGTACAATCAATTTTTTTTTTCTACAACCTATAATAATTAGTTGTTAAAAATTATAATATAATAAATATAGTATCTTAAATTTAATTAATTTTTATTATGGTGATGTAACAACCTTTATACACCTCCTTTCAATTATATTGGAACGAAAACATCGCTTATGTGTACATGTGAACTTCCACCTCTAAGAAGCATTGCATTTTATTTTATAACAATGCTTAACATTTTATCTTAATAATGATGGAATTACTGAATATATATTATATTTATGTTATTATTATCGTTATCCATCCAAGAAATTTTTTTAATTTTCATTTCCTCCATCTACTATTAATTCAAAACATCAATCGTGCCTATGTATGGACTATCATACATATGATGTTCTGTAATTCATTTTTCATTACTGATTCATACAAATTATTATTAATGTATATATAAGGAATTAGTATTAAAATAATCAATATTGAGATTCTGGATATGATTAAACTATAACCAATGTGAAAATATTGGAATAATCTAACCAAAAAATTCATGGAAAATAATGGGTTTTCACCGGAATGTCTATTTTATACAAAAAAATTTAAAATATTATAATTGAAAATTATAATGGAATGATAAAAATTTTTATATTCAAGAATATGGTTATATATTCTTTTCATAATAAATCTATATTTATTATTATGGATTTTTGAATGTGTATGAAACAAGATAACTTCATTGTGGATTGGTGGAGGAGGGCGTTTTGCATCCATCTCTTCTATAAAGGAGACTTCTTCAAGGCTTGGATGATGGAATTTAGAAGATACATGAAATGTATATTTTATTTGTCATATATTTCTGGGGACATCCACTTCTAAAAAGAATCAGGTCTTACAACTGGGTGGGTGTTCCTGTTGGGTCTCCCATTATTGTTCCAGAAGCCTACGATTCTTCAATCGGTTGGCAATGCCTAGTGTTTCTTCCATTGCATGGATGACAGTACCAAGTGAATACAAGTTGTGTATCGTGCCCTCAATTTTGTGTTGAGTTGGATCTAATGAAGGATATTTCTTTTCAAATTCTCCGCAGTGATGATGAATGTTTTTCGTCCTGGCAAAACATCCTTTTTAAAAAAATTACCATGTTCTATGTGGGCTGCCGTATTCAAGGAAATTCAGTAGATTTCAGCAAATGAATGAGAGTGGTGTCCCTTTCTCTGGTTATGAAAGTCAATCAAAAACTCATTTATGTGGCCCCAAATACCTCATTGATGGCCCTATAACCACCCAGAGTAATAGTGTTGGGGCTATCACAGAGTGATGAGCCCTCTCTATGCAGTATTTGTTCATTGTTTGGCAGAGATGTGAGTTTAAAATTTTGAAATTGAGGATAAAGTACTAGGAAAAACCAATTCTTCCATATTTGTGGTTCATTCATTATAGCCTTTCATGTCACATTCATTGATCAGACACCTCCCAATTTGATCAGTATTTGATTGGTAAATGACAGATATTCTACTGTCCTGCCTAGCCAGTATTTCATTGTAACATCTCATTCAATTTCCAATATCTTATGGTTAGGTTTATTTGGATACTAAAGGAATATATATCCATGACTACATTCATTTTTTCAGACTATAGCCCTTTGTAATTGGGCACTGAATGTATCAATAGCACTAAGGTGTTAGAGGATGTGTGTGAGGCCATCATTGGGCATCAAATATCTTTCCAATGGAAGATTATGATACTATCAATCAAGAGAATGGTAAATCCCAATATAATATCAATATATAATAATCCTTGAATTGTTCTAATGGGTTTGGGAAGAAAAATGAATCATCGGTATGTTCATTTGTTGTGAAGCCAGGTGATGGTAATGGTGCTCTTCCAAGGGAAATCTATCAGGGTAGTGCAAAAATTATGTGTGCCTCAGAAAATAGTTCTTCCAACATTTTTTAAAAGAGGTCTCATGTATGGATTTAGGATGAAAGTAATGTAATAAAAATATTTAATGACATAGATCCTCA
This sequence comes from Viscum album, assembly GCA_963277665.1. Lineage (NCBI taxonomy): Eukaryota > Viridiplantae > Streptophyta > Magnoliopsida > Santalales > Viscaceae > Viscum > Viscum album. Next base: position 688,861,847 of record OY728162.1, on the reverse strand, counting down.
TATGGATTGTCTAGGGATTGGGCACCTACGTGTAGAATGGATTCATACAGAGTGAGTTAACAAATATTCAAGCATGGATTTTTGTTTTGTTGGACCATAAAAATAAATAGGACAATTTTTTCTATTTCTAATGAACTAGTTTTTCATGAGTGCTAGAATGAAAACAAAAAAACACTCATATCAAGATATTTTGGAAAATAACAGTTTCTCTAGAGTTTAAATAGGATTCAAATTAGCATATATCATCTAGAACCATTATGGGTAGCTACGACGATCTCATCTCCATAATGTATGCAATGTGAAAGGTCATAGAAAAAATGGAATTGTGGAAACACATAATAGATTCTCAATAGTTTGGTATTCTGTATTTTATCGGTGATGATTTCAACATAATCATTGAGGAATTAGAAAAAAGTAGAGGATCTAATTTTTCCTAAAAAATGAAATACATCATGTGATTCATAGATGAAAATGGTATTTTGTATTTGAGATTATTGGTAGTGGTTTCAAATAGTTCAATAACATAAAAATGAGTATCATAATTTGGATCTATTAGACTGGTGCCTCAAAAAATATATAATTCATAGATACATTTAACTACAGAGTTTTCATCCACATCACATGATTTTTATCGTACTATTAACACTTTTTAGTTTAGATGAATAAGGAGGATAGAAGATTCACACAATTTTTATATTCATGGAACTATGTCTAGGAGGGATTTTCTCAAATGGGAAATGAATCTTTGTGGAAGGAAGATTCGACCCCTCCTTGGGACAACTTATCTCAAAACATACAAAGACATAATAAATACATGCCTGGCTTGATGGATATCCTATATATCTATGAGACAACAGTAGAGGACATCAAATTCTATATTAATAGGTTAGAGGAGGATCTAAAATAAATACATAATGATAAAACTTTTTTGAACTAGTTAGATAAAACAAAATCCATATATGTTAGGATTATGGAAATGGAATGGATATCGGTGGAAAATCATGAGCCCTTTGGATCAAGGATATTGGTCACAAAATGCCTTAATGCCCACGGTGTGTAGGGATGAGGAAGGTGGTCATGAAGATTAACAAAAAATTTGATGAATGATTTACACAATAGACATCGAAGTGGATGAAAAAAAGATCTTGAACCCTTTCTGGAGAAACTAGTAGGTAACATGATTCATGAAAATGGGATCCCTATACAATCTAAAATAGAATAAAACATTCTGAATTGAATTTTTTGTTTGTTGGATTACTCTGAAAATGATATATTTGAGGCTATCCTAGATGAGGGATGGATAAAGTGGGTGGTATGTAGCTTGAACCCAGAATGTGATCCCTATCTAGAAGACATTATTGTTCTTTCAATGTGGAATCTTGGTATACCATAATGTTTAAGATGGTAAACATGGTTCATATCATTATTATAAAAGGAAATATAAAATGATTTGGGTTAACATCCAATGAATAAGTATGTCAGTGACTATATCCAAATTATAGAATTTTATGGAATATGGAGCGTGCTAGGAATAAAAAATGTGAAGAGTAATCTATCCATTTAAAACATTCCCCCTAGCAGTGCAAAAACATTTATACAATAGAAGTTGGAAATGAAAATATACCCTTACCCATAGTGTATCTCAGATTCCCATTATCATATGAAAGCACAAAGAATATACTTTTGGAACACATCATTAACTGGATAATGGTAAACATATGAAAATGGAAGAACATGCTCTTATCATTTTGTGGGTGATTAATGCTGATAAATTGTGTTCTAAATTCCATTACCATGCATGCTATATCCATTCTCACATCATCGAATTGATAATAGAAGAGATTGAATTGACATTGAGGACATTTATCTAGGATTTTAATCTGTTTTTGAAATTCCACTTGGCGTCAAGGAAGATAATGAATAGACCTATTATAGAAGGTTGTATATACCTAAGGAGTGTGTTCGAGACATTGATGGAAATTAAGGAATGTATGTATTGGGAAATCAATAATGGGATGTCAATTTGGGATAAATTTATGAGGTAAATTTTTAGATAATAGTGTATGAAAATGTCAAATCAATTTGGGAGAATGACATATGACGAAAATCATGCGACTAGGATTTTTGAAATAATTAAAGAATACGTTTAATGTGTGGTGGTAATATGAGACATTACGTTGTAGAGAGACAAATAGGGGAATAATATGTTATTTTTTCTATGATACCTTACACCATATATTACATTAGGAGAATAAATCTATTTCACATGATTTATAAGCTCAACTATATATATGCACCTGTATGTAAACATTATATAATCTAGTTAATTTAAACTAGAAATCATTTTAATACATTCCCAAATGTATTTAAAATTTATAGTTTTAGTGAATTATGACATATATCATACATGTCAACCAACAAGCTTACAAATTGTGTACTACTAATATTGTATCCATTTCTTCCAAAATAATTTTTTTATACATCCATGAATTCATTTATGGAGAAATATTCCCAATATTCATCTTTCCATATTATTTACTCATACCACTACTTAAAACCTGTGAAAAATGAGAACATGGGATGAGAACAAAAATATTAGTAAGGGAAATAAAAATTAAGATAGAAACAATTAGACCATAAATAATTATAAACATATAAAATCATTTTACATAATATATACATATCATCTATGAAATATCATACAGTTTCTTTTTGAAAACCATATATTTCCATAAAACATAGAATGAATAAGTATAATCATAAAGGTAACTACGATAATTACATAATTATTATTGTAACTTTAATGGATACCTTATTATTGGAATTCCTCAGGGATACCTTATGAAGTTACCCTCATGGCTACCAGATGGTGTAAAAATCATAGTTACTCATGGAATAACCATATTGAAAACCTTGAACAAAAACACACAAAATTATTTGTGGGAGATACTTTTCTCAACCACAATTTTAATTAGTCCCAAGAACAGGAATATAATCTTAAAAAAATAATATTTTCATCATAAAACAGTCCTTTTTAATTATTTAAAAATATAAATTTGGAAGAAGGTTTTTAATATACATTCCATTAACTTGGGTTAGTCATACTTAAAATGTGATAATAACACTCGAATAATGGTTTAAAGAGTGATTTTATAATATTAAAGAACTTTAATTATATTTAGTACACATTCTATGATTTTTTGTAACATCTTTACTCCAGTGTATTTATAATATCTAGTTATTTCCATTGTCTTCAGGTGCATTTATTTTAGTGTTTCCATGGTCGGTTCATAATAGATTTTCATTATAATGGAAGAAAAACTATAGATGTAGAATGAAATTGTGTTAATATGTTTCCATAATTTTAAATGATACCAAATATCATTTTTATCTATGATATTATGATGATTCATTTGATAAAATGTTAATGAAAATGATTTAATATATTTTGGTAGTTTTTAACGACCATCACAGACTCATATAATTTTAATTAATATCATGTTTAAATATTTGGTACGGAACATTATATAACTTATGATTTTTATAATAAAATTATATTTGACCGTAATATTTATTTTATGACTATCCATGAAGTTAGTGATGGAAAATGAAAGAGTATCATCTATGATGGTGTTGAATCGACACATCACAGACAATGTTCTCATTATAAGAATAAAAGTGAGAGGATAAAGAGTTTGATAATGACGTTTTCCCTAAACAAGATAACATTAAATATATATATGATAATAGAGTTTTATCCATAGGGATAATGGTATGTGAAGGTAAAATAAGAAAAGAAAATAAATTTAAAGTAAAATAAATGAAAATTAAAGAGGATTTTACATGTTGAATTCTTCTCTATGAGAACCTCATTAATCCACTTGAATCATCCATTTTGATAAGAATATATGGTCTTGGAAATGTGGAAGAGTATTGGAAAGGGAATTGGGTTGATATTAAATTGTCTACAAGGCGTTGATTTGTGATGAGTGAGATGGTGAGGGGTGATATTTAAAGTTGAGAAAAATGATTTTCTTTATTATTTTATTCATTAGATTAAACGTTTAGATCTTGAATATGAAAAGATTGAGCATTTTCAGTAAATATGTTAAAATAATAATGTATATTTATATATTATATACTCACATCATCCATAAACCATTTATGACTCAATAAATCATTTATTTGTTAAATACCGTAAATTACTGCAATTTACTATTTTCAAAAATCTCATTTATTTTAGAAAAATCCCAAAAATTCCCCCAAACCATTTATCAATGTTTATAATTAAAATATAAAGTTCATGTAATGAAATTAATATTTTAAAAATTTGAAATTTATTTTATAAATAAAATCATAATTATTTTAAAAAATACAAATTTTAAAATAATAATCGATTTTATACAACTCTAAAAAATTAGTTAAGGTATCATATAATAATCAAACAATCATATGAAAAAATAAATGTTTATGAATATAATTTAGGAAGACAACTTTTTAATTTAATTTTTTATATTAATTTAAAAATTGAGAATAAAAATTTATTTGTTACAAAATATCAACACTTAATTTATGATTATCCTAAAATTAATTTTCTTAAGCCAAGATATACATATATCATATATTCACATAAAAGAAAGAAAAAGATTATAAATACTATAATATATTACGTTACCATTCTCCTTGTATTGAATCCTTAATTTCTATAATTACCACATATTTCATTATATATTAATAATGAATTATATTATTGAATTTTATAATGATAATTAATTATTTCACCCGAAAATCGGTTGTTACTTTCCCCCCACCTTCTTGAAATTACATCCTATAAATTTTTAGTTATGTTTAAAATAAGTGGTGATACTGTTCCCACAAATCATTTCCTATTGTCATTTTTCTTCTTCAACCATGTCGTTTCTCCAAAAAATCATAACATAGTGAATTAACTTATTATGAAATATTTTCTCTCTTCGATCAAGAATTTGAACATGTTTCTATTCATAAGAAAGGTTCTCTTCCTGCTAAAGTTCTTTTATGATCAAAACATGAGATGAACCGAACACAGAAATTCTCAATATAGAATCATGAAAAACATTTTTTATTTGAGATAAACTAAGAGGAAGTTCTATTTACTTGGAAACAGGTCCAACGTTATCAAAGATTTAAAAATGTCTAATAATCAATGTACCTAAAATTACATTCTAACCAAAACACATATAATTTTTTGAATGACTGATTTTAAGGAAAAAATTATTGTATACCTTGTATGAAAAGGCTTTCCTTTTGTTATCAGCATTACATTTTTTCCTGATCTGAGTTTTCCTCGTGCGTTTCTAGATCATCATCACTTTATCAGCCACTTCCTAAATAAATTATAGTCCAATAAACACCATTTCCCTAATTTCATCCAAAATTGTTAGAGTTTGAAATTTCATTCCATATATTACCTCAAAATGTTACATATTCATATTGAAATGAAAAAATTTATTATTATAATAATCCTATAATTAATGTTCTTGACCCCAACATCCCTTTCAATCTGTTGAAAAAGAACGTAACATGTCATCCAATGTCTGAACTGTTCAATTGGCCTAGATTTACCATTGATGATGGAAAGATGTGATAAAATTTAATTCAGTTCCAAACAGCTTTTGAAGGCCATTAAAAAGATATTATTGATCCTAAGATCATTTTAAAATATAATAAATAAAGGAACTCCATGAAACATGATAATATCTTTGAGGTATAGTTGAGAAATCTGATATAGAGAAAGATTATCTCAAATTGAAAGTACATTTTCATATTTTTTTTCCAATCAATAATAACACAAATGACATTTCTACCTTGAATGGTATTTTTTATTCCCACCACTAAGTCCATGTATATATTTTATTCTTTCCAATCAGGTATTAGAAAAGGATAAAGCATATCCTTTGGTAGTTTTTTCTTTCCTCTAAGATATTGACAAGTCAAAAATTTCATTGAGAAATCAAAAATATTTCATTTAATTCTACCACTCCAGTAATGCTCACAAAGGTTTCAATAAATCATATTTATTCAAGGATGATCTGAAAATGAGAAATTATGAGCGTCGTTTAAAAATTATTAAATTATATAAGAATCAAAATGAAAACATAATCTTCATCAAAATCCAAAGACATTATCATTACAAACATTAAATTCAGTCATTTTAACTTTATTAACCAATTATTCCTTTTTATATAACTCATGATCTTCTTTATGTACCTTCATCATTCTGTCTGAGAGAGGATACTTTACTGACACTTGTATCAAAATAAAATAACATCATGCACCAACAACATACAAGTCTAAATTTATCAAATCCTAATACAAGGGGCTATGTTATAAATATAACATGGTTAATGATGAATGATGTTTTCAACTCTAGGTATCCAGTACATAGTTTTCATTTGCTAGATGGTAACTGGTCATGAAATAATGATCCTTTATTATTTCCATCCATCATCTTTTAATCATGATTAATTTCACATGAGTAAATATATACTTCAAAATTATATGGTAAGTATATATTTCACATTTGTATCCATATAAATAATATCTCCAATTTTTCAAGGTGAAAACTAGAGTATCTAATTCTAAATCACATGTGGGATAATTTAATTCTTGAGGATTAAATTTTATTTTATTATAATAAATTACAAGATCATTCTGCATCAGACAACAACCAAATATATTCAATGAAGCATCAATGTAAATGAAAAAAAATCACCTTTTCTAGAAGGAGAGGTTAAAACTAGGGCATTAAACAATATTCATTTCAGTTCCTTAAAACAAACATCACATTCTTTTTTCCAAATAAATTTAGGAACTTTTCATGGTAACTTAGTTATCAATCTAGATATCCCTGAAATGTTTTTAACAAACTATTCGTAATTTCATGGTAATCCAAGAATTCTATAAATCGAAGTAACATATCTATGTCTCTCTATTAATAAACCACTTTTTTTGCTAGATCAACTATTATGAAATTTTTATTTAAAATGATACCAAAATAATAAATTTGTTACCATGAAAAATCGTCATTTCTAAGATTATTGTATAAATTATTTTTTTAAGTGTTTTTAGAAAAATCGTTGTATTTTATATTGATCCTCATATGTTTTTGAATAAAACAAAATATAATCAATAAAAGAGGCAATAAACTTATCCAAATATTTGTGGGTGATTCTATTAATAAGATCCATAAATATTGTATGGTAATTCTTCAAACCAATTGTTATGACAACAAACTCATAATTCCCATATATATTTCAGAGAACTGTTTTTTGATTTTTTTTCCTCTTATTTCCTTTATATGATAGTAATCGAATCAAAAATAAATCTTATATAAATACTAACCTCCATGGAGATGATCAAACAATTCATCGATATTTGGAAATAGATACTTATACATAAGTAAAATGTAATTCTTATCTCCATAATAAATGAAAATTTTCATGGAAGCATCATTCATTTTAATGAATAAAATATTATCACCCCATGATGATGTTCGAGTATGAATGAAATTGTTATCATGAAACTACTACAACTACTTTTTCAATATAAAAAGTTATACTTTATCCATTCGATTATGTGGATTAGAAATTGGATTTGAAATATGAACTATGTAAATAGTAAATTCAACTTCATTATGAGGTATGCCATCAAGAAACTCTTTTGGAAAAAATACAGCTATTCATTTATAACTAGAATAATATTAATCTGAGAAGTTCTCTTATTTTAAACAACATTAATCAGATAACTTTCATTTAAACATTTTACTATTTTTACATCTTCATTATATGTTATTAATGTTATGGGTTGATTCTTATTTAAAATTTGGAAATTTTTCGAAAAAAATAAATTCTATGGCTCAATAATCAATCTTAGTATAGTAAACAGATAGCCAATCCATTCCTTAAAAATCATCAAACACTACTAGGGGTAAAAAAATAAGGTTTTTATGTATTTCTTTCCAAATAAAATAATTTTATTATTCATATAATATAATTTTAAATTAATATTTAACCCATGGTTTTTAACAAAATGTTATCATTTCATTTTTTTAGAAGAAATATATAATTTACCATTAAATTCATAAGAAATAAAGGAATGTGTAAACCCTGAATCAAAAAAAAAATTAAAAAATAATTAACCAACAATGTACCTGATATCAATTCATTTGGATGTCCCAATATCTATTGACTTAGTGGAAATGGATTTCACTACACCTTTCTGTTCAAAATATCACATTTTTTCATCATTGAATTCCTTTGGGAAGTTATTTTCAAAATGCCTCATACCCCCACATTTAAAACCCATTAATGTAAAATTATCACAATTATACATGCCAACACTAATAAAATTGTCATTACAGTCTCGAATCATATTTCTAAACATACTGCATTATAAACACTTCACATATTTTTTAGGGAATTACTTAGGGTGCTTTTTACCACACTTTTCACAAACTTGAAACTAGAAATTCTTACCAAGATATTTATTTGAGTGATTGTTAACCATTAATTTCCATATGTAACTTTTCTTCTTCAATTTTTCATTTTACATGTGATCATTAAGAGACTCCATTTCAACCTACGCAGCACATCCGATTTGTTTCTCATAACATTTTAATTCTCATGTGGCCAATTACCTTCCATATATTGGATTTAATCATATGTAAAAACAATTTATTTTATTACAATGATCCTAAATAATATTTTGATAATCCCATTGAAATTTGGTGATGTTTTTTTCATACATTTTCTCTAAATATTTCACATTTTTTTTCAGTTATAAAAATTTCCTTTTCATTCATTAGTCGAAATCTATATGAAAATATGTTTTAGGAAATAATTAATAAACTCATCTCATTTCAAGGAAATAATATCAAATATATTTTTGATATTATTGACCACTGAAGACCAATTTTCATCATCATCCTTATAAAATATTGAAAACTATTTTATTATCTCAAAACCCCCATGAAATCAAATAACTTTTCAAGGTATTTAAGCCACCCTTCAGCCACCACTCAGTTACAAGACCACTAAAACCAGGAGGGTGTTTCCTCTTAAAATATTCACATAATACCGAGTTAATATTTAGTATCTCTATTTATTCACATGTATATTTTCCACTCCCATTTATGGCCCATTACAATTGGTCCATTACAATTAAAAACAACATGATTCTAATTACGACTATTCTAGGTTACAGATTCATAAAGATAGTGTCCTCTCGGTGCCATCACACATCATATTAATTCTTTCATTTATGGAAACCCATTATGAGAAGACACATATTAGATAAATAAACATAGTAATTATTAAATGCTATACCATTTGATATATTCTATGTTGAAAAAATTATTTATGGTATTATATTAACATCGCCCTAACCCATAATGTTATCTAAACAGTGTTATGATACTAACTATAAGGATCCAACAATAAACATTATATAATCTAGTTAATTTCAACATTGAATCACTTTAATACATTCCCAAATATCATTTCATTTTATTGTTTCACTGAATAAGGAAATAAATGATTCATCTCAACCCACAATGATAAAAATTGGTTACTACTAAACCAATATACATTTCTTCCACATTAATAATTATATATGTAAAAAATAAATTCATTTCATGAAAAATCATCACAATATTCATCTTGGCTTCTCCTATTATGTTACCCCTCCTTAAAACCTGTGAAAACAATTTTGAAAAATGTGATGAAAACCAAAATCTTATAATGGGACATAAAATGAAATAGAGAAACCATGATTCTATAAATACTTATAAATATATGTTATTATTTTAAAAAATACATACTTCTCACCCATAATGGTCAATATAGTTATTTATGAAAACTTGTTATTCTCATTAAACATTGAAAAACATTAATATAATGATAAATAGAATGTGGGGAATTAATAACTTAATATTGTAACCATCATGGCTACCATTGGGTTGGAAACCCCCAAAACCACCTTATAATGTATCAATCATGGCTACCTTATGATTTAATAATAGTGAAAACCTTATGATGTAACCATTATAGATACACATCGGGCAACTATGAGGTCAACCTATAACATGAACATAACCAATGCATTAGATGAATATGTAGGTCCAAAAAATTTTCATAAATAGTTCCTATGAACCATAAAAAAATAATAAATTAAGAATACATACATCATAAGAACATTATTTTTGAATATAGTAAAAAAAGAAATTTATATGTGGGATTTTAATGAAAATTACAAACCTTGGGTTTATCATACATTATATGTTATAATACTTTATGTATAATTGATTAAATAGTGTTATTAAAATATTAATGAAAAATATTTATATTTATAATACCTTATATTATATTTTTATAACATCTTTCCATCCATTTGTTAAAATTATATAGTTATTTTTGTTGTTTTCGGTGCATTTATTTCATTGTTTCCATATTCGATTCGCGTTGGATTATCATTTGAAATGGAAGAAAATCTATATAAGTTGAATGAAATAGTTATAAAATGTTTCTAAAATTTTAAATGATACCATATATCCTTTTTCTTTCTAATATGAAGATTATTTCTATGATAAAACTTCAATGAAAATGATTTTATTTATTTTGGTGGGGTTTTTTATAACCATCATGAACTCATATCATTTTAATTAATAAATGGTTTTAATATTGTATCTACAATATTATATAACCAATAATATGTATAAAAATTTATATTTTACTATAATAATGATTTTATAAACATCCTTTAATGTGTTAAGGGAAAATTAATGTGTCTCATCCAAGATGGTGATTAATCGACTCATCAGGGATGATGCATACATTTTTAGAATAAAATTTATTGTATAATAAGTGTAATGAAATATTTTTCCATAATGATGAATACATTATAGTATATAAAATAAAATGGAGTTTTAGTTCCACATGTACTAGGATTGGTAAATAGAGAATAAGATAATATAAAAAAATTAAAAGGAAAATAAATGAATGTGAAATAAGATTTTACCTCTTGCATTATCCTATATGAGAACCACCTTAAAAAACCTTGTTTTTGATTTTTATGTGAGATAAGATGGTCTTGAACATGTGTAATAGTCTTGCGTTGGGAATTGGAAATCATTTAAAAAAGTTAAAAGAAATTGAGGTGTGAGTAGTATAGGTAGAAAGGGGTGGTATTTATTTATGAGGAGAGGTGTGTTTTCTGATTATTTTATTCATTTGATTATTAATTTGGAACACGAATGTTAAAAGTTTAATAATTATCACTATATATATTTAAAAAATTATGGATAGTATTATATTATTGTCTTACATCATAAATTCATCATATATGACTCAATAAGTCATGTATTTCTAAAATATCATTAATTTCAATAATTTTAACCAAAAAAATAAACTATTTTTATAAAATCCATAAAAATAACCCTATTTATTTACTTGTATTATTGAAAAATAAACTCCATTGAATGAAATTAATTTTCTATATTTGTACAATTTAATTTTTAATTAAAAACATATTGTATTCAATGAATATCAATTTAAAAATTATAACTGATTTAATAACACATTGGAAAATTAATTAAGGTCTCATAAAATTATAATATAATCCTTAGAAAACAAAGTATAAATTTATTATTCTATTTTATGAAGATACTTTTTCTTTTTACCCATTAAATTAATTATAATATTAAAAAAAACATTATATGTCAAAAAATAACAACAGTTAGTTTATCATTTTCAAGAAATTCATTTACTTAATCCATGATATGAATATTCCATATTTTAAATCATAATAAAAAAATAATAATAATACAATCTTATGGGTGTGTGTTTTTTTATTAGTATAGATTCCTCAATTTTGATAAATACCACTTATTCTATTATACATTTACAATAAATTTTACTACGTAATTTCAAAAAGAAAAAAATATATTCTATAATTACTTGGGTTTTTATACTCTAGATATATAGAATGAATTTATACATTAAAAAAATTTCCTTAATATGGATCTAAATAGATTCATTTACACTCAGACCTTGTCGGGCATATTTTATAATCATGACTTCCTAGGCACACAATGCTAGAATAATTGGGTGGATGATTGGGCAAAAAATTCCTAGTGTAAAGAAATAACTATGAGGAAGAATTTTCTTGTTTTTCATATATCGAACCATTCCCTGACCAAAGACGAAAATATTTAATGGAGGGATGCTTCCCTTTCTTTGAGTTGTTGATAATGTGAAATTGATAGTTCGTAAAATTGCTGGAATTGTTTCTTCATAAAAGAATGAGAAGACATCTTACAGTGTTATTTCAGTCATTATATGGGGTTAGTCATGATTAGGTAAAAAACATCTCAATTCATGAAGAATTGGTTCTTTGGGGCCAAGTAGTAGTGGGAAGGAATTATGGTTCATGTAATGAATTTTCTATAGTATTTTGGGTGATTTGGGATGCAAATACCACTGAAAGGGATGGGAAAGTATCTCCTACCAAATTCACAAGGAATGTGGTAAGTCCAACATTTTGTAACTGTGGCCTCTCATCATGGAATATGGATATTCCATGGAGCTATGAAAATTTCTACAAATAATTTTATCTGAAAATGGAGGAGGTAGGTTATTGATCCAATGTAGTTGAATTAAGTAGTCACATCTAATCATGGGTATAGAAAATAATGTTAACTACTAGTTCATTTTAGGGGGGATGGGAGGGGGATGTTTCATGAGGTATCAGAATGGTTTAGTGAATATATGAAATAGTTCCTTCAATGGAACTGGCACTTCACATGACGAATAATCAAGATTTATGTCCACACGTCCTTCTTTGTGAAGACATTACAACATCAACATAGAGGAAGAAGATTCATAATCTATTATGCCTACAAGGATTCTTGAAGGTCAGGACCAGTGACCTTATGAACTAAAATATCATCTATAAAAGTGAAAGTAGATCATCTTTTAATGAATTAATGGTAGACACACATAAAGGGAGGGAAATTACACACCAGATATATTGGTAGGCAAAAGAGATCATATTTTAGGTATCATAATGTATTTATGTACCATCTTCTTATTGAATGACTGATATCTCATTTTAATGAACAATTCCATTGAGATTCATTTCATCTATCCTCCAAAATATATTGGTTTTGGTTGCCCCAATAATTATAAATAAATAATGAATTTAGAGTTAATAAAACCTTTTTGATGTTTATTATTTTTTACTGGGGTTCTAATTTAATGACACTGTTTTTATTCTGCATTAATATAATTTATGTTTATGAAAATGAGATTTTAATGAAACCAGTTTTTTTTATTTGCGGTATGTTATGATGATAAATTTAATGACATAAGATCTTATGTTATACATATGAATGGATTAAAATTATGGGATTAGTGGGCCCAAAAATATGTAGACCCCCAATGCATTGTGTATTGATAATTTAGTTTAGAAACAACAAAGATGAAATAATGGTAATAAAATACTACGATTTTATGGAGTGTTCTATATGATCATTACTCTTAATAAAATTTGTAAATGACTTCTAATGAATGTCAAATCTTTTACTTTGTTATCAATTATTGTGTTTTTGTTAACCATGACTAAGAATGTGAATTTTGGTTATTATGATTATGATAAAAATGTATTTATATTTCATTAGATATGTTCCCAAGGATCATTATTGATTATTGATGATTACACACACTTATAAAATATATCATTTTCAATAACAGAGAATTATGAAATGATTTTTGATTAATTATCCTTCCCTAAATTAGTATGATTATTATAAGTTATTATAATCTCCTCGCAACCTTATACTTATCTCATTATCTTTTATAATCATTGATTGAAATCACTTATGTTTCACCTTAATCAGCATCGAATATCATCCATTTTTATGAGTCCTTTCCCTTGGTTATGATGAATGGTTTTATGTGTGGTATTTTTGAGAACTATTATATGTAAGAATATAGATGAGGGAAATTCCAAATATAAATTTTTAAAATAAGTTGATAATATACCTTGCCTCCAAAGACAGTATACCTTTATGTTTGGGGGACATTTACATTTAGATTATGTTTTGTATATTTTATAAAATGATGAAATAGATATGTATAAAACTAAAAACATTCTTCAATTAGTATCAGAGAAGAGTTAAATTTATATTTGGTGATTTGGATTAGAGAATTCTTGTGAAACACATGGTGATAAGACATTGAATCTGATAATATCACAATTGTTTGGTAAGGTAGAGGGCATGTGGTCTTCCATGGAAAACAGCCATTTTTTTTATAAAAAATATACAGGTAGTTCTAGAACAGATGCATTTAGGGGTAATATCATCGAAATTAGTTTGTTGAGTATATCTAGACCATAATTTGGGTGTATAGAAAATGTTCTCTTATGGTACACTCTATTTGAACCTCTCATGGGATATGATTTTGTTAATTTACATTATATTTATAACCAATTATAATGGGTTTGAATAAATTATTTCCATGAATATCCTATAATAAAACTAAGGCATCTTTGATTCAAAATGTGTACTGATTTAGTCATCTAATGAATTATATTTCATTATTATATGATTGTTCAATATAATGATTACCTTTCACGATATCAATTTTGGATTTATTATGGTAATTAAGGTATAATGATGAATATGATTTTCTAATAGGATAGCTCAAATATTGAAGTAACTTATTTTATTTTAGTCATCATAATTCTTTTATTTCGTGAAATTGCACAAGATATTTTCACTAATGATCACAATGAATAGATATTGAGGTTTCAGAAAAACTCATGATGATATGATGATCATATATCAATTATTAGTATCCTACTAGATATAATTTCTTAGTGATTGGTTCACGCCCAAATTTACCCAAGAGAAGAAGGGTAGAACGGTCCTTGTAGTGTAGCTTGCGTTGTCGATTCCACAGAGACCTAAGAAGATACCTAAGATACACAACCTAAGGGATGGATTTTTGGCTATGAAGTGGCCAACTTGGATTTGTTTTTAAGTGTTTTCGGAGAATACTAACAAGCTTAGTTGAGTTCAATTATAATGAAATAGTTTGATCTTAGGGTTACGCTTGGGTGGATTGAATGCATTTTATTTTATTAGACAAATTTTTGGTTTTATTAATTCTTGATGAAACCATTTTTCAAAATAACACTACCTTAATCATTTTCTGGTTAGAAACTAACTAAAATCAATTACTCATCACTAACACACTTAGAGAACCAGATTCATGATCTATCCAAGGTATATGGTCAATTTTGTAATTGGAATTAGCTTTTTCAAACACAGTGAAGATGAGGAGAAAAAATAATTAAAGAATGGAAGTCTTGAATTATTTAACCAATTAAAAAAATTCATGCATTAAATAAAATTCAATCCAGCCTTTGCAACTTTCTACGATCAACCCAGTAAAGGTTTAGACCTCCATTGATGATATACTATCAATGGTGGGCGGAATACGGAATACAAGAATTGAATTGAAGAGATTAAAACCGCAGAAATAACGAGCACTCCTCCATGTGTGTTAATGGAATTCACACCTACGTGTGAACTATATCACCAACACACAGATTTATCACTGTGCTTTTGTGATTTTAAAGATTTAATTTTTGAAATTGGATTATGAGAAGATAAGGAATTTGATTAAGAACTTAGAAACACAAAAAGAAACTTACATGGGGAAATGAAAGCATTACAACGAAAATTTAGCATAATAACATTACAAGAAAGAAGGTATGAGTTCCTACTCACCCCCACTACCTCAAATAGGAAAAATTTGGATCCTTAGGCCGAGATGAATCAGTACAAGTCTTCCTAATCAATGAGGGTAGGCATAGGTGGTGGAAAGTAGGTGGAGAGGAGACTTCTCCACCCTTGACCCGAGATGACATCCAGCTTGCATCCACTTGACAGATTTGCTTAAAAGTCCTTCTAGATGGCCGATTTGGAGTCATACATAGAAGACAAAAATGAATCCCCCGATGTCTTCTAACGGCCTGTAATATATGAGCCCAATTTAATTTGTGGTTCGGGAGATATGGAAGATTCATTGGGATGACATTCTGGGCCGCAGATTCTGGCCCAGATTCTGATATTCCATTTGGGCTGCCTTGATCACAATAATGGAGATAGAATTAGAACTTTGGCCGGAATCATGATTTTTCCCCTCTATGTCTTCTATCATCATAAGAAATTTGGGCTTCATCGGTCCAGTATTGTGGGACCCACGTCCTCAACAGTGGGTTGGTGTCCAATCTGCCTTCACTAGAATTGTCTCCTTTCATCACCAAATATCTTCATCATCCTTTATGAATCTTTCCATGCTCCCTGAATGAGAAACTTTTAAATTTGATGTGAAGATACATTTCCAAAAAATATAATATTAAAACATGAATAATTACCTTCAATAAAATCAGAAGAGTCATTGGGCCTAAATTGGTGTACATTATGCATGAAGTGCACAATTGATGAGAGTGGATGTTTAAAATTAAAATGTACTAACTCAGGCCCATATGATCAAAATGAACTTTTAATACCAATAAAATGTAATTAGAAAATGTGTTTTGATTGTCTAATCACACCCCCCAACTTGAAATTTTCTAGTCCAGAGCAAATAACTCAATGATTATGAAAATCAAATTCCCTTTTATAAAAACATTTTAATAAACAATACTCACCAAAATACCTCATACCAAAAAAATTATGCATCCCATAAAAATATTTTAATACAATGTATGTTCTAAAACATAACCCAAGCCCAAGACCATTCTTCTGATCAAATCGAATGCCACATTTCATCCAATTACAATTAATCATGATGATGTGTTGTGTGTCACAATAGACATGGGGGTTCATTTTTATTCAAGGGGGAAAAGATGGAAGCGCCAATTGGAATCACATTTTAATATTAATATGAGTATTCATTTTTTTCTTTTCTTTTTTTTGAAATGTTGCCATGGTTATTGAAATTGCATTCAAATGAGTCAACCCTTGTAGCGAGACTTTGCCGATGACTCCCAGGCTCAATGGCCTTAGGGCACCAAGTGAAGCCCACATACTCAAGCATCATCTCGAGTTAACTCATTCAAAAACAAATTCGAATTTCCATAACTAGAGATAAAATTCCCAACTCTCGGCCAGCCAACTATGGAGTCACGATCCCCAACTGCCGAGAGCCACACATTAATTCATTTCATTGCTCTATGCACAAATTTATTATTGTTTTTTTTTTGTTTTTTTACACCTCTATTTATATATATATATTCTAAAATACTCATATAAAATTTAAAATGATCACCAAAACTATGCTATTTATTATGGGACCCCAAGAATTAAAATTAATACCCCACAATCCAATAGACGTGCATTGTGATTTTTTTATAAAAATTGGATGAAAATGTAATAGTGAAAAATCACATTAGACAGCCACACTTTCCAAAATTTTATGCTCATGAACTTAAACATGTATTAAAATGAGAATCAAGCAATACAAAATTATTTAATATTCAGTTTTCATGGTTTGAAATGTGTAATAACATGTTCAAGGTTACGGAAAATTTTCATCAAATTAACACGCACATTTTATTGCTCTATGTGATTGATATTTATTTTCACCTCCCCCCAACATAATATAACACTGTCCCCAGTGTTTAAAGAAAATATAATTTAGAAGAGGTAGAGGCAGAGAATAGGAGCATAGAACAATTTCACATGATATTTGATGTTGAAGTTTTTGAGGCCCTAATTTAATCCCTTGGTCTCCATGTCACTTGAAGAATCCTCAAGGTAGTGTATGCTTGTACTCTTATGGTTTCCCCAAAAAACCATCAAACTTGGCAGCTCCGCCGTAGTTCAGTGGTAGGCATGCGCCCCGGTCTCCCTTCGGTCTCGGGTTCGAGTCCTGTGGCTTCGCCGACCGTGACGGGGTTTGACCCACGTCCTACAACGTGTCACTTTTTATTTGTTACATTTTTTTGTTTTGTTGTTTTGTTTTTTTAATAATAAAAATAAAAAAATATAAAAAAAACATACAAACACCTATATTGTTGATATATTGTCTTCATTTCAATTTCTGGGTATGATGATACTTAGGGACACACCGCGTGACACGGATGAATACGACACTCCCCTTTCATACCCATCCATACTCATAAGAGAAGAACAGGTCAACAATATGAGGTAAAATTATATCAAATTGTTTGGCTAAAAAATTTATTAAAATAATAAAGTGATTGTAAATTTAAAAATCATGGGTTGCCTCCCATTCAACGCTTTTTTTAACGTCATTAGCTCGACTTAAACCCCTAATTGATTATTATTTTTTCAAAAAAGGTAGGCTCACTCATGTCTTCATCAACTTCATGTTTTTGGAATGGTTCTATGAATGGTTTGACTCAATGACCATTAACTTTAAATATTTGACCATTGGTGGGATCTTGAATTTCAACAGCCCCATGGGGGTACACCTTATGCACTATGTATGGACCAGACCATCTAGACCTCAACTTTTCCGAGTGAAAATGAAGATTAGAACTATACAAAAGCACATTTTTCCCTGGTTCAATGTGTTTAGTTTTAAGATTCCTAGACTGGTAGGCTTGAACTCTAGCTTTATAGATCCTTGAATTTTCATAAGCCTCCATCCTAAGTTCCTCAAGCTCGTTTAGATCCAATTTCCTCTTTATTCCGGCCAAAGAAATGTCAAAGTTCATTTTTTTGATTGCCCAAAAGGCATTATACCCAATCTACAATGAAAAATGGCATTCTTTACCATAAACCAACCTATATAGGGACATTCCTATGATGGTTTTAAATACCGTTCGATATTCCCAAAGAGCATCTAAGAGTTTGCTCGACCAATCATTCCTAGATGGATTAACAGTTTTCTCAAGAATTTGTTTGATTTATAGATTGGCTAACTCAGCTAGACCATTGGTTTGTGGGTGGTAAGCGGTGGAAACTTTGTGAGAAATTCTATACTTCTCCATGATCAATGAGAATGGGCGATTGCAGAAATGAGTTCAACGATCACTAATGATAGCCATAGGAATCCCAAATCTAGAGAAGATGTTTTCTATAAGGAATCTAATCACAGTTTGATGGTCATTGGATTTTGTAGGAACGAACTCAACCCATTTTGATAAATAATTGACAGTCAAGAGAATGTAACGATATCACCTAGAGTTTAGGAAGGGACCCATGAAATCAATTCCCCAACAGTCAAAGATTTCAACCACTAATATTGGAGTGAGAAGCATTTGATTCCTTTTTGTGATGGACCCTACTTGTTGACACCTTGGACAGGTTTGAAAAAATGTGTAGGAGTCCCTTGAGAGGGTGGTACTCACATTAGCAGCCAAAAGGACTTGGTTTTTATGTGAATTTTTTTTAAAAGTGCATAAGTCCTTAAGGTACTTTGAGTAGGCTGGTATGGTTTGGATTGCATCGAGAAGGGGTATGTTCAACTTGACTTGTGAAAATATTTCCCTAAATGTTTCATTCAGTTCAAGATTGGTTTTACCCCTCATGTGTTGAGGGAAGGGAGCAGGTTGTTTGAGTGTTTGGTGTGGTTGTGGTTCCTTCTCATTATCATTGGGGTTTTCAGAATATGTGGGTTGTTCTTCATCATTTTGAAGTGATGTTGAATCTTTTAATAGTTCTGAAAAGGTTTGTTCAGATTTTTCAATTGATTTCCCACTTCTTAAGACTGTCACTGCTTTCAATTGTTCATGATTTGATTGAGTGCAACTAGACTGTCCCCTTGTTGTTTGTTGTGTAATGTCTTGGGTAGGCATGGGTGCCTTCCCAGTTTTGATTGATTGAAGTTCTTGTTTAAGGGAAGAGACTTCCGAGTTCATCCTTTCCATTTCTTTGAAAAGTTGTTCTAGTAGGCTTTGTGGAACAGTTTGGGTTGGTGCTTAAGAAGATTGGTTTATCCCTGAAAAATATTTTGAAGGTGGAAAGGTTTGTTAAAAATAGACTGGTGGCTGTTGGTATTGGATAGGTTGGGTTGGAAACTGATTATGGGTTTGGTAGTTCTATTGAGGGTAAGGAGTTTTCCCTCGTGGATGGCTATGTTGTTGGTTATCCTTCCATCGGAAGCTTGGGTGGTCACTGTACCTTGGATTGAAGGTGTTTTTGTATTGGGGATTTTGAAAGTTTAGGGCATTGACTTCCGCTGGGGGTCCTCCTAGAAGAACATACTTGAAGGATGGAATGGTTGGGCAGTTGTCTGTTTTATGGCCAAGTTTGTCACAAATTGTGCAAACGAGGACTATATTTTGGATTTCATGGACTTTCCTATGATCTATCTCTTCAACCATCCTAGAGAGTGTTGCGAGTTTAGCCCTAAGGCTTTTTTATTCTCTAAGTGTATGAATTCCAGTGGTTCTTTGTGGATTTTCAGAATAAGGTGAAGTTCCCCATGTTTGGTTTTGTTCAGACAAACTTTCAAGATACTCGTAAGCGTTATTTGGGGCCTTGTTTTTAAAAGTACCAACACACATCATGTCAATAAATTGTTTATTACCCGGTCCCAACCCTTCATAGAAAATTCTCACTTGTTCAGGTTTGGAAAACCCATGGTGTGGAACCATGTTTAGAGTGTCTTTGAACCTCTCCCATGTTTCATAAAATGACTCTCCCTCTTTTTCAAAAAAGTTTTGGATGCTCTTTTTAAGTGCAATTGTTTTGTGATGACGGAAGTATTTTTTGTAGAATTCTCTTTGCAGTTGGTTCCAAGAGTGGATTGATGTAGGTCTCAAGTTGTTTAGCCAATTTTTAGCTCAATCCTTTAATGAAAAAGGAAAGAGCCTCATCTTAGCAGATTCTAGTTGATGTGGGAGACACATGGTTTCAACAATGTCGTTGAACTCTTTGACATGAAGGTATATCATTTCTGACTCCATCCCATGAAAGGATGGAAGGTGGTTTAGGACATGGGGTTTGAATATGTAGTTGGTGTCTCCTATGGAATTTTGTCTAACGCATGAGGGGGAATTGGTCCAAGCTGGAGTGAGGTAGTAATTCATGGTTTTATCAACTACATTCCCTAAGTTTGGAGCTTCTTGGTTTTGGTTTCCCATTTGATTCCCCCCAGTGTAATGCCCCGACCCTAGTTTCCCGATGTCGGTGCATTATTACATAACATTGGCATGATCACAAGATAGATCAAATCTCGAAATACCGATTGGTTTAGTAGACTTGGAAACACTAGATATATTCATAAGTCTTACATTACATCATAAAATGAAAAACTAATACAACAACATATTGTCTCCATAATCCACACTCATATCCCAACATAATATCTCTGCAGGTCATTCATAATTTACTTCTTCACTTCCTAGGAAAAATAAAACATAGAAAAGGGGTGAGCTCAAATGCCCAGTAAGGATAAAAATATAGCGGAAACATTCATAAATAAGAATAAACATTTAAGGCAATGTATAAATAAAACAAAAGCCTTTCAAACTTGAACTTTCAACATGGTATGGCATAAATAAAATGAAATAATTACATTTACTTATTCACATGAATATTCTACTAATCTAATAATCACATGCAAAATCAAAAACCACTTTCATAATGATGGAATGCATAATGCCAGACTAACATAACCACATAGCCAAGGCCTCATGCCATGACTACAAATACGATTTTTCCAAGGCCTTGTGCCAAGACACTAGTTTGTCTAATGAGACCTACCGATGCATCGAGGAGCTATAGCGGGCTCCACCCTTCACATATTAAGTCCAATGAATTCCCATATGAAAAGGTTTAAACATAACATAAACATTCGTATTAAAACTAGCATACGAAATGTCAATAATTTCACCATAAACTATGAATGGTATAAAAATAGCACATCCACAGTCAAACATATCACAAAACCTTCAATACAATATAGAATTTTTGTATCATGATAAATCAACTTCACATAAGCTTAAAATCCATCAAAGGATGTTGACATAGATGAAATCAAAACACTTTTTATAGAAATTTCTCTTTCTATTTTTGAAATCATTTAAGATCCATATAAAATAAAACATTTTATTTGAAAATATTCTTATAAGCTTGTATGGAAAGCTTTGAAGATTTTATAAGGGCAGAATATAACCACACATGCCGTATAAGTTAAAAAATATTCTTACCTTAACTCTGTCGAAAAGGTTAAAAATGACCTTGTTTTGAAAACGACAGAAAGATTCCTCTTATAAAAAGTCAAAGAAGGGTATAAATGACTTTAAAACATATTCCTTTAAATAATAAAAATGTTTTGAAATACATTTTTAAGAAAACATGGATGTGGATGGTAAAGAGATCCCAGTAGATTATTACATATAAAGGACCTCAGATAGTGAAAAGATTGTGAAATAACCCTTACCAATTTTGTAACTTATAAAACATACAACCCATGAAAGAGGTATCATACAATGAATATATAAATACACATAAATTAGAGTGTATTACACAAATAATATAATTATGGGATGTACATACACCACACAAAAGTTGATGGGGGCAATATGGCATGAATCTCACGAGAATAAGGAGTGAGATGAAAACCCCTTACCTTCTACTTTTCCTTGGTTGGGGTAGGTTAACCTCCTGTATAATGGTGAAATTGTTGTTATTAAATTATACAAGAATCATATACATTAATATGATATCATATATGATGTTTTAATATTGATTTGATAATAATATCTTAGTATTATCATTGTTTCGGGTGTTAACTTACATGTTTTCTTTTATATGTTTGGTTACGTAAGACATGTTTGTAAAGAATAGGTTGTATATTATTCATATCCATAATGATATCAAGTCAGTAAAAATCCTTTTTTAAATCATCAAATGATAATTATACTTGAATGGATACGATGGAGAATTAATCTCATCGCGTTCGTGGAGACGGTAGTCCGTACGTACGCACGAGCGACAATATCATTCTTTTTATATTAAAATAATATATAAATGGATGGTATATCACATATACAGAATCATTAAAATGTTATATTTATTATTTACATGAGTTACACATAATTATTATACCCATCCAAATAATATTATATTGAATAACAATTACACCACGACGTGGAGACGGTAAGCCGTACATACGCACGTATGGTGACATGTTATTCAAAGGGTGGATAGCATACTGAATATGGTTGTACCATATTTATAATAACATCATAGTATATATATGATACTGGAGTTATTATTTTATAATGGTAACAACAAAGGAAGAAGAAGTGGAAGAATAGATGAACTTTGAAAAAGGTGGTGAAACCATTACCTCTTCTTCGGGTTCTTCCTTTTGATTTGATCAAAAGGGCTCATTAGGTTGGCTTTCTGATCAAACTAAGTCCTCTAGGTTGTATTGAGAAAAGTTGGGAGAGTATTTGAGCAGAGTTTGGCCGAACCAAAACTCTTTTAAGGTGTGAAGAAATGAGAAGGAGGAGTGCCCTTTTATAAGAGGGGTGAGGGGCACCTTTGGAAAAGCTAGAGATATTAGTTTATAATAAATTCATATTCGGTTTCCAATGGCTCAAAAGTTGATTATTCAATGTTTAAGGTGGGGATGGGTCGAAAACAACTCAACCAATAGAATTTAGACAGGTTTGGGTACTTATAATAACCTTATCTTTAAGTATTAACTCTAAGTTAATTAGTTTCACTTTTACAATGTCTCTTTGTATTTTTATATAATATGGTTACTAAACATACTATATACATCCAAGCGACCCCCAAGTGGTCATTAATGATGAAACAATAATGATATAAGTCTCTTGGACTAACCTTAGATTTTTAGGAATTTAATATCAATTAATAATATAATATTTGTTTTAAGAACTCTTTTATGTCAATTTTGACAATATTCAATAGTTGATTTTTGTGAAACTCATAACAGATTGATTACTTCGAAAAAATTCAGTTACATAAATTATAATATATCATATTATCCTATAAAATTAGTTTAATTAATTAAAAGTGTCATATTATATTTATTTGGGTATTTATAATATCAATTATTTTAATTTTTCACTATTATAGAAATTACTACATCATCATTGTGTCATAAATAAATTAACTTTTTTAATGTCTAAAAATTATAACTAAACTATAATTATGTATTAAATCTTTGTATCTTCCTAATGAATATTTATAATCTAAAATACAACATATATACCCTATGTAGTAATTGTTTTTCTAAAAGATATATGCTTGTGTCATTTTTGTATTCATTTTAACTTAATTAAAAAAAGTGTCCCTATCACCTACAAGTGGCACCATGGGGTCCCCAAATCGACCCAAAGATGCCTATGGTCGAACATGTATCAACCAATAAGGCTAGGACACGTTTTAGGGTAATTTAGTATTATTATAATATTATTTTTTAACCCCGATTTACCGGATTTACCCTTAACCATGGTAAATAAAATATTTACCGCAGTAATTATTCAAAATGTCTAAAAATAAAAGTTACCTATTTACACAATTTGGACATCCTGATTCAAAATATGGAATCCATTTTTTCTAAATTCAAAACACAGAAGTGGAAGAAATTAATTTAAAATTAATTCCCGCTGTCAAAACAAAAAGCGTGTTTTTAAGAGATAATAACTATCAAAAGATTGACACTAGTTTATGTTCGGTTTCATTGTAAAATTATGTCCAATGACCAAAATTATATTAAATGGTAAAAATATATTCAAAATATAGTTTAAAACCACTAAAATTCTTAAATTATCACTATTAATTATTTTGTTTAAAAAGTTGTTTTTAATTAAAATTTAGTAATTTTCACTATTCATCAAAATATTAAAGTTATCCGAAAAGTACCAAAATTTCATCTTAGGCTAAATTCGATATTACGAATCCAAAAATGAAGTCCATTTTTAAATATAAAATATATATAATTTCAAAAATTATTTATTACTATTCATAACGACTAGTTTGATTGGTTATAGTGTGTTAGAACTCGGTGTTGCGTACAACACACGCTATCACATTATTCAAAGGGAAGCGTACCGTAGAATCTTGGGGTGTTACATTCTCCCATCATTCAAATAATTTTGTCCTCGAAATTTCTAGAATACTACCTCGTGAAAAGACTCGGGTGGTTCTTCATCATAAGTTCCTCGGGTTCCCACGTTGCCTCTTCCATCTTATGGTTTCTCTACAAAACTTTTACCAGACGCGTCGTCCGGTTTCTCAGTACTTGTTCTCTCGTATGAAGAATTCTGACGGGCTCTTCACAATAGGACAGATTGGGTTCATGTTCTAATTCCTCATAGGTGAGTACATGCGTTGGGTCAGACATGTATTTCCTCAACAGAGATACGTAGAACACGTCGTGAACTTTGGAGAGACTTGGCGGCATTGCCAATCGGTATGCCACATCCCCAATTCGTTCTAGAATTTTGAAAGGTCCGATGTACCTGGGACTTAATTACCTTTATTACCAAAATGTATGACTCCCTTCCATGGATATACCTTCATGAAAACATGATCACCGACTTGAAATTCCAAATCCTTCCTTCGATTATCGACATAGCTCTTCTGCCTACTTTGAGATGCTTTGATGTGATTTTGGATTACCTTCATCTTTTCCACCGTTTCCTCCACCAGTTCTGGGCCTACAAGTTTTCATTCACCAACGTCACCCCAACAGGTTGGTGTACGACATCTCATTCCATATAACGCTTCATATTGTGCCATCTGAATACTCGAATAGAAGCTATTGTTATAGGAAAATTCTACAAGTGGTAAATATTGATCCCACATACCCTGAAAGTCATGTGAGAAAGATCTCAACATGTCTTCTAAGTTCTGAATAGTCCGTTCTGATTGTCCGTCTGTCTGAGGGTGGTAAGCAGTGGTCAAATGAAGTTCAGTATCCAGGGATTTCTGAAGACTTTTCTAAAATCTTGAAGTAAAACGGGGATCACGATCAGAAACAATCGATAGGGGTACTCCATGAAGTCTCACAACTTCATTAATATATAGTCTTTCTAGACATTCTAGGGGTAGATCTTCTCTTATAGCAAGAAAATGTGCTGAATTGGTAAGACGATCAACAATAACCCATATTACATCGTTCCTTCTTGGAGTCTTTGGTAGCCCCATGACAAAGTCCATCGTAATATTGTCCCATTTCCACTCCGGTATGGGAAGAGGTTGCATGACTCCTCCTGGCTGTTGCCTTCCAGCTTTCACTTGTTGACAAACCATACATCTTGACACAAAATCATAAATCTCTCTCTTCATGTTGTCCCTCCAAAAATGTTCCTTTAAATCTCTATACATTTTGGTTCTCCCAGGGTGTATAGAGAAATTGGAACTATGAGCATCATCCAACAATTCTCTTTTTAGATCAGGTATATCGGGAACACAAAGTCTCTTCCCGAATTTCAAAATTCCATCTTCATATACAAAGTCTCTCAATCTCCCATGATTCACAACTTTAATATTCTTTTTAAATTCTTCATCATCAGTTTGAGAACTCTTAATCCTTTCCAGTAATGATGGTTTGACAACCATTTGAAAAAGCATTGATGTTTCACCTTCCCTGGTTATTCCCATGTCCATCTTCACTAGATCCATGAAAATTGGATCCCTTTCAAATCTCATATTGTTGAAAACACCATGGTCTTTTCTACATAAAGCATCTGCCACCTTGTTTGCTTTCCCCGGGTGGTATTGTATCGAGCAATCATAATCCTTGAGTAATTCAAGCCATCTCCTTTGCCTCATGTTGAGTTCTTTTTGTGAGAAAATATACATCAAACTCTTATGATTAGTATAAATCTCACATTTTTCAACATAGAGGTAGTGCCTCCATATCTTCAAAGCAAAGATCACAGCTGCTAACTCGAGATCATGAGTAGGATAGTTTTGTTCATGAATTTTCAACTGTCATGATGCATAGGCAATAACTCTATCATTCTGCATAAGGACACAACCAAGTCCTTTCATTGATGCATCACTATAAATAATGAACCCATCATTCCCCGATGGTAGATTCAATATATGATAATTGACTAATCTTCTCATCAGTTCTTTGAAACATTCTTCACACTCTTTTTTCCAATCAAATTTAACCCCTTTACGTGTGTGCTTCGTTAATGGGGTAGCCAATCGGGAAAAATTCTGGACGAAACGTCGATAATAACCTGCCAATCCAATAAAACTACGTACCTTTGTTATACTCGTAGGTGCTGGCCATTCTTGGATTGCCTTGGTCTTAGAAGGATCAACAAATATTCCATATTTAGAGACAATATGGCCAAGAATAGAAATCTCTTGAAGCCAGAATTCACACTTTCTAAACTTCCCATATAATTCATGCCTCCTCAGAGTCTACAAGATAATTCGCAAGTGATTTTCATGATCTTCGTAGCTTTTACAGTATAATAAGATATCATCAATAAATACCACCAAAAATTTATCGAGATACTCCTTGAAAACTCTATTCATCAGATCCATGAATACAGAGGGTGCATTAGTCAATCCAAATGGCATTACAGTAAACTCGTAATGCCCGTACCTGGTTCGAAATGCTATCTTCAGAATGTCTTCCTTCTTCACACACAACTGATGGTATCCAGATCGAAGGTCAATCTTTGAAAAGTATTGATCTGCATGTAGTTGGTCAAATAAATCATCAATACGTGGTAGGGGATACTTGTTCTTTATTGTTATAGCATTGATCTCCCTGTAGTCGATACATAACCTCATAGATCCATCTTTCTTTTTAACAAAAAGAACAGGGGCTCCCCATTGAGAAACACTAGGGAGAATAAATCCTTTATTACTAAATTCCTCTAGTTGTTTCTTTAGTTCAACTAATTCTACAATGGCCATTCTATAAGGGGTATTCGATATACGCCTTGATCCAGGAATCAAATCAATGGAAAACTCAACTTCTCGTTCTGGAGGATGTCCAGGTAAATCTTCCGGAAATACATATACAAATTCATTCACAACATGTACATCCTCTATTTGAACATTCCTTTCCTCACCCATAGTTATTTCATTCTCTTCCTCCCCAATAATTGAATTTAGTAGAGCTATTGAGGGTGGATCTAAATAATAATTAGGTGGTGACGATTCTGCTCTAAAGATAAGGTGTTCCTTATCATTATCATCAAGAATCATAACCTCTTTCATCTTACAACAAATATTCGCATCATAGTCTGAAAGCCATTCCATACTGAGGATTATATCAAACTCAATCATAGGTATGACGATGAGATCAGAATATAAAGAAAATTTATGTGCTCTAATGGGGACTGATTCACAAAACATTGTTGCAATGATACTTCCCTTAATAGTTTTAACTGACAACTCCCTTATTAAATCAAATTGGAAATATCTAATTTTCTTAGCAAACAGGGAAGATATGAAACAATTTTATGATCCAGAATCAAATAATGCATTTGTTAAACTTGAGGAAACCATTAAATTACCTGCCACCACGTCTTTCGGAGATTCTACCTCAGCAGTAGTGATAGCATAAGCCTGGCCTTGATCCCTTGGACTTTTCTGAGGTATGTTCTTCTGACGCTTAGGACATTCATTTGCATAATGCCCCATCTCCTTGCAATTGTAGCAATGAACGTTGGTAGCTTCCTTCTTCCCCTTGCAATCACGAGCTTGGTGGCCCTTTTCACCACACTTGTAACAGACTCCCATTCCTTTCAAGCAAGTACCAGGATGTTTCTTCCTGCATTTACCACAAGATGGATATTCAACCTTTCCCTTCTTCCCCTTATTTCCATTCCCAGAATGATCAGCAGGTCTCTTCTTCTCTTGCTTTGCTTTAAAGTCATAAGACTTAGAGAATTCCTTTTCGGTCTTGATAGCACATGAGACAATGTCTTCGTACGATGAAAAGGATTGTGAGATGAATTCTCGACAAAGAAATGGTTTTAACCCATCAAATAAATGATCAATATTACTTCTTGGGTTACGTATATAATCTCCAGCATACCTTGCTATCCTTGTAATGTTATCCTCATACTTTGTGACATTCTCATTCTCCTTTTGTCTCAGGCTCAGAAATTGCCTTTCCATATCTGCTTGATGGTCGCGAGGAAAGTATTGTTCTAAAAACAGATCTTTGAACTCCCTCCATTCAATATTTGATACTTCATCATCTTCCTTCGTATTTTGAATCAATGACCACCATTGATCAGCATCTCTAGTGAGGCGGTAAACTGCCATGATAACTTTTTCCCTTTCACTGCTTCCCAAAGCTTGAAATATTTTCTCTAGGGAATTTATCCATTGCTCAGCTACTAAGGGATTTGTACTCCCATTGAACGTTGTTGGTTTTTGCCTCATTAATCGATCTAACATTGATCCTCCACGCTATGGATCAGGGTGCTCCATATAGGTAAGGTTATTATTCATAACCTGAGTAAGTTGTCTCAGTATGGTGATTAGCTAATCGGCACCAGTTGCATCACCAGCCCCACTATAATTATCTTGAGCAGGAGGGCAATCCCTACATGGAGTGTGTGCATTGATACGGTTTCCATTTCTTCCACTAGGCACCATTTCTAAACAATTGCATAAACTAGATCAGTTTATGAATCAAAATACATAATCCCATACTTATAAAACAGTTAACATAAATTGAACTATTTATGGATATAATCCATAATCATAAAAATGTTTTCTTTGAGGAAGTATATACTCATAAACCCTTCATAATGATTTGTAAAGAAAATGAGAGTTATCCTAAGCATATCCCCCGGGAGTGTCGTAACCAAGAGTGCAGCAAGGCCTGTTTTCGTGCACCAGTTCCCGTTCGAGTATAGCTCAAAGTGGTGTTTCAGGTTTTACCCCTAGGTACATATGTTCCAGATCCGCCTCTACCTGCTCGTATCCAGATAGGGATGTATTGCTCGGAAAACTCATAAAATCTCTACAATACCAAAATTCTAGGATGTTCTTCTATACTAATCCTCAAAGTTAATCTTAGGTCTACGTGCTCTAATAAGAGATTATCTAAATCTAGCTTCCATGGTTTGTACTAAACTTCTTCTGATACCAACTGTAACGCCCCAACCCTAGTTACCCAGAGTCGGTGCATTATTACATAACATTGGCATGATCACAAGAAAGATCAAATCTCGAAAGACCGATTGGTTTAGTAGCCTTGGAAACACTAGATATATTCATAAGTCTTACATTACATCGTAAAATGAAAAACTACTACAAAAAAATATTGTCTCCATAATCCACACTCATATCCCCACATAATATCCCTGCAGGTCATTCATAATTTACTTCTTCACTTGGAAAAGTAAAACATAGAAAATGGGTGAGAACAAATTCCCAGTAAGGATAACAATATATCAGAAACTTTCATAAATAAGAATAAACATTTAAGGCAATGTATAACTAAAACAAAAGCCTTTCAAACTTTAACTTTCAATATGGTATGGCATAAAAAAAAGGAAATAATTCCATTTACTTATTCACATAGATATTCTACTAATAGAATAATCACATTCAAAATCAATTACCACTTTCATAATGATGGAATGCATAATACCAGACTATCATAACCACATAGCCATGGCCTTGTGCCAAGACTAAAAATAAGATTTTTCCAAGGCCTTGTGCCAAGGCACTAGTTTGTCTCATGAGACCTACTGATGCATCGAGGAGCTATAGCGGGCTCCACCCATCACATTTAAGTCCAATGCATTCCCATATGAAAAGGTTTAAACATAACATAAACATTCGTATTAAAACTAGCATACAAAATGTCAATAATTTCACCATATACTATGAATGGTATAAAAATAGCACATCCACAGTCAAACATATCACAAAACCTTCAATACAATATAGAAGGTTTTTATCATGACAAATCAACTTCAAATAAGCGTGAAATCCATCAAAGGATGTTGACATAGATGAAATCAAAACTCTTTTTAGAGAAATATCTCTTTCTATTTTTGAAATCATTTAAGAGCCATATAAAATAAAACATTTTCTTTGAAAATATTATTATAAGCATGTAAGGAAAGCTTTGATGATTTTATAACGGCGGAAAATAACCGCACACGCCGTATAAGTTAAAAAAACATTCTTACCTTAATTCTATCGAAAAGGTTAAAAAGGACCTTGTTTTGAAAAAGACGGAAAGATTCCTCTTATAAAAAGTCAAAAAAGGGTATAAATTAATTTAACCCATATTCTTGTAAATAAAAAAAAAAAATTGAAATACATTTTTAAGAAAACATGGATGTGGATGGTAAAGAGATCCCAGTAGATTATTACATATAAACAACCTCGGATAATGAAGAGATTGTGAAATAACCCTTACCAATTTGGTAAATTATGAAATATACAACCCATGAAAGAGGTATCATACAATAAATATGTAAATACACATAAATTATAGTGTATTACTCAAAGAATATAATTATGGGAAGTACATACACCACACAAAAGTTGATGGTGGCAATATGGCAAGAATCTCACGGGAATAAGGAGTGAGATGAAAACCCCTTACCTTGTACTTTTCTTTGGATGGGGTAGGTTAACCTCCTGTATAATGGTGAAATAATTTTTATTAAATTATACAAGAATCATATACATTAATATGATATCATATATGATCTTTTAATATTGATTTTATAATAATATCTTAGTATTATCGTTGTTTCGGGTGTTAACTTACTTGTTTTCTTTTATATGTTTGGTTACGTAAGAAATGTTTGTAAAGGATAGGTTGTATATTATTCATATCCAGAATGATATCAAGTCCTTAAAAATCATTTTTTAAATCCTCAAGTGATAATTATACTTGAATGGATACGATGGAGAATGAATCTCATCGCGTTTGTGGAGACGGTAGTCCGTACGTACGCACGAGCGACAATATCATTATTTTAATATTAAAATAAAATATAAATGGATGGTATATAATATATACAGAATAATTAACATGTTATATTTATTATTTACATGAGTTACACATCATTATTATACCCATCCAAATAATATTATATTGAATAACAATTACACCACGACGTGGAGACGCTAAGCCGTACGTACGCATGTATGGTGACATGTTATTCAAA
Organism: Viscum album; assembly: GCA_963277665.1. NCBI lineage: Eukaryota > Viridiplantae > Streptophyta > Magnoliopsida > Santalales > Viscaceae > Viscum > Viscum album. Next base: position 688,829,657 of record OY728162.1, on the reverse strand, counting down.
GGGTGGATAAGATACTGAATATGGTTGTACCATATTTATAATATCATCACAGTATATATATGATACTGGAGTTATTATTTTATAATGGTAACAACAAAGGAAGAAGAAGTGGAAGAAGAATTGAACTTGGAAAAGGGTGGTGAAATCATTACCTCTTCTTCGGGTTCTTCCTTTTGATTTGATCAAAAGGGATCTTAGGTTGAAATTCTGATCAAAATAAGGCCTCTAGGTTGTAGTGAGGGAAGTTGGGAGAGTATTTGGGCAGAGTTTGGCCGAACCAAAAGGCTTTGAAGGTGTGAAGAAATGAGAAGGAGGAGTGCCCTTTTATAAGAGGGGTGAGAGCCACCTTTGGAAAAGCTAGAGATATTAGTTTATAATAAATTAATATTCGGTTTCAAATGGCTCAAAAGTTGATTATTAAAAGGTTATGGTGGGGATGTGTCGAAAACAACTCAACCAATAGAATTTAGCCAGGTTTTTGTACTTATATTAACCTTATCATTAAGTATTAACTCTATGTTAATTAGTTTCACTTTTACAATGTCTCTTTGTATTTTTATATAATATTGTTACTAAACATACTATATACATCCAAGAAACCCCCAAGTGCTCCATTAATGATGAATCTATCATGATATAAGTTTCCTGGCCGAACCTTATATTTTTAAGAATTTAATATCAATTAATAATATAATATTTGTTTGAAGAACTCTTTTATGTCAATTTTGAAACTATTCAATAGTTGATTTTTGTGAAACTTATAACAGATTGATTACTTCTAAAAAAGTCAATTACATAAATCCTAATATATCATATTATCCTAGAAAATTAGTTTAAATCATTAAAAGTTTCATATTATATTTATTTGGGTATTTATAATATCAATTATTTAAATTTTTCACAATTATAGTAATTACTACATCATCATTGTGTCATAAATAAATTAACTTATTTAATGTCTAAAAATTATAAATAAAATATCATTATGTTGGAAATCGGTTTATCTTTCTAAATAATATTTAGAATCGAAAATACAAAATATATAACTCTATGTAATAATTGTTTTTCTAAAAGATATATGTTTGTGTCATTTTTGTATTCATTTTAACTTAATTAAAAAAAGTGTCCCTATCACCTACAAGTGGCACCATGGGGTCCCAAAATCGACACAAAGATGCCTATGGTTGAACATGTATCAAACAATAAGGATTGGACACGTTTTAGGGTAATTTAATATTATTATAAGATTATTTTTCAACCCTTATTTATCGGATTTACCCGTAACCATGGTAAATAAAATATTTACCGCAGTAATTATTCAAAATGTCTAAAAATAAAAGTTACCAATATAAAAAATTTGGAAATCCTGATTCCAAATATGGAAACAATTTTTCTAAATTCAAAACACAGTAGTGACAGAAATTAATTTAAAATTAATTCCCGCTGTCAAAACAAAAAGCGTGTTTTTAAGAGATAATAACTATCTAAAGATTGACACTTGTTTATGTTCGGTTTAATTGTAAAATTATGTCCAATGACCAGCATTATATTAAATGGTAAAAATATATTCTAAATATACATTAAAACCACTAAAATTCATAATTTATCACTACAAATTATTTTGTTTAAAAAAGTTGTATTTAATTAAAATTTAGTAATTTTCACTATTCATTAAAATATTAAAGTTATCCGAAAAGTACCAAAATTTCATCTTAGGCTAAATTCGATATTCCGAATCCAAAAATTAAGTCCATTTTGAAATATAAAATCTATATAATTTCAAAAAGTATGTATTACTATTCATAACGGCTAGTTTGATAGGTTATTCTGTGTTAGAACTCGGTGTTGCGTATAACACACGCTATCACATTATTCAAAGGGAAGCGTACTGTAGAAGTTTGGGGTGTTACACCAGGGTTTACAATTTTATTTGTGGATGACCCTCCATTGGACTTGTTTCATGTTCTGACTTTGGGGTTTCACGAATATTTGGATCTGATTTAAACAATCCCATATGTGCACTTGACTCCCCTATCCTAGGACTTTCCACCCTAACTAGTCTGTTTGAGAAATCACGGGTGTAGGCAAACATGCACCAAAAAAAAGTGAGAAAGGGACAATATAAGAGATATTGGGTGACAGTAGAAGAATGGAGGTAAGGAAAGAAGGTTTTTTTGGATCTATGGTACTTACTTGGTCTCCAGAAATGGCGCCAAAATTTTGTTCACGCCCAAATTTACCCAAGAGAAGAAGGGTAGAACGGTCCTTGTAGTGTACCTTGGGTTGTCGATTCCACAGAGACCTAAGAAGATACCTAAGACACACAACCTAAGGGATGGATTTTTGGATATGAAGTGGCCAACTTGGATATTTTTTTAAGTGTTTTGGGAGAAGACTAATAAGCTTAGTTGAGTTCAATTATAATGAAATGGGTTGATCTTAGGGTTATGCTTGGGTGGATTGAATGCATTTTATTTATTTAGACAACTTTTTGGTTTTATTAATTCTTGATGAAACCATTCTTCAAAATAACACTACCTTCATCATTTTCTGGTTAGATACTAACTAAACACAATTACTAGTAACCAACACACTTATAGAACCAGATTCATGATCTCTCCAAGGTATATGGTCAATTTAGTAATTAGAATTAGCTTTTTCAAACACAATGAAAATGTGGAGTGAAAATAATTGAAGAACGGATGTCTTGAATTATTTAACCAATTAACAACAATTCGTGCATTAAATAAAATTCAATCCAGCCTTTGAATCTTCCTAATATCATCCCATTAAAGGGTTAGCCATCCATTGATGATATACTATTAATGGTGGGTGGAAGACGGCTTACAAGAATTGAATTGATGAGATTAAAACTGGGTAAATAACGAGCACTCCTCCGTGTGTGTGTGAATGGAATTGAAACCTATGTGTGAACTATATCACCAACACACAGAGTTATCACTGTGATTTTGTGATTTTATAGATTTAATTATACAAATTGGAAGAAGAGAAGAGAAGGAGTTGGATTATGAACTTTGAAATACAAAAAGAAACTTAATGGGGAAATGAAATCATTACAACAAAAATTGAGCATAATAACATTACATGAAAGAAGGTATGAGTTCCTCCTCACCACCACTACCTTAAATAGGAAAATTTGGATCCTTAGGCCGAGCTCCAACAGTCCATGTCATCCCAATCAATTAGGGTAGGCATAGGTGGTGGAAAGTAGGTGGAGAGCAGACTTCTCCACCCTTGACTTGAGATGGAATCCAGCTTGCATCCACTTGCCAGATCCGCTTCAAAGTCCTTCTAGATGGCCGATTTGGAGTGGTCCATAGAAGAAAAAAATAAATCCCCTGATATATTCTAACAGACTGTAAAATATCATCCCAATTTATGTTGTGTTTCGGGAGATATGGAAGATTCATTGGGCTGACATTCTGGGCTGCAGATTCTGGCCCAGATTCCGATTTTCCATTTCGGATGCCTTGATCACCATTATGGAGACCGAATTATAAATATGTCCTGAGGAATTATTTGTTCCCCTGTATTTCTTCTATCCTCAAAAGAAATTTGGACTTCATTGGTACAGTATTGTGGGACCCATATCCTCAACAGTTGGTTGGTGTCCAATTGGCCTTCCCCGGAATTGTCTCATTTCATCACCAAATATATTCATCATCCTTTATGAATCATTCCTTGCAACATGAATGAGAAACATTTAAATTTGAAGTGAAGATAAATTTCCAAAAATATAATATTAAAACATGAATAATTACATTCAATAAAATCAGATGAGTCATTGGGCCTAAATTGGTGTACATTATGCATGAAGTGCACAATTGATGAGAGTGGATGTTTAAAATTAAAATGTACTAACTCAGTCCCATATGATCAAAAATGAAATTTTAATCCCAATAAAATGTAATTATAAAATGTGTTTTGATTGTCTAATCACACCCCCAACATGATATTTTCTAGTCCTGACCAAATAACTCAAAGATTATAAAAATCAAATTCCCTTTTCCAAAAACATTTTAATAAACAATGCTCACCAAAATACCTCATACAAAAAAAATAATGCATCCCATCGAAATCAGTTAATACAATGTAGTTTATAAAGAATATCCCAAGCCCAAGGTAATTCTTCTGATCAAATTCAATGCAACATTTCATCCAATTATAATTAATCATGATGATGTGTTGTGTGTCACAATAGACATGTGGGTTCATTTTTATTCAAGGGGGAAAAGGTGGAAGCGCTTGGTGGAATCACATTTTAATATTAATATGAGTATTCATTTTTTTCATTTCTTTATTTTTTGCAATGTTTCCATGGTTATTGAAATTGCATTCAAATGAGTCAACCCTTGTAGCAAGACTTTGCCGATGACTCCCAGGCTCAAAGGCCTTAGGGCACCAAGTGAAGCCCACATTTTATTGCTCTATGTGATTGATTTTTTTTCACCTCCCCCCAACATAATATAACATTGTCCCCAGTGTTAAAAGAAAATATAATTTAGAAGGGGTAGAGGCAGAGAATAGGAGCATAGAACTATTTCACCTGATATTTGATGTTGATGTTTGTGATGCTCTCATTTAATCACATGGTCTCCATGTCACTTGAAGAATCCTCACGGTAGTGTACGCTTGTACTCTTATGATTTCCCTGAAAATCCATAAAACTTGGCAGCCCCACCGTAGTTCAGTGGTAGGCATGAACCCCTGTCTCCCTTCGGTCCAGGGTTCGAGTCCCGCGGCTTCGCCTGCCGTGACGGGGTTTGACACACGTCCTACGGCGTGTCACTTTTTTTTTACATTTTTTTTGTTTTGTTGTTTTGTTTTTTTTAATAATAAAAATTAGAAAAATAAAAAACTTACAAACACCTATATTGTTGATACATTGTCTTCTTTTTAATTTCTGGGTAAGATAATAATCAGGGATCACACCACGTGACACGGATGAATACGGTGCTCCCCTTTCATACCCATCCACACTAATAAGAGAAGAACTTGTCAACAATATGAGGTAAAATTAATTCAATTTATTTTGCAAAAAAAAATGATTAAAACAATAAAGTGATTGTAAATTAAAAAATCATGGGTTGCTTCCCATTAAATGCTTTGTTTAACGTCGTTAGATCGACTTAAACCCCTAATTGATTAATTGTTTTTTTCATCAAAGGTAGGATCACTCAGGTCTTCATTAACTTCATGTTTTTGGAATGGTTCTATGAATGGTTTAACTCTATGACCATTAACTTTAAATATTTGACCATTGGCGGGATCTTGAATTTCAACAGCCCCATCGGGGTACACCTTATGCACTATGTATGGACCGAACCATCTAGACCTCAACTTTCCCGTGCGCAAATGATGTTTAAAACTATACAAAAGCATAGGATTCCCTGGTTCAATGTGTTTAGTTTTATGATTCCTAGACTGGTAGGCTTGAACTCTAGCTGTATTGATCCTTGAATTTTCATAAGCCTCCATCCTAAGTTCCTCAGGCTCATTTAGATCCAATTTTCTCTTTATTCCGGCCAAAGAAATGTCAAAGTTCATTTTTTTGATTGCCCAAAAGGCCTTATGCTCAATATCCACTAGAAAATGGCAAGCTATACCATAAACCAACCTATATGGGGACATTCCTAGGATGGTTTTAAATGCTATTCGATATGCCCAAGGAGCATCTAAGAGTTTGCTCTACCAATCATTCCTAGATGGATTAACAGTTTTCTCATGAATTTGTTTGATTTCTTGATTGGCTAACTCAGCGTGACCATTGGTTTATGGGTGGTAAGCGGTGGACAATTTGTGATAAATTCCATACTTCTCCATAAGCGATGAGAATGGGTGATTGCAGAAATGAGTTCCACGATCACTAATGATAGCCCTAGGAATCCCAAATCTAGAGAAGATGTTTTATTTAAGGAATCTAATAACAGTTTGATGGTCATTGGATTTTTTAGGAATGGCCTCAACCCATTTTGAGACATAATCGACAGCCAAGAGAATGTAAAGATATCACCTAGAGTTTGGGAAGGGGCCCATGAAATCAATTCCCCAATAGTCAAATATTTCAACCACTAATAATGGAGTGAGATGACCCTACTTGTTGACACCTAGGAAAGCTTAGACAAAATTTGTAGGAGTCCCCTGAGAGGATGGTACTCTCATTAGCAGCCAAAAGGACTTGGTTTTTATGTGAAAATTTTCTTTTAAAAGTGCACAAGTCCTTAAGGTACTTTGAGTAGGCAGTTATGGTTTGGATTGCATCGAGAAGGGGTATGTTCATCTTGACATGTGAAAATATTTCCCTCAATGTTTCATTCAGTTCAGGCTTGGGTTTCCCCCTCATGCGTTGAGGGAAGGGAGCATGTTGTTTGAGTGTTTGGCGTGGTTTTGGTTCCTTCTCATTCACATTGGTTTTTTCAGAATCTTTGGGTTGTTCTTCATCATTTTGAAGTGATGTTGAATCTTTTAATAGTTCTGAAATGGTTTGTTCAGGTTTTTTAATTGATTTCCCACATCATAAGACTGTCACTACTTTCAATTTTTGATGATTTGATTGAGTGCAACCTGACTCTCCCATTGTTGTTTATTGTGGAATGGCTTGGGTAGGCATGAGTGCCTTCCCAGTTTCGATTGTTTGAAGTTCTTGTTTAAGGGAAGAGACTTCCGAGTTCATCCTTTCCATTTTTTGGAATGTTGTTCTAGTAGGCTTTGTGGAATAGTTTGGGTTGGTGCTTGAGAAGATTGGTTTATCCCTGGGGGATATTTTTAAGGTGGAATTGTTTGTTGAAAATGGACTGCTGGCTGTTGGTATTGGATAGGTTGGGTTTGAAACTAATTATGGGTTTGGTAGTTCTGTTGAGGGTAAGGATTTTTCCCTTGTGGTTGGCTATGTTGTTGGTTATCCTTCCATCGGAAACCTGGGTGGTCATTGTACCTTGGATTGAAGGTGTTTTGGTATTGGGGCTTTTGAATGTTTAGGGCATTGATTTCTTCTTTGGGTCCTCCTAGAAGAACATCCTTGACGGATGGAATGGAAGGGAAGTTGTCTGTTTTATGGTCATGTTTGTCACAAATTGTGCAAACAAGGTCTACATTTTGGATTTATAGACTTTCCTAAGGTCTATCTCTTCAACCTTCCTAGAGAGTTCTGCGAGTTTAGCCCTAAGGCATTCCTCTTCTCTATGTGTATGAATTATTGTGGTTCTTTTTGTCTTTTCAGAATAAGGTGTTGTTCCCCAAGTTTTGTTTTGTTCTACCAGACTTTCCAGATACTCATAAGCATCATTTGGGGCCTTGTTTTTAAAAGTACCATTACACATCATGTCAATGAATTGTTTATTACCCGGACCCAACCCTTCATAGAAAATTCACACTTTTTCAGGTATGGAAAACCCATGGTGTGGAACCATGTGTAGGGTGTCTTTGGAGCTCTCCCATGTTTTATAAAATGACTCTCCCTCTTTTTCAAAAAAGTATTGGATTCTCTTTTTAAGTGAAATTGTTTTGTGATGAGGGAAGTATTTTTTGTAGAATTCTCCTTGAAGTTGGTCCCAAGAGTGGATTGATGCAGGTCTCAAGTTGTTTAGCCAATTTTTTGCTCGATCCTTTAATGAAAAAGGTAAGAGCCTCATCTTAGCGGATTCTAGTTGATGTGGGGGACACATGGTTTCAACAATGTCGTTGAACTCTTTGACATGAAGGTATGGCATTTCTGAATCCATCCTCTGAACGGTTGGAAGGTGGTTTAGGAAATGGGGTTTGAATATGTAGTTGGTGTCTCCTATGGAATTGTGTCTAATACATGAGGGGGAATTGGTCCAAGATGGAGTGAGGTAGTCGCTCATGGGTTGATCAACTACATTCCCTAAGTTTGGAGCTTCTTGGTTTTGGTTTCCCATTTGATTCCCCCCAGGGTTTACAATTTTATTTTGTGGATGACCCTCTATTGGACTTGTTTCAAGTTCTGACTTTGGGGTTTCAAGAATATTTGGATCTAATTTAAACAATCCCTTAGGTGCACTTGACTCCCCTATCCTTGGACTTTCCACCCTAACTACTCTATTTGAGAAATCGCGGGTGTAGGTGGACATGCGCCAAATAAAAAAGTGAGAAAGGGACAAGATAAGAGATCTTGGGTGAGAGTAGAATAATGGAGGTGAGGAAAGAAGTTTTTTTTGGATCTAAGGCACTTAATTGGTCCCCGAAAATGGCTTCAAAATTTGTTTCACGCCCAAATTTACCCAAGAGTAGAAGGGTAGAACGGTCCTTGTAGTGTAGCTTGGGTTGTCGATTCCACAGAGACCTATGAAGATACCTAAGATACACAACCTAAGGGATGGATTTTTGGCTATGAAGTGGCCAACTTGGATTTGTTTTTATGTATTTTGTGAGAAGACTAATATGCTTAGTTGAGATCAATTATAATGAAATGGGTTGATCTTAGGGTTACACTTGGGTGGATTGAATGCATTTTATTTATTTAGAAACATTTTTGGTTTTATTAATTCGTGATGAAACCATTCTTAAAAATAACACTACCTTCATCAGTTTCTGGTTAGATACTAACTAAACTCAATTACTAGTAACCAACACACTTATAGAACCAGATTCATGATCTCTCTAAGGTATATGGTCAATTTAGTAATTGGAATTAGCTTTTTCAAACACAGTGATGATGAGGAGGGAAAATAATTGAAGAATGGAAGTCTTGAATCATTTAACCAATTAACAACAATTCATGCATTAAATAAAATTCAATCCAGCCTTTTCATCTTCCTAAGATAAACCCATTAAAGGGTTATACCTCCATTGATGATATAATATCAATGGTGGGCAGAAGACGACTTATAAGAATTGAATTGAAGAGATTAAAACCGCGGAAATAACGAGCACTCCTCCATGTGTGTGAATGGAATTCACACCTATGTGTGAACTATATCACCAACACACAGAGTTATCACTATGCTTTTGTGATTTTAGGGATTTATGTATATAAATTAGAAGAAGAGAAGAGAAGGAATTGGATTAAGAAATTAGAAATAAAAAAACAAACATACATGGGGAAATCAAAGCATTACAACGAAAATTGAGCATAATAACATTACATGAAAGAAGGTATGAGTTCCTCCTCACCAACACTACCTTAAATAGTCAAATTTGGATCCATAGGCCGAGCTTCAAATGTCCAAGTCATCCCAATCAATGAGGGTAGGCATAGGTGGTGGAAAGTAGTTGGAGAGGGGACTTCTCCACCCTTGACCCGAGATGACATCCAGCTTGCATCCACTTGACAGATCTGCTTCAAAGTCCTTCTATATAGCCGATTTGGAGTGGGACATAGAAAACGGAAATGAAGCCCCAGATGTATTCTAACATCCTGTACAATATCAGCCCAATTTAGTTTGTGGTTCTAGAGATATAGAAGATTCATTGGGCTGACATTCTGGGTCACAGATTCTGGCCCAGATTCTGATCTTCCATTTGGGCTGCCTTGATCATCATCATGGAGACCGAATTAGCACTTTAGACTGCAGAATTATTTGTTCCCCTATATTTATTCTATAATCATAAGAAATTTGGGCTTCATTGGTCCAGTATTGTGGGACCCACATCCTCAACCGTGTGTTGGTGTCCAATCTGCCTCACCAGAATTGTCTCCTTTCATCACCAAATATCTTCATCATCCATTATGAATATTTCCTTTCTCCCTGAATGAGAGACATTTAAATTTGAAGTGAAGATACATTTCCAAATATATAATATTAAAACATGAATAATTACATTCAATAAAATCAGATGAGTCATTGGGCCTAAATTGGTGTACATTAGGCATGAAGTGCACAGTTGATGAGAGTGGATGTTTAATTAAAATGTACTAACTCAGGACCATAAGATCAAAAATAAACTTTTAATCCCAATAAAATGTAATTATAAAATTTGTTTTGATTGTCTAAACACACCCGCAACTTGAGATTTGCTAGTACTAAGCAAATAACTCAAAGATTATGAGAATCAAATTCCCTTTTCCAAAAACATTTTAATAAACAATGCTCACCAAAATACCTCATACCAAAAAATTATGCATCCCATCAAAATAATTTAATACAATGTAGGTTCTAAAGCATAACCCAAGCCCAAGCCCATTCTTCTGATCAAATTCAATGCCACATTTCATCCAATTACAATTAATCATGATGATGTGTTGTGTGTTGTAATGGACATGTGGGTTCATTTTTATTCATGGGGGAAAAGATGGAAGCACTAGGTGAAATCACATTTTAATATTAATATTAGTATTCATTTTTTTCTTTTCTTTTTCTTTGAAATGTTTCCATGATTATTGAGATTTCATTCAAATGAGTCAACCCTTGTAGCGAGACTTTGCTGATGACTCCCAGGCTCAAAGGCCTTAGGGCACCAAGTGAAGCCCACATACTCGGGCATCATCTCGAGTTAAATCATTCAATAACAAATTCAAATTCCCACAAATAGAGATAAAATTCCCATCTCTGGGCCAGACAACTATGGAGTCATGATCACCAAGTGTCGAAATCCACACATTAAGTCATTTCATTGCTATATGCGCAAATTTATTGTTGTTTTTTTGTTTTTTGTTTTTTACACCTTTATATATATATATATATATATTTAAAATACTCATATTAAATTTAAAATGATCACCAAAACTATTCTATTTATTATGGGACCCCAAGAATTCAAATTAATACCCCACAATCCAATGGGCGTGCATTGTGAATATTTTTTATAAAAAATTGATGAAAATTTAACAGTGAAAAATCACATTAGACAGCCACACTTTCCAAAATTTTATGCTCATGAACTCAATCATGTATTAATATTAGAATCAAGGAATAAAAAATTATTTAATATTCAGTTTTCAAGGTTTGCAATGTGTAATAACATGTTAAGGGTTAAAGAAAATTATCATTCAATTAACATGCACATTTTATTGCTCTATGTGATTGATTTTTATTTTCACCTCCCCCCAACATAATATAACACTATCCCCAGTGTTTAAAGAAAATATAATTTAGAAGGGGTAGAGTTAGAGAATAGGAGCATAGAACAATTTCACCTGATATTTGATGATGAATTTTGTGATGCTCTCATTTAATCCTTTGGTCTCCAAGTCACTTGAAGAATCCTCACGGTAGTGTATGCTTGTACTCTTATGATTTCCCTGAAAATCCATCAAACATGGCAGCCCCGCCGTAGTTCAGTGGTAGGCGTGCGCCCCTTTCTCCCTTCGGTCCCGGGTTTGAGTCCCGCGGATTTGCCGGCCGTGACGGGGGTTTAACCCACGTCCTACGACGTGTCACATTTTTTGTTACATTTTTTTTGTTTTGTTGTTTTGTTTTTTTAATAATAATAATAAAAAAATAAAATAAAAACTTACAAACACCTATATTGTTGATACATTGTCTTCTTTTTAATTTCAGGGTAAGATAACACTCAGGGATCATACCACGTGACACAGATGAATACGGTGCTCCCATTTCGTACCCATCCATACTCATAAGAGAAGAACAGATCAACAATATGAGGTAAAATTATATCAAATTGTTTTGCTAAAAAAATTGATTAAATTAATAAAGTGATTCTAAATTTAAAAATCATGGGTTTCCTCTCATTCAACACTTTGTTTAACATCGTTTTCTCGACTTAAACCCCTAATTTATTAATTGTTTTTTTCATCAAAGGTAGGTTCATTCAGGTCTTCATCGACATCATGTTTTTGGAATGGTTATATGAATGGTTTGACTCTATGACCATTAACATTAAATATTTGACCATTGGTGGGATCTTGAATTTCAACAGCCCCATGGGGGTACACCTTATGCACTATGTGTGGACCAGACCATCTAGACCTCAACATTCCCGGGTGCAAATGAAGATTAGAACTATACAAAAGAACAGGTTTCCCTGGTTCAATGTTTTTAGTTTTAAAATTCCTAGACTGGTAGGCTTGAACTCTAGCTTTATTGATCCTTGAATTTTTATATTCCACCATCCTAAGTTCGTCAAGCTCGTTTAGATCCAATTTCCTCTTTATTCCGGCCAGTGAAATGTCAAAGTTCATTTTTTTGATTTCCCAAAAGGCATTATGCTCAATCTCCACTGGAAAATGGCATGCTTTAACATAAACCAACCTATATGGGGACATTCCTAGGATGGTTTTAAATACTGTTTGATATACCCAAAGAGCATCTATGATTTTTCTTGACCAATCTTTCCTAGATGGATTAACAGTTTTCTCAAGAATTTTTTTGATTTCTCGATTGGCTAACTCAGATTGACCATTGGTTTGTGGGTGGTAGGAGGTGGACACTTTGTGACAAATTCCATACATCTCCATAAGCGATGAGAATGGGTGATTGCAGAAATGAGTTCCACAATCACTAATGATATCCCTAGGAATCCCAAATCTAGAGAAGATGTTTTCTTTAAGGAATCTAATCATAGTTTGATGGACATTGGATTTTTTAGGAATGGCCTCAACCCATTTTGAGACATAATTGACAGCCAAGAGAATGTAAAGATATCCCCGAGAGTTTGGGAAGGTACCCATGAAATCAATTCCCCAAAAGTCAAAGATTTCAACCACTAATATTGGAGTGAGAGGCATTTGATTCCTTTTTGTGATGGACCCTACTTGTTGACACCTAGGACAGCTTGGACAAAATGTGTAGGAGTCCCTTGAGAGGGTGGTACTCACATTATCAGCCAAAAGGACTTGGTTTTTATGTGAAAATTTTCATTTAAAAGTGCACAAGTCCTTATGGTACTTTGAGTAGGTAGGTATGGTTTTGATTGCATCGAGAAGGGGTATGTTCAACTTGACTTGTGAAAATATTTCCCTCAATGTTTCATTTAGTTCAGGCTTGGGTTTCCCCGTCATGCGTTTAGGGAAGGGAGAAGGTTGTCTGAGTGTTTGGTGTGGTTGTGGTTCCTTCTCATTCTCATTGGTTTTTTCAGAATCTGTGGGTTGTTCTTCATCATTTTGAAGTGATGTTGAATATTTTAATAGTTCTGAAATGGTTTGTTCAGGTTTTTAAATTGATTTCCCACTTCCTAAGACTGTAATTGCTTTCAATTTTTCATGATTTTATTGAGTGTATCTTGACTCTCCCCTTGTTGTTTATTGTGGGATGGCTTGGGTAGGCATGGGTTCCTTCCCAGTTTTGATTATTTGATGTTCTTGTTTAAGGGAAGAGACTTCCGAGTTCATCCTTTCCATTTGTTTACAAAGTTGTTCTAGTAGGCTTTGTGGAATAGTTTGGGTTGGTGCTTGAGAAGATTGGTTTATCCCTGGGGGATATTTTTTTAAGGTGGAATGGTTTGTTGAAAATGGACCGGTGGCTGTTGGTATTGGGTAGGTTGGGTTTGAAACTAATTATGGTTTTGGTAGTTCTGTTGAGGGTAAGGATTTTTCCATTGTTGTTGGATATGTTGTTGGTTATCCTTCCATCGGAAGCCTGGGTGGTCATTGTACCTTGGATTGAAGGTGTTTTGTTATTGGGGATTTTGAAAGTTTAGGGCATTGACTTCAGCTGGGGGTCCTCCTAGAAGAACATCCTTGAGGGATGGAATGGTTGGGCAGTTGTCTGTTTTCTGGTCATGTTTGTCACAAATTGTGAAAACAAGGTCTACATTTTGGATTTCATGGACTTTCCTAAGGTCTATCTCTTCATCCTTCCTAGGGAGTGCTGTGAGTTTATCCCTAAGGCTTTTCTCTTCTCCATGTGTATGAATTCCAGTGGTTCTTTGTGGCTTTTCAGAATAAGGTGATGTTCCCCAAGTTTGGTTTTGTTCAGCAAGACTTTCCAGATACTTGTAAGCATAATTTGGGGCCTTGTTTTTAAAATTTCCATTACAAATCATGTCAATCAAATGTTTATTACCCGGACCCAACCCTTCATAGGAAATTTTCACTTTTTCAGGTATGGAAAACCCATGGTGTGGAACCATGTTTAGGGTGTCTTTGAACCTCTCCCATGTTTCATAAAATTACTCTCCCTCTTTTTCAAAAAATTTTTGGATGCCCTTTTTAAGTGCAATTGTTTTGTGATGAGGGAAGTATTTTTTGTAGAATTATCTTTGCAGTTGGTCCCAAGAGTGGATTGATGCAGGTATCATGTTTTTATCCAATTTTTAGCTCGATCCTTTAATGAAAAAGGAAAGAGCCTCCTCTTAGCAGATTCTAGTTGATATGGGGGACACATGGTTTCAACAATGTCATTGAACTCTTTGAAATGAAGGTATGGCATTTCTGACTCCATCCAATGAAAGGTTGGAAGGTGTTTTAGGACATGGGGGTTGAATATGTAGTTTGTGTCTCCTATGGAATTGTGTCTAATGCATGAGGGGGAATTGGTCCAAGATGGAGTGAGATAGTTGTTCATGGTTTGATCAACTACATTCCCTAAGTTTGGAGCTTATTGGTTTTGGTTTCCCATTTGATTCCCCCCAGGGTTTACAATTTGATTTTGTGGATGACTCTCCATTGGACTTGTTTCAAGTTCTGACATTGTGGTTTCAAAATATTTGGACATGATTTAAACAATCCCCTAGTTGAACATGACTCCCCTATCCTTGGACTTTCCACCCTAACTAGTCTATTTGAGAAATCGCGGGTGTAGGCAGTCATGTGCCAAAAAAAATCGAGAAAGGGACAAGATAAGAGATCTTGGGTGAGAGTAGAAGAATGGAGGTGAGGAAAGAAGGTTTTTTTGGATCTAAGGTACTTACTTGGTCCCCGACAATGGAACCAAAATTTGGTTCATGCCAAAATTTACCCAAGAGAAGAAGGGTAGAACGGTCCTTGTAGTGTAGCTTGAGTTGTCGATTCCACAGAGACCTATGAAGATACCTAAGATACACAACCTAAGGGATGGATTTTTGGCTATGAAGTGGCCAACCTGGATTTGTTTTTAAGTGTTTTGGGAGAAGACTAATAAGCTTAGTTGAGTTAAATTATAATGAAATGGGTTGATCATAGGGTTACGCTTGGGTGGATTGAATGCATTTTATTTCTTTAGACAAATTTTTGGTTTTATTAATTCTTGCTGAAACCATTCTTTAAAATAACACTACCTTCATCATTTTCTGGTTAGATACTAACTAAACTCAATTACTAGACACCAACACACTTAGAGAACCATCTTCATGATCTCTCCAAGGTATATGGTCAATTTAGAAATTGGAATTAGCTTTTTCAAACACAGTGAAGATGAGGAGAGAAAATAATTAAGAATGGAAGTCTTGAATTATTTAACCAATTAACAACAATTCATGCATTAAATAAAATTCAATCCATCCTTTTCATCTTCCTATGATCAACCCATTAATGGTTTATCCTTCCATTGATGATATACTATCAATGTTGGGTGGAAGACGGCTTACAAGAATTGAATTGAAGTGATTAAATCCACGGAAATAACGAGCACTCCTCCGTGTGTGTGAATGGAATTCATACCAATGTGTGAACTATATGACAAACACACAGAGTTATCACTTTTATTTTGTGATTTTAGAGATTTAACTATAGAAATTGGATGAAGAGAAGAGAATGAATTGTATTAAGAACATAGAAATACAAAAAGAAACTTACATGGGGAAATGAAAGCATTACAACGAAAATTGAGCATAATAACATTACATGAAAGAAGGTATGAGTTCGTCCTCACCACCACTGCCTTAAATAGGCAAATTTGGATCCTTAGGCCGAGCTCCAACAGTCCAAGTCATCCCAATCAATGAGGGTAGGCATAGGTGGTGGAAAGTAGGTGGAGAGGAGACTTCTCCACCATTGACCCGAGATGGCATCCAGCTTGCATCCACTTGACATATTCGATTCAATGTCCTTCTAGATGGCTGATTTGGAGGGGACCATAGAGGAACAAAATTCCTCCCCGGAGGTCTTCTAAAATACTGTAAAATATCAGCACAATTTACTTTGTGGTTCGGGGGATATGGAAGATTCATTGGGCAGACATTCTGGGCCGCAGATTCTGGCCCAGATTCTGATCTTCAATTTGGGCTGCCTTGATCACCATCATGGATACCGAATTAGCACTTTGGCCTGAATAAGTCTTTGTTCCCCCATATGTCTTCTATCATAACAAGAAATTTGGGCTTCATTGGTCCAGTATTGTGGGACCCACATCCTCAACAGTGGGTTGGTGTCCAATCTGCCTTCACTAGAATTGTCTCCTTTCATCACCAAATATCTTCATCATCCTTTATAAATCATTCCTTGCTCCGTGAATGAGAAACATTTAAATTTGAAGTGAAGATACATTTCCAAAAATATAATATTAAAACATGAATAATTACATTCAATAAAATCAGATGATTCATTGGGCCTAAATTTGTGTACATTAGGCATGAAGTGCACAATTGATGAGAGTGGATGTTTAAAATTAAAATGTACCAACTGAGGCCCATATGATAAAAAATGAACTTTTAATCCCAATTAAATGTAATTATAAAATGTGTTTTTATTGTCTAATTAGTGATTTACATCCTAATATTTTTTATTCTCTATTTAGTTGTATATGACATGATATTGGGAATGTATTAATTCCACCTATATTGAATCCATATCAATTAAAAAGCAAGTTAATTAATGATTAATATTCTAAATCAATGATTGATTATTTTTTTCTATGAGGAAGTATAAAAGCATTCGATGAATGTTAAATAAATTATTTTTGTCTTAATACACATTAATAATTGAAATTTATCTCAAATGGTTATGGAGAAACTCATCATTGAATATATGCCTATTTATTGGAATTGTGTTGATGCATTTTTAAAATTCTTTTAAAGTATTACATTAGTTTGTTATGTTGAGTTTTCAATAGGTTTTTTATATGGTGATACACCTATTTTAAGGATTCAATATAGAATAGAATAGTTTTTGATTATGTATTTGAAGTTGAATGTCTATGAGAATCATGATATGGGAATCATTTGACCTAATGCATCATAAAGGGGGTTCACCTGTCCCTAATAAATGAACGATGGATCAATTCATAGTTATATTGATTATCATGAATATAACATTATCACTATAATGAAATTTAATTATTACAATGTGTTGATTACTTATTTGATAATCTATATAGATAATGATACCTTTCGAAAAAATAGATTTGGAGATCATCAAATGAGATTCCATAAGGAGGATATACATAGGATATAATTATTTACTTGCATTGGTCATTATTAATTTATACTAATTCCATTTTTCCATACCTGTGATCCACCAATTTATATGGATTTAATTAATGGGGTCATTTGGTATTGTCATGATTGGATTTTGGTGGTATTTATTGATGATATTCTAATAATTTTGAATTTAAATGTGTAGCATGAAAAATATATTAGGATTTATTTTATGTCCCTGAGGAAGTATAATATTTATACTAAATTTACCAAAATTGATATTTGGTTACAAAAACCCTCATTCATTGGGAATATAACCACATGTGTTGGTATATCGGTAGATATGTTAAAGGCATAAGTTATTAAACAATGGAGAAGTGTAACCATAATAACCGAGATCAATTAATTTCATGGATTATATAGATAATACATGTTAATTTTAAAGGATATGAAAGATATATCTAATCCAATATCCATGATTACTCAGAAGGGATCCAGGATACTTTTGAGATATAAATGTGATGAGAATTTAATGGAGAAAAAATGATGTTTTGTTAGAACACATGTAAATACACTAACCTACATTGGATATGGGTTTGTGATCATTAGTGATGAATAATGGAAGGTAATAGGATGTGTATTAATGAAGAAGGATAAAATGATAGATTATTCCCCATTCCAATTTAAAATTCATGATAAAAATTACTTGTCTCATGATTTTGATTAGGAAATAAAAATATTTCAGTAATAATATGGATGAATTTTTGTTATAGTGAATGATTAAATATATAAATTTAAAAAATAATTAATTTTATATTCACCTAGAATATGTTGAATATTGAAATTAGATTATGGTTTATGATGATAAATTATTATGATTCCATAATACATAACCACGTTGGTAAATTGAAAAAGTTCATCGATTCTCTATGTATGAAACAAAATGAGTGTTTTTCCATGATAATTAATGAAAGAGATCCAATAATATAAATTTTCATAATATAGGTCCTGAAATAATTAGGAAATGGTTCATATTATATATTATACACATTTATATAAAAATATCCATCAACGTGAGGATTAAAATATAATACAGGGAGAATATGGATTAACATAAGAAAATGAGGAATATTCAATATTTATACTATTTTTATGATTGAGTAAAAAGGTTCTAGAATATAGAGTGAGTTTCATTAATAATATCTACATAGAAAGAGATTTTTGATGAAGCTCATAAACAATAATTCTCTATTCATCATGGATGTATTAATATGTATATAATTCAAATAGAATATTTTTATTCCACTACATAAAAAAGGATATTTATAGTATGTTTCATTATTCCATGTAAATCATCAAGTTAATTCATAGATATATATATGTTTATGGGGATGTTAGAACATTTTCCTATATTAGAATGTAATTATAAAACATTATCAACAATTTTATCTTCAGACGCCTATAAACACTAATATAGAACAATGTGATTTGTGTATTTGTAAAAAAACATATAAAATAAGTGAATTTTACTTCCATCAGTTAATATTTATATATTGATTATATTTTTTGGGTATACATATAATTAGTGGAAACATTTCATGACGTACCAAATTATATTGTTTCTTATCAAGATTATATGATTACCTCAAATTTAAAGCTAATTTATCAGTTGGATATTGATATAGATTATAGTTTTAGTATTGTGTATTTACCTCAAGTAGATGGTCTGTATGAGAGGATTTTTTAAACCCTAAATGAATTTTTTAGATTTTTCTCTACTAATTGAAATTATGGTTGGGATCAATAACATTCAGTAAAGAATATTCCATATAAAAATATCTTTCATTCAAACATTTAGATATATCATTATGAAGGCCGATATGGTAGAAATTTCAAAAATTCAATGGAATTTGATAAATATAATGAAATAAATGTATTTGGACCTACGTTATCTAATCGAAAGTAAGATAAATTTCTAACTATTCCGCGAAACATTAGGGAATCATACAGATGATATGTGTGCAGAAAATCATTGTTGATATCTGTAGCTCGATGTTAGTGACTAGGTACATATATAAATATCTCCTCTTATGGTGATTATTTTATTTATAAATAAAGGAAATTTTTTCCATAGATATATTGTACCCTACAAACGTCATCATCATATCCTTTTGGTTGCCTATCACTTTTCACTTCCATGGAACCTCTATCATGTTCACAATGTGTTCTACATATCAATCCAATGAAATAAAATAAAATATAATACATATGTAATGAGAATAAAGGTAATACCCCAAGAAAATTTTTACTCATATAAGGTAAAACTATGGTATATATTATATCAAGGAGTAAAATCATTTTAAAACAACAACACACAAATTGTAAATGTTTTTTTGAAACTAATTATATTAATATGCCTGGTGGGAATCTGAGAATGTGATGACCAAAAAGTGTCTTCAATTATTAGAATAGGATTGTGCAAATACCAATGGTGATATTATTATATGGGAGGTAAGAACTCGTTTATTTTTTATGATATATTTTTTAATAAACATTTGTTATAATCTTTCATTACACAAAAAATTGTGTTTATACAAACAACGATATAATATAAAAATATAATTATTTATTTTTACAGTTATTACATAGTAGTTGGATTGGCGGGTATAACAATGACTAATGAAATTGTTGAAAAGTATTTTTACAGATGTATAACCTAAAATTTTTGGTAATTAATTAGTTATTAATGAAAATAAAATAATTTTATGGTAAAACAATATGTTGTTCTAAAATTAATTTTTTTATTTAGACATTTTGTATTTATAATTACAAATAAAATTAGTATCTATTGTCGATTTAATATATAGTTATTTATTGACTATATATTAAATTAACATTTTTAAAAAAAAATTATTAGTTTTTAATAGGTATGAAATAATAATAAATAACTATTTACGGTTAAAATTATTTTTTTTCTTGAAACATATTTCATTGTGTCTAACATGCATATATTAAATTTAATTTATGAAATATGTAAAAATTTAATATTTTAATATTAATTCCATAATTGGAATTATAAAATTTAATATATGATATTTTGGAAAACCTATTTTTCCCATTATTAATAATAACCAATTAAATGATTCACCACCTCAGTAAAAGTGGTAAAACTTGATTAATACTATTGGAAAATTGGTTTCAAATATCTTTACCATTTCATTTTTCATATTTAATGATTGTTTTTCACCAAATCTATAAATAATGAAATAAAAAAATTATTTGGAATAATTATTTTAAAATTTGGGAGCAGGGATTGACTTTGGTTGTGATAATTTATATTTTATTAAAATTTAAAAAATATTTTGGGTATTTAAATTTAATTTTATTGTTAAAATATTAAAATTTTATTCACTTTCTTCAACTATTTTAAACATTTCAATTTTGATCATTAAACCAAAATATTTAGGGAATCTATCTTACAATTAGTCTACTAATTTTGTTCCACCATATATCATGTGCTTCATATTTTGATTATCTAAAATAATGATCATACTTTACAAATGTTTTAATTTTAACGATTGGTCATAATTTTTTATCAATGTTGCTGTTTTAGATAAAGTGAATGAGTAAGTGTATCTTAGTGTTTACCTTCCTCATTAGTACATGATGGTTTTGTTGATATACTCATACTGACATTTATTCTTTTAGTGAATGGATTGATCTAGCAGGAACCAAAGAGACAACAGGTTTGAAGGAATGTGTGGTGGTTCTATGATTAAGATACTAGATAAAATGGGGGATTCAATGAGGAAACTCGTGGTTGTTCTAAACCAACTATCAAGGAGTCATGATCAACCACTTTAACCTTGTTATGATCTTTAATGCATCATGTACGAGATGAACAATCGATGTGGAAGTTCAGGTAATAATTATAAAGGTAACCATTAGATTTTATATGATCCATACTTTTGAGGTAACTATGGGTTACTATATGTTATGATGGAAGTCAAAGGAATTAGATAAAATTGAGGTTAAATTATGTTATGGTTATTTTTGATGAAGCGTGGTTGATAGGTTTTATGAAATTGTACCATTTGTTGACATATTAAACTAAGACAAGTTATATTTAAAAAATGAATGTAAGTACCAATAAGATGGAATATTCTACATAAAATCCCCCACAATCATGGATAAGTTGTTTTGTGGAGTGCACTAAAATACATATATTACCCAAACATCTAAAATCCTACTGTTAGTTTTATTTCATTTTTGAACATCATTTTTACTGATGCTTGTGTCTAATAAAAGATTATATGTTATTAATATCCTAGATAATCTGATTTTTTATTTGTATAAAATAAAAAAACATAAATCTCCTCCCTCTTGAGTCTTTTCCAGACCTTTTAGGACACCACTTATATCATAACTTCATAGGAAAATGTTTTTTATTTTTAAAAGATTTATTTCCCAAAAATATTTTTTTAATCATTTAGTGATATTGTTTTAAATGTAATTTATTATACATAAAAAAATTTAATATGATAAAATGGACTAAAAATACAATTTTTTTTTATTTTCATCTATTTTGAAAACATGGTACAAATTTATATTTTCCTGGTCATGGTTAAAATTGTCCTAAAGTGGTTTAGCAATGAAATAAAGACGAAAATGATTCCAAAACATTCATAAATGTCATATTTTGAGTTTATTCCATCTTTATAACATATTCTTTTTGATATTGACATTCCTTGGTTGAAATTTATATGATAAATATATATATATATAATTTAATATATTTTGTAATTCCAAGTCTGTCATTTCCCTAACATGTAAATGTGCTCATCCTCTAATATTTAATTCAAAAAGGGAGAGCCTCAATTATCAAAAATTCACAAAAATAATAAATTTTTATATTATCTCCCCTTATCAAATATTTTTTTTCTTCCAAAAATACATTCCATTCATGGAATATAGTGCAATATGAATGAAGTTTCCCAATAATGTGGAATGAATATTATCTTGGTTATTTAACGTTAATTTCCTATTATACATTTTATAAATATTTTAAATCTATTATAATAGAAATATTTATGTATCTCAAATTTGATAAATTATTATTATAATTATTTATGAACCATTGACCAGCATTTGGAAATAAAATATTATTCATGATTACGTGTGGACTAACACATCAATGAAGTGATATGATTGATTTTTCATCACTACTTTTCAATAATGGTTATAATTATGGACTTAACAACTATATATGATATTTGTGACGGTATTATAGTTATATAACGTTTATTATTTATTTAAATTTTTTTATTTCATCAATTAAAAAGGGAAAACATCACTCATGCATACGTATATACTACGATATCCATGAAGTGATTTAAGACAATTTTCAACACCACAATACATTATTGATTATATAATTTTATATAATGAAAAAGTATTATTCATATTATATGATTACGATTTAAGATATTATTATACCCGGAAAACAATTTATATAATGGAACCATTAAATTGAATCATGCATGAAAAAATGATATTTTCACCCCAGAATTCTTATTTCAAAAAATAAATCTTAGTAAATATATTAGTAGAAATGATAAAGTAATTGTACGTAAAAATTTATTCAATAATATAGTTAAGTTATTTATTTAAAATTAATTTATAATTTTTATATAAGATGTTTTAATGTGTATGAAAGAGAAAAAGTCTTGATCTAAGGTATTTTCATTTCATTCTCATTTTAATAGGGACAGTTATGCATGAATTTAAATTGTGGGAAATTATATGATCCTTATTTTTTAAACAAAATTAATTTTATTACCCAATATTTAGTTATATATTTTTTAATGTTTTAGTATCCAATTCCTCTATATGGTAGACAAAATGGTCCATAAAATTATTGTGTTAAATGTTGACAATGTTTTATCACTTTTGGTCAGGAATGTTTCTCTTAAATGTCCATGTTCCAAAAAATATTAATAAGAATCATTTTAAAATTCTCGAATGATTATTAAAATTAATTTGTTAGACTAATTTAATTTTTAAAATATGGTTTAAAAATAATATTATTGTCTTTTTCTAAATTATTTACTTTTATCAAAAGGTGTGACAAAAATATTTGTTTTCATTGTTTATGAAATGAATGAAATGTATCACTGTAATGACAACAATTTTATTTTACGATTTCATTGAAATTATTCATGGTTTTTTCATGAATTTTTTCCATTATATTATTGATGTTTTTATATCATAATTATGTTATTTTAGAAGAAAAAGTTTATTTTCCTATAGAATGATTCTTGGGATCTATAACGTAAATTTTTATATATTAAAACATCCTTTGATGTTAATTTTTCATTACTCGGGATATAGTACAATAATTCCATCATAATTATTTATCTGAATGTTTTATTAGGCTGATAAATTTATTCTAATGAAAAAACTTAATTTCTATTTTTATATTATTTGTTTTGTTGATGAATTATTTATTATCTCACTAAAAACATATGAATGTATTATCATTATGTGATTGGTGTGCATGGAATAATATATCCCTACATTGAGTTGGGTAAAGTTGTTGGAGTAGTAAATATTCTATGAGATGAATAAGTAAGTAATATTATTAGTGATGATAGTGTGAACTATATAGATGTTACTCCATTGATGTTGTTCGAACTAAAGGGATATGTATTTTCATTATTGTAATTTTTCAACAATGAGGTTATTGGGAGTGACCCATGACTAAGG
This sequence comes from Viscum album, assembly GCA_963277665.1. Taxonomy (NCBI): domain Eukaryota; kingdom Viridiplantae; phylum Streptophyta; class Magnoliopsida; order Santalales; family Viscaceae; genus Viscum; species Viscum album. The sequence goes on along the minus strand of OY728162.1, from coordinate 688,805,681 downwards.
AAGTTATTTTAATTGAATATATTTATTCCAAAAACGTATGTCTATTTATTATGATAATATCTAATGGATCATGGTTTATTATTTATGATTATACACTTAGAAATGTAGAAATTTATTATGAAAAATACCTTTAAATTGATTTATGATTAATGGAATTTGACTTCATGGGAATTACTATTATAAGTTATGATCAATTTCTCAGACCATTATGCGTCTCTTATTCTCAATTGAAATCATTGATTTTTATCTCAAATATTTACATATACATGGAATCTATTATCACCCTTTATTATGATTCCATTCCATAGGATATTAAGAATGGTTTTATATAATATATTCTTTGGAAATGTTATATTACAGATGATATTTGATGAAGATATTGAAGATCAGCCCTCAAATATATTTACTATTTTTCTCATCTCTAATGAACCAAATAATTTATGGTCCTTAGTCATGTGTATATATATATATATATCATGATGATATTTTTTGAGTTATTACTATCCAATATGATAATATACAATTTTCTTAGATATCGATGCATACCCAATCTAAAAACACAATTTTTAATTTTCTTCAGTTCAGTGATCACTGTTGAAAAAACTAGTTATAGGAGTTGTTTGATAGTAGTTTCATCCACACTAAAACATCAATTTTTGCTACTCCTTTCTCCAAAAAACAGAAAAGGATTCTATGAGTCATTTCATTGATTATAGAGTAATCAATAACATTAATATTAAGAACATGTCACATTTACGGTATATTGAATCATTATTTTATGAAATACAAGAAGCATAATATTTCCTAATCACTAATCATAGGTATCACCACCATCACCTAAAAATTACGAAAGAGGAAATTTTGAGGATATATTTTCAAACTGGGTATAGATATTATGAGTTTGTGGTTAGGCCTTTTGGGTTAACAAATAAATGCTTTGTATTTATTATTATATCAGATAGATATTTCCATGATAATTTTGGAAAAAATATTTTTCTTTTCAATGAAGTCTATGTCAACAAACACAATTCATCTTCATCCATCTCCTATTTCATAATCAACTATTATACATTTTCCTATTTTATATATCTTATTATTCCACCATATAGATTTTTTATCCACTATTGATTCTAAATATATCTGTCTATTTCAATTAAGAATATTCTTGTTAAAAATCTAAATCCATGAAATAAAAAACATTGATATTTCTCGGTAAAAAATTGATCCCATAGAAAATGTTCTACTAAATATAAAAAATTTAACAATAGTGTGGTTAATGATGTTAATTATATTAATAAAAAATTACTAAAATGTTCCAACTTATAAAATGTTGGTGGAAAATATATTTCGAAATATATCATAACTTTCCAAATCAAGAAATTCAAATATCATTTAAATTTTTTTAAATTCCTGATTTTACATTATCTATAGAGTAATCCATATGTATAACTACACTTTACAAGTGTCCATTACAGATATTAATATATTTCTAAGTAAATATTATGTATATCAATAACCCTTACATATTATAAGTAATATTATAGATACCCAAAGATTAATGTCTGGATTACCATTAACTCTTAAAAGAAATTAATGTGTTAATAACCTTTATGTATAAATTTAATATTAACACTAGGTGTTATAAAAAAAATACAGTGACCTATACATACCAGCAAGATCATCCTTTACAAGTCCTTTATAATATCCCTTATATATAATCAACATAAACACTTATATATTTCATTGTATCTCAATTCTTTTGTAAATTATCTCTCTATTAAAGAGAAATAATCTTTCATATGAGTGATGATTTCAGATTGCCACTAATGTATCACATATACAATGTTGAATAATATTAAATTCATATAATTTTTCTTTTTTACATAACAAATTATGTCCAAAACATTAAAAATTATCTCTATCCATATTTAAAAATCATCAGCCAAAACATCATAAAATATATTGACACCTCATCCAAATCATGAATTGGATTGAATAACGTCATTATTAAACATATGATCCAGATATACCAGCACAAAAAAAATCATGGTCTCATTTATAAATATTTACATGAATTATATTACAATAAAAAACAAACCAAAACTTATTATAAACTAATTAATCCTTATAAAAAATTCTTCTAAATAAACATCATTCATAAGAAGTTATCATCATCAAAATTTAATGATTTCATCAAATACTATAGAAACCCTTCATGTTGTAAAACCTTCCCCTTTGCATTTTAGTGAGAATACGACAATAAAATTATTACATCATAAATATATTGTTATAATATAACCCATTTTCACCTTCAATCCTTGTCCCTACAAATATATATATTTTGTCAAATAATTTTCTTCACATATGTTAATAAAATTAAAAGGGTTCAACTTTTCATGATATATCATTCAATCATCAAATTTGTTCATAAAAAATGTGCCATTTAATAATCACAAGATTCATTAACAGTTTGTTAATATACTAATTTCACATAATTTAATAAATTTATATGACTCTCCTCATTGGTTAAAATACCAAAACCAATTTCATGCATATGATTACATCTTCAATATATTTTTATCTATTAACCACTGTTCAATTATCAATAATTTATTTTGGATCATTTCATCCATCCTTTATTGTATCTTTATATTCCACATGATTTCATTTTTTATTTCACTCTTCTCAAGAAATTCAATTGTGTGGATTTAACACATGTAAATGACCAATCTATAAATCTTCTAATACCATTGAGGAAAAATATTATATTTGTGGAATGATTCCATTTCTATACTCTTAGTACATTACATGTCACTTATTTAAAAATAAAATCATATCATTGTTGAAAAATAACATTACATAAATAAAAAAAATTCTATAAAACCAATCAAACATTGACATGTTTTCATTTTGCATGAAAAATAACATAATGTAAATCAACCAAAACACTTTTTTGAATAAAATACATGTTTTACATGATAAAACGTAAATACCACATAATGTAAAGTATTTTCATCATAATTACTACTATTCTCTATTATTGAATGATGATTAGACCAATTTTTGTGCTCCCCAACAAATAACATTGTTTTTATCATCTTTTAAACCCATATATTGAGAATAAAATTACCACATTGATATTAAAAGGATGAGGTTTCCCATTATTTTAATTATATTTTAGTATCCTAAAAAATAATCTTATGAATAATCATTCTTGTATATCAAAAAATATAACATCTATTTATCCTTTTATATAGTTGTTATTCAATCAAAATATCATCCTTATTCAGAAGAGGTAATTGACCATATAATATTGTCTTAATTAATCATTTAGTTTTTTTATGTTGTATTCATAAAATTTAGAACAATAATATATATTTGATATACTATTTTACTCCAAATTAGGATATGTACAGTATATAATTCATAGACCCATCATATATAAAATAATTGGGCTTGATTTTTCTAGTGTGGTCACTTAGTTTCACATTATGATCATGTTTTTCTAGATATAACTTGAATTGTTCATCACTATATGTATATCATTATTTAGAAATGTTATATATCCAATAACACTCAACCCCACTTATAAACAATGATTTTTATTAGACTCAATTATGATTTATTCAATAAAACATGATGTATTTATCTACACCCAATACAACCAGTACAAATTAATACACTCAATCTCTTTAAAAACATTCATATCCATTAAAATAATACATTAAATCGATAAATTATCCTACATATGCATAATCTACATCAAAACATATTTGAACCAATGAATATTTTGGTTATAGGAGAACTTCGTGTTATACTCAAGTTGAGGATTGTGGTTATTATTATTGATAAAACCTATTTATTTTACATTTTTATGAATTATTAATGTCAATATTTATTTCAGTTATAAAAATAATGTTTGATTCTTTATGATATAGTTATTTTTCAATAATATTTTTATTTTTTATTATTTTCATGTCATATTTGGTTATCTTGACAATGATTCTACTTGTGAAGCATTATTTGTTTTTCATAACTATGAATTCTCCTCTAATGATAAAATCCCCATCATGTTATTTTATTTTCTAATTTGGAATGATTTCATTCAGTCTAAATTCTATTTGTTTCTAAAGAGTATAAATTCTACATTCTTTTAACTTTTTGGCAATTTATTCCCTTAAATACACGAAGGATATTATATTATATAACACATTAATTTTCTAACACTCATGCAATTAATAAATCGAATCATCTTTATTCCCAAACATAAAACTATAATTTGATGCCATATATTTTCATTACATAAATGCCTAATTTCTAAAGGTGGTATGAATAGTTGGTTTTTGAATCATTCCTATTATTCATATCATATTACAATACTATGAAATATGTTATTTTTTTTCAATATTCAATCGATGATTTTTTCTGTAGATCATTTCTTATTCTACTCAACCTTTGATTCCAAACAACAATTTTCAATTTCTATTCATTGATCATGTGACCTTTCTATATATAATAATTATAAATACCTATAATGTTGTACATTTATTTAAAATTTCTATGAATAACCTTAACTCCAGATTGTTATTTTTTTTTCAAGTTACTATCTGCATAATTAGATGTTTGGTATGGATGTTTATAACTACAATACATTATATCTTGAGGTATAGATGAATTTGAAAGTTTATTCCATTCACAATTTAAAATCATCAAAATATTAACATGAAAAAAATAATTTATGACCATGCATCACATAATAAAACAATATTTGTCCATGGTTCTCTATTTATATCCACTTCATTGATTCAAATAGATGTTTTTATTAATTATCATGAATTATTGTTATATTTATTTTTTAACTCATTATTGGTTTCTTGATTTTTTTTCAATATGTTGAATTAAAAACCAATCGTATTTTCCCATAATATTTTCCTTTCATAAACAAGACTCTCCTCATTCTTGAATCATAAAACAATAAATCTAAAAATTATTATATTATTTGTTTAAAAAACATCTTCAATATCATTTAACATTACCCCGGTAACAATGAGACTAAAATTTAAGTGTTCAATTTTTTCTAAAAAATATTTTACTTTGACTTATAAATATATTTTGAAAAGACACACATGATCTTCATTTCATAATTTTAATGATACTAGGGAATGATCAATATCTTTAATCCACTTTGAAACTTATATATAACTATACATTTTAATAAATTTAAAAATTTTAAAACCAATTTTAGTACATGAAATTTTTAAATTCGTATCAATTATTACGCTTAATTAAACTGCATTATTCTCATCCATTAATAGAACAAGGATTTATATTCACTAAACTCAGTTATCAACGAGATGTCAAATGTCACATATAATAGTATTATTCTTCTCCTTTAATAGTTTCTTCCATAATTTATTTTTCCAATATCTCTTCCACACCCCCCATTAATTGAAATATGGGACATCTCTACTTTATGAGGAGCATCATTATACAAATGTGATTTAATTAAATCACTAAATCACCCAAAAATATCTACTTTAGAGAAATCATCTTAGGACGGATCCCCATAACTCCTATTAATCCTAATAACTTCTTTATTGGAAAAATTTATTATATCAAAATATTCATTAAAAACATAAATTATTGATTATATAGTATTTTTCATTATCCTTTAGATTAATGTCCATTAAAAATTCCATTTTTTCATGAGTTTCATCTCGATATTCATGTAAATGTTCATGAACCTAATGTTTAGCCATCAAATGTCCAGTATACTGAAAATCCTTTTTCAATAATCTTTTAATTTTTTGGTTCATCTTTATTTGAATATGTAGTTAAGGTGGAATAACAATTACTAAATAAGTATTATATAATATTAGTTGAATGTTAAATATGAATCACAATTATACATGCCTAAGAACTAAAAATGATTACTATTTTTGTGGGTTAGAAACATAATCAAATTATTTCAAGAAATATATTAACTATTTCTCACATAGTACAACTATTAGATATATCTTACTTTAAAACATTCTTTATAACATGGGGATATGGAAGTATAATAAATGGTGAGCATAGATATCTAGTAATAGAAGACGAGGAAGATATTACTTAGGGATCATAAGTGAGAATAGGATAAGAATAAGTGTATGAAAAATAATCATAATATAAAAAAACATATGAAATAGGTAGTATACTATAAATCATGTGTCATGGTATCATATGGTTTTTTCATAACAAAATACATTGGTCATAACAGTTCATAATCATCAATAATCAGTTTTGAACCATAGAAACATATCATTATCATAAGGAATAGGTTTGTGGAATTTAATATGGCATAAACATAACCATAAAAATTATATTTCAAGGAATCTCACTATTCCATTTGCCACATATAAGGATTGAACTATCAACTTATGTACCTTTTGGGTATTTTTCCAAATTCCAATGTAAAATAATGTTCTATGTTTAATCAACTCTATAACCTCATGAGATTTGAAAAAATCTCATGTAAAATCTTGGTTGAGGGAAAACCTTCTACATAACATCATGTGAATGGGAAACTTCTCGTGCACCATTGTAGAAATTCTTAATCACAACTATGCCATTTTCTATCATGAGATATTAGACATTACAGAATGATTTTGAGATATATAATAGACCCATCAATCACAATATATAAAAAATTAGATTATTTGGAAAAATAATCTTATAGAATCCATAATTTATTTAGAGTTTAACTAACCTATTATAAATAACCATTTTTCATGAAAACCCATTAAAATTCCATTATCATAACAATATCCACAAAATGGAGTTAATGGTATCATTAAATTATTTCCCCGATGAAATGTATCATTTCAAAAATTATTTTAACATTGATGAGAAACTATTTTATATAGAAATTAGAAATATACATTGAAATAAAGGGAAAACAACCTTTTCATTTTATACCTTTCTAAAATTTAAAATTACCAAAATAATTATAATATGATTTTCATTGTAAACAATGGAAACATGTAAATTAATATTAAATGAAACTAATGGTCATGATAATGGAAAAATACAATCATTATATAAATGAAAATAATCATTCTTTCAATATTGTTTTGGAATGTCAAGAAACTAAAACTGAAAATGTTGAAATGTAATGATTTAAACACATTGTAAAAAAGTAACATATAATTGAAAATTTTCAAAACAAATTAACTGTATAAATGTTTTTTTAAATCAATATACAAATTTATGTAATAGAATGATTTCAAAATAAAAATAAGAAATTAATTTCAAATATCTTAAATAAATTCATTATTTATTTTTGAATACCAAATGGGGGATAAATGAATGAATACTTAAATAATATAGAAATAACTAGTGGATAAGAACGTAGAAATTTTATAAGAGAGAAGTAAAATTAAAATTCACAAAATTGAAATTTGAAACATAAACAATATAATTAAAATGTTGGGCTGTAACATTAATTCATATAAACCTGGTAATTATTCAATCTAAACCTTGTGAATGATTCAACTATAGATGGGTTTTGATTTAAAAATTTATTCCAAAAAATATTTTCAAAATAAATTCATGTAATGTATATACAACACAAAAAATAATTAAGGCTGTGATTAATGAAAATATCTCTATAATTGAAAATTAGGATTAGAAAACCCTTACAATATAGGTTTATCGTGAATAGAAACATCATGAATGATAAAATTTTCGTAGGTTTTTAAAATATGTATAATTTTAAAGTATTACAAAAAAATTAATATATTATTTTATACATAGAATAATAAAATACAAGTGGTGAATATGGAATATGTATGAAGGAAACAAAATGGGAAAAAATCGTACCTCATTTATTATCTTTCCACACACATTGTCCAACTTCATCTATATTCAATTCATATACATTTTAAATTTATAATAGAACCATAATTTTTTAGATATCATTTTCTTATCAATTATATTACCCATTTATACATACTTTATAATTAAAATCAATATTGGGGTGTTAAATGTATTGTTTTACACAGATGATTTAGTTTATCGATTTTAGTCCTTATACCTCATTAATTGTATAATCATATTCAAACACATAATTATTACATATAAATAATAATTAATAATTATATAAACCTTTTGAACCATATATTTATGGTGGTTATGAAAATTGAATAACATCACATCATGGAGGTTGTAGTCTACATGTACACACAAGAGATGCTTTTATTTATTAGGGAATGGAATGAATGAATTGGTAATAAATAAATTTTTTAAGAAAAAATATTTATATTATAATGATAATATAATTTCATTAAATATATATAACTAATTATCCATTATATTTAGAGATAAATCATTAAATTCATAACATTATAGAGGCAGTTGACCATATGTACACATGAGATACATGTTCATTTTCCATTGGATGGGAAAATGAAAGATTATTGATTTAAAATTAACTTTAAAACTTAAAATTATATTAAATATTGTCATTTATTTATATTAACAACATTATAGAATATTTATTTTATGTAATAAAAGAAATAAAATTGAATTTTTTTTGTAATTACATATACATATTCTTCAGATAAAATCACATGAAAAACTTTTTAAGGGTTCATAGAAAAATATTTTAAGAAGTATGTAACTTCATAGATGTAGAAAGGAGTGTTAATAATGGGTTTTCTCATACAGTAGTCCTAATAAGTTTCTCAAAAGTTTTGAATAAGTGAAGAGATAAGGTTTACTTTTATAAGATGTAACTTCCTCACTTGTTTTATTGAAATAGATAATTTGTGATTATATATTTCTAAAAGTTATATTGATTATTATTTGTTATGGGATGTTTTTAAAATCATTTTTACTAAAAATGAATCTACTAATTAATGATTGGAGTGTGAGAAAATGAATTGATGTATGGTTGATGGATATCTACAAGTGGATAGATGATAAAACCCACAATTTCTCCGTTAGGGGTCTAACATGTTTGTAATGGTTGATAAGACTATAAAAATATAATGAAAATGTTTTATAATTAATGGTAGATTTTACATATAAATTAAATCAATATTCTTGTAGTTTGATTACTTATGAACATGAGATGTTTCCAGGTATGTTCCTTTAGGTCGATAATCTTTACATATTATTCTTATTGAATATAAATTTTTGTTTCTTTTTCATTGTAATATTATCAGTTTATTGTTGTTCATTTTCTAGATATACCATTTTTACTTATAATTTATGAATAATTATTTATATGGTCATGAATTTAAAATGGATAATATGACTTTTATCCCATTATTAAACATATATTGGAACTAGTTATATGATAGAATCTTTAAGTTGTGTAATTCTATAATGATCTTCTTTTCATGAAATGTTCTTAGTTATCTAATTATAAATCTCTTGGTGATCCAAAATATGGTATCTGAAAAACTAACATTTGATAATGTTTTTTAGGGGAGTGAAATTCGGTTCAATATTAAATTATTAAATAAAATTTTGATTAATTTGTGAACACTCGTGAGGAAGGAAACTCCTTAACATTTGATGACATTTTATATTCTTCAATCCTCGATAATTTATTTGGTTGGAATATGTTGTTGTCTATGTTTTTTAGTTATTTGGTGGTCATGTAAATATCATAATAACCATATATGATTATTTATTTCATTCGTATTTTTAGAGTTTCTTCTTACCATGATTAATGTTGATAATATATCTTTATATGAATCTACTATGTACTAATGATACCATAGAATTTTTTTACCATTACGAACTACCCAGTAATATGTGTTATGATTTCATTGAACTTTTTATTAATTTAATTTATAATAGGTGAACCATCAAGGTATGATTGTCCCGTAGATTAGTAGGAATGTTTAAAATATACTATATTGATAACGATAGAAAAATATAAAGCGTAGGGTCATGAAATCATTTTGGTGCAACCTAAAATTAAAGGCATTGAAGATACAATGAAATATATCATCTAGATTTTGGAATGTTTTTGAAACTAATAAAATCATGATCATTTTTACTACATGGAGTTGAATCAGGTGTGTTTGGGGTTGTAGTGGTATGGTTGGCACATTATTACTCAGTATTTTATTATTATTATTATTATTGCATGATCTTATATTATTATGAATTTTTATACATGATATGCATGTAAAAAAGTTTTAAGGATGTATTCATGGAATCATAAGTGTTTTTTACATAAACCCTATTTGTGAAACCCAATTATTGTATACAATTCATGTATAAGGATCTTATAACAGGAAATGGTCCCATGGACGTCAGTTAAATATCAAATCAAGGAACATGTACCGATACTTGGATGGACACAAGAGGATTACAACATGGAGTTTATTATTTATCTTCATACAGAATTAATTTGGATTGGAATGATCACTAGAATCGTGGTATATTTATATTTATTTATTTTCATGACATATGGGTCACATGATATTACATTGTATTGTTTTATCATATGAACTAATTTCTATGAGTTTTTATATTTTGGTTATATTATTAGTGTTATTGTATGACAGACAGTGTATGGTATCACACTTAGGGTGATACATCCCTCATTTCTAGTTATAAGCCTATTGTATATGGGAAATTGTGAAGGAGGGATTGGGTCTCTCTCTTGAACAGAAATTTTAATCAGGGAATACTTTTAATTATATTTTTGACCAACCTAGTTAATGGTAATAATGATATTAAAAATGTGGTAAATGGTTATGTGAGTTTCCATGTGCATGGTTAGCTCATCCGTAATGTTCCTCCACGTTAACATTCCTTGTATTTCTAATACATTTTCATGTGATATTATTGATTTCAAGAAACATGATTGGGCACATAGAATAACATGCCATTTATATTATTTACACTATATTTCTTTAACATAATAATAAGAAATACCTCATGAAAAAAGTGAGGAGGGGGATATCTAGGATCACATGAGTTCTCTCTTATCATAAGTCACAATTCCCAACACGTGTCATCACACAGGTACATCCATCATGTGAGATCCATAATGAAAGAAGTAGATAGGAACACCTAGTGGGTCCTTACATGGGTTACACCTATATGATGACTACTAATAAACACTTATTAGAGTTAAATAATTCACCTGGGGTCCTAAAAATTCCAATACATAGGACACTCGAGATCCTTATTTGGAATGACTAGAATCTGTGAAGAACGTTCAATGTTTTTCATACCCTAGTCCATTATCCACATCGTTAAAAATGCTACATTGTTACTTAACTGTCAAATGAAGAGAAAATTAATGAGTATTGGGGGGAAAAGAGTGCCCATAAAATTTTAAACACAACACATACATGATCCACCTCCCCTAGTAAAAGACAACAAGGTAGAAGTACCATTATCAATGCAAGGACATGTATTCATTTCATCTAATGATAACCAGGAGACCATTGGATCCTAGAGAAAGGCCTCAACCATCTGCTTTCACCATATTTCTCCTTCACCCAATGAACTATTCAGATACCCAATGTCTACCCTATGTGAGACCACATATTCTCACCTAGGCCTACCAGTGTGATCCCCCATCAACTCACCTAGGTAATATATAATGGAGCCACCTTCTATATACCTAAACATCAATTGTATGAGATTTTATTTGGGCCCATTATTCAGGAAATCAATGGAATTGAAATACTTCGTGTGGATCCCTCGTCCAATGGGAAAATAAATTGTGGACATCCTTAAGCCCTACAGACATTTATAATCCATGTATAGGGAACATCAACAGGTCATATTTGTTATAATTTCCCATGGTAATGAGAAAACAGACCTTGGATGAAATAATAGGAACAATCCATTTTTAGAGAGTCTACGGAGCAACCTTCCTTTCACTTTGTTGATAAAAAGTTCATTATCATTCTCTTATCATATATTAAATTGGGAATATAGAATCCCTCCTCTAGTAAGGCCCTAGTCATTCTTCCCGGACATACAGACATTGGTGCATATGTCCTGACCCTAGGGATTGAAAAGAAGAGTAGAGAGAGAATAATAAAATACATTTATCTCTCCCACTGCCACATCCTCATCCACAAGTGTCTGAATAAGTTTTTTTGTTTATCTAAATATTCCAATGCTCTCCCATCTCATAATGAGATTTTATCACATGGGATAAGTGGTTAATGAATATCATGAAATACACAAAGTCACATACCAAGAAAGGAAAATATTCCTTTAATAGATTTTCCAATCTCCATGTAAAAGGTCCAACTATTATATGTAAGTCCAAAAAGGAATGTATAAATATCAATATTCTATATCCCATATGAAACAAAATATCATAGGGCATCTTATTTAGTGTTATTCAAAAAATCTATATATCCATCTCAAAGGGTCATATATCCTATGATATAATCATTCAAAGAGAAACTATTGGTGTAGGAAGAATCTTTTTAAACTACATGGTACATTAATCCATTAAATATAGAATACTTAGAAATAGTCCCTGAGGTTCAAACCTAATAAAAAATAAATCATAATATTCTATATGTCACTTTCCTAGTAGGATAACATATATCCTAAAAGGCTACATCCCTTTCATGTCCCCCAGGCTTATTCAGTGCATGTACAACGCCATCAATTTAATATGAATTATTTACATACTTTTCCTTGATTCATAATTTTATTCTACATGGTTTGGTCCACATCACATGACCATAAAATGTATGATGTTTCATGTTTAATTGTTCTAAACAATGTGGGTTCTGATTCCTTTCTTGAGGACACATTGGAATCCCATAACATGGGAACTATCATGAAATCAAAATTAATCCCATCTTCCTGGATGATGATAAAATATATAGTGCCTCTCCTTGTAGCTAAAAACCATCATTGTAATAATAAATGAAAAATAATATCTAATCCGGTACATTCAAAATTGTACCATCAATGGTAAACCTTAGATACATACAAATGACTCTATATATGAAGAACCTGAGATATATAAATTTGAATTTAAATTCCATTCATTGTAATGATTTTTTTAACTTAAGGATTTCAATTTTAATATTTGTTAATTAATAAAGGATTTATTACAATTTCTACAATCAATAAGAGAGTCTTGCAGTTAGAAATAATTCCCCTCAAAAGGGGAGGGTGAGGCAACCACCCAACCTCTTATTGAATATGATTAATAATGAATCATTGGAACAATCTATCAATGAATTACTACCATTAGAAATAAGTTTTTAGAGAAATATCAAATAATGGATTCATTGGGTGTTTCCAGCTCTGTGAATAATCCCTTTGAAATCAAACCATAATGGATGAAGAAATATGAGTCTGATAATAATGTTGTGCCACCACCACTGTATAAATATACTCACATACCATGTTGTTTCATCGAATTATAAAAAAATGGACAATATGAAACAAATCCAAAACCAAAATTACTATGTCCCCCACACGTCATATCAATTTTATAGTGACACACTATAAAGGTGGAAAAACATTGAACTAAAATAATTGATTATAAATAGTGCCATTTGTTAAGATGTAAATTTGAATGGGTTTTCTGGTTTGTGTTCATCACATATATCTAGGAACATTAAACAATAACACCCATATATCCAATTGGTATGTTACTAGTTTAAGCTAATATATGCTCTGGATAATGCATTATAAGGGATCTCATCTAAGACAAGGAAATCGTTGCCAACCCAGTTTCTTTAATGAAAGGTATCAGATGCACTAATTCGGGAGTAAAACTACAATGGTCATATAAAAACTCTATATCCTTCTTGAAAATACCTTCATATATTGAGTACTCAATAACCATTCACTCAAAAATGGTTGTTCGATATGGAGATTATGAAAACATTTGCTATTTAAAATCGTTTCGGGAGAGTATCATCATAACTCTACCGGAAGTCCCCCTATAATCACATGGAGTCCAATAAAAAGTTTAATAACAAAATTATCCAAACGAAATAGGGTTCCTTAGAAAAGGAACATTCCAATAGTCACCACCTCTAATGTCTAATAACAATGATGCTTCCACATGATGTGGGTGTTGCACCCGAGTCACTTAGCCTAGGGCACTCCGGATAGCCCACTGAGGGTAGAAACCAGTCAACGATGAACATAAACCTACATAGGATACCTATAGATAAACCATCCATCTAAATATGGTGGAAACACATGAGTAGAATAACACACCTTCCCTCATTTATCAACCCTTTCATCATAGTCATATAGCATTCTTAGTAACTAGTTGGGTAATATCCCCCAATATGGATGTCTCTCATGTGGGTGGAAAGGGTTTGTAATGAGACCTCAAGTGCACCTCCCCATACACCAGAAGACACCGAATAGTATATGGGGTGTCTTATTTATATTGGTAAGACTATAATACCTACTATGAAGTGACATAGTACTATAAAAACATTGTAGAATGGAAAATAATCAATGTAATGATGAAAAAAATATAAAAATAAAATCCAAATGAATAATTCAATAATAATATTATTATTAGATTGAATGAAAGTAAATTTCATGATAGAGAAATGTAATTAAAATACTAGAATACTTGAATAACAAACACAATGTCCAGGGTCCTGATCCCCACATTGGTCCCATCTTCATACCCTATCCCAACCACAAACAAGAAATCAATTGCTAGGTCCCTTTCTATTTTCCAAACCTAAATCCACATAATTTGCTTAGGTACCAAATTGAGGCCTTAATACGGTGTGGACATAACTCAGTAGGTCGACACCACCATTTATAAAAAAACTCATTATAATAAGATGTGTATGCAATAAAGTGATAGAAATGTGTATTAATTAATACAACAACTAATGAAATACAACAAAAACATGCATCAACAATATACTACATTAACTCTGGGAGTGTCTTATGGTCATTCAAATCATAATCGTATAACCATGTTAAAATAAACAACTTAGGATCCAAGCCACAAAATCTATGACCATGTCTTACGACCAAGTCTACCACAACCATATAACCATCATATAGTAACAACAAACAATCCATGTCATAACCCTATAATAATTACCTCATTCTGGGTCAAATTCAAATATGAATTATATCATGGTACTATGAATAGCCCAATATCTCTATGTATTACAATATGGGGTTGGGTTGATATCTCTTAGTATCATTTCAACATCCTAGGAAAATAATGAAAATGGAAGTCTTCATATTTATTAATATTTGTGAACTAAATATTAAATATACTTTAATGGGGATGCTATGTTCGATGGCCTTCATGATACACAACAATGGGTTTCTTTGAAATTTTACATTCTACACTAATAATATAATATTATTATTTTAAATGGTAGTTAACAACAAGCCGTTGTAATGGTGGGAATGAATATAACAAACTACAAAATTATTATATTTGTTTGTTAAATGTTTTTATATTTATCCAATAAAAGATAGTGGCGTAAAATTGGCATGAGTCTAATTTTAAACATAATTTATGATAAAAGGTTTATTTAATGCCTTTTAATGATGAACCCTCATTAAATCTTATTTTGGTTACCTTTATATTTTCTATTTGACTAAATAAACTTCTCCTTTCTAATCGGCACATCAAAATTTACTTTGCGCAATTTTTTGGTATTTTTCTGATAAAAATAATTTTTTATAAATAGTGAAAAATACTTTATTTTAATCCCAAAGTGCCTTTTAATCTAATTTATTTATATGGTGGTATTATATTTTTCATCAGTTTTAATGTGAAATTATATTATAATTTTACCATTTAATGAAATGTTGGTCATTGGATGTAATTTCACTTTGAAATTGGTTATAAATAAGTGCCAATCTTTTATTATATATTATTTCGTAAAAACACACTATTTGTTTGGATAACAGGAATAAATTTTCAATTAATTAATAAAACATATATGTTTCAAATTTGGTAAAATTGTCATTATTTTGGATATCAGAATATCAAATGTTGCTTAGGCTATATTTTTGCCAATTTTCTGAAAGGATTAAATTTTTTATGAATTGTGAAACCACTATGTAGTAGTTAAAAACTAAAATTTTAATTTAAATGAAAATTTTCCTCTTCTGTGGATTGAATTTTGAAAATCTGACATACATGGTTGTTATTGGTAAGTACAATTTGTTTCAATGAGATGAATATAATTTTTGTTGAATAGTATTTTCTGACTTTTATTTACCACGGTTAAAGGTAAATTGGGTAATTCATGGTAAAAGGAATATTATAATAATAAAAAATTACATTAACACTTGTTATATCCTTATTTGATGTGTCATGTCTGACCCTAGGCATCCTTGGGTCGATTATGGGACCCAATGGTGCCCCTTGGTAATGATAATGACACTTTATTTTAATTAATTAAAAGTAAAGGAAAATATTACACAACCAAATATCTTTTTGTAAATAAATTGTTACATGGGATTATATAAGTTATCATTTAGAATATAAATATTAATTGGAAAGATAAATATATTTAATACATCATGGTATTTTTTTATAATTTTTAGCCTTCAAATTTATTAAAATTATTCACAATAAACAAATGATGCAGTATTTACCACATTAATAAATGATTAAAATAAATATGATTATAAATAATAAAATACCATAAAAAACCTATCAAATTCATATTTTCTGACTTTATTTCGACCATAAGTCATATTATATTTGACCTTAATGAGTTTTTTACCAGTAGGAACCGAATATAATTATATAATAATATAATATTTTCACACTTTCCTAAAGAGCCTCTCTTCCCCATTATAAAAATTCCTCACTCCTTACTCATTCATCACACCTATCAAGCCCCTTGGCTCGTCCAAATACTTATCAAATAATATCCCAAGATCCCTCTCCTCCAATTAGAAGCCTTACCTTATGTATAAGGTGCTTCAAGATGTTCGTTTTGTTCAAACCAATTAGAGTTACCAAAATTAAAGGTAACGATTCATCTTAACTTCATTTATTTTATTTTACAACTCCATCCCCAAAAATATTTTTATTTATTTCTTTTATAACAACACATGTATCATCAATATACTATGATGTTTTTATGAGATTTATTTTAACTACATTTACTCACACCTCCATCTAATGGGTGATGAATAAAATATTTCTGTGGATGGAAAACAAACCACTCATGAAATGATGATTGTTGGAGTTTCTCCTACCTCCTATCTAGGTTTCCATTAACAGGGAACTATATTTATATATTATATATATATTGTTTATGTTTTTTAAGTTTATACCCCACCTTTATGGTTTCCAAAATGGGTAAACCCGATAATTTCGTTTGAGGAAGTCTGGACTACCACCCCCTTAAAGTGATATGACTCGTTCATACCATACATGGGACATATAAAAGATGTATTTGTTGAAATTATATGTGATATTATATTTTAATTATAATATAACTATATATCATTATGTTTTCATTCAATTAAAACTCAAAATAGAAATGAAAGTAGCATTCATTCGTACGTATGGCTTGTCGTCTCCATGAACATTGCATTTCACTTCTTACCTCCAAATGTTGTGTACTATAATAAATAAATGAATATATTGGATATTTTAGATATATATTATATCTAAATCATGAATATAATTCTTGATATAATGAAATTTTGACTATGTGAATAAATTGTTATTATAAGAAGTCCATTTTTTACTCAAGTACCAAATATCGACAAAACTAATGTTATTAACTTAAATGATTACATAATGTTTATAACATCGTAATAAGTGATAAAAAGGAATAATAATATTGATAATGGTTATTAAGAAAGTAGAAATTAACATTTTTTTATTATTCACGAAGAACAAGGAACAAACGAGTCAAGTCGGAGATGAGGTATGTGGTTTCTAATCTCACATTTAATTCTATGAGATTTCTATTGATCGCCACTTATTTATTGCATGTGGTTTTTATGTACATAAATTTGATATATATTATCATTATTTTATGTACATACCTGGTATTATATGATTCATTTGGTGGTTATTATCTTTTGTTCATACGACTGGATTTCATACAATGTAGTAAGGGGTTTTTGATCTTACTTTTAATTCCATGAGATTTCCATTTTTTCCATGTATTTATAGCATGCGGTGTATTGTGTACTAACATTTGATATATATTATCATGATTATCTTTATATTCATGGTATTATTTGATTTATTTGTTGATTATAAACATTTGGTCATATGACTTGATCTATTACAACGTGGAAAGGGATTTTCATATCACTTTTTATTCTAGTGAGATTCATGCTATATTTTCCACTATATTATTTTGTTTGGTTTATATACTACATATGATTGAATTATTTGTGTAATATCCTTTATTTTATGAGTATTTACATTTTCAATTTATGATCCTTCTTTCATGGGGTGAATGATTTGTAAGTTACCAAATCCTTAAAGGTACCTTTCACCCTCCTCTTTTTAAAAGACTTCTTTTTGTTATGTTTTTTAATTTACATCTTCTTATGTTGGGATATATTCTTATATATCATTAGTGCTGTAAATTTTATTTCCATGTGATGAGATTCACTTTTCCCTCCCATCAAATCATTTTCTTAATTTTAATGCGACGATGTTAGGCTGTTGAATTTATTTAAAGGATCTTCTTATCCAAATTTCAATTCTTTGGGTAAAACATATACTTGTAGATTATGTCTTTATATAAATATGTGTCACTAAAATATGATCGTTGTACACATCATATCCCCTTATATTGTGTGTATTTATATTTTTCAGTCATTATTATTTAATTTATTTATCCTTATTCTAAGGTTAGCATCTTTATAAGGTATTTCATCTCAATTTACATTCTATAGAGACTTTACTATTGTGATGCACCAATTCACTTTTATATGGTATATATATTGCACTTTGACATACCGTTTCATGAATCTCTCTATTTTCATGATTTTATAAGCTTTTATTTATGTTATTTATCAGTTATTTTTATTCAAATTTCTCTCATTTGGTTAGGAACACATTAACTAAAATATCATTTTAAATGTTTTAAATATTTGTTATTCTAATTCCTTCGCATTAATGTAAATGTTTTAAAAATGGTTTTAACAATTTATTTACATAAAAATTATTTTTTTAAAATGATAATTCTTTTAAAAGCTTCAAATTGTTTTGGGACACTTTGATTAAAAAATAACTTTATAAAATATTATAAATGGTTTTAAAAATTGTTTGATAAATCATTGATTATGTCAATATCTTGATATGATATATTGTTATTGGAATGTGGAAATGATATATTTATGTTATTCTTGTGTTATGTGGTATGATTATGTAATGGTTTTTGGTAATTGTTTATGTATACGGTTTGTTCTGTGATTATCCTAGGGATTGTGAGCCTGAGATAGAACTCCAATGTTTTGGGTAACGTGACACAGGTAAACTTTAATGTTTCTGCTTAGAGATTTAGGGAATATAATATGATTGGAATTCCAAATGTGACTCCCTATGTAGATGTGATTGATAAAATTTATTTATGTTATGAATTCCATAATTTACATTTATGATTCATGGTTTTTGTGTGTTATTCATAAATCATATGATTTTGTAAGGTATGTAAGGATTGAAAAGTATGGTCTCATTGATTTTTATTTGTTGATGGGATAATGTTTTCCCTCCATATTTTAAAACATCTACTGAGCTTGTTATTCTCATCACATGTTTTTGAAATGTTTTCCACATGACTAAAAGATTAATATGATCATGGATGGGATCAAGGAAAAGTCATGTGGTCTAAAAATGGGAACAAGACATGTTTCTTTTTAAGATTTTTTTATGAAAAAAATTGATACCGAGTAGTAGTGTGTAAATGTAATTTTCAGGTTGAAATGTAATAGTTATGGCCTAATTATCTAAAATTACAAACCTGAAAAGATCCTCAATGTGAATTATTCATTTAATTTTGTATTATGTAATGTTTATGGTCGGGTCCCTATTGTTGGTATTAGAGGTCGGTGTAGACAAAATTAGGGGTTAAGATTTTTAATTAGACAAATGGTTGGTCTTTATGTTTATTATTTCCAATAATTCCTTGTTTTATAACTTTATTTTATCTTGTAATGTTAATTATAAATCAAAGTAAGAGGATCTCAGATGACAATCCTATCTCTTATTGACGACATTATTTCTATAATTATTGCAATGTAATGTTTAGATGATTGCAAATCATTTTCTAACATACAACTCACTTTCATGAAGTTGTTTTCAATATCAAACACCTCTAATATACCTCGTTATCATCGTGGATCAAGGTTTGTATTTAAAATAATCATATTTTCAAAATATTTTCATATTTTCATGAATGGTAAATGATATCAAGTAATTTTCAAATATTTAACCTTATCACAAGATTAAGAAGCATATTATGATTTTGAAAAAGGTGTTGTAGAAGGAGTCCATTGAACCACCAACTTATATTTTCTTTTACAATAGTCTATCATCATGTACCTATTATATTTTAAATGTACCCTTAATTGAAAGTATCAACCCAAATTTGGTCTGACTTTTTTATAGAAATCACAATTTATCAGATGTTTTGAAATTATATGTCAGACATGATTATTTTTCCAAAACTATTTTAATGTGAACACCCATATGACCCATGTTGTAAAAGGTGTATTTGGATGACAGAATAAAATTATTTTGATGGATATTTAAATCATTGTTGCAATTCATGGAACATCTACTTACGTCAATAATATGAAGATGAAACCAAATGGACACCATGATCAAGGTATGATGTTCTTCAGTTTGGGGAACATTTTAATTTTTCACATAGTGGTGAAATACAAAAATGACAATATATATAAGACTTCAAGAATTAAGATGTCGAGATCATAATGAATTAGGAAGAAAATGAGAGGTATAATGAAACCATTGAGGTTAAAACCTGTTAGGGTTATTTTTGAGTTTTATAAAAAGGAATACCGATAGGATGGGTGAAAACCCATCACATTTGGCACGACCGTAGGAATCGATCCCATAAACGAAGGGTGACAAGGGCGCATCGCCTACCACTTACCTATTTGAAGTCCCTTGTTAGTATGAATTATTATTTTAGTAAAATGATTCTATGGAAAAATAATAATTTTATTTTGGGAACTTATGTTTTATCAAATGGATATTCTTAATATAGGAAAATGATGTGGTGATTAAGGAACACTGGTTGTTGTGGAAGAAGTTCTCTCTTTTGAGGAATCCCTATTTTCCTAAGGAAAATAGAATACTATGGGATTTCAATATTGGAATAATGGTTGAAATTTTAGTTTTTAAAAATCAATGTTTTTATTGTGGAAATATAATTATTTGGTTTGTTTATGAAATGATTAACCTATGATGGAGAATATGAGATTAGGTTAATTTCTTTTCTATATGAGACATTATGAGTAACTGATGTTATTTGGTGATAAATGTTAAGATTTATCTTGGAAGACTATGTAATTAAATCCTTATGGGATTTGGGTTTCAATGTTAGTTTGGATTACTTTTTAATAAATTTATGGACAGTTGTTTATTGAATGGCGTTGGTTGAACTTTGGGTATTGTTTGACAAATTTTTGAGATTAAGAGTAGTATTTTTTTTGTAAAAGATAATCCTTTTTGGTAATTATCTGATCTCACACTAACCATTTTGGTTTCAGATTATGTTTAGAGACAAGGAAAATATATAGTTCTTGTTTTTTTGATTATTTGATTCTCTAGAAGATAATTATTATCGTTTTGATGTGACCATGTCATTTTGAATTCTCATTATTTAGAGAAAACATTTGTTTTAGGTAGAAATTTATTAAAGTATTAAACTCTACATGAAGGTATGTATATTTACTTATGTTATTATTATAGGTAGTAAATGAATTTCTCAAAATTATGAACTGGAATGTAAAACAAAAACATTGTTGGTTTACGTTTCCTAATGGGTAATCAAATACCGCTATACACATCATATGTTGGTGGTTTTCTGGTGTTTAACATTCCCCTAATCATGTTTTCTTCCACTCTCCATCATAACTTCACCATGTTTTATCTCTTCCATAACCATGATTCCCTATACGGAATCCTATTGCGGGTTATGTTGGGTGACCTTTGTACTTTTCTCTCTTTCTTTTAAAGTGATTTTTTTACTCACACTTTTCGGATGTGGGGCATTTAATGAAGTTTCGAAGCCCAGTTTTAAAATTATGATGATGAAATTTCTAAAAGGGGGGAAGGATGTAACATCCCAGGTAAATAAAGAACAATAAATTTTTTATATTTATTAATATTAGGGTACTAAATATTATTTTTACTTTAAAGGGGATTCTATGTTCGATGTCGTACCCGATATGCAACAATGGGTATCTTTGAAATCTTTTGTTTCATGCTAATAATATATCATTATTATTTAAAATGTTAGTTATCACCTGGACGTTGTTATGGAGGGAATGAACGAACTAATTGAAAAATGATTATATATGTTTGTTAAATGTTTTTATATTTATCCAATAAATGTTAGAGGGATAAAATGTGAATGAATCTAATTTTAAACATAATTTACATTAAAATGTTTATTTACGGCCTTTTTAATTGAAATCCCGATTGAAATTTAGTTTTGGTCACTTTTAATTTTTCTATTTGACAAAATAAAATTATTATTTAGTTTCATGATATCAAAATTTACTTTTGGAAATTTTTTTGTATTTTTCTAAAAAAAATTAAATAGTGAAAAATAATGTATTTAAGTTCAATAGTGCCATTTAATCTAATATATTTATACGGTTATATTATCTATTTAATTAGTTTTGATGTGTAATTAGATTATAGTTTTACCATTTAATCCATTTTTGGTCATTGGAATTAATTTCACATTGAAATTGGACATAAACAAGTGTCTATCGTTTGATAGATAAGGTTTCTTAAAAACACACTATTTGTTTTAATAATAGGAATAATTTTTAAATTAATAAATGAAACATTATTGTTTTGAATTTGGTAAAATAGAAATCATTTTTTAATTTTAAATAACAAATATTTCTTAGGCTTAATTTTTAGTAGTTTTCTGAAAAACATCAATTTTTATGAATAGTGAAGCCACATAAAAGTAGTTAAAAACATGCATTTTCATTTAATTAAAATTATATCCTTTATATGGATACAATTTCTAAAATACAAAATAAATGGTTTTTATTATTAAGTAAAATTGAGTTCAATAAGATGAAAATAATTTTTGGTAAATAGTAACTTTTGAATTTTATTTCACACTATTAAAGGTAAATAGAGTAATTCAATGTAAAAAGAATATTGTAAAAACAAATTACTTTAAAACAAGTCCTAACATTATTATATGGGTCATGGACAATCATGGGAATCCTTGGGTCGATTTTGGGACCCCATGAAACCACTTGGGAGAGATAATGACAAATTATTTTAATTAACTTAATGTAAAGGCAAAAATGACACAAACTAATATCTTTTAGTAAATTATTGTTCACATAGGGTTATATAAGTTATCATTTATACTATAAATATTAATTTTAAATCTATGAATATTTCATTCATCATGGTATTTGTTTTTTATTGTTTATACATCAAATAAATAAAATTATTTATGACACAAAAATGATGCAGTATTTACCTCATTAATAAATGATTTAAATAAATATTAGAATGACATAACAAACCAGACCAATTCATATCCGATGATTTCATTTTGACCATTTGTAATCTTATATTAAACCTTAATGAGTTTTGGTCCTTTAGAAACTGAATATCATTATATAATAAAATAATATTTTGAGACTTTCCTAAATTGCCCCTCCACCCACTTATTAAAAGACCCCACTTCTTACTCATTCCTCACACCTCTCAAATTACTTTGGCTCATCCAACCACTGATAAAATAATCTCTCAAACTACCTCTTGTCCTTTTATTATCCTTACCATAGGTAGAAGGCACTTCAAGAATTCCTTTTGGTTTAAACCAAAGGGAGATGCCCAAATTAATAGTAATGATTACTCTTATCTTCTTTTCATTTATTTTACTTATACAACCCCTAAAATATTTTTATTAAATTATTTTATAACACCACCATTATCCTAAATATACTAGTATGTTTTTATGAGAATTATTTGAGCAACACATACACACTCCACCATATAATGGGTAAAGCACATACTGTTTTTGGGATTGCAGACTAATGCCTCACGAAACGATAATTGTTCAATTATCTGCTAAATCCATTCGTGGTGGCCATTAATATGGAGATATATATATATATAGGATATATATATTTTTATGTGTTTTTCAATTAATATCCTACATTGTTTGTTTCTATAATGGGTAAATGCTACATGTTCATTTTTGGAAGTACGGACTATCGCCCTCCCAATGTGATATGACTCGTTTATACCATACGTGGGACATATATTGGATGAAGTTATTGAAATAATATAGGATATCATACTGGAATTATAATATAAATATGTATCATTGTGTTTCCTTTCAATTAAATTATTAAATTGAAATGAAAGTAGTGTTCATGCGTACATACAACTTACCGTCTCCATGAATGATGCATTTGATTTCATACCTCCAAATGTAATTTAATATTATAAATACACGTATATACTGGATATATATGATATATATGATATATAAATCAGGAATATAATTATGATTATAAGGAACATTTGACAATGTGAACAACTTGTAATTATAAGAAGTCCATTTTGGGTCATGTACAAATTTCGCCAAACGAATGTTATTAACATAAATTATCACACATTGTTTATAACATGGTAATAAGTGATATAAAAGGAATAATAAACTTGAAAATTTTTATGAAGAAGGTAGAAAATAATTTAGGTTTTTATTCAGAATGAACATGTAATAAACGAGTCAAATTGGACATGAGGTTAGGGGTTTCTTATCTCAATGTTAATTCTGTAAGATATCCATTGTTCGTCACTTATTTATTGCATGTGGTGTATTATGAAATGACATTTGATATATATTATCATGATTATCTACATATTCATGGTATTCTGTGATTCATTTGGTGGTTCTTAGCTTTTTTTCATACGAATCGATTGATTAAAATGTGGTAAGAGGTTTCTTTTCTCACTTTTTATTCTGTGAGATTTCCATTTTTTGCCACATATTTATTTCTTTTGGTGTATTGTGTACATCCATTTGATATATATTATCATGATTTTTTTATAGTCATGATATTATGTGATTAATTATTTTTTTTATTAATTTTTGGTCATACGACTCGATTGATTAAAACGTGGTAAGGGATTTTCATCTCACTTTTTATTCCTGTGAGATTCGTGCTATATTTTCCACTCTTTCATTCTTTCTGGTGTATGTGCTGGACATGATTTTATTCTTTGTGTAATATTCATTAATTTAAGGGTATTTACATCTTCATTGTATGATCATTCTTTGATGGGGTGTATGTTTCATAAGTTACCAAATCAGCAAGGAAACCTTTCACCCACCTCTTTTTAAAATAATTATTTTTGTTAGGTCTTTAAATTAACATCTTTTTATGTTGGTATATGTTCTTATATATCCTTATTGCGTTAAATTTTATGTCCATGTGATGATATACCATTTTCTATCTCATCAACTCATTTTATTAATTTTAATGTGATGTTGTTAGGCTGTCGAATTTCTCTAAAGGAACTTCTAATCCCAATTTCAATCCTTGGGTTAAACTTATACTTGTTAATTATGTATTTATAAAAATATTTGTGAATAAAATATGATTTTTGTACACTTAATATGCACATATATTGGGTGTATCTATATTTTTCACCCATTATTATTTAACTGATTTATCCTTAATCTAAGGTTACCATCTTTATAGGGGATTTCATCTAAATTTACATTCCACTGAGACATTATTTTTTTTATGCACCAATTCACTTTTATATTGTCTATATAATTCCTTTTGACATAGTATATCATGAATATCTATATTCTCATGATATTATAAGCTCCAATTGATGTTGTTATTCATTTATTTTGTATTCAAATGACTCTCATTTGTTTAGGAAATCAATAACTAAAATATCCTTTTAAATGATTTAAAGATTTGTCCTTCTAAATCATTCCCATTGATGTCTATATTTTAAAATCGATTTAACTATTTATTTATATGGACATTATTTTTTAAAAATTATAATTCTTTTAAAATATTCTATGTTGTATGGGACACTTTCATTCAAAAATCTATCTATTAAATGTTTTAAATGGTCTTATAAAGCATTGATTATGTCAATATCTTGATCTGATATATTGTGATTGTAATGTGGAAATGCTATAACTCATTTATGATAGTGTTATGTGTTATTATTTTGTTATAGTTATTGGTCATTGTTTATATATACGGGTGGTTCTGTGATAAACCTATGGAGGGTGAGCCTGTGATAGATCTCCAATGCATTGGGTAACGTGGAAGAGGTAAACGTTAATATTTCTCGTAAGAGATTTAGGTAATATACTGTGATGGGTATTGGAAATGTAACTCCCTATGTAGTTGTGATAGCTACAATGTATGTATGTTAGGAATTCCATTTTTTACATTTATGATTTGTGATTTTTATGTGTTATTCATAAATCTTATGATTTCATAAGGTATGTTATGATTGAAAAGTATGGTTTCATTTATTTGTATTTAATGATAGGCTAAGGTTTTCCTTCTTTATTTTATAACCCTTACTGATATTTTAATCCCCATCCCATGTTTTTTAAAATTTATCCATAGGACATAAATATGAATAGTTTCAATGATGGGATCAACTAAATGTTGTATTGTCTAAAACACGATACTAAAATTGTTTCTTTATAAGAGTTCTTATTTTATGAAAAAATGGATACAGAGTAGTATTGTATACTTATAATTTTAATGTGGATATGTAATAGTTATGGCCTAATTATCTAAAACTCAAAATTTGTAAGGATACATAATGTGAATTATTCATTTAATTTAGGATTATGTAATGCTAAAGGTCGGGTCCTTATAATCAGCATTACAACATATAAGTGTGAATGTTCCAGGGTTGAGCCCGATATATATGAATTACAACTTGGAACATTATTCCTACCATATAAAATGGAAATCACAATATCACATAAAAAATTTTAATGGATAATTATTCGAATTATAATTATTATTTTTTATTGCACATATAATTCAATTCATTATTTTTTGAAAATGTTATCAATAAAATATAAGCCAATATTTAGGTATTCTATAACAAGAAATCAAACTAGGTCACATGTCATGCTATACATACTTAATCAATTATAAAATTAAATTAAATTAGAATGTATTCTCACCCATTGTGTATCCATCTTCAATGTAAGAATCCAATTTCTAACAAATGAATCAATAGAATAAAAAAAAATTTATTTATTAAATCCGAACATATATTTTTTTTGGCCCAATCACAATATTGAATAAACATTAAATTTATCAAATATAGTGTTAATATTTTTACCCCAAACTATAATTGATTATCCAAAAATTCGACCAATGACGAACACCATGTGAAATTAGGTGATGATGATTACAACAAGTTTCTTAGATCAAAACTACTCAATTTTAAATCCAACAATGAAATTGGTCCCAAATGTTTACCACAACTGATTAGAGAAGACAAAAGAGAAGGAAAAAACCTAACAATAGATTTATCAAATAAATATGACATACATAATGTTATTTGAAACCCAGAAATTACCTGTAGAATTACCTAGGGTCGATATGACATGATCGGTAGTGGATTAAAATGAAAATAAACCTCAAAACTTGTTTAAAAAAGTATGTCGGGAAATCAAAATGCGTGTAATGTGGTGAAACATGGGGAAGATTTTTTTTATAAAATACACTGAAAAACCCATCACCTAAAACATATTTTATTAAAACCCTTGAACAATTACAGAAATTTTATCCCTTTAAATGGTCCATAAATGTTCTGCAATTTATTTTACATCTGAATAACCTTTAAAAAAATGAAACCTCTATTAAAGGATCTAAAATAACCAATAGTACATGAAACACCTAACCTATTTATACAAAGATTAAATTAATTTAAAAGGTATAAATCCAAAAATATTATTTCCATTTACCCAAAAAATGAACTATATAATAGAACAAGACTCACCCACTAAGGCTCAGAAAAAAACTCAGTGAATTGTACATGAAAAAAGAAAGTATCTTATATCCTCCCTTACATTATAACACCTTATACTTTGGGTGATATAAATGTCACCATGAGGATTTAGTGAACAATACTAGCCACTAGGTTTTCATTTTAGACTCTATCCCATAAGTATTCTCCTAAACATTCTCTTACCTCCACTACACCCAAACCAGTGGTATAATCATACTTGAAAGATATTTCTAAATACAATCCACAACACATATCAGGGGGTCCTCAATGGACACATTAGAAAAAAACATCGATGTATGCTACATTTATCACATGGGAAGGGTCTAGATGATATCTTTCTAGCTGTGAAATGTGGATTACATTTTTATTGGAACTATAGAACTATGGAAGGGCAAGATGATAATAAACTACCATGACCCTTACCACTATTACAAACATCCTGAAATACCTGAGCACTATCATTATCTATTTACCAATACAGTGATTCCCCATACTATATGAAACCAAAAGGAGAACATGCTGACCAACCCCCAATTCCAAATTTTTTATTTGATGGTTATTATATGATTTCTTCCCACTGTATGCAGTCACTAGACAGTTTATGATAAACTAAGAATGTTTAGATGTCTCTTGCATGAGACTAGTACAAAAAAGTATCCAATCACCTACCTCTATCAAACAATGAGTTGAATAAAATGACCTTCCATATAAATCCTATAATGGTTCTATATGGATAGATTCTTGAATGCAATTATTATAGGAAAACTCCATGAGTGACATATGTTTCTCCAAATATCCTCAAAAATCTAAGACACAGGCTCATAACATATCCTCTAGAACACGATTAGTCCCATGAGATTGACCATCAGTCTATGTATGATAACATGTGATTAAAAGGACCTCTGATCCATTGGATTTTTGAATATGCAACATGAAAAGTGATGTCAAAAAAATATCTCTATCTGAAATGATACTCTTCATAATACAATTCAACTGAACCACCTCACACACAAAATGATTACCCAAATACATAACTGTGATGGTTTCCCAAATCGGGAAATATGTGGGGTACCATAGTCATTTGATCCCCAAAAAACCATTCAACATCATTATTGTAGTAAATCCATGTTAGTGATATCACAATATCATCCTATTTACACTCTGGAATGGGTAATTGATGAAAAAGTCATGCTAAACTCTAATGAAGGAATTTCACAAATTGACAAGTGAAGCATAAATCAATGAATATGTTCACCACCTTATTCATTATTGCCTAACATTATTCTAAACAAATATTATGATATATATTAATTAATCTATGGAGCACTAATATTCAATAAGCATGAAACTCCCCCATCATCTCTTTGTGGACTTCTTTAAGAACCCATACTCAGTTATTGAAATGTAGTGAATTTCCACAGTTGAGGGACCATCATGATAGCTTGTCATCATCATACAATCTTTCTCTAAATATTGAGACCTTCCTATCTTTCCATTTATAGGTTTTAGTATCATCCAAAATAACTTTTATTATAGATGTCTACGTCATAACCACTCACAACTGAGATTCCAAAATATCTCGATGCATGTCAATATAGTGGGTAATTATCCACCACTCATCACAAGACTCCTATACATCCATTATCTATGTTTATAAGATATGGTAATCTAGAATAAAATTTCCCTTTCATGGTGTATAAGAAAATTTGATGTCTAAAGACTTTATATACTTGACCCACATCCTCTGCAATTGATTCAGGTCCCTCTGAGAAAAGATACACCAATGATTCCTGGGATCTATGTATACAAAAAACCTCTAACCTATGATATATTGTCTATAACATTTCAGGGCATGTACCACAATTTCTAACTCCATATAATGAGTAGGACTAAGAAACTACTCGATCCTCTTGAATTAGAACAAATCCATGTATAGATCTTGATGTATAAAAGTACACAGTTTAATATTTACCATTAATAGGTAATGTTAGTACATGCACTAATAAGATACGACATTCAGCTCCTAAAAATATCTTTCATATTAATTATTACAAAAAATATCACTCCTTTATAGATCATCCAAGGCATCAATGCTTCAAAATGGGAGAAATCATGGAAGAAACACAGGTAATAACCAGTAATCCGATAAACCTACAAATTTTTATGAAATTATTGGGTTTTTGTTTCAATATATCACAACTGTAAATTTAGTACGGTCCAATGACACTCATTCCTTTAAGATTACATTACCCCTGAAGTTCCCCACATTTATTTATAAACCACGTTTAGTTATCTTGGCCTAATGATAAAGATCTATCAATGTAATCATGATGATGTAATCATGTCATGACTGAATTTATTCTTATTGGGAGGACTATAAGATATCATCATAAAAAAGCACGACAAAATCATCCAAAAAAGAATGATATATCTTATTGATCAAGGCCATGACTACTTGAGGCACATTAGTCAACCAAGACAACATCACTATGAATTCATAAAAGCCAGACATGCTCCTAATTGTAGTTCAAGGTACAGTAAGTAGTTTCAGCCGTAACTAATGATATTATGATATAGTGTAAATATAGGAGAAGATATTAAAATCACTAAACTATTAAAAAATATCATAAATGTTTTGAACAGGATACTAATTCTTGATCATCACCCGGTTCAACTTATAATAATCTATATATAAGCACCAAGATCCATAATCATTTTTTGAAAACATCACTACATAAACCCCAAGGAGATGTAATAGTTTGTATGAGTTATTCATATTCTAGATCATCTATATAAAATTACAACTCATGAATCTTTCATGGTGCCATTCTGTATTGCTAGATAATGAATAGATCTACTCCTAGCACCAGATTGAATGGGAAATTGATCACTCACATAGGCAGTAATCCATGTAAACATCAGTAAAACCATGTTGAAAAAGTTATAGCACATGAAGAAATGATTCTTGATTAATTACACCATAATGTAGAGCAAGTCCCACAATATAAATCGTGAGAGAATCAAATCTACATTGAATTTATCTTGCATGTCCATCCTGATGATCCCACTAACACTATGAGAACAACTGCTTCCTTCTAGATATAAGAATGTAAGTCTCCTCTTATAATATTAAAAATTAGTAGTATAAAACTAACCAATACATACAAAGAATAATACAACATTAATCATTCCCATAAAAGGCGACAACAATAAATCTCTAGATAAAATGCCTTTAAATTAATGATATTGTATAGACACACTACCTATATAAAATAATTGGTTAAAACACCATCTAATATTTCGAAATCCAATTTTAAAAAAATTTCAAAACGTTAAGATAAAAAAAATGTGATGGTCATGTATCAAACAAAAGAAAATCTAAAGTAGGTGATACAAGAATCATACCTCGGATATTAGATAGTCATACATCCAAATTAACCAGAGTTGTCTACCGAACATGAAACCTAATATTCCCCTCACCTATGATCAAGTCTAACTAACTTAAAATATTTTTATTTAATGGTATTATTTCATATGTAATGGGGTATTACGTCCCCTTACTCGGTCTGAATAGCCTATGGAACTCCATATACCTGCCTTTTGAGGGGTAGTTGATCCCATTCTCAACATCAGTGCCTATTTTAACCTTCATCCATAGGTCTTAGATATATGTTTTTTAAAACATAATCTCATGATAACCCATTCTTCCATAGATATGACACTCGACTACATGATAAGAACAATGTTGGAGTTAGTGGCCAAAACTGCAACAATGATAGAACTGGAAGGGAAACTAATCATGAGATCATTTCCTGATTCCCAGACTATTATTCCAAATAATTATTTGATAAAAAATAATTATAACAGTGCTTCTTAGGACTTGAAGAATAAATAATGGAACATCTAGCTGAAATATCTTGGCCACTGCTCGGGGACTCTCTTAGATTCCCTTCCAATGATCATTTCATGATTCATCATGTATTCAAATCTTTTAAAATTTAAAACATTAACTTATTAAATGAAATTAAAATGAATACCATCCCAGAAAAATCTCCCCCATGAGATCTCATCAGCTACCATTGATGGAAAAATGAAAAATAGGTTGATAAAACATCCATCATAATCCAGTACTGACAAACCCTCCTACGTTAGATGCATGACATTGTAATATTATTCACCCTTCAAAGACATCGGATAGAAATGGATTTTGAAATTAATCTTGTAGTCCTTCCATGATATATCATCATATTGCCTAGATTTCTCTAAAATATACATCCAGTTCTTGGTAGGTCTACGAAGCATATACATAGAAAGCGTCAACCACTAATCTGTGACTATCTGGTGATGCTTGAATATTGACTGGACTGTCTCTATCCATAAATCAAATACATAAGGTCTCCCTTCCTTCATAAACTGGGGAATGTTTTGTAGATAAAACTCTATTTTCAGCTCAAACATTTATGTAATGGTTTAAATGGTCACTTTGTCCTATGATCGGATGAACCTTGTTAATTTATCATGAATCTAAACATCCTTATTCCCCTCCGGACCTATAGAAATATCCAGTTCGACTATGTATGGAACATGCTAATTTATACTCTTTTAACACTCGAGTGTAATATAATAAGAATAATTTTTCCCAATAATACAAACACGCACCATAGGGAAATGTATAACAACAAGGTCCATCAAAAAACTGAATGCAAAATAGAACCACTAACTCTTAGTATCTCAAGACATGGATTAAAAGTATTTTATCCTAGAACAACAACTCATTTATTCAATCTAGTGAAACATGTATCCCATATAATAGTTCTGTATGAAATTATATATTTTATAAAAAAATAGAAATTCTTCTTTCATGAACAATGCAGGTCAATATATCCTTCAATTCCTACTATGATGTATGTTTTATCATATTATGCAATATCGAGCCATTATTACATTCTCAAGAAATAATAACATCAATAAAAAATAATTTCACAAAACATGTGAATCACACAAGGTAAAGTAACATCAATTGTAATAAGAACACAACATAAACAGCAATCCCCTCCCAAAAAAATCAATGTTTCCCCCAAACATGGGTTAGTTACTCCCATACAGAATTTCATTACCCTATCCTGACACATCCTACTATCCTTTTTATCTTTCTTTAATAGTAATTATAAAGAAGAAAAAATAAACACCTATGATACCCCTTGTTAACATCCCCCCAATATTGTAGTCTCTCACATTGCCGGAAAGGGATGGTTTTGAGACCTCAAGTGTGCCTTCCAGTATTCTACAGGCTGCCAACTAGTAGTGGGGGCATTAAATGTATAGTGGGGAGACTATTCCCACTCTAATAATGGGTCATAGATGTATAAAAAATATAATATAATATAAAATAATCAAATTAAAGATTTAGAAAAATATATATATAAAAGACAACTGATTAATTAAATAATAATGAAAGAATAATGTAATTATTTAATGGAATGAAAATAAATGTCATGATAGAACAATATAACAAAACGACTAGATGACTCAACATCTTGGGTCATAAACCCCACATAATTCCTATATCTATACTACAGTGCAATAGTAAACAAGAAATCAACTTGAAGTTATTTTTTCCTTGTCTAGACCTGTATCAACACAATCTTCTCAAGTACCAAAAAGATTCCTGAATATGGTGTGAGTATAACACAGTAGGTTGAAATCGCCATGTATATTCCAGAAAATATTATAGGACGTTTATATAACAAATTGATAAATAGGTGTACTAATTAATTCAACAATTAATAAAATAGAACTAAATCCTTCTTCGGCACCATTCGAGAATAATAGAGAGCATGTCTTATAACCATGATAACAACAATAATATAACAAAGGTAAAATAACCTTATTATGATCTATGTTGAAATATCTCTGGTCATTTCATATGACTGCTACAACCAAAACAATATAACCATTGTGTATTCACAATAAAAAATCAAAGCCAAATCCCTATATGCATTACTACATTCCAATATAAAACTCTATAAGCATTACAACATGGGACTAGGAACAACCCTCTCTCTATAAGCATTACAATTTGGGACTAAGCTGAGCTATCTCAATATCAACAGTACAGTATATAAGATTGTATGTTTTAGGGCCAAACCTGATATATAATCATTATCGCATGAAACATATTACTTGTTGTATATCATAGATATCACAATATAACATAAAATGATTCTATTGTTAATTTAGTGATTTACCATTCTCCATTAATATTCCCCATTTATTTCAATTTGTAATTGAGTAATTATTATATAAACAATAAGCCACAATTAAGGGATTCATTAACTAGAAGTCACAGTAGATCAAATGTAATGATAAACATACTTAATCCATTAGCAAGTTCAATTATATTATAAGACATTCTATCCAAATAGTTAACCATAATATAGTTTGGAAGACAATTTCAAACAATGGAAATAATGAAAAAAATGAAATTTTGGTATTTAATCAACTTGGGAATACATTTGATTGAAAAGACAAACAAATTACATAAACATGACTTTTATAAAATCATAGTGATAGTATTTATACCCCCTTTATTTAACCGACAATTTAAAAATAATTCCTATGGAGAAATCCATGATGAAAGAGATGAATATGATATCTATGAGGATCCTAGATAGAAAATGATCATGATCAAAAGCAAAAACAATATTGGTCCTATTATATCACTACAAAATGTTGGAAATGAAAGAAGAGAAGATAGAAACCTTACCATAACTACATACCCAAACTTTCATAGACAAATAGGATGATTAGATGGTATGTTCACACCCAAAAAACACTTGGATAATTCCCTAGGGTCAAGAGGAGATAAACTAAAATGAATTAAAATGATAATCATCCACCTCGAATGTTTAAAAAATCATTTTAGGCCTTCACACTATGTGTAATGTGGTTACACATTAGGTAAATTTTTTATGGAATACTATAAAAAACATGTCACCTCATTTTTATTTTTCTAAAACACTTCACCATAAAAATGATGTATAATCCCTTTACATGACATGTATATGTTTTTTATTTAAATTTTCTACCAATTAACCTTTCAAAAAATAGAACCTCTTTTAATGATTCTCCACTCACCAAGAAGCCAAGAAACACATAACCTATTTATACTGAGATTCCATTAATGTAGACAAGAAAACATCCCTATACATTATGTTATTTACCCAAAAAAGGACCTCTTTCACTGATGATGATTAGGTAACCAAGGATCAAATGAAAAAAATAGAGATAATTATACCTGGAATAGATAAGAAGTTACAATAAGATAGGTCTCGACAACAAATAGGGGGCAGGCCCAAATTTCTACCCATTAACCAGTTTGTTGTTAGTATATACTGAAACGTTATATAGTATAGTATAAGGTCCATACCCAGTATCCATCCATGGAATGAGAATAAATCCTCATTCTAGTAGCTGATGTCCACCATCACAACTTAAAAAAGTGAAACCGAAAACAGAAAATCAATCAATTACCCTATAAATCTTCTTGAATATAATAATGGTAGAATAATTTTTTATTTGGGGGAGGGGGAGACAGAAAACTCATTCTATATAATAATTGTGGTGACTCATCAAAAACATATGAGTATCACTCCTGTGAATAAGACAATATATTCTCTAATTAATGGGTATTTTGGTCTAAATCCCATGATAAATACACAATCAGATCATTCCCATGACTTCATTCCTAATGATGGCATCGATCCATCCTTGTGGACACTCAAAGGAAGACACATATCCATACCAAAATTCTAGAGACATGTTATAAAATTATAGATGAAACACATGATCAAATAAATCAAGAATCAATATATAAATCCAATTTTCCATTGATGCATGCCCTAGATTAACATAATAGGGAGTTTTAAAAGACACCTCACCAAAGGTGGTTGAGAAATGAACAACTGGTTACTTCAGGTCGAAAATTTGAATGATCACGAGATCCCATATCCTGATAAGAACCACAGAAACCCTCGTCATGACTAGATGATCAAAAAATACGGACGTACTTACGTAGATATCATCTATGCTATATTTCTTCCATACATTATATTCCATAGGAATTATCATTTCAATTTGATATCAAGTGGTGGTGCTAGTCATCCTAGTGAGAAAATTTTATTTGAAGGTCCTCCCCACTGTGACACATCAATTTACTAAGGTGTTCCTCCCCTAAAAAATTATATATATGAAATACTCTATATAAAGATGCCCTTAAAAATTAGGATAGTCATGTGTGATGCCTCATAATTAAAAAGGTACATCCTTTATCATCAAAAGGAATATCCAATGTGACAGTCATTATTTTCCCCACCTTTGGAAAGTTTTCCTTCCAATATGATAGAGAAAAAACCAACTGATCCCTATATTTAGTATCAATATGATGAAAAGCATTCAATTATGTCCACCTAGGTTGATAATAATATTAAAAAATTTGAAGAAGAGATATGGTTAATGATGTTACAATTGGGTAAATGAAAAATACTAATTATTTTTTCCTTTTAACAACTCCCCAATACAGTATTTCAGAATTATTATAGTATTATTGTGTTCATGAAGTCTACCTGAATATATGCGCCACTATAATTTAATTTTTAAAAATTTATATTCATATAAAAACATCCAATCGACACTAGTTGAATAGATGGGATACACCTAAAATTGACATGGTGTCCCTTCGAGATGCACGACACCTGAAATTGTGAAATCAATAAAGATATCGTCATTATGCATGTCTAAACACGTTAAAATACTTGTTACAACTAGTCATATATTCCCTATCAGGTGTTTGTATCACTGTATAGGTTAATCATTGGGCATTAAATTTCACATCTCTCCCAGATTAGTGTATCTAATTGAATGTGGTAATATGTAATGTCATATCCTCAAGATGACGTTGAGAAATATAAACTATTCACAATATAGGGTACAATAATCAATAATATCCCCAAATTATCATTAAATACATTATAACAAAATAGATGGATCCATAATAAGACTCATAAATCAAGGATATGATAATATTGTTAGTCCTCCAACATAAGAGATTGTAATCATTGGGAACTAACAATATCATTAGATAATGTTGGGTTAGGTAAAGATAATACAATATACCCATACCATATCTAAAAAAAATCTATAAAATTATGATAACATATTTGGAAGTAGACTCCATGAAAATCAAGAAGAAACCCCATCACATAGTGTTGGGTGATTTTTTAACACAACCATAGTGATTGTCAAAACAAGCATAAAGGGTTGTGATAATAGAATAAGTGTAGCATGATACCATAGAGTTGGATGATTTTTTTCCTCAACCTTTAAATCCCCAATTGTATTTAGTCATTCCCCATCAATGAGGGGCACTTGAAAATGGATATCCCCATATCATCCAACCCAATGGGCTAATTTCCTTACAAAAAATGTTCATGATTAAATTGTTTGGAGATTCCCTTCAGGTCACACTATTTCAGATGATTCAATGATGAATAACAAAGGGGAGTATAAGGACTCATAGAAGACACAATCAAAATTGATTTCTCTTGGAGGGTTGTGAAATGTTTGAAATGTGTTATGTGGTAGTGAACATCGTTAGCACCACCCATATATATGCTACAGGACATGAGGTCAGTGTAGTGGAATAATAGGAGGACGTTTATATTTGTTTAATGTTCTACATTGAAATTATTGTAGAAGAATGGGTACATACCTAAAACCTATGGCTTACTATGAATTCTATAATTCCCAACATGTCCCCTCTATAACAACCTTGAAATTAATCTAATAAAGAAAAGGTTGATGGAAATGATATACCTCCCCAACCTCCCAAATTGGTTGAATTAGTCACACATGAGAAAATTTTTTCTTAGAATGAGGAAGAGATGAAGGAAATGGGAAAAATCAATGAAATATTTCTCTGAGGAAATATCCATACAGGATATCATATATTAAAAATTCCTAACTCCCACTCCCAACTGGCAGACCTCTACCATGTTTGTTCTCCCCTGATACTAACATAGATCCAGAACATCTATTATATGAGGGGTATTGACAAAAAATATATTTTTTCCTCACACAAACAAGATATTCAGAGTTCCCTCCCCAAATTACACAACTATGGTTGGGTCATACACAACTATGGTTGGGTCATACACATCCACATGGGTGAAACCCATTATCTTTCCCATCAAGTGAAAAAGCACAGATTACATTGAAGGCCCTTACTATTGTAGACCATTTTTAAGAACCTACTCACCTAGACATCCCTCAAGGGATTAATAATAATAATGAGTTATTAGATGATTGATTTGATGTTATATAGGAATATAATGGACCATTATTGTAGGAAAGGAATCCCTATATCAAATAGGAGGATCTTACCACTCCCCACCAAACATTGAAAACCCTTCATTTCTTATTTCCAATGGATTGAGATTCCTAGAGTAGGATTTAAAATTATATATATCCCACTATGATCAAAATATTATAACCCATACTCATAAATATGTGGTGAATCTATTATTCTTCTTATAAACTATTCAAGGGATTTCCTTCTTATAGTAAAACATTTTTTCAAAATGGTCAATAATAGGACGTCAAGATCATTATTACATGATTATCTTTAAATTCATCAGAACATTATAGAAGAACAAAATCATCAACTACTCATGTTGATTAAAATAGTAGAATAAGAGGGTATTTTATTTCATTTACATATGGAAGAGAATTACTACTTCCTAAACATATTATTTTTCTAATAATATATTTTTCACTCTATATTGATAATCGACATGATATGTTTCCCACACCATTGATCCCTATGAAATATACTAGTTGGATTTGGGATATTTTTGAAGTTTATCAATGATTTTATGACTCAATGTTTTCAACCAATTCCATGTCCAGGGTAATTATATTAACTCAAGGGAAGAGAATAGAGAAAGATAATGCTTCCATTGTTATGCATAAGATAACCCCTATGTTTTCTTCATATAAAATTCACACATCATACCATGTATAACCCCATCCCAGGAATTAGAAACAATGCCCTCCACGTATATAAGAGAAAAAGGGATATAGGATATACCAGTTTGAGGAAATAAGAAATAAAATTAAATCATTTTTATATGAGAAAATTCATGCATACGCAATAGAGGCATTTGAAAAAATTATTCAAATTTTCTTATCCCAAGAGGTATAATCGGATTAATCTTGATGAAATACAAAACTATTTATGATTTTAATTAACAATGGGGAACACTATATAGGAAGGATTTGTTTTTAATCATATCATACAAAATATGGTGTACTATTGGAATGTGGCACAGGGAAAATCACCTGCACAGATAACATTTGTTTCATTCGCCAATCTAGTGGAAGAGGGTGAATTGAAGGAAGTAACGAGTAAAAATACCAAAAATTCTAGTGGTTGGATGACTAGAATAAAATCAATCATAATCATGTTACCCTTCAAGCATAGTTAATATAACAAATATTCCCTCGACAAGTTCTATCATGGAAAATCCAACTCAGTTGGTAGCATAGTCGTCTAAAGTAAAAAATGCAAAAAAATAAAATGTACACAAGGGATAAAAATAATTGTAAAATGAATCTATACCAAGGGAAATATTATCTTTTACTCCATAATTACCCATTCCATTATTTTTGGAGTAATGGGTGAAAACCAATCAAATTTAATCACAATCATTGACCATTCATGTAAAATAATAAACAAAAAATAATAATTAATATATGGTTCCATTAATTTAACTAACTTAATGGATCCCTTAACTGATTATGATTATGAAAATACACCCATATTCAATGAACATGACTTGGGAACCAGGGGAGGAGGCCACGAGGTATAAGGGTGGAATGGAAGATGCATTCATGTAAGAAATCAACACCCCGGACACATCCCTACTTTGGATATCTATGATACTTAAACTCAGGGGAGATATCGCCAATAAATCTAGAAGTTGCTGGAATGTTCCCCCATATATAGATGAGGTTTCCCAAACCCAATCATCCTAGAATAATTATTATAGGGGAAAACGTTATCTGATAAACCTTGGTGAGCATAAATTCCTATTCGGACTAACCTCCTATGGACATATGCTTCTTTAACACATATCCTAAGGGTTGATTTGTTTCAATCATGTACTCTGATTCCTAAAGTGTATATGAATGTGATTTCTCGGGATAGGAGGAAAAGAAAATTTTCCTAAATGTATTAATTTTTTATATAAATTTTCCTTGGTTCACAATAAGTTATCAATCATGGGTTCTCTAATTCTATTGAAATACCTTTTTGAGTCACTCACAGAGGATTTTCTAATCCATAATAAGTTTGAAGTGTGGGTTTCCACTACTGAAATATTATGTTTAGAGATCGATCTTTTAAAATTCTATATGATGATATCTTTCTTGAAAAAAAGACAAATATTACACTATATAGGGACACATCAGGCCCCTGTATGTGTCTTCAAAGATAAATAACATTGATATCTGGTGGTATTTCATTGATAATGGCTTAGGATACATCCCCAATCAAGTTATAACACTTCATCGAATGGGTTACAGTGATTCCTATGTATCCCATTACTATATAATACTATATGTTAATGAAAAAAGGCAGTAGTTGTTCCATAGAATAGTCAATAGCAGGTATCATTTTTGAGACCTCATATTCAACTCAAATTTCTTGTTGTTCAGCAAGATTCAACACTCAACATCCTTCTAGGAAGGCCTTTGTTTCATCAGCATGTAGTTGTCACCTCATCAAACCAAAAATGCAACAAATAATGCATTAATTATCAAATTGGGACATGTCATGTTGATAAAGCCCCATTTTTATCTTTTTAATTGCATTATATTTATTTGGGATTTTATAAGAGGGAATAAAAATATATCATGGCTAATGATGTCACTCATGATGTTGCCCTGAATGGTCTAGGAATAACCCCATTAAATCAATTCAAAGTCATAGTGAAGATAATGGTCCATAGAACAATCATATCGAATATATAAGCCTAGATTTTAAAATTTATTCATTGACTCTCATGATATATATCATGATTACTGATCTAGTATGTGTTAAAGTGGGCATAAAAAATCGTAGCAGTGGTAAAAGATTAGATGAGAATTACCTCATTGTATTCATAGATATTTTAAAGATTTCTTCTCGATCATCTAAATAGAAAAAGATATCATGTCACCATGGGAGAGTGGATTTTCTCATTCTTCCCATGTCTCCCATCCTAATTGTCAATGAAACCCCAGATCATTAGTTGGGTTATAAGATGCTTATAGTGCTCTGGCATATCAAAATGTTTACTCATCATCCCACTATGAAAAATTTTCATCATCACCTATCCCATTAAGAGTAAGGTTGAAGATGAAGAGGAAGATTAGGATGAATATGAAGATGAGAATGACCTTAGGTATTCCCCTATATTATTTAATGTGTGTGTCTCCTACACTATTGAAAAAATCCTACAAATAAACCTTGGATCTGAAAAGGACCCATGAACCACATTAATTATTGTGGTCATGTCTTCCATATAACAAGAGGTATATATTTCATTTATAAATAATATTTATGATGTTTTTTCATGGAATATTATATTAATTCTATTAATCGAACATGAGTTTCAAAATCACCACCTGGGATTTACAAAAAACTGATGGGGTTATAAACAAGCATCTAGAAGGATGCAACCGACTGACGCCTAAAAAATTAGGATGATGTTTACATGTTTTTACGGTTACCCTAATTCAAGACATCTAGTATCCCAAATGTATATCTAATATAGGTCCTATAATTATGACTGAAATGAAAATCATGGTCTTCTTCCATTTAAAATACATATACTGGTAGTATATGAAAGATGATTCACTTGTTTTGATCATAGAAATAATGATTGATACTATTGTCATATTTCTATACCGTAACCTCATACATGGATACTGTGGGTATAATAAAATTAGTATGGCCCAAGAATATGAGGAAGTGACAACTTTTAGATCACCCTTATGGGTATAATCAGATCAGGTAATTCACTCGTTCCGATGAATGATGGAAACACATAACATTCTAAAATACCTCACATATTCGACCCCTTTTTATGATGGATAAGCAAATGATACATTGATAATATGGTGGTTAATTATTGAAATATTTTTGACCACATGGTCGATCTCGAGGCCATATTCAATAAACTATAATATAATAGCCTATAAATGAATCCCTTGAAGTGTTATTTTGGAGTGACCATGAGAAAGATTCATAGATTTTTGGGACACCATTGTGGAATCCAAGTTAATACCATGTAGACAAAGATTATCCTTGATATTTCATCTCCTACAATCCTCAATGTGTTGAGGAGATTACGTGGACACCTTAAGTACATTTTCAACATTAACAAAACCCTCAAAAGAATGTGTTCTACCTTCTTCAAGTCTAGGAAAATTGGTGTCAAATATCAGTGAAATAATGACTATCAAGGATCAATCGACCTTATTAATTAATATATTTTGAGACCACCAATGTTAATGCCACATATTGAGGGGAGAATAAACACGTTTTATGTCACATCACTTGAATGATAACTAGGTGATTTTCCCACATATAAGAATAATGCCTCAAATGAAAACATAACATGTTATCCCATTCAAACAATGCTCGATACCAAGACTTGTTATACAGATTTTGAGTAGCGATGTCTATAATTAATCACTATGTCTCAAAAATTATGTTACTAATCAATACATTAA
This sequence comes from Viscum album, assembly GCA_963277665.1. NCBI lineage: Eukaryota > Viridiplantae > Streptophyta > Magnoliopsida > Santalales > Viscaceae > Viscum > Viscum album. The sequence goes on along the minus strand of OY728162.1, from coordinate 688,762,606 downwards.
AAGGATAATTTTGTGTGTCATTGAAACCCACTAAAATATTTTATCTATTTCCCAATTTTATCTAGAATTTTTCAATATTGGACAGTTATCTTGTGTCAGTTTGACATTCCGTTTGTTCCTCTTAAAGGGATAACAAGCTAGGATTTTGAAGATATCCCTGGAGAAGATCGATCTAGAGAAACAACATTGATAAATACTATGTTTGCTGATAAAGAGATTTTCTCTATTCAAGATGGCACATAGTCATGTGAAATGTGTTTTAATGGTGCCTCTAGAGGCCTAGAAGGGAGGAGAATTGAAGAACCCATGATCAAAAAAGTTGGGTAGGTAACTATGCATATCTCTTGAGGAAAAGATGCATTACCTTAATATTTATAGTTTTCATAAGGTTGTACATATAATGATAAAGAATATCAGGCAGACAACCTAGAGATAGAACTACAACTTCAAAATAGAGTAGACCACTTGAATGTAAAAGGATATTCAATATTGAAATTCAAATTGGTCAATGAGAATTATTCTATAATAAAACCGGATCTAATCCTCGTACATGAATGTGTTTGTGAAGAAATCTCCAAATTTCCATTGGAATTGACATTGATTCACATCACATGATCACATAATACCTAAGAAGATGAATTAGAAAATACAATTATGGCATTGGAAAATGTGGAATGAGATAAAACAGTTATAAACATTATGCTTTGCCAAATGGAATATTTTTTTTCTCATGTCGACATGGAATAAATCAACATATTATTAAAAATCTAAACCATATGGTCTTACGCTGCTGGATAAGATGATTTAGCAGTGGCATTTTCTTGATTATTTGTAAAACCACTGTAATAATTTAATTGAAAATACTTTTGGGTTCTAATTTGAATGACGTTTTATAAAACCACTAAAATGTTTTCTCGTAAAAATTATTTAGTGTCGGTTTTTAAAATCATTGATATTTTTATTATTTTATTTTTTTACATATTTCTATTTTTAAAATGAAAATTAAATAAATTTTTAAAAATGGTTTTAAAAACCACTGCTAAATTAAAGGGAAAATGATAAACACAATTATTTAAATTATGATTTGGTATATAATATTGGCAATCAGTATTAGTTTACGATTTATAATTTTTTTAATTATAACATTTAAATTAAAAAATATAAATATTTATTAGTTAATAAAAAATTGAATCATAAAATAAATATATAATAAGTTGAAAATTAGAATTCATCTACCAATAAACTTATTTTTTGACATGGAAATCCATATAAGCTCTATAACCAGTCAAATCAAAGATTATGAAATGAAAGAAAACCATATTAGATTAAAAATCTGTAATAATTTACATAATAAAATTCCATATATATTCAAGAAATGAAGGAAATCGAACTTGTACTTCAAACAACCATAACATTTTATAAGGGTGTCGGTTTGGGGACTACAATATATCAAATAAAAATGTATAATGATCCCAACACCCTAACGATTTGGGGAACCAATGTTCATGTTCTTTTATCCAAAAAAGGAACATAAGGCCTTCTAAAGTGAGTTTATTGTTTGGGAATCCTTATTTTTTAACATTGATGGAATTTAAGCCTCACTTTGTGTGGTATTATTCTCTTATTCAGTGGGGATTGTATTAATTCAAATGTATTACATTGTTATTGATATTATGGTTTTTCCGATTTATCATTTTTCACAAAGAAATTATATTTATAATTAAATATATCCATATTTTCATATATTTACAAATAATAAATCACATGTATAATTAAATATCTATAATGAAATGTATTTTTAATCATATAAACCATATGGTAGTAAATATTTTTTATTAATTTACTTTAAAATAAATTTTTATTCATATTATATTCCTTGTAAAAAAGAATTATTATTTATATATATAACTATATAAGTAATGTTTATATATAAACATGAGTGTGTTAATAAGAAATATATATTTATATTTATATTCAAATATATGTAAATTTATTTGTGTGTATTTGATAAATTTTAATATGGACTTTTATGTCACTAATATTATGTGTATACATCATATAAAAATGTATTTATATATTTATATGTCATTATCATTAAATATAGTATACAAATGAATTTATTATAAAACCGTATGAATATATATATATAAAAATATATATATATATAATCATTATATATATACATATTCATGTGTTTTGATAAATATATATATATATATATATTATTATTCTAATATTTGTATGAAATTTTAATGTATAATATATTTTGATAAATAAAAATAAATTTCTCATACACATTTGATGAGGTTTCATCTTTATGAAATAGTGTCTTCATTGACTTCCCTTTATGATTTTATTCCATTCATTTATATTCCTATTGTTTTGATAATTTTACAATCGTTATGCTTTCCCCAATTTTTCCAATTTATTATCAATTATATTTTCTTATTTATATGAATTTATGAATATTTATGTATATTTATATACATTTTTAAATATGTATACATATTTATGATTACATTTTTTTATATCATATATGTGTATGTATATATAAATATAGATATTTATGTTTACATGTGTTTATATACATATTTAAATTAATATTAAACTGTATATATGTGTATGTTTTTATATATTTGTGGAACAGAAGTGCGTGTTTATATGTATTTATAAATTTTTGTTATGTGTATATATAAAGACATTTATATCCATTTATTATTTTATTATTTATAATTTATAATTTATTAAATTATTAAATTATTTGTTTTTTGTTATTTCTTATTTCTTATTTTAATATTTATTTAATATTTATTTATTATTTATTTATTCTGGTATATTATAAATTTTTAATTAAATAACTATTTGATATTTACTTAATAATAAATATTTAATATTAATTTTTTCATTTATTTATTATTTATTATTAATAATTTTTAATTATAATTTATTTATTCATTCATTATTAATTAATATTTACAAATTTATTAATAATTAACAATTTAGTTATTTTTATTTATTAGTATTGATGTATTATTTATTTATTATTGATTATTTTTCTGTTAATTATATATTTTTCAATATTATTTAATTATTTAATTATTTATTATTCATTTATTAATTATTTTATTATTTATTATTTATTTATTAATTATTATTTAGTTATTTTCTATACTTTAATTGTGAATTTATTTTTAATATGTTAGTAGTTTATTATTAATTTTCATTTGTTTAATTTAATATTAACTTATCATTTAGTATTCATTTTTAATAATTATATATTTCATTGTTTTTATTATAATTGATTATTAATTGATTATTAATTTTTTTTTCTAAAAATGTTATTCTTTAATTTACTTTACTTTTATCAAATTTTTGTAAATTTATTATTTATTTATTATTAATATATTATCATTTCGTTATTAATTTTATATTCATTACATATTTAATGTTTATTATTAGCAATATATTATTTATTATTTATTTTCATTTATTTTTTAAAGTATTTTAAATTACTGTATGTAATTTATTATTTATACATTACTTATATATTAAATATTATATGTTATATGTATATATTATATATTTATAATTTATTACCCACTATTTATTATTTGATATTTATTATATTCATTTACTATTTATTATTTATCAATTATTTACATATTGTATGTTTATTTATTATTAATTTTTATTTTATATCTCAATTAGAAATATATTTTTTTAACTATAAATATTTAATTATTGACAATTTAATTTCTAATTACTAAATTCTCAATAATAATTAATTATTTTATTTATTTTCTACCTATTTTTTGTTTTGATAATCAATATATATTTGTTTATTTACTTATTTATTTATTAAATTATAATTATTCACCACATAAAGAGTCTGCTCGAGTGGTAAGCTGTTTTGAGAAAAAACAAGAGGTAAGAGGTCAAATGTATCTCATCACAGAATTTCTAAATATGGCATGTTCATGTTCATGAGCAAATGCATGGAAATAAATTACAAATAATAAAATTTTAAAAATAATTTCTTAATAATATGACATTAATAATAAAATAATAAATAATTAATTTCAAGAATTATAAAATTATAAAATTATAAATAAATATAAAAAAATAAACATAATAATAAAATACTAATTAATTAATTACTGGAAGAATAAAATAATAAAATAATAATTAAATATATTTGAGAAAAAATATATAAATGAATAAATAATTATTAGAATTATAAAATATTAAAATAATAATTTAATAAAATTTTAAATTATAATTTTAAATATTTTAAAAAATAAAAAATAAAAACCTCCAGGGAAATTATTATGAATTGGTTTAAACCACAGATAAATAATTTTGCAATGTTTTTGAAAACAGATTGTTATATGATTACGTGTGTACGATTTTGCGGGGATCTTCAAAAACCTTTGCAAAATGATTTAGTGGTGGTATAAAAATCCACCAAAGAAAGAAAAAACCATGCACAACAACTATTTTGGCATAGTGTAACCACTTATTGGATGATGAACATTGTGAAATACCTTCAAAATTGAGTTCTCTATAAGAAAAATATTGGAAAGAGAATACATAATGATGAGAGCCGAAATTTACTCTTTACTAAAGTCCAAACCACTACAAATTCCTTTATAAATGTGGCATTGATGGAGCCCTTCTCAGGTTCATTGATGGAGAAAAGAAAAATGTTGTTATGAAAGTTGTACATACATGATCTTGTGGGCCCCATCAGTCTAGGTTCAGGCACTCCTATCTAATCAGGAGGCATGGATTCATCAGGTCTTTAATTAAGCAATATTGCAGAATATTCTGTAAAAGTATCAATTCCTACCAAGTATATGATAATTTAATCAATCATCCCCCGAAGTTTATACCCAAATAAAAGTACTCATATCCATTTTTTACTTTGGTAATGGATATTTGAAAGAAATATCCTCCAACTATAGGAATGAAATTCAAGTCCGTCCTGACTACTACCAACATCTTGTCCAAAAGGGATCATGTAATCCATGTCAACGAAGTCGAGACAAAATGCATTGTCATCTTCTTTTAATTCAATATCATCAACATATTGTGTGTCCCTCATTAGATATGGATGGAAAATGGTACCAATTTATTTTCTAATTAGTATAAGATGTTTTATGAATAGAATAATATCAAATCCAACCATTTATCTTGCAAGCATACATCAGTGAATCGAATGATAGTGGACGTGATCCAGAAAATATCAAACATACTCTAAAATATGGTGGATAATGATAAATATTCATATCTTGAAAAGATATTGCATTCCTTAGGGACATACTAGGATACAACCCACACCACTGCATGGGGGACCTCAAATTCCCAGGCATACAGATCAAAAGAATTACTACCCATTATGGTCTAATTTCCCTCACATGTTGTTTCAATATATGATAAAAACATCTGAAAATGATCAATCCAAAAAACAACGAGATGAATTAGAGAAAACCGATGATGGACATCACTCAAAATTAGAGAGGATATGATTTTAAAAACAATGCATTCCTTCCCTTATTCTTCCATGGAGATACGGTATTGGTCCTCATGACCACAACAATACAAGGTAGGAAACCTCCAAAACATGAGTAAATGTGGGAGGTACACTATTACATACACAAGGTCCTTTCTAATGTTACTTTTTCCATGATCTCGATGAATGGTGATCATTTTATTATACCTAACCAATCATGATTTCTTATAATATAATTCATTTCATAAATCCAAATCCTCCCATCTTTGATTCATGATTTTAGACGTCATAGATTCATTTATCCTATATGCATGACATTAAAAGTCGCCTATTTTTTCCTCATTACATGAAAATAAACGGAATGGAATTTGGTCCCAATTGAAAATCCATAATTTGAACAACAAATGCCCCTAGTCATAATTCTAAAAACAATAAGACACTATAGGCTGAGCAATAAGAATTTAAACTATATATAGTATTCATCCTAGATGAATCATGTTATATTGTACAACAACATCTTCAACACGTGACATTAAAATGTATTCATACCCTATGTAGCAAGAATAAGATGCCTTGTGTAACCATATCAATAATATTTATGATAAAAAAACATTATGATTCTCATACGATGATTACCTAAAGGATATGATTTTGTTTATGGGGCCACATTCCTTCTTTTATATATTTGGTATCCATTATCATCATAACACAATGATAAAATGTATGAAATATGGTCCTAGATGATAGACTGCAAATGGAACCCACATGATCTTGTATTCAATAAAATAAAAGGTACAAACAATGGTTTTTACATAATTACCTTAAATGGCACGACAGATGATCCTATATATAAGATCTTAAACAATAAGAAATAATATTCTGAGTTGTGTGACTCTGCACTACATAGCATAATATACTAGTCATAAGAAGTTAAATGGTTTGAATATGTCCGTTCCACATGACATAAATCATCTTGGTTCCTATACATGTTACATGACACAGAAATACATAACATTTTATTTGGTGCTTGAGTTTTTTATAACCCTTGGTACTAGTCTCCCTCTACACATCCATTCTATTACTACATTTGGCCTTATTATCATCTCAATAGAATAATTAGTGATTCCTATATTGTATGTCCCATAACATGGCATGATGTAAATTAAATTACCCCTTTACAAAATGTAAACATAGATCTATGATAGGGAATTACCATACTACAACCAGTTTTGGTAGAAATTCTCATATTGTGCTCAAACACCATCCTTCCAGAAATCATATTTTGTAACGTGGGGAGTCAAAATCTCAAATAGCATTCCTTGGCCATCAGTGATGGAATGTAAAATCTTTTATTACTCATTTATTACAATTTATAATATTCCCCTTTTGGTATTTTCATAAGTCACCTCCAAATGTTGTGTCAATAAAAGGATTCCATTTTTAACTGTTAATAATATTCCACAGTTTTGATATTTATAGTTCACCCCCAAAAGGGCTACCAACTAGAGGAATATCCATATATTGAAGAAAATTTTTCTATTTCTATAAGCAATGATGGCATCCTGATAGAACCCACATTTTATTCATTTTTCAGGGCCATTCCTTGTTTTCTTTCCCTATATAACTTATCTTGATCTAAAAACCCCTAATATCATTGTTTTATATATCCTTCTACATATATGAAGTATTTTAAAACATCATTCTCCCATTAAGGATTATATCACTAATCATTTACATCATTTATGGTTCTAATTCTATGATATAATGCTACAAGACACTTTATTCTGTATCAAGGACATTAAATGGCATGGTTTTCAAAATGTATTTATTACTCAATTATCACTCTTATATGATACATAGGGATGCACATATCCTACATATTGGTCAAGCCAAAAAATAAAAAGAAAAATTTATTTCCTTATGATCTCTTCTGTGTGGTAAAAATATTCTTTTTAACCACTTGGTTCTCAAACCGATCATAGAATACAAGGGCTTAGTATTTTTTTTAAATTTTTCCCCACATTATCAAGTCATATTAGTTGAAAATAGAGTTATAATGTTCTTAGATACAATATTTTTAGTGGAATTCCAAATTTCCTTAGCACATGATATTAAATTTCATGTTTTTAATCTCTTATATAATGTAAATTCAAGAAATATGTGTTCCCCATGACACCCATATATTAAATATCGCTATATCCACAAATTGCAAAATTACCCCATTATATTTTTTATTAGAACGATTTATAAAATATGATCTAGTACAGGTTCCCACTCTACCCATCAACTAGGGTTCAATGAAAAAATCCCCTTCCCCATACAATAATTTGATATTTTTTACGAATCCATTCTAGAATTACATGCAACATGATTTTCTCATTGATAAGATTAGTAGAAATTCCCAAATGCTTTATCTAGAGCTGATCATTGATATTAAAAAATATTCCTCGTAGATATAAATGGTTAATTCCTATTTAATAAACATTTCTTCTGAGAATTTGGCGTTTTTTACAAGAAATGGTCATTCCATATTCATATACCTCCATCATAAAAATAAAACTCTATGTATGGGAAAATCTGAATCTTCAAAATCATTTCATGTCCATCAATGATAGAATTACCATTACCAGTGGACACATCTATTTTTACTATGAATAATATTCCTTATTTTGGCACTGCATAAGTCACCCAAAATTGATTGTATTCCAAAGGCACATCTGTCCTCTAGAGAAACCTATCTATCTATGTATTCCCTAAAAACATCATACCCGAAATCATTTTTTTAATATGGTCCATGGTCAATCCTTGCATATTAATCCATTATCACTTTTTAGATTTATAATCACCTAGATTTCATCATAGAACATTCTCTCATTAAACATGACGATTTTGGGACATTCTTTATCAGATCACCTTAGAAGAGAAAATACTTATTTTTTCATTGAAAGATAAATTACATTAAAATGATTCCCTAAATTTCCATTCCTATGGATATTTAATTCAATGAACCAAATAATGTTTTGATAAAATTAAACTTCATGATGATTCAACCACCATAGGGTAGGATCTTTTTCTCTATGGGTTGGTATCCACCACCACCCTGAAGAACTACATGCGACTTGATACTCAATAAATCAATCCATGAACTGATTCCAAGATTCTATATTCTAGGAATAGATAATACATTAGCTAAAATGTGCATGTTCCCCTATTCTATGTCCCCATCCTTTCACACACAACCCTCTATGGTCTTCTGAAATTTGAATCTTCAAAAACATCCTGATAATTAGTAATCAAATGTCTGAGTAATATGATCACCTTTTTAACAATGAATTGATACACCTACCATTGGATTGGTATTATTTTCCACCAAATGCATTATCAACTAGAGTATAATGTTGATTTACTAATCATTGATACACCCGTATTTGGATTGGCGTAATTCACCCCATTACGGTATGTCTACCAACTGATCATTTGACATATAGGGAAAGAACATCAATGTTTATATGAAATGAAAATATCCGGGGGAAAACAATTTCTAAACATGTTCTAAAATTATTCATTAAAAAAATTTAAATATCATGTCTTAGATACATAAATCAAAAAAAAAATTGACCTAAAATTGACCATTGTGTATCTAAAGAATGTAAAAACATTCTCAGCCAGCAATCCATGCATGGGTCATCATTCCATAACTCATGGGCAATGATGTTTAACCAAATATACTTGTTACATTATTATATCAATAAAAACTATAAAACACCCTAAAATATAGACATGATTGATACTATATTTAAAACACAAAAAAGGTAATCATGGTTAAAAGTTTATTCTTATATTTCTCGACCCGAGCTCTCTATGGTTTAAATTTTTTTGAGAAATGTAATGAAAAATAGATTAAAATGGATAGGCTGAAAACCCCTAAGGGAAAACCTTGGAAAAATAAAATTATCACCTAGTAATTCTTCTTCACATATAACATAAAAAAATCATTGTAAATTACATGAAATGCATAATGTTTTTAGGTTCATTCATATAACATTAGAAACAGTCAAACTATAATCACTAGGTCAAAATACCTATGTAAAAAAATAGGGCACCTCCCCATTACTATTAATATGATTTCAATACATTAAAATGACAATTTCTAGCTAAAAAACAATATTCAATGTTATGTTATAATAATATAAGAATACATGAATGAGGAAATATATTATTGGAAATAATATATTTTCATTCATAGATAAAAAATTTGAAGAGTATGTACAAATTGGAGTCACTATATCATATTTTATTATATAACATTGCTATAATCATTAGTTTATGAAGATTTTGTTAAGCATCATCAATGGCCTATAGAATAATGTGTAGTATGATCTCATTATACTCCACATTTAGGTGCATATCGTATTCCACAACCACAATGAAATTCTTCCACTTAACTTGATCCCCAAACATAAAATGATGTAGTTGAAAGATCTCTAATATGATTTTATACATACCTTTTTGTAGGTGTGATATTTGAGTGGAATTCCCATCAACCCATTATTTACACCACTAATTTATTGGTTTGGTCAAGATCCTCCTAGAATAACGCAACTTAGAGATCATTTGTGTTTTTAAAAGTTCATTTTGTGATAAGTCGTTGATGAAACTTGTGCTAATGATCACATCTAAAAATGGTATCCTTTATTGTAATGTGGAAATTTTGATAGTCAAATCCACCACACCCCAGTATACTAATCATTCTATAGAGCTGATGTTGTTTTGTAAGATGATTGTTTATGGGTGACCTTGAGACTAAATCATATATGCCCGACTACATGTACCAGCAGCATAACAAAGCATTATCCTATGTTTCCAATCATTTCATAAATATAGTCTTAATATGATTAGTGTAATCCATAATTATCTTGATTATGGATGTGACTCGTGTTCTATGTACTATATTGATGTAACCGTCACCTTTATATTATGTTGGTTTGGGGAAGAGGTCACCACTTCTTGTTCAAACACAGAAATTGACTACACAAAAGGAGGAAGTAAATCTATCATTAACATTGAAATATTATAAAGAGAATGGAAAAAGGTGATCAAAGATGTTGATGGAAGTCACCATTGATAGATTATATTCCTAATTATATTCCTCCCTAGTATCCCAATATTAAATAGTTTAATCAATTATTTCTTATTGGGAATCATTCTATTATATTCCCCAAGCCCCATGAATGAAGGATCTTGAGAATATACAACACCATGGCCCCTGACTGTATTTCATCTATAAATACGATCAAGATTAAACCAAATCCCTTTTTCATGGAATGAATTCAAAATATATCCTATAGAAAAATATAAACCCATCCATATCATTGTTTTAATACGTTGGATATAAGAAGGTCGACCATGGTAAAAAAATTAGAGATAAACTCACATCTGTCCCAATCCTTATTAAAGATCGCAAACCCTTACATGGATCCTAGAATAACAAATCATTAATAGTGTTCTTACACAAAATTTTAATATAGTATTTTAAATCTCATAGAATACTCACCATTAAGGGTTTATAAGATGAATTTATTAGGAAAAAAATTGGATCCACCATCAGCATTATCCACTTTACCTTTAGTAAGAAAATCCCATACAGGCCCAACTGAATCAAGATTAGCTCTAGAACCTTCACTCGATGGTCTGGGGTCCATGCCCACTCCACATGGGGTTTTGATTAAACTATAATTAGTGGTCATAGTGTCCTACTAGGTATGTGATAGATCTAAAATATCATAAGGAATTTATGTTAATGTTTTTTATTTAAAACCATATCATGTGCGTTAACATTAACTGAATTATCCTTTCTCTCTACAGTGATAGGAATGAATGTGGTATCAACCATTGATTATTCCCCTCCCAAAGGGTCAGAGTCTACATCAATAATATGCACATCAACCAGTATATCCTACTCATTTCTAAAAGGTGTTTATCTAATCCCTTTAAAAAAGAAAATGAATGTGGATTCTACAACACATAAGAACAATTAATTATTTAATCAAGAAAAATCAAGAAAAAATGATTTTGTGAAAAAATTCAATGAATAATGATAGACATAGACAAGAACATTATTCTACTTCATTAAATCACATTCAAAAGTGGAAGGATAAAACATTCCTCCTAAATTAATGATATTAGATGTGGATTTTGAGAATAATGTCCCACCATATCCTATTAAATCATCGTATGGACTATGGATAACTCCCCTAATTCATAATTAGTTCCCTTACCTCTGATAGCGGTTCCTTCTAATGATTATTTTTATAATGGGATCTTGGTTAATTACAACATTTACCAACATTAAGTCTAGGTCACCCATTCCCCAGTAATGTATTTTCTAGAATAATAAATATTATAATAATGGAAGAAAGAAAAAAATAGGCATCCAAACGAGATATGATGTAGTCTCATTTATTACTATATTGTTCATTAACCACTTTACCGACCCCTTAATTCATCATATCTGCGACACATATCATATTTTGGATCCGATTGGAGTTGGAGTAAATTAGAATATCAATCTCATGGATGTTTATTCCAACCAATATATGTATAGAATCATTATATAAGTAGATTGGAGTGATAACGTCCAAAATATATGGAATCACCAAGATGTTTTATAGGAGTGAAAAAATGACCGTTGTGTCATAAGGCCATTTCATTTAAAAATGGAATTATTTCTGTCACAAAAAATTGGAATTATTTCCAGACTGATGTTAAGTAGACTACACATATAAGGCCCCTTACTTAAACATTACTTAATCTTGTTTTATTACAAGATTACACATTGAGGATCATTTCATGTTTAGAGTTTTAGAGAATTAGATCATGAAACTAGCATTACATTCCACATTTAAACAAAGTGGTTACATAAAAGTCATTTTTCACTTTTCCCATCAACGGAAACATATTTAAAATAAAACATGGATTCTTTCTTGACACATCCTTGACACTATCATCCCATCATGTAACTCTCCCTTGACCAGTGAAAAACATTTCAAAAACTTGGGATGAGCATAAAAAGCTCAGTAAGGGTTATAAAAATATGTAAAGGAAACATGATTTCATATATACATAAGAATGAAATCATACATTACCCATAAAACATAGTTACTTTGACATAACTCCTCAAATCATGAATAAATCATAGAAATCATAAGACATAAAAGGTAACTTGAGGCATTCTTAACATTATTACATAGGGAGTAACCCTCTTGGTTACGTTTGGAATACCCACCACAGTATATTCCCTATATCCCTTTGGAGAAACCTTAACGTTTCACTCCTTCACGTTACCCAATATATTGGAGAGCTATATCGGGCTCACCCGCCCTATGTTTATCACTGAACCACTCGTATTCATAATAATGCCCAAGAACCTCAACATAATCATATCACATAAAACATGCATAAAGGAAACATAACATTTCCACCTTTCAATCACAAGATATCAATACAACACAATGATATAAAAACATTATGAAAACCATTTTTCAATACCAATATAAAAGAAAAGTAAAACATGGTATTTATTTTTCTTTTAAAAAAGATGGTATGGCTTGTAGAGGAAGACGGAACTCAAATAATGGTCACAACGGCGGAGAAGTCGTTGTCACCGCATACGTACGACAAAAAAAATTCCCTTTTGACGTTTAATAAAAACTTCGTATAAAAAATATTCCTTTTGAAGAAACGTAAAAGTCAAAGGGGTTTATACACCGTATAAAAGAAGGTTGTGTGTAAAACAGAATATGCCTCAATGAATGGAGATTGAGATGAAGTCCCTTACAAAGACTGTATCTTTGGTTTAAGGATAAATCAATTACATAATTATGTGTGAAAAATGAATACACCAAATATAAGTGCATATTAAGTGTAAAATAATCAAAGGCCATTCACACATATTTAAAGGATGACATATTCAATAACTACATGTTGAACCCAAAGAAATCGAAATTGTGTTAAGAAGTTCCCTTGACAGCCTAACGGCATCACATCAAAATGAGTTGATGAGAGATAAAAAAGGGTATCTCATCACTTGGACATAAAATTTACATCAATAAAGATATATGAGAACATATCCTAACATAACAATATGTAAATTAAAAGACCCAACAAAATAAGTCTTTTAAAAAGAGGAGGGTGAAAGGTTCCCTTACCGACATGGGTATCTTTCGAAACATACACCTCGTGAAAGAAGGACAATACAACATTGATGTAAATAATCAAAAAAGAAATTATATTACACAATGAATAAAATAATGGGCAGTACATACACCACTCAAAAGAAATTGTTGCAAATGTAGCATAAATCTCACGAGAATAAAATTGAGATGAAAAATCCTTTACGAAAACTCGGCAGCCTAACGGCGCCACATAAAACTTCCAAAATAGATTGATGAGAGAGAATATGGTCTCTCATCACATGAACAAAAAAATTACAGTACGATTAATATAAAATAACATCCCAATATCAATATAGATGAGCTTTAAAAGGAATGACATAAAAGAGTGTACTTAAAAAGAAAGAGTGGAGTAGGATCCCTTACCTCAATTCCAACTTGTCTTGTTCGTTTCTTTATATTCCTGAATAATAAACTTTGGTCAATTAATAATTGAATAATTACCTCATTTAGAGATTATTATTCAGTACATATCATATATTATAATGTTATAATAATTGTTTAATAATGTTAGTTCATATCAGACGTTTTTGTCGATGTTTGGTACATGAGTCAAAAATGAACTTGTTTGAAAAAAGATTTCCCATGTAGTTATATGTAAATAATTTCTAGAATAGAATTAATGATTATAATATAATATATATCCAGTAAATATTCATTTTATACTATTCCATGTCATTTCGAGATAAAAAACGAAAAGCACCGCTCTTGGAGACGGTAGGCCGTACGTACGCATGAACTCTACTTTCATTTTTTGTCATATTAATGGAACTAAAACAAAATGATAGCGATATATATATGTTATAATTATATAATGATGTCCATAACTTAGATGTAATATATTAAATATATATCCATTATATATATGTACTTATAATAGTAAATAACATTTTTAGATAAGAAATGAAATGTACCGTTCATGAAGTCGGTAAGTCGTACGTACGCATGAACGCTACTTCCATTTCTATCACATATTTAATGGAATTGAAACATAAAGATACATAATAGTATTTTAGTTCCATTATGTTATAATATATAATATCATTAAATATATCCTTTATACGTACCACATATGGTATTAATGAATCAAATCACTTTGAGGGGGCGGTAGTCCCCACTTCCTTAAATGAAGATATCACGTTTACCCATAATGGAAACCATAAAGGTACACCATAAATTACAAACACATAAGCTTAAGTGAAACATAAAAATATTATATATCATATATAAATATAGTGTCATCTTAATGGCCACCTTTGAAGGTGTTAGAAGAATGTTGAACAATCATCGTTTCGGGAGGCAGTAATTCGCCATCCACAGAAACAGAATGTTCTGTAACCATTAGATGTAGGTGTGCGTAAGTGTAGCTAAAATAATTCTTATAAAAACATTCTAGTATATTTAAGATACTTTATTTGTTACAAATTAAATGAATAAAAAGAGTTTATGGGGTTGGAGATGAAAAATAAAACAAAAGGACCCAAGTAAAGACATTACCTTAAAATCGGGTAACTCCCGTTGGTTTGAGCTCAAAGGCTTCCTTGGGAAGACTTAAGCCCAAAGTGAGGTATCAAGGAGTAAGAGAGGGAACTGGAGAGACAAAATGGGAAGGGTTTGGCTGAGCCAAATGCTTTAGGAGTGTGGGTAAGGAGGTAGAGGTGGGGCGTTTTATAAGAGGAGAGGAGGGGCACTCTTGTAAAGTTACAAATGTTTCTTTATTTTCAAAAGTGTTTTGGATTTTAAAGGTCCCAAATTGATTTATTTCGGGGATAAGGAGATAAAGGTTCTAAATCCACTCATCCAATAGGTTTTGGACATTTTTAGGTCTTAGATATTACATTATACTTCCATTTTATTTAAATTGTTAAATAATGAGGTCATCGCTGCATCATCATGATGTCATAAATAATTTAATTTATTTAATGTCTAAAAATTATAAAACAAATACTATGATGTAGGAAATCTTTTTATCTTTCCAATGAATATTTATAGTAAAATATATGACTTGTATACCCCCATGTAAAAATTGTTTTAGTAAAACATTTCATGTTTGTGTCATTTTTACTTTAACATTAAATAAAAAGATATTTATGTCATTTTCCAACCAAAGTGGCTCCATGGGGTCCCCAAGTTGACCCATGGATTTTATTGGTTGGACATGACACATCCAATGAGGGTAGTACATGTTTCTAGGTCGTTTCATTTTATTAAAACATTATTCTTACCATAAACTACATTAATTACCTCTAATTGCAATTAAAAACGTAATAAGTTACTATTGACCAAAAATTTATTTTTATCCCATTGAACCAAATTTTACTTCTTAATGACAACCATGTATGTCGGATTTTTGAAATTCAAAACACAATGATGGGAAATTTTAATTTAAATGGGAAAATCAGTTTTTATAAGTACCACTTAGTGGTTTCACTATTCATCAAAATTGAAGTTTTTCAGAAAAATCCCAAAAAATCACCCTAAGCTATATTTGATATTCCGAATTCAAAAATGAAGTATATTTTACAAAATTAAAAACATATAAGTCACATTAATTAATTAAATAACTAATTCCCGCTGTCAGAGCAAATAGCGTGTTTTTATGAAACAATATGTATCAAAAGATTGACACTAGTTTAATTCTGAATTCAATGTGAAATTAATTTCAACGACCACTATTAGATTTAATGGTAAAAATATATTCTAATTTCACTTTAAAACCAACTCAAAAGATAATCTAATCATATAAATAAATTATATTAAAAAGTTGTTTTGTATTTAAATACAACATTTTACACTATTCATTAAAAAATGAACTTTATCGGTAAGATACCAAAAAGTTACACAAAGTAAATTTTGATGTCCCAATTATTAAGAAGAGTTTTATTTGGTCCAATAGAATGTATAAGAGTGAACAAAACTATATTTAATGATGGTTCGTCATCAAAAGGAGATAAGTGAACCTTTAGTGAAAACTAGGGCATATAAGCCTAAAATTGAATTCTTTTTGTATTTTAAGAATTTATCTTTTATTGGATAAATGTAAAAACATTTAATAACATATATAATCATATTTTAGTTCATTCTATCCATTCCCACCAATACAACGACTACATGTTAACTACCATTTAAAATAATATTATTTTATTATTAGAGTGCAATGTAAGATTCCCAAGAAACTCGTTGTTGCGTGTTGGGTACGCCATCGAGCATAGCGTCCACTTTAAAGTCATATAAATATTTTATTCACAAATATGGATAAATATGAAAATGTCATATTCTTTATTTTCCTGGGGTGTTACTACACAATCCTAAATTTTTTAGTATTTTTATCATTCTTCATCACTATTTAATTATAGGATACTGGATCCCGAGATTCATCTAGAAAAAGTAGGATGCACCATTAAAGATCAAAATCAAATAGAATAACACTTTTGACCTTGAATGGGGGACTAAACAATAGAATATGTTTCTAGGGAGAGCTTATGGTCTCACCAATGTCACCCTAAAATGAGGGGGACCCTTTATAAAATGATTCCCCCCAAATGTATCTTTATATCTTTGACTCAAGGAATTCATATTGTTAACGCCCCATGGGAATATAAGAAAATCTATGCTTTAGAATCCCAGGAGGTGAACCCAGTGGACACATTCATTGAAGATAGTTTAATTACATAATTATTTACCTACACATATTTGAGAAACCAGAGTTGTTGGGCCACCATTCTGCATTTCATTGATAAAATGTAACAAGGAGGGGATTTGGATAGTTTCTTTTGGTAATTTAGTTGAAATAAAAATCTAAAAGCGACATAATCTTCAAAAATAACTATTCCATCAGTAAAAGATTCAAGAACACAATCCATGAAATAAATAATATACAATCTCTGTTAATTTATATAATTTTCATCACTAGTGAATGTCCTTGTGGTGAATCCTTATATTGAATAAATTTCAATTCCCCCAACTAATTCATAATAATTAATGATTCACCATATTTCAGAGAAAGGGGTTGTTTTTTCAAAAAAATGGAAAGGAATGATCTAAATTGGTTTCCAAGAACTTTGATTTCAATAAATATAGAATAGAAAATGATGTGGGCCACTACCCATCCTCATTGCACCTATGAATACCCCCACAATTCTAAAAAGGGAATTCCTTGTATAAATGTTCAATAAACATGGATTGATATTTTCCAAGATGGAAGATTCCAACTAAATGTGCCTCCCCTCCACTATCGTGGCTTCAATGAAAAATGTCCATGACCCTATGCATTTATTTAAATAAATAAATAGTAACATTTAGATGCTTAACCACATATATAAGAATCATGATAGATGTGTCTTGGAAGGTATGTCAGACATGATTATGTACCACCATTGGGTGTACATTTCTTCTTCCAATATGGGATAAAATTAAACATGAATGCCCCACTTTTCCATTTGGGGGAATCATGTGGGACAATTTCATGTGACCCCCTTGGGATCTAAGAATTTATTCATCCATTCCTAAGAATATATATGAACCCTTGTGATAGGGTCTTCGTTTCGGATATCCCATGATACCTAAAATGTCCTAAGAGCCAATGTTGGAATCTTATCAACATCATAACTTGTGGAATTCAGTAGAATAAACTAATCATACAACTCTGCAAATATATGATCTTATGTGATCTTGTAAACATCCCATAGACTGATACCAACTTCTTTGTGTGTGAAGTGGATATAATTCTTCTTCCGGATCCATATACTTACTCTCTTTGTGATAATCATTGGATTCTTCTACATCTGTCTGGTCCACACAAAAATACTCATAAATGATGTCTTCCATCATCTTGGACTTAAAATCAGTACACATTCGTCTTAACATGTACACCTACATCCACTAAGTTATGACACCCCCTTTATGGGGGATGTTCTATTCTTACCTCAATCAATTCAATTGGTCTATCTTAGAGATATGTAATATAGATGATACTACTGAAATAATAACATCTGGGTAAGATGTTTTAAATCTAGGGAACAACTACTATGATGCATGCCATTGTCTATGGGAGATGTTCCCTTTTTAACCGACAAACCCATGGATGAGATTTTTTTAGTGGTAATGGTCAAGTATTCCTAGAACCAGAAGAGTGTTAGATATTTTTTTAGCTTCAGGAAATACAATTCATTATTAATACTATGGATGTAAAGTGGAATATAATAACTCTTAGGGTATTTACAGTGATACATCATCAAGGTATTCAAAAAATATAGTAGAATGGTATCAAATTCATTATCATAATAATTCAAAATATCATCCAAAATTTCCATGATATGATTACTAGCCCAATCGTCAGAGACTATGACCTTCATAGAGGCCATGGGTAACATATAAGGAATTAATGAGAACAAAATTTCTAGTGAAATATAGGTTCTGATTTTTTTAATATTTATAAATTAATCAATGTAGTTTTATCACGTGGTTCACTTGCCAATGTGACCTCACATAGGTAAATAACCCAAGTTACATGGTGCCGGCCAATTTCCAATGTGAATAAGATGTGAAGATGAGGGCATGCTAGGTCTATGGAAATGTAGATTTAGTGAAAAAACTAGCATGACAAGAGTATCAGTGTTAAGGAATGTGTATGAACTTCATGAATAATAAATTCCATTTATAGACATAGGGATCCCATTGCATATGATACACATGATCCACCTACACTATAAATTATTGTGAAATGCCTATGTGGATTTCCCTTGAAATTTTCTATTGTGTCATAATCAAGTCATAAATATCATCAAGACTTGGAATAGTGGTACATGAACATGGGAACACTAGTAAATGAAGGATTCATCAATAACCATTTTTATATAAGGATAAGAACCTATTATTCCCATTATATATAATATTGAATTGGGATATCATAGATCACACAATTCACATAGGTCATATCATAGAATGTCCAACTAAGGTCTCCACGTAGGTCCATCCGATGTGCCAACGCCATTGCGCTGGCCCCAAATAGGTTTACCCTGAAGTCCAGTGTATGTTACACCTACACTATGACCCACAAAACACATATTCACAATTTAATTATTTTTCTCAATGTCTCAAAAGTTCAATTAAATTGGACCATTTGGATCCTACTTCTAAATTACTATAAGAGTCAATGATTTTTCAATGTTCTACTCACCGTGGAATTTTAGGAAAGTCCTCAAAAACATAATGTAGTTTCTTAATACCAAAAAGAAGAATAAAATGATGTTTTATAATGAGTATTTGATATTCCTGTTGTTGAAAAGACAAAACACATTTAGGAAAAGCCTCACATAGTACAATACCACTAAGGTGGTATCCCATTAACAATCCTGAGACATTAGAAGCTTTCATATAAAGATAACTATGTATACCCATGGTTTATAAAGTGAGGACTAGCCATGTGTTGTTTCAAACATTTTCAATCACACTAAAACATAGTCAAGTCACACAATTTTACCTTATGTGGGACCCCTTCATCTCACCTAGGATATACCTGCATGATCCACCCTCAACTCACCTAGCCCTTACCAGTGTGATCCAACTTCTATCTTCACAGGCATCACATGAATGATCCATCCTTGGAACCCCATTTTCAGGCCACCCATCGAAGAGATCATCTTCCCTTGGATACCTTTTCCAAGGGGTACCATGAAGAGCCCATCCTGAAGGACTACAAAAATTTATAATCCAAGTTGATGGGAAATTATCCCTTCCTCTCGAATATACATTACCACGGTAATGGAGGTCCAACATTTATGAAGGAATATATAGTGTTTGAGGATTAATTTTGATAATATCAAAATTTTGTAAAAACATATTGCAATAGCTTATTCCCATTACATTATATCAAAATATACTATTATAGAGATTTATTTAATGAAAAAATTATCCTATTAGTTTGTTTCCATAAATTCATCATTTAGAATTAATGTGGCCCCTCATTGATGATTCCCATAGTGTCCATAGACATTAAAATTTATTAATCTATGTGGTAATACATTGTTATGTTGATGGAATTATTCAAAGTGATTCACAGAATACAAAAATTGTCTACTATTTAATCCCACATTGATCAATATTGGGACCTCGAATTGGTTATATTCCCAAGGGAGAGAATATCATGATGACTGGTGGGGGGTTTTAGAGATGGTAGAGTGAGTCCATAATTGTGTTGCTATAAAACAATTACTATGTAGAGTATGGGATTATATCTTTCAGAATGATCAATGGTATCCCCTTATGTTTTCTAGAAGTTATAGGTCTTTTTTAAGATGCATTTTTGGATGATTTCAGAGGACTTCCCAACGATAGAGGACTAGACATCGAGATAGAGATTGTGCTAAGTGTGTATTCCATTTTTTTTCTATATTAGTAAAAGGTTTTGGTTAATTTAAAAAGTCTCAATGTAAATATCATGTCCTTAAAAGATAAGTGATTTATCTATCCTAGAACATCCCTATGGGGTTCACCTATTTTCCTCTCTTAGAAATAGAACATTATTATTTGTAAATGGTTAGATTACATAAAGAAATATATTGTGATGGTGAATAATATATATCATTTTAGTTGTATTTATTATCTATTTGATTATCATTGGAGAGTCTATAGGATATCTATGATTGATTATTGATGTGGATATAACTAATTTCTAGTTATATAAGAGAAAATATTGTCAAATCATTTCAGAGAAGGAATGGGTTATAAGATTCCATTGTGATATTTTTTAGATCAATGAATGTGTGAGAAGTGTTTATGGTTTTCATGAATATGATATCCCACCCATATATTACTCATTAAATGTAAAACCCCAGAAATGCATTTTAAACAAATATAAACCTCAATATCATGCTTTATAATGTAAAAAATATTTATGAAAATTTGGATATATTAAAAAATATTTTTATTTAAATGTGACAGATATAACCTAGCTGTAGAAATTTATGTGTATGAATATGGGTAATCACAGTTTGAAATATAGGTTTAATTTTACTTCTCAATACAAAGTAATGTATTTTTTTGGAATAAATCACTCAATTTATTATAATTTCATTATATGCATTAAAAATTCAATTTTAAAATAATATTTTTATTGGATTTTGTGTGATGAAATAATAACTACTTTCTACCATGTTCAGATTTTTTTAAAGAATTAAAATTAATTTGAAAATAAATATATAAAAACTTTTAGGCGAAAATATTTGGATTTTCCAAAAATGATTGAATTTTTACGAACTGTGAACATTTATAGTTTTTCCAAATACTCTCTTTTTTCATTACATAAAAATAATTTTAAAAGAAACATTGAATTTTTTATTTTTTCAAAATATAAAATATGTTACATTCTATTTATGATAATATAAATAATTCCATTTTAGTTAGGAATATTAATTATTTTAATAGCAGCTATTTTTTTATATGTAAAACAATTTTCTACAATGAATTCATTTCCTTCTACCCATTAACATCAATACCAATTTCTGAAAAATTTAAAAACATTATTTCAGATAGATGAAAATTTAATTTTTATTTAAATGAAAATATTACAACTGAGTTTATTGAAGAGATTTTTTCTGAAAATATTGTTTTATGGATAAAAGTAAGAAATACATAATTTTATTAAAACCCATATTTTTAAACCATATAAACTGTTCAATTTTGTTTTAAAATAATTTTTAAATTATAATTACATAACTAATATTATGAATTTTCAAATTTAGTTTATTTTAATCAATATTATTTTAATTTTTATAAAACAACGTTTTATACATAAGAAATTATTTTATATATAAATCTTATATTCATCTTTTTGAGCGTTTAATTTTATATTTAAATATTCCAATTATGTGCCTTGATTTTATTAAAATGAATTAATTATTTGGAATCCTAATAATTAATATTATGTAATAAGTTCATCTTTTTATATTTTTGTAATGCATAGTAAAAATTAGTGAACATTTTTAGAGTTTTTATGGTTAAAGAATGTTAATAGGGGGATTTATACTAATAGATAAAGGTATGATTTCAACACAAACATGTATAACTCATATTTTATGGCCATTTATAACCATTATATTATCTTTTATTCAAATAACTACCCATTTAGAATAATATAAAATGGATGTGGATTTAATATACAGTTATATTTCATAAAATTACAAGGGTTTCCCATCCCAATGTTATAAAAGGAACCCCATTCATTACACTATTTAAACCACATTAACACTTCTATATTGAAAAAACAATAAAAAATCACATTTAAATATTATATATCAATGATGTATAGGTTATTTATTTTTTGAAATACCTTTACAAGAGTCCTTAATTAATTATCTAAATGAGGTATAAAAAATGAGATGCAATCATATAATCTAACCTCCTTCAATTTATTTCATCTTCTAGCTCTTAAAAATCTATGGGATTCAATATAAAATAAAATATTATGTATAATAAATAATGTTAAATATTAATATGATTATGTAACCCCTAATATCTATACAATATTCAATTAAATGGGATGTCACAGTATCGCTCATGCATGTGTGAGAACTGTCATATCCACGTAATGATGTAATTCAATTTTCAACACAATATTTCATTGTCTGTTGTTGTTATGGGTTTAATTTGGATATATTCTAAATTGTGACATTTATATTATTCTTTAATTATAATTTCAATACTACTTTATTTCCTCCCAATCCATTGGAAAATGATAACATTTTCTGTGAATAAGTGTGGAATACATCCTCCACCAAGTGATGTGATTTTATTTTCACTTAATATTTCCATTGGTGGTGATAATGATATATTTAATGAAATTATATGATATATAATGATTAAATGTGAGTTTTAAAAGGTGAACTATTATTTAAATTTCTCGTCTTCCATCGTTTGAAATGTGAAAACAATGTTCATACGTATGTATGGACTACCATCTCTAGGAATACTGTAAATCATTTTTCAATATCTAACTTTTATGGATGATTAAAAATATGTATATAAATAATATATTTTTTATTAATAAAATGATTATTATTCTTGATATGTTAGAACCATGATCGATTTACATGTACAAGAACTAATTAACTGGTATTCCTATTTATAATGTACTAGTTAACATGTAAAATTGATTATTTTGATTAGAAATTATATATAAAGGGGGTTTGTTTTTTTAGTGGTTAATATATGATATTATATCTATGTAATTAATTATGGTATAAATTTATAATAAATATAATTTTATTATATATTAGTTCATAGTTTTTTGATGAATGTAAAACATAAGGTAATGAGTTTTCATATCATATTTAATTCTTTGAGACACATTCCATATTCCCCAATTATTTATTTTATTATGTGTATTTACTTCCCATTAATTTATTTTATGATTATTTTCTGAAAAAAAAAATTTATTAACAAATCCATATAATTTCATGTATTTCATGAGTTTTAGATTTGTAGATTACTAAAGTGGTGAGTGTTCTTTGTGTGAATTTTATTTTGTAGAGACATGATGGGTCTTATACACCTATTTGTTTTTATTAGGTGTATATACAAATTATTTGACAATATATGTCATTATTATCATTATTTTAATGATATTTAACGTTTCATTTCATGTTGTTAATTCATTGGATTATCTATTAAAATGTCACAATTTTTGTTATGGATTATTTATACAATCTCATTGTTTATCAATATTTTTATGATCATGGTTCAGATGGTGAATTTCTTGACTTATCTCCAAAGAATCCAATTATTTCTCTTCTCCTCTTATTATATTTTAATATTACATATTTTCCTTTCATTTTATTTTCATTATGAATCCACGATATTGAATGACTACTTCTAAAGAAAAAAGACTTTATTTCCATCATTAATCATAAATTATTTTCAATTCATATCCATGTTTTCTCAATATGTCTTCAATTTTTTCTTATATTATCCAATAATTTTATTTAATTTATAAATAACGGTATTTAAATTTTTAGAAATTTTTTTAAATGTATCTTGTTATAATTTATCAAATCATTTATATTAGACCCTTCACAAAAAATATGAAAGGAATCATCTTTTAGGTACACATAATAAATGATAATTCCCACTATCATTACTTCTCAATTAATTGAATATTATTTTTAATATTTCTGAGGATCATTTCAAATAAAAAATTTAACAAGATATTTGGAATGGTTTTTGATTTTAAAGAAATTATTTCACTATGAGGTGGATATTTTTATTAGGAACTGATCGAGTAATCTTTTAAAGTCATTTTCCTCTCTAATTACCCCTTTGATGTTTCATATACTTTACTCATAATATGATTCTATTATATGATACACATTATTTATTTTAATGGATTGTGATAATGATTATTTTAGGATGATTCTATGAATCCCATTTAATTCTAATTTTTTAATTATTATATGATTAAACCATTATGAAAACCACTTCTTTTCTTTGGGTTATGCAATGATGAAATATTTTCGAACCCAATTTCTTTTTAATGGGTCATGATATGTTATAATGATCAACTATTTATCAAACCCTTTTATTTTCTATTAGTTTATTATCTAATGAATGGTTTCTGATCATATGGAACATGTATATATGATTTCCATTATGTAACATGTTGTCCTGGATTTATTTATCCCTCTAATTCATAGGATAATGCTGGATATTCCATGAGATAATAATGACTATAATGGTGGATAAACCCAATTGAATAAGAGACACATTACACAATGATAGTATTTAGAGTGAACAAGGAATTTGGATATCATGTAATAGAATGTAAACTTAATCCATTATCATAATCATGGAAATGATCTTGACTAAGGAAATGATTTTTATTCATTTGTGTATTCCAAAAAATCATGTCTTATGCTAATGTAATTCTCCAATGACTCGTGTTCTTTTACTACCTCATTATTCAAATCTTATGAGAAACCATAATTATTTTAATGATAAGATATTAAGTAATTTAATATGGATGTTATGGTTTTCAAATGTAAATATCATGTTCTCGTACCATTATGATCATTTTATGACTATGTAATCATTGAGATCTCCTTTGTTTATACATACTGAGTATCTGATCTGACACATTAAATTGTATCCTTTCCCTAGTCTATGAAAACTGTTTTAATGTGTGATATGCATCTAGGGATATAGTTATAATGAACATAGTGTGTGATGATGCATATATCTTATGAAAATGATTTTTAAGTATCTATGTTTCTCTATACACTAAATACATATGATTCTGGTGTGAATATAACATTATATATTGAATATTCATAAAATAATACATGGTATTTATGTATGGGTTTTTATTTTTGGTATTATAGAAATTATTAGTTATATATGTAATCTCGGATGATAGAAATTTTTTAATAACCCTTACGATAATCATATTTCTAGTATAATATCCTACGTTATGGAAATGAAATAAGTGTTGTTCTCATAGGAAACCACCCATATATGGGAACAAAATTGGGATGTTTTTATTTGGAATATATTTATCTAGTTTTAATAACCTTGAAAAGGTTTGGACAGGTATATATCATCCATCATTCTAGTACACTATTATTTAATCATTACTACACACCTAATTTGACACTCTTGAAGGATACAATTGGGTTAATTCCATATTTATTTATGATCCATTATAATGGATTTTAATAGATGATGACAATTTTTTAATGAGGATAATCATAAGGTGTCCTAGAAGTAAATGAAAGTTCCATATTATAGGTATGGTATAAATTATGTTTCACGATCTGGTGGTTTCTAAATATGATTATTTTTTCTCACAATATGCTTTTTGGTTTCATTTAATCTATATTTGTTACACCCCAAGATTTTATAAGATATATTCCTTTTAATTTCATTCATATCTTCGGTTTTATGCTACACCAAGATTATCTTTTTCTATACGCACACCATATTAGCTTCCAGTATATGCAACACTATTCTTAGATCATGTGACACACAATTTCAAGTTCGTTTCATAGTAGTTATTCTACGAAACATTGAGTGTGTATATATATATATAATTCAATGTATAAATGAAATATTGTTGGATTCTGTTATATGCAACAACGATGGAGTCTGGCACTACACGCAACCCATACTTGGCTTGCATTACACGCAATCGCGACCTTCCTCGATAGCGTGTGTTGTACGCAATACCAGGTTTCACTAAACAATGATATATAGTTATAATATTATCATAAACTAGCATTTATGAATTTTATTTACTAAATTTTTATTTTTATAACTTTATTATTCATCTTACACATTTTCTAGAACAGTATATGAGAACAAAATGAATCTTTCGAGTAAGATAAGTATTTTTTCAAAACATGCAGATTGACCGCCTTTTGATGGAGAACCCACATTAAATCTATTTTTTAACATCTTTATACATTAAATTTGACATAATAAAATTCATATTTTAAATCAGGATATAAAAATTTAATTGGGATAAATTTTTGAGATTTTTCTCATAAGTTTGTTATTTTGATGAATAGTAAAAAGAAGATATATTTTAATTAAAAACAACTTTTTTCATCGTAATGTTTTATATATTTAAATTATAATTATAAATGGTTTTAATGTATAAATAGAATATATTTTTAACATATAATATAATTTATTTCATTAGAATTTATTTTACATTGAATTTATAGGTAAAATCATTTCAATCTTTTGCAATGTTTTAACTTTTAAAACTCATTTTCTTAACAACGAGATTAATATTAAATTAATTTCTAAAAGTTCTGTGATTTGAATATGGAAAAATGGATTCCATATTGGGAATCAGTAGGTCCAAATTATTTTAATAGGCTACTTTTTATTTCTTGGAACTATGAATAATAACTACGACAAACTTTATTTACCATAGTTAAAGGTAAATTAGGTAATTAAGGGTAACAATAATATTATATAATTACCCTAATACATGTAATAATATAATTTAATGATTATATTTTACCCTAAATAATAATTTGGTAGATATTGAATCTAATGGAACCCCCTTGTATTTGATTAAGACCTTTTATTTATTTTATTTTAAAGGAAGTGAAATGTCTCACTCAAACTTTAATAATTAGATAATTTTTAATATATATTTATACATAATATAAATTCTATTATAAATAATCATTTGAAGTAAAAAGTGTTTTTATTTATCATGGTATTTTATTTGTAATTTTTTATAAATATTTTAATTACCTTAATAGGTTATACATCAATGATGAAAAAATTATTTATTTAGTGTGAAATCAATAATATAGTTTTATTAAAATAAAAATACCTATCAAAAGGACCTAAAAAGTGACCAAACATTATTTGTTGAGTATATCAATATGATTATAATCCAATGGTCGATTGGTGGACCATTTGGAGCCCTATAAAATGGATTTGTACATTTATAGTATTTTATTTTAAATGATTTCAAAGTTGTCCCCTTCATAATTTAATAAACATAACAATTTATATGTTGTGATTTTAAGATGATAAATTCGTGTAAAAATATTATTATGGAATTTATTATGTTTATCTTTATCGTAGGATTCTATTTCTAATTTTTATGCAACAAATAAGTATATTAAATAATTGTAAAGAAATGTAGTAGTAATTATTTTTTTAAGAGATATACCAAATAAATGGTTTTAATAATATTAAAATAAATAATTTATTAACAAATTAATGTTACCCATGAATTTTGTTGACGAATATGTTATTTTTGGGATCCATTATATATATTTTTTTGAAATTATCTTCTGTGTGGTTTTTATTTAAATTCAAATAATGAACAATGCCAAAATTGACACTATTGATATTTTATAAAATAACATATCACTAAATTATATAAAAATCACAAAAATATTAAAAAACTACAAATTGAAAATTATATTGTAGAAACTATTATTATGTAAACAATTATAGGAAATTTAAAACATTTAAGTATGTTTTTATAACAATTTAAAATTTAGAATTTTATTACGTCAAATAAATTTAAATAGATTACATAAAGATAAATCAAGTTGATAAGGTTTAAAATAAACATAAAACATGAATAAATGTTATTGGGTGAATATATTACAACACTATATAATCTCATATTTGTAATGAGTCATTTTTAGAGGTTTTTATGTGGGGTTTAATTTTATTATGAATTAATATTTTTTTGGTTTCCAAAAGTGCCCCTCTCCTCTCCTATATAAGGGCACCTCCTTCCATATCCTCTTCACACACATTTGAGCCTTCAATATCGTCCAGACCTTGTCCATTTCACTTCTCCACTTCCATAGAAACCTTATAGATGTCCTGGTCTGCTTTAAAGACCAGCTTCAGTGTCCTAAGAGGAAGTTAAGAGGAGCTGTGTCGAAAAAGAGGTAATCTCTTCAACCGATTCTTTCAAGTTTCTTTCTTCTTAATCTTCATCTTCTTTATTTGTTTCAGCACAAATTAACAACATCAGTATCTATCATATACTTATATGTTATTATAAATATGAAACAACCCTATTAACCTTCTATCCATCCTACGAAAAATGAAATCACCGCACGTGCACACATACGGAATACCATCTCCACGTCGTGGTGTAATCTATTTTTCCACCACCACCTTACATGGATGGGTATAATGGTGTAATGAATAAATATATATAGTTATTGAAACATCATACTAATACTGAGATATAATATATCATCCACTCCAATTCATTTCAATAATTATGGGAACAATATCATCGCTCGTGCGTACGTACAGATTACCGTCTCCATGACGCGTTGAGATTCATTCTCCATGTTAACCAGTATAGAATTATTATAAAGTATATATGATGAATAATAATGAAATATATGACATGATAATTATAATGGATTTATTTATATATATATTTCATCTATTTACTTCTATTCAAGTCAATAAGGAAAAGAAAACAGAGTTCATGTGTACGTACGACCTACCGTCACCATGAACGGTGTATTCCATTTCATTTATCAATATTATATATATATATATATAATGAATATATATGATATATAAATCATGATTTACATTCTGGAAGTAATTAAATCATTATATAATTAGTAATAATATCAAGAACAACAAGTCCAAAAACATACGATAATTAAAAAGATTTTAACCAAAACGCTGCTTTAACATGGAATTTACAAAAGAACGGGAAATCTAATGTCATAAGTGAACCATATATGAAATCATAACAATGAATATGATTCTATAATATGTCAATGAAATTATTATATAGGAGTTTTGGATATGTACGAATCATATCAGACCTAATGTAAGGGATAATTTTTCATTCTCATTTTTATCTGAGATTGCTTATACATAAGTATTTGCTGGGGTTATATTTTTCATCCATGTCCATACAAATGTTTTTTATAAAGTGTTTAATATTATTCAATATATGTTTAAATTCATGTTTACCTCTATTTGACTTTTACATTTTTTATAGAAGTAATCTTTCTTTTGTTTACCACAAGACGAACTTTTTGACTTTTTCGACAAAAGTATGAGAAAAAAGTTTTTTTTAACTTATACAGCATGAATGGATTTTTACGGTTTCAAAACGCCTAATTTTCATTATGTTTACTCTATAATATTTCATGATTATTTTCATAATATATTTTTCTTTTAAAATTTCATGGCATTTTGTGAAAATAAAATGATTTTGAAGGAGAAAGGATATTTTCCTCAAGAATTCATCTAAAGTGTTCTATCAAAACTATTTTCCATCTAAGATGACATTATAGAATAGGTTTATGATTCATGTATAACACATCTATTGTTAACATGGTTTTATTATTATTATTATGAAATGATATCCATTTGTTTTATATAGATTATGTTATGATGGGATGATGTTTCTGAACCTATTTTATTCTTTGGGTTATGATAAATGATTTATGTTGATTTTGTGGCACACGAAAAAATGATTTCATTATAAGATGGGTGGGACCTATATATCACTCAAATGAATTGGGTAAAGATTTATATCTCGTGAGATAGAAATAGCTGGAACGACTAGTTAATCAAGTTCCGTGATACAGGAATGGAACGAGGAATAAACTCGATTCAGTATGGGACTTTGTCCACTAAAAAGGCCTTAGCAGCAATTCCTTCGCTACTTTGGAAATCATGTAATGATATTGTTGGTTTTCTACAATTAAATGTTTTATTCCCATTCTATTTTTTCATGATTGATGTTCCATTTTGATCTATGTATTATGCACTGCCTTGCATTATGTCATTGCTCAAGATTTTGATGTTTAAACATTATGTTAATGATTTTTTAAGTTCAAATGTATATTGTTAGTTTTATTTAATCCATGCATACCCTTATTGATAATTTGAGCTCACCCTCTATATGTTTTCTTTTCTCAAGGATAAATATGAATCTTTTAGGTAAGAAAACAAAAGGGGAAGAACTTTAGGTGAGATGATGAAGATCTTTCACCATGATTAGAAGATTTTGTTCCATGCTTCCAAAGACACAAAACTAGTGTGGTCAATGGGTGTCTGTTTTTGTTATGTATTATGTATTCTGCGAATGTATTGTAATGTCTATGTACATCAAGATTTGGGTCTTTAGAGTTCGTATTCGAGAAAAGTTTTAATTAACCTTTGGAAACTAGGATGCGAAAACATTATTGGAATTCCTAGAGATATTTCTAAGGTATGTGTAGGGATGTCTCTAAAGATAAGTATATGTATTGGTTATAATACTAGAATTATGGTAACGATCTTAGAATTAATCCTAAGATGTTATATATTGAAGGTACTCCCCTTTTATTATGTTGTTTTCCTAGCATGATTTTTTCATCTTACACTATTTTTTTTGGGTTTTAGAAAATGGCTAGAAACAAGAAGATTCACGATAATGGAGAATATAATAGACAATGGAATGATATTCTTCATGAGCAACCAAAAGAAACGGTATTTGGAAGTCCAAGCATCATTATTATTCCTAATCAGTACTCTCATAATATGATAAACAATCTCCACTTTTGTATGTATTCTGACTCAGCTAATAAGATAAATATGTATTTTCATGATGATCAGAGAGAAAAGAAAGTTCAATTTACCTCATGTAAATTTGTTGGAAGAGGAATCAAGGATAATGTTAAAAAGGAACTGGAAGATGATTTGGGTGTGGAAAGGAAGGACACAAAGCCAGTAAATGTAAAGGAAAAGGTTCAGTTAACACCATGGACAAGTATAATGGTATTGCTAAGACATCTACAATGGTTAAATGTCTTAAATGTGAAATTTATGGCCATTATGCAAACCCATTCCCTAAGGTAAAGTCTCAAGAATAGAATCAACATGGTCGTATGGGTAGTATTTTTGTTGATGATGATGAAGTGGCTACAAATGATATGTGAGATAAAAGAATTATTCAAGATCGGTCAATGGTTTAAGAAGGTAGTAGAATGATTACTTTTTTATTAAGAGTAATGTTGTATTTGTAATCTCATGCAACTATGGAATAAAGACACATCTAAGGATTATTACACAATTTCATTCCTAAAGTATTTGAAAGTATATATTCAATGGTACAGGTAACCATGAAAGATAATTCAGATATTTTTCGAAAGAATATGATATGCACATAATGAATGGATAAAGAGAAAATAATATGTTTGATAGTATTAATGAGCTCATGATTGATATAAGGACAAAGTTACATCATGGTTTGAGTAAATAGAAATTTTTGGATTTTTGTATGTGGAAAGGGTTAATGTTTGACAGCATTCATGTCTTTCACTAAGGTTCAATGGGTATTCATTTTTTCAAGAGAATACATGATTAAAGTATTCATATTTTTGTAATGCGATCAATAAGATATATCTTATGATATATGGAGGATAAATAATGGTATCCACATGCTTGTTATATGACCTTTCCAGTAACCATTTTCTTTATACTATGAGATTGTACATATGTATTTTGGATAAGTCTAAAGAATGGAATAGATTATGTTGGACACAATTTAATATTGTTTAATGGTAAAAGTTAGTTTGATATTATTTATGGGGTGTTATAATAGTGAATTTTTTGAAAAAGGACAACCTGCAGGACGAGTGACAACCCATAGATGTACTTATGTATATTTGATAACTTTTACTAACATTTTGTTTGCGACAGATGGAATGACCCATCATTCTATTGCAAGATCTGCTGACACTTCTCGAAAGACAAATTCAAGTTCATTTCTTTAAGAGAAGAAGTGGAAATTGTTCAACGCAAGAACAATAGTGAAAATGTACCAAAATCAAGTAAGAATTTATTTTAATTAAAAAAATTCATCATCATTAGGGAAATGATCTTGACAAACAAAAATGATGTAATACTGCCCTTATATCTGATTAATCATTTGGTAACTTAGATCATCACAAATTTATGGATTTATGATTGTTGCATTTTTTCATAGCCATGTTCTCTACCACACATCATGTAAACTTGATGGTTATATTTTTCTTCCATATACATATTTTCACCTATGTTCTCCTATGTGTAAACCCAGTGATTAGTTACTTTGGTTAATCGTTACGTTTCATACTTTAGTTTTTTAAATTGAGTTTTATTATTCCTTTTTACGATGTGAGTTTCTATGAAACAAACTTTCAAGTAGTAAACCATTTATAACCCCGATGAATTTTGAGGGCGAAATTCTTTTTAAGGGGGGATGAATGTAACACCAGGAGATTTTATAAGATATATTCTTTTTTATTTCTTTAATTTCTTCTATTGTACACTAAACCAAGAATAATTGGCACTATATGTAACACCGTATTAGCTTGCAGTATACGCAACATTATTCTTTGATCATGTTACAGACAATTTCAAGTTCGTTTGACAGTAGTTAATCTATGAAACATTTAGTGTGTGTGTGTATATATATATATATATATTCAATGTAAAAATGAAATATTTTTGGATTCTGTTATATGGAACAACGAATGAGTCTTTCACTACACGCAACCCTGACTTGGCTTGCATTAAACGTAATCACGACCTTCCTCGATAGCGTGTGTTGTACGCAATACCAGGTTTCACTAAACAATGATATATAGATATAATATTATTATAAACTAGATGTTATGAATATTATTAACTACATATGTAATTTTATAATATTATTATTCATCTTACACATTTTGTAAAACATTTTATGAGAAAAGAATAAAATTTTCGTGTAATATAATTATTTTTAAAAATATGCAGTTTGGCCACCTTTCGATGGTGCACCCACATTAAATCTAGTTTTTTACATTTTTATACGTAAAATTTGACATAAAAAATTCTTCTTTTGAATCAGGATATAAAAAGGTACTTTGGAATTTTTTTTGAAATTTTTCTGATAGTTTTCTTATTTTGATGAACAGTAAACACAAGCTATATTTTAATTAAAAATAACTTTTTTCATCACAATAATTTATATGGTTAAATTATAATATAAAATGGTCATAAAGTATACATTGAATATATTTTTACCATTTCATATAATTTTTGTCATTATCAATGATTTTACATTGAATTCATAGGTAAAATTATTTCAATCTTTTGAAATGTTTTAACGTTTAAAACTCATTTTCTTAACAACAGGAATAATTTTAAATTAATTTATGAAACTTCTGTGATTAGAATTTGTAAAAATGGATTCAATATTTGGACCCAGTAGGTCCAAATTATGCTAATAGGCTACTTTTTATTTTTGGCACTATGAATAGTACCTAAGTTAAATTTTATTTACCATAGTTAATGGTAAATTAGGTAAATGAGGGTAAAAATAATATTATAAAATTACCCTATCTCTTTTCCTAATATAATTAAATGGTTATTTTTTACCCTAAATCATACTTAGGTCGAAATTGAATCTAATGGAACCCCCTTGCATTTGATTAAGACCTTTCATTTATTTTAACTAAAAAAAGTGAAATGTCTCACTCAAACTTCAATAATTAGATTATTTTTAATATATAGTTATATAGAATATAAATTCTATTATAAATAATCATTAGAAATATAAATTTTTTTTCTTTATCATGGTAATTTATTTTTAATTTTAAAAAAATATTTTAATTACTTTAATAGCTGATACATTAATGATGATGAAATTATTAATTTAGTGAAAAATCAATAATATAGTTTTTTAATAAACAATACCAACCAAAAGGACCATAATCTTTACCAAACATTATTGGTCGAGTATATATATACCCCAAACATCCAAGGAAAGATTTGTGGACCATTTTAAGCCTTATAAAACCGTTTAGGACATTTATATTATTTTATTCTAAATGATGTCAAAGATGTCACCTTCATAATTTAATAAATATAATAATTTAAATGTTGTGATTTTAGGATGATAAGTTAGAGTAAAAATATTATTATGAAAGGTATTATATTTATCTTAATCATAGGATATTATTTTTAATTTTTAGGAAACAAATAAGTATATTAAATAATTATACTAAAATTTTTTAGTTATTATTTTATTAAGAGATATACCAAATTAATGGTTTTAAAAATAGTAAAATAAATAATATATGAAAAAATTAATGTTTTTCATGAAATTTAATGATGCATATGAAATGTTATGGATCTATTATATATTTTTGGTCGAAAATATATTTTGTGTTGTTTTTATTTAAATTCAAATAATGAATAGTTTCAAAATTGACAATATTGTTATTTTATAAAAATAACATATTTAGAAATTATTAAAAAATATAAAAAAAATATAAAAACTACAAATTGAAAATAAAATTGTATAAAGGTTATAATATATCCAATTTAGGAAAATTGACAACATTTATGTATATATTTATAAAAATTTAAAATTTAGAATATTATTACCACAAATAAAATTAAATTGATTAAATAATTATAAATCACGTTGATAAGGTTTAAAATAAACTTAAAACATGTATAAATTTTATGGGTTGAATATATTAAAACCCTATATAATTTCATATTCGAATTAAGTAATTTTTTAGGTTTTAAATTTTGGTTTAATTTTATTATTAATTAATATTTTTAAGGTTTTCAAAAGTGCCCTTCTCCTCTCCTATTTGAGGGAACCTCCTTCCCTCTCCACATAACACACATTTTTTCCTTCAAGATATACCTAACCTTGAAAATTTCACTACTAAGAATACATAGAATCCTACTAGAGGTCCTGGTCTTATTCAAAGTACAACATTAGTGCCCTAAGAGGAGGATACGAGGAGCCGCGTCGAAAAAGATGTAATCTCTTCTACCGATTCTTTAAATTTTCTTTCTTCTTCAACATCTTATTCTTTATTTGTTTCTCATATATTAATAACATAAGTATAAATAATATAATTATCTGTTATTATAAATATGAAACAACCCTATTTCACATTCTATCCGTCCTACGAAAAACAAAATCACCACACGTGCATACATACAGATTACCGTCTCCTCACAGTGGTGTAATATGTTTTTCCACCACCACCTTACATGGATGAGTATAATGGAGTAATGAATTACTATATATAGTTATTTAAACTTCATAATGATTCTGAAATATTATATCATCCACTCCAATTCGATTCAATAATTATGGTAATGATATCATCGCTCATGCATACGTACAGATTATCGTCTCCACGACGCGATGAGATGCATTATCCATGTTATCCACTCAACAATTATTATAAAGTATATATACTTAATAATAATCAAATATATGTCATGAAAAATCGACTTGATTTATGTATATATATATTTCATCTACATACTTCCATTCGAGTCAATAAGGAAAAGAAAATAGTGTTTATGTGTACGTACGACCTACAGTCTAAATGAACGGTGTATTTAATTTCATTTATTTATCTAATATATATATATATATATACTTAATATATAGGATAAATAAATCATTATTTACATTATTGAAGTAATTAAATCATGATATAAGTAATAATAATATCAAGAACAACATGTCCAAACATGTACGATAAATAAAACGATTTTACCCAAAACCCTTCTTTAACATTGAATTTATAAAATAACAGGTAATATAAATTCATATGTGAACCATATATGATATCATAAAAATGAATATGATTCTGTAATAAGCCAATGACATTATTATACAAGAGGTTTGGATACGTATGAAGCATATCAGACAAAAGGTAAGGGATAATTTTTCAATCTCATTTTTATCCGAGATTGCTTATATGTAATTATTTACTGGTGTTATATTTTTAATCCATTCCCATAAAAATGTTTTTCATAAAGTGTTTAATATTATTCCATGTATTTTTAAAGTAATGATTACCTCTATTTTACTTTTACATTGTGTTATGGAAGGAATATTTCTTTTGTTTACCATAAGAGGAACTTTTTGACTTTTCTGACAGAAGTACGAGGAGAATGTTTTTTTAACATATACGACATGAACGAATTTTTATGGTTTCATAAAGCCTAATTTTGATGAAATTTACTCGACAAGATTTCATGATTATTTTAAAAAATCATTTTATTTTAAAATTTAGTGGCATTTTGGGAAAAGAAAATGATTTTGAAGAAGAAAGGATATTTTCCTCAAGAATTCATTTCATGTGTTTTATCAAAACTATTTTCCATCTAAGATGAAATTATTTTGTACTTTTATGATTCCAGAATAATGTCTCTATTGGTTACATGGTTTTATTATTATTATGACGAAAGGATATCTATCTATTTTATATGGATAATGTTATGATGGGATGATGTTTATGAACTCATTGTATTCTTTGGGTTATGAAGAATTATTTATGTTTCTTTTGTGGAATACAAAAGAATGATTTCATTATGAGATGGATGGGACCTATATCTCTCTCCAGTGAATTGGGTAAAGATTTATATCTCATTAGATAAACATGGCTGGAACGGAACATTAATCCAGTTCATTGATACAGGACTGGAACGAGGAGTAAACACGATTCAGTAAGAGACTTTGTCCACTAAGATGGTCTTGGAAGTAATGCCTTGGCTACTATGGAAATCGTATCATGTACATATTGGTTTCACACAATTACATGTTTTATTCCCATGCTATTTTATCATGATTTATGTTCCATTATGATCTATGACTTATGTACTACCATATTTTATGACATTGATCAATATTTCGATGTTTAAACATTATGTTCATGATTTTTTAAGTTCAAATGTATATGGTGTGTTTAATTTTCTCCATGCTTACCCTTACTAGGAATTTGAGCTCACACTTTATATGTTTTTGTTTCACCAAGATGTAAATAAAGGTTTTATGTAAGAAAACAATAGGGGATGAACATTAGGAAAGATGTTGAAGATCATTCACCATGATTAGAAGATTTTAGTCCAAGCTTCCAAAGACACTAAACTAATATGGTCTTTGGACGTCTATTTTTGTTATGTATTAAGTTTTCCATGAATGTATTTTAATGACTATGTATTTCAAGCTTTGGGTATTTACACTATATTTAAGAGGAATTGTGTTAATACTGAATGTGATAGAAAATGGACTAATTTTCCAAATGCGAAACCAAGTGAAATGACATATCAAATCTAAAAATATATGATTTTTCATATTTATATATATCATTATATGATTAAAAATCTAAAAATGGGAATTATTGCTAAGATAGTGAAGAAAATAAGAAAAATGAGATTCATGGAGACCATATGAGAAGATGGTTAAGATTATTACATGTCGATAATGTGGTAATATACACACAGTGAAGTATCTTTTAGGAACAATAGGACTTATTATATGTGAAAAAGAAGGTCGTATAGAAAATAAATGTTTAGTAAACATAAATAGCCTGATGAAGGTATTTAATGTTTGTAAAAAATTACCACATATAGTATGTTGTCTCTTGTGTGGGGAATATGATAATTTTCATAGTAAATGCCATAATTTATTGGTCAATTCTTAGATGAAGAAATGTTATATGATATTTCATCATTGATGTCGATGTATTGACGCATTTATATACAATTATTTTACAATAATCTAATATACATTTTTATTAATAATATTATATTATATAAATCTTGAAAGATAAAAGGATTACTCTATAAATTATTTTCATGATGTGTATGTAGGCATGATCATAATTATATTGATAACCTAGAAACATGATTAAATGGAATGTTTTTATTATTTTAAACACACATGAGTTAGGTAATGGTGACCCTTCATGTGTTTCTGATGTTTAATGAGAAGTGATCAATTTAAATAAATATATTACTCATATTAATATGTTATCTTGGAATATATTGGTGACCTTAGAACGAATTATTGATTTGATAAAAAAGTTTATTATGTTATCATTGATCATTTTATTGAATTTTTTGATTTCTGTAATATATTGTACAGTATGAAATTTTTTTAATGAATAAGGGACGGATAATTTTTATAAGAATATATATTTTCATTATGTTTTTATGGCGATTTTTTAGTGTATAATAAAATTATTCACATGTTCGATATGTGAAATTATGATTTACATTAAGTTGTATAGGGATAAATATTAATTTTTATTATAACAAAATTGATCAATTCATTCAAATTTATAGGTGTTGATTTCGGTCAAAAATATTTTGGAGGAGACAAATGGTTATCTACTTATAGACATGTCCATATTAAACATTGGGTGTTATTATTAAGGATTTGTGTACTTAATTATTATTAATCTATATTGGATAAACAATGATAATAAGTTTTTTTGGTAAATATCTATATCAAGGAAAATGAATTGAAATTATTTTGTAGTTATTTTGATCTATTAATTGTGAATTTTAGTTCATAAAGAATGCAAAATTCATCTAGAATATACATATAATGTAGTAATAGGAGAAGAGGAAATTAATAAAAATTAAAAAAACAAATGAAAATTTTCTTATCAAATGGGAAAAAATTGTATATTTATTTCATTGTGTTATATATAATGATAGTTAATGAAAAACTCATCATTCCAAAAAAAATATGAAATAAAAAATTTATAATATCACATTCATTTCTAATGATCTTATGCCATTCTAACACATGTAATATTTATGGTTTTTTGGTCATTATTGTTTTTATAAACATCTTATCTATCACTATATAGTACCCCCTTGCCTCTAGTATTTATATCAATGTTTATATTTTAACCCCCCAAAATTGTCATCCTTATTTACGAACTCCGTTTTTTTCATGTTACATTTATGTTTCTCATATTCTCTTTTTAAAGGTTGTATTGTTATCCATCTATATGATATGGGTTATTAGTAATGGTATTTTGAAATAATGAACAATTGATGATCAATATGACATTATCAGGTTTCAATTTATTTAATAAGGTAATAATTTAACACCTTAATTTTCTAATGTATATTAATCCTGATTACTTTCTTAACACAAAAAACCAATCATTAAACGACTTCCAACATATTATTAAAATCTTATTTTTTTATTTGAAAATTATTAAACACCATTTGAATTTATGGATATGAATATGAGTAATAAAATAATTAAATATCTATTTAATGATTATACTCAAAAAAATTAATTACCAAATCTTTTTAAATAAACACACGATTCTTAGTAAATTGAATTTATTCTTCAAAAGATAATTTTATTCAAAATTAAATTTTGTATCTTTTTCCCCATGGAAATTATAATTAATTTATACTATATTTATAAATTATATTTTATAAATGTATATATTTGAAATAAAAAAATAAAACTACTCATAGGGTGAAATTTTGGGATACTTATAAAATTATTGATTTTTAAGTGAATTGTAGAAAATAATGTATTTTTCAAATACTCTAATTTAATTTTGTTAAATGATGTAATTAAATAGACCCTTAAATATTTAATATTCAAAATGATACATATGACCTATTTTATTAATAAAGTTTTTTCAAATTCACTTTAATTTTAAATTATCATGAATATGACATAAAATATTTCTTATTCATGAAAACACATTTTCGTAAAATCTATTTATTATCCCATTTTACACATTTTTAATAAAATTAATTTGTTTTAAAGAATTAATTTTTTCTAAAAAAACTTATTTTATTTTTTTATATGATCATTTCAAAATTATCTTATAATAAAATTTTTTGAATTTTTTATAAAAATATTGAATCATTGATGAATAAAAAATACTGATTTTTTTTAAACTACCTTATCATTAAATAATTTATGAAGATAAATTTTGATTTAAAAGGTTTTTATATGTTTAAATATTTAAATTATATAATTAATAATCCAATATCAGTAATTTTCATTTATTTTATGTTGAATGATTAAATATTTTTTTACTTATGAAAACCATTTCATTGGAATATTATTTTTATCATGTTATACAATAATAATTTTAAAATAAATTATACAATTTATTTGAGTTTAATTTTGTAAAATTGAAAAAATATTTGGATAAAAAATTAATAATATTGGGTATTAATTTGAAATTAATTTTCTATCATAATTAGTAGTAAATAAATTAAACATTTTTTTTCATAGTTACTGTTACATCTGGTTTATATGGGGAATTAAACAAAATGGTAGGTGATTTTTTTTCAACTAAACATTTATAAATACTATTTTATGGACATATTTAGACCTTTTTCTATCATAATTTCTTTTTTACATTTTTCTGTAATTTGGTGGGGGATTGATTTAATATATTTTATTGTTTTTATAAATTTCTTGTGTCTCCCCTTCCCATCATATAAAAGGACACCCCCCATTTATCCTCATAATCTATTATTGAAAGATATCTCACAAATAATACCTATGTAATTAAATTATAATATTACCTATAATAATTCATTGGTTCCTTTTGTAAAATACATTTTTAATGGTCCTTAATAATAGATTAAAAGATGTTATACTGAAGATGTGGTAATATTCACACCTGAGCTCTTTCAATTTATTTCTACTTATATATCATTTAAATATGTTGTATTGATAAAAAAATAATATATTCAGTATCATAAATATATTAAAATGTTATTATTATTATGGAAACCCCAATATACACCTTCTATTCCTAATATGGGATTTCAATGTATCGCTCGTGCATACGTGTGGAATATCATCTCCACCTAGAAATATAAATAATTTTCAATCACAGTAATTCATGGATGGTTATTATTATACGTTAAATGTTTATATATGATATATATCAATTAATTATTCTTATATAATTATAATATCATATCAATTTTATTACCATTCAGTCCATTTAAAATTTATTACGTCACATGTGCATACGTGTGGCCTATAGACTACAAAAAAAGTAATGCGATTAATTTATGATTAATATATAAATGGACGAAAAAAAAGATTTATGTAATTAATATTATATATATATATATAAGAATTATTCTTTTAAGGTTAATTATTATGTAGAATTATTTTTTCTATACACTAAAAAGTGAAAACAAAAATCATATATATGTATGGAATGTCATCTCCATGAATAATGAAAATCATTTTTACACCCATCTATTATGGATGATTTGAAAAATTTATAAAATAAAAATTTATTACATATACAAAATGATAAATATTCTATAAATTATTCATCTATGGTCCACATAATATGAATATAACTAACAAACTGAGAATTTTCATT
This sequence comes from Viscum album, assembly GCA_963277665.1. Taxonomy (NCBI): domain Eukaryota; kingdom Viridiplantae; phylum Streptophyta; class Magnoliopsida; order Santalales; family Viscaceae; genus Viscum; species Viscum album. Next base: position 688,720,166 of record OY728162.1, on the reverse strand, counting down.
AAAAATTTAAAATTTTACACTCAGAAGCAACGATTTTAATAAGGAACTAAGGAAAAGGTGGCTTTTAAAATTTATAGTGGGTCAAATGTGATACAATAAGTATTTTAATTATTATTTCATAAAATTATAATAAATTAAAAAATTACAAATTATGTTATATAAATTTTGAATAAAGTTTAATTTATGGTAAAAGATTTATGTCCAACATTAATTCTATTCAGACACATTCCATATTCACCAATTGTTTATTTTATGTAGTGTTTGTACTACCTATGAATGACATTTATGATTCATATCATGACAAATATGGGGATATAAAATTCTATATATTTTCATCTCTTTAATGATGTTTTGATTAAATATTACCAAAGTTATTAGGGTTCACCATCTCCAAATTGTTTCATTGAGTCATGATTTATGTTATACACCTTTTTATGTTTATAATATGTATATACTGACACATTTATATGTTTTGTCTTTATTATCCTTATTTTAATTATATTTAATGTTACCTTTTTTGTTATTATATTACGGTTATTACAACTCAAATGTTGCAAATGAAGTAATGTATTTTTGTTAAAATCCAATTATTTATTGATATTGTTTCTTATCAAACATATAATGATGAAATTGTATGGCCTATCTCTCTATAATCTGAATAATTTCCATCACTTATGTATATTTATGAATATTAACATTTTTCCATCCATTTTATTAATCTATATAAACTGAAATAATGTTTATTAGAGAAAAACAATTATTCCTCTCTTCAGTTAAAAATCAATTTTATTTCATATAAAAGTTTTCTAAAAACATTTTCATGAATTTTATTACATTTAAAATAAGATTATATAAATTCATTTCATCTATTGATTTAATTTTAAAAATGTAGTTTAAAATTAATCATTACTTTTTTTGAATGACATGCATTTTAATCATGAATAAAAATGTGAAAGGAATCATTGTGTTTATAGAGACGAATTAAATGTAATTTATTACCAACAAAACACTCAATTATTTTAAGGATACATTAAATGTTTACATGAATAATTTTAAAAACAAATTTCATAATAATTGAGAATTTGGTGGATTTTAAATAAGTATTTTAAATTGGAAAAAGGTATTTTCCTCACGAAATATTCACGTAATATTTTAAAGGTATTTTTCATCTATGATAACATCATTGTGGTTAATTCGTATTTTCAATGTATATGACCCAGTAATACCTTCCACTTATTATATTTGGATGGATACAGATGATGAATATTTTATGATGATTCTATAAAAAACACTTTTTAACATAGGTTTATTAGGTTATGTTGAATCATTGATGAAACCAATTTATCATTCATGGGTTATTTTGTAATGAAAAGGTGAAATATTCATAAAAAAAGTATTATATTTCATATTTGACTCTATAATATGATTATGAAATACTTATAAAACATGATTTAGTTCCACATGTAATGTTATGAACAATGTTTTGTGATCTTGTGGAAGACATATTTTTTATTTTAATTATGTGATTGGTGGTCCTATAATTATATTTACCTCCAATGAATTTTGTAATGATTCATATATAATGAAATTATAAAAACATGAATGGGGTGATAACCCAATTTAGTTATATAATCTATCCACTATGATAGTATTTAATGATATCCTTGACTAAAACAATAATAGAATTGGGAGATAACCCAATACATTATGATAGATATTTTTGTGAAGTTTACTAAGGAATTTATTTAGTAGAATTATCGGATTGTCTAAAAAATAACCATTACACCATTTTCATGTTATCATGGATTATGAAATTTGATTCCATTATTGCTAGTGTCTAATGAACTACTACGATTTCTGTCATGACACACGATGGTAGTTTTCAACATTCATAATATAGTTTTCAATTGTTAAACTAATTTTATCATACCCTTATGATCATATTATGAATATATTATCATTATTATATCCCCGACAGAGGATTTGATATCAACCTTAATTTTTTTTCCTTTACACAAGTTACGGAGAATGTTTTTTAGTATTATATGTCATTGAAGGGTGTTAGTTTTGAAGAACATAGGGGAGATGATGTAGTTCATTAGTGATCAGGTTTTTTATATATCCATGGTTGCAATGTCACATAACCAATATGAAACTAGACAATATTTTAATTATGTGTATTTTATATCCATATAATAATATGTGAAATTTATGTATTAAAAGATTTTTTTTCTTTATTAACAATGATATTTTTTTAAAATATCCTTATTCGCTGACCAACCTCAGAGTATAATCCCAGACTTCTTAAAATAGACCCTAATACACTTCGACCACATCAACTGTACTTCCATATATCTAAGTGTAACATTTATATTCAAGTGGTGAAACTCACATGAATTTTGTTTCAGAGAATGTTATATCCATACTACTAAAAAATGTTTAGGTAGTGCTGTTATTAAAAAACCCTCAATCGTTTTTCAGGTAAAGTGATTTATGGGTTTATCAAGATAATATCACTGGTGTATTCATGACTTGTCCCATTTATCAGCACCCAGAGTAACCATGATTGAGTGCAGAATGTTTTTGGGGGTGGACTGGTGTGAAGATGTTTTTCATGGTATTAATAGGATATTAATTATATCCCTTGTGTAAATACATACTAATCCTGGATTTTGTTGTTCTATATAATTTGATTCATTGGGTGTTGGTTTGGGGGAAGTACTATTATAGTGGGGGTAGGTAGTAGCTTACAAATCACGTCATCTATGACACCATGAGAAGAAAAATCATACCATTGACTTGATATGAGAATACATGGTTCAAAAAATGTGGTTTTATTGACACTATAACTTTGGTTATAGGATTATTGTCTACATGGACCATAGGATCATTCATTATACACTCACATAGTGGGGCCGCTATTTGAGGTCGGTCTTTTGGGGAGATTATCAATTGACATTCTATTTTGTGATAGTTTATTAACCATTTAATGGTAAAATTGTTGTACATTATATTAGTAATAATATGAATGTATCTCATGAGCATGGTATATGACCTTAAGATGAATAGTGCATCATGATGAGCATATTGACCAGATGAATGATAGATTATTTCAATGACATGGGTTCAAGGATGCGTTCATCATTGGTGGTCACATATTGTTTCATTGACCATGTAAAGGTTGTATAGGATACGGAACCAATTTTTTATTTGAAGTGAGAATAACTATATGGAGGTTACATGATACGCAAGTGACCGTTAGACAATGAAAATTTGATCTTAGTTCATGGAATGTTGTTATCCCTACTTCTATTAGGGAATATGATACAAGAGACTTCCATACCTTTATGTGAGTATTATATCATTGGGTGACGGTGATGTACCACAACATTAGGTAATAGTTTTTCTGTATGTGGGTTGAGAGGGTTATTGTGGAATTTGCTTTTGAATGAGATTGTTGTAAAAGGATTTGGTATAAGCTACAATATCCATATAGATTAGTTTAGAAGCATCCTATTCCCATGTAGAAGTGGATGGATATCATAGTGGAATTTATTATGGGGTTATACAAGAACCCAAGTAGTCATGATACTATTTTGATAATATTTTATCATCTAACTATTATTTTTCATTTCAAATTTATCTATGAGACTCACATAGAGAACACGCTCAGAAAACATTATGTTCATGAGATAGATTTCATGCTTCGAGTTCCCTTGAGAATCATATCTAAAATAGATGCACTATTTAAATCACATATATGAAAAGGATTATAGGATTACTTATCAATTTAGCTATGATTGAGTTTAGTATACTAGCTCCTGAAAGAGGTGAATTCAGAATGCACTATATGGAACCAACCATAAACCAAAAATATTTTAATTTTTTAGAGAAGAATTCATTTTCATACAATCATAATATTGATACTTCTTCTCAATATTCAATTTTTAACAAAATAAAAAACATTTATGTTATATAAAGAATTATTTTCATGAAATATCTTCCATGTTTCCATATTGAACTCATCCATGAAAATATTCATCCTTAAAACCTTTTGAACAACAATTTAAATTGTGGTGTGATAAAAGTATCCTTACATTGTTACATATAGAAAACAAAAAGGAAACAAATATGTGTATGAATACTTATAAAAAAAATTATTCTTCCAAATAATTGTTTCTATTAATATTAACGTTTTCTAACAAATTAAATAAACATCTATACTTAAATAGTATAAAAAAAAATTCATAACAAATAGTAATTAGAAAATTAAGATAATAAATATTTCATTCCAATAAAAAAATCATCAAAATTATTTAAAATGGTTATACATTTTACCTTTTAGTAGAAGAATGTACATTCTTCTAAATGTATGTCTAATATCATACCTTTTGAAAACAAATGTTTTCCATTAAAACTATATAAATCATAAATGAATCATAAAAATTAATTAGAAGATAATTTTACATATAACTAATTCAAAATGAATAAACAATATAGTCAACATCATTCATAATTCTCTAGAGAACATAATCACTACCCAACACATTAAAAGGATAAAATTGACCCATCTTCCTACGCGTTATAATGTAACCACATATAATTAATTTATAATGGAATCACCCATACTTATTTTATAATTGAACCACAAATCCTTGGATTATAAAAAAACCACCAATCACTATTAAAAATTCCCATGAACCATATCATCATCATAACACATGAAAACATTCATACATATAAAAATAATATATCCACCCATATGGAAAAAATTTCTAGATATCAAGATATCCATTCAATTTAATAGCATTTATAATGATACCCATTACATACAAATATAGGGGGTTTCTTGGATGAAAACATTAATTCATATAATGGAATTTTATCATCAAATATTTCGAATGGATGAGAAAAAACCATTGATGAAATATATGTAAAAAATGAAGCATTATTGATGTGTTTGTAATGAAATTCAACTCATTACATGTAAAAAATTTTAAATATTATTTTTTAAAAACATTGAAATAGATTCAAAATAATACTAAATTTCCTTTATAAATCATTTATTTTAATTTAAATACATCAATAAAATAACTAATAATATGTTCAGATATGATAAATATTTACAAAATAAATCTTGAAAACATTTATAATCGGGTATTTAATGTATGAGGTCCCAAATATCAATCATGAATCATCACGTGAATTCAATATACACCTAAATGATAAACCTAATTAAATTATTTTATTTATTAATAACCCTTTTCATAATTTTTAATTTTATTCCAATTATTAAAATTTTAAATAAAATTACCTAATAAATTAAGATTAGATCAAATGTTTTGATGGAATTAGACTTGAATATAAAATATATGTTTTTTAATATTAATAAGAAAAAACTGTTCATTATTTCAAATTGTACAAAAAAATATCATGAAATAATTATAAATCCTATAGATCAATTTTAATTTAACCACCAACCATGATTGATTTTAATTAATAATTAATTATGTTACAACATCAATGATTGTAGATTGTAACTGCACATGATAGTTATTTTCTTCTTCAAATTATAATGATAAAAATATTGTAAGTATTATTTTTTATTTCCATAATTATAATGATATCATAAATTTCAAATTATTTCCTTATATACAGTTATATATATATCATCAGGTGATGTAGTGATGAAAAATGAATCACATTTCTTTGCAGATGTAGTAATGCACAAGTAATCATGAATGACATTGTCAGTATACAATAGATTTGAATGTTTAAAAATTGGATGATATATTATAAATGCAGAATTATATCTATGGATTAATATCATAATATACATTAATTCTATCATTATTAGTAGATGTGTGAGGAAGTATTAGGAAATTAATTAACCGATTTACAAGGTGGTGGTCTATAATACAAAATAAAAATGGTTTTATTTCACATTTAATGGAATAAGGAGATGTATATAGGTCATTCCATTAACAAAATAATATTTTATTATATAGAATAACTATATTTATAATTTTATATTGATTGAAAAGTATTTAATGGATGTAGAAGAATAAATAAAAAATTCTTGTTTATAAACAATACTTCTTATTTGAACAACCATATTTGAATTATAACTAAATCCTTCCGATATGAGATTTATGATAAAAAAATCTTCTAAAATGTGGGTCTGGATATAAATTAGGGTTTTTGAAAGTTATTTTTAATGAATGAGTACTCGAAATTTCTGATGAAGAGAGTACATGAGGTTCCCTTTTATATGTGAGTGGATATATACTCTTGTAATTTATAAAATTATTAAATTAATAGAAATAAATTTTCATTGAAAAATTGATCCAAAATTAAATAATTATATTATTGGATGAGTATGGGTCTTAATCCTATAATTGAATAAAATGTTTAAATTTTTCAATTATATTATTACCTCTATCCCTTTTTAACCCCTTATTAACCTCGTTTATAATTATAATGATATCCTAAATATTATTACAATTTTGTGGTCATAAAAGTTACTATGAAGGGAAAAATGTATGATAAATGGATACGAGATTACAATTTAAATCATATTTCATTCACATTTCTATTTATAATATTTTTTTATAAATTTTACATCATCAAATAAATAATGTTTCTTATAAATTTTTTTACTATCAATTTTTGAATTATTTCATTACTTTGGCATTGAATAACACGAGTAAAATATAATTTAAATATAATACATTAAATCATAAAGAAAAATCTATATTTATATAATAAATTGATAAAAATACTAAATCAAGTTAATTATTTTACATTTCATATTTTTGGAATTATTAATTATATTTTTACTATTAATTGAAAAAAATAGTTTGGTACAATGTAATCATTTAATGTAATTTTTTGATCACAAAAAAAAATCAAATTAAATTATCATTATTAATAATAACTTATATTTAAAATTTCCATTTATAATGTAACACGATTATTTTCAACATTTTAAAAAAAATTATTTATTAAAAGCTAGAGTGTGATATTTTTAACTATATCATATACATAAATATTAAAAATGAAAAAATCATGGTTTAGTGGAATAAAGTGGAAATATTTACTATGTTTTTAGTATGGTTGAAATAGTTTCATAGAAAGGAATTATGGTAATTTTTAATTAATTTTAATGCTTATTACATTAGTATTATAAAAAATTATTCCAATTTCATTTAATGCGGTAACAAAAACTAATATCTAATATTGTTCATAAAAAAAATAAGAGGTTACTATTTAAAAAATACTTATCTCGTGATTCTAATTTTAAAATACATATTTAAATAACCATCTTCCTAAAGTTATAGAATTTAATTTTAAATTAATTCTCCAAAATGTGAGGAAGACAGTGTTTTGGAAAAAATAATTATCATGTATAAAATTATTTTTTTAAAAAATTAAAAAATAAAACTCATTGATTGTGAAATAATAGTAATTTTATTAAATAAAATTATTTAATAAAATTTCAATGAAAATAAAATATTAAATATACCATTGTGAATACATTAAATAAAAATACAATTTTAGATAAAAATCATTATTTTTTGCTCTTTTTTGAAAATTAATGATTATCTAGAAATTCTCAAAAATTAATTCAAAAATAAATTTGAAATAATTGATTAAATAATTTAGTTAATTTTGATAAAAATAAAATTATATAATTTAAAAAACTTACTTTGAAATAAAACCATATAATTCATGAAAGGCACATTTATTTAGAAATAAATCATTATTCCCTTTTAATGGAGAAATAAAAAAAATTATAACAAATATATTATTCTAATTAATGAATGGAAATGATTTGTTCTAACATTACTTGTGTTATTGCATTCTTACTCCCCTTTGGAAACTATGTCATCATAATATTATTCATTACATAAACATCATGGTTATCATTCACTGATAACATTTTTAGATTCCATTTTGTGTACTTCAATCATATTGATTTTCCACAAAAACATAACCTAGTGAATCATCCTATTAAAAATAATTTCTTTCTATAGTCTAGAAGTGAAATATCCAATTTACCTTAAAAAGGCTCTACTTAAACTAAAATACATCTGTGATCAATATTTGATATCGATATAGTACATATTTTATTAAAAACGACACATGAAATACATCATGTACCTAATATAAAATAGTTATAAAGGACACCTAATAAAACCTTTATCCACATTTATCACATATTATGTATGGTCTAATTCATTGAAGAAATAATTTTCAATATTTACCAAAACACAATAATCCTTTTCGTAGAGAAACATTAAGGAAAACATGATCTCCTACCATGAAAAATGGTCTTTTCATTAATTATTATCATAACATTTTATCCTACATGGATATGTACGTATGTTTTGTGGACTTATATTCCCCTTATCAACCAATTCTTCTATCATTGTATGTCACAAATATATAATTTCATTAACTTCATCAAAACCATATGGATTTTAAAATTTCATTCTATATAATGTTTAAAAATGTTCCATCTATATACGGGAATGAAAAAATTCATTATAAGAAAAATCAACCTATGTAATATATTGATCCAAAATTACTCAATAATACATTGAATACTCTAAATGAATAGTATCCTATATCTGAATCATTCAATCTAATTATCTATTATGATTAGGACGGAAGGATGTACATATGTTTAATTCTGTACCGAAAGAATTATTATTATCTTTAAGAAAATTTGATGTAAATATGGGATCATGATTATAGAAAATAAAAATAGAGAATTAATTCATCTAATTATTTCAATAACAAAAATTAAGGAATGTCATTCTAAATATATATTTTCTAAAATACTACGTAAATGAGAAAATTTATTTAATCGATCATAAATTACCCAAATAAATATTTTACTCCATGTTCTAGATGGAAATATGACCATGAAATCCACGTATATATTTTCTTATTTATATTAGGGATGCATAAAATGAAAAATAACACCCTTATGTAATTTTTATTGACATTAACCTATTGAGAAATCAATTATTGCATAGTAATATATGTATTATATTTCATTATTCCATCCCACCATAAATGTTTCTGATAGTCTCTAATTGATTTTTTGATACAGGGATTAATAAAACAAATTGAGATATGTGAGCCTCACTAAATAGTTATTTTTTTAAATTAGGAGACAAAATAAACATATAACCTTTTTCATTGTCTCAGAATACATTCTTTTTCAACCTAAAATTGACATAACAAACCTTTATAACATCCCGAACAGGGACACACTAAAATGGTATCTCCATCTAGTTCTCCATGTGGCTTCAATCATGCCTCCACACACAATATAGGTTGTCAACTAGTATCGAGGTTGTAAAGGTGCAAAAGTGGGGATATTATCCCCACTGGACTATAAATAAATACTATAGATAAGATAATGTGTACAAGAAGTGGAATATAAAAATATAAATTGGTAATCAATTATAAATATTGGATTTATTGTGAATGTTCATGCTATAACAAACAACATGTAAAAATATATTAGGTAATAAATAAAAAGGATTACATTGAAAAAATATTATAGCTCTTTATGGAAGCTCGATTACATTCCCTGAAAATACTCCAAATATCCCATGTCCAGGAATAGTCAGTCAAGAAAAAACAGAATTGATTATAGCTCATATCCTAACCTACATTCATTATATCTTTCATGGTAAAAAAAGTGGGTTGAAAAGGGTATAAGGGAATCACAATAGGTCACCACCAATGTTTTATAAATAAATTAAGGACATTAATTTAAAATTATACTATGCTTAGGCATAAATATAAGGTAATTAATAAATAAATTCAGTCACATCAGTATCAAATTCATTAAGGATACATGGATGACCATACATTCACCCGCCTAATCTATAATGTCTCTAAACATAACATTGTATATATATATATATTCCTATATGTGAACAATATATATATATATATATATATATTCGGTATTGAGGTGTTGAGGATTAGATCAAAGGCATCAACAAAAATATATTTAATAAAGTGTCACTATGAAAATTAGTGCATAAGAGAAAGAATCTGTATATGGGATATACACCTCAATTATCATCCATCCCAAAAAAATGTGAAATTTCTCGTCTAACCTCATCATCATGGGGTTTTAAATAACATGAAACCCATTAAAAGTTATTTTAAATTCCAAATATATCATCCCTCAAATTGGGTCAATGAAACATCATATCCGACAACTCTAACACGGTCCACTCAATAATAATAATGCATAAGGTAATCCCACATTCCATATGATATATTAAAATATGTTTTCCATAAATAGGAACACCCCAATGCTCATTCCAAAGTGTAATTTCATTGATATATGATCATATCCATGGTATTACTAATTGAAAATATTATGTTTAGTCATGTTTTAATATAAAAATATAGGCTGTTAATATTTAATAATTAGCATAGGTCATGAGTTTTAAATCATGCCATAATATAAGTCATCATGATTCATTTCATTTATCAATCTAATAATAAATTAATACATTGGACATGTTCATAATAATGGAATATTACTCTTCATGTATACAATTATTTTGATCCCTTATAATGAAAAATCAAATAATGTCCAGAAAAATAGGGTGTACTATCCTACCCCTTTAACATTTTACACCATTCTATATATTATTTCACTAATTTTTGAAGACATTCCATTCAAGAAATAGAGCCACATTACATTTCATCATCTTTATCAAATAAACTACACATAATTTAACTCATTCAATTATATTTACAATTTAATATTTCATTTTATTTTATTATAAGACTCACTAGAATGTGGTAACATAAATGGACCCAAGTGGTGATCCAACAGAAACTAAATCAATTATCACTATATCATATATAATTAAAATTTACTTGTGTGGTGGATAGAGGTAGGGTCATCAGCCTCCAACCTTTTATTTGTTATTTATTGTTTATCTAAATGATTTCTTGGTATTCAATTAACGGTATTTCAGGTTTGGGAGAAATATAAGTGATGTCCAGAATTTTCCATTGGGACAACAATATATAAATGATGAAAGGTTAAGGGAAAAGTAACTAAACCACCTAACACATGATTAGGTTGCTTTAATTCTCCAACATTAGAGCATTATTATATCTTTACGATATAATTCAATGAAATATATAAACACATTTAAAATAAGGTACAAGAACTCATAAGGAAATATCATCCAATAAAGTATGATAAACATTGAAAATAAGTAAGTGGAATAATAGACGAATAGAGGTTAAACTAACTCAATCGATGATGAGAGATTATGAGAAAAAATGAAGGCGATAATTCAAATTCTAGGGTGTTCAAAGGGGGGAGCTCAAGAGACTACCGGAATGGTGGAAATATGAAAATAATAATTGTCAAAATAAAATTAAACGTTTTAGGAAAAATAGTGATTTTTTCCCAAATTTGAGGGGCCTATGGTTCATCCAAAATGTTTTAGAAACCACACACCAATCATTTTGTGATACTTTACAAAGGGAAACCCTCCTCACATGGTTGTAGAAACATAAAATAGTTAGTGGAAGCCATCATATAATATATAGAAAAAGAGAAATAATCATCAGTTAACTGGATGTAAGGATCAATAGGAATAAATATAAGTAACCAATAGCATCTCATATAGAAAATGATGCAGATGGTATAAGTATCTAGAAAGTAGTCTAAAATATAAATAGAAATAAAATACAAGATTTGTATCCCATGATAACAAAATAAAAAAATTGTATCGCATCATCGGAAGCCTAAGATTGGGCCTATACTCCCATACTCTAAAGATACAGTCAACAACCCGTACTAGGGTACTTTCTTCCATCCTCACCTCCAACCATATAATCTGTTTGGGTCCCAAAGGAGGCCCAAAAATGGTGTGAGATAAACATCAGAGTGGGATACCCCCCAGGTCAATACAGTTATAAAAAGATTTCAAAAAAGTTTTATCAACTGTACACAACCAGTAATGTAGGTTTGTATGCCCACGATAGATGTCTATAGTAATATGTAAACCCAAAAAACCCTCAATGTTTCCATAAAAGGGTGTCCTCTCCTAAAAACGCATTTATAATAATGTAATCATGAAAGTCACATTGCTATAATGTACATCTATATGTATCATGTATTATATAGCCATGATGTGTAGATATGTCAGTAGTCCAGTGGTCATACCTTATAGGGATGACAAACATCTCACAACCTCACCATATAATGAATTAAAATATCTCATAGCAACGCCATATAGTGATGTGTAGAGTACAAGGGCCTGATCCAATGTGTCAGTAAAACAGGGCATCCATATAAAAAATTATAGATGATGGAAGATAAGATCCATGAGACATATCCATGGAATTCCATCTAGTCCCATGGGTATCCCTAGTGGAATCCCAATTAAGCACCATTTGGTGTCCTAGTAATACGACCATATCATGTCCTACGTGAGCCCAAGCAAGCTTGATCCATGATGTAGAAACATCCGAGGTAACCCATGGAATAATTACACCAGGGGAAGAGTCAACCCATGTCATCCACTACCATGTTCCAAATCTATTCATTCAAATAATTCAATCCAAATATTCAATCCAAACATACATTCCATGTGAGAAGGTCCACTCACATCAACCTGCACAAGCCATGAGTATACCAACTCATACAAACCATTTATCAAAAAAATAATATGGTCATACCCTCCCTTACAAACCATTTAACATGCCTATATAATTTTCACATAAGAATACCCACCCATATTATTAATTTGACATTCCAAACTATCATAATAGATAAGGCGTAAAATGATATTCAATGGTAAAAGAGGGAGTACACGTACTAAGAAAGAAATTAGAGCTATTAAGGCATTAACAAGCTTCCTCTCACTTGGAAAGCAGAAGAACACACCACATGGGGTGGCTTAATGAGGCATAAACAAGTTTTTTCCATTATTCCATACCACGTGGATGACCATGAATCATGTAATTGGTGTAAACAAAACAAATTGAAACCTAGTAGCATCCTTACAAGCCCAAAAAAATCTATGGTAAGAAACTCACTAAAAAACGAGTCCTCTCTAGAAATTCTAATTGGAGGAAAAAAGGCCAAACCCCTGAGAGGAAATTGATTATCCAAAATATGTTTAGACCACCTACCACGTCTCCATAGTATACAACTCCTCCAGTATCAATTCATGATTCATCTGGGATTAGATGAAATATTATGAAAGAATGTGGACCATTATATTTTGGAAGAAGATCCTAAATCTAAATTTCATATTCATTGTTCTTAAGAATCGGTAATTTCTAAGAAGGAATACAGTACTTACTGACGTGATTCCAACGTGATAGAAGATGCTAAACTTGTATTCTAGATGAATTCTGTATAGAAAAAATAATATTATGTAATATTTGGATCTCAAAAAATGATTTAAAAATATTTTACATCATAATATTAGTCTATTTAAACTTTTATAAATAAAACATGTTGGGAAAGAACACAATGTGTCGATCAAGTACACAATGTGTAATTCCCTAGTAATTTTTTTGATCCAGAATGGCTACACATCCTGACAGCCTAGTACACGACTTGTACTGGATTTCCATAGTGTGTAGGCCATGTACACGGCATGTACATATACTGTATCCAAATATTTTCTTGTTTTTCACTTCATTCCGAAAAACAACTAAACCAGCCTATGACCAAGCTTTAGGTCTAAGAAAAAAAAGGAATGTAAACACATTTTACCAAAAAATAATTATCTGTAACTCTTGAAAATCCTAAGATCATATAATATCTCTCCCCCAAATAAAAATTCATCACCAAATTTCTCTTTGAAGGGTGATCATGATTATTTTGAAAACAACTCCACCACTGAGCACATACGTTAGACTCCCTCTCCCAATTTGTATCCTATAAATGGTTGTGCTTCTCTAGCACCCATACTATATGAACTAACCATCCTAGCGGAACATTCATGATCTGATCAAGTATACATATAAGATGCTAATCAATGGATGCCTCAACCAAATGCTCATCCTCCTTGGGCTGAAAAGTGTGAGATGAGTCTGAGTGATATCGTCGTAGCTGAGATACTAGGAAGACATCTTGAAGGGATCGAAAACACTGAGGTAACTGAAACAGATAGGAAGTCAACTCGACTCTCTACAGAATCATGAATCACTTGAAATATCATTGTGAATGTTTACCCTATCCCCTAATCCCCCTGTGTCCCATCCTCAGTGATACATGAGAGAAAACCTAATCCCTGGCCTCAAACTCTAGATGGATTCTACGATGATCAGCATATGATTTCCCACGATACAGCACTGTAGCCCTCTACATCTAAGTCACTTAGTCTTACTCAGATGTCTGCTGCAAGAGAGGATGTCCTAGTAATGTTGTCACACATACCACTAACCAGCACATGGGAGAACCACATGGCCTACCATATATAAAATCCTAATGGGATATATGTATCATCGACTGATAAATATTATAATTGGAAAACTGAACCAAGGGAATATGCCTCTCCCAATATACCCCATAATCGAAGACGCGTGCTCAAATCATGTTCTCTAGAACAAGTATTATACACTATGACTAGACATCTATTTGAGGGTGGTATATTCTGCTCAGAATCACCAGTGTACCTAGTGACCCCATAAAACAATTCCAATAATGTGATGTAAATCAGGCATCCCTATCTGAAATGATTGTATGCGGGACCCCATGAATTTTTACAACCTCTTAGATGTAGATCATTCATATATCATCAAAACTGATGGTCTCTATGATTGACAAGGAATGTGTGACCTTCATAATTCTATCCACAAAAACTGACACATCATCACTGCCCAGGGGTGAACTCAGAAAACTCGTCACGAAATCAATCACAACATCATCCCATTTCCACATCAGAATAGTTAAATATTATAAAATCCCATCTAGTCACTGATGTCCAACCATCCCCTCCTGACTAGTTGACGCCTTATCCCAAAACAAGCAAACTCACTATTCAATCTTCATCCACCAGTCTTGATGTCACAAGTCACGGTTCATCTAGGTGACCACGGGATGCACATCCCATTATGAAGCATGAAACACAGACATAATCATTTTGTGTATTTCTATTGTATCCCAAACACATATGTGGATACACAAGATCTCATTATTGACTACCATATAGTGAGTACAGGAGTCCTAATCTGCGATTCCTTCCCATAGAACCATCCCATTAGAATTTGATAGTTGTCTCATACTAACTCTGTCCAATAGAGTAGATGTCATAAATATGGATGATAGAAATTTTTGGCCCAATATTTCATAAAAAAATAAAATGAAACATAGAGATTAATTTCATAGGCTTATACTCGCTACTAGCCTCACACACTACCCGTATCTGAGTCCCCCTACTAGGCGTGTAGGTAAGCTCGAAGTCAATGTAATGTAGTTAATACACCCACCGTCGCTACTGCCAATTAATATCATGTTGCATAAATATATTCTAGAGTCTTTTTTCTGTGTGCACCACAAAACAATCTCCAAGTAAATATTTCCTCAAAAGACACAACATGTGAACAACTACATCAATCTCGAGATCGTGGGTAGGGTAATTCTTCTCCGGAGGCCACAACTACCAAAACTGATACACCATGACTCGATCTCCCTGTATCAGCACTTCCCCTAGAATAATACCCAATGTTTCACATTAAATCATGTAGCTCTTTCCCTCCTCTGGTAGTATTTTTACTGTTACTGATGTTAGCCTACCTTTTAGCTCATGAAAGTCTTTCTTACAATATTCTGACCATATAAACTAGGCAACCTTCATAGTCAAGACCAGAAGTGTCACTTTTAATCATGATAATTCATTTATAAAACACCTGTAGAAGACTTATATATCCCCATGATACTCAGTATGTCAATAAAAAGATTTGGTTGTTCCCATGAAACAACAGATCTCACCATCACTACGACCACTTACACTCTTGTCTATAATATGTTGTCACGTAGGATCTGAATTTTATCCATCCAAAAATGGCACTTTGTGATATTAGAATATAACATATTCTCCCATAGTGTATTATAGAAGATATCAAGACAATTGGAATGGTTGTATCGATTATGAGAATACACAAAGTGATCAAACATGAAATCCACCACAAAATAATAAACGTGAAGATTGAACACCATGTTCAACAAATCTATGAAAACTGCTAGCGCGTTCTTGAGACCGAATGACATAAAAATATACTCGTATAACACATACCTATATCAAAATTCATTAGAATGTATGTCTGTAGGTTGGACACACACATGGTGAATCCAGTCCTCAAGTCAATTTTCAAGAACAATCAATCTTCCCGAAGCTGATCAATAGGTCATCTATATATGGAAATGGGTATCATTTTTTTACAATCAGGTTGTTCTGTTTTCGATAATCCATTCATATCTAGATGGTACCATCCTACTTTTTTTTTAAAAAGGACCAACAAACCCCATTCATAAGTACATAGTATGATAATCCCCTTGGAATAAAAATCCTCTAGAAACAACTTGAGATCCTGCCACTCCGTCATAGCCATCCTATAAAGAAGATTGGATATCGGAACAAATTATAGATATAGCTCGATATATAATTACACCTCTCTCTAATGAGGTAAAAAATAGATGTTGTTGGAAATTAAGTCCCGAAATCACTCAACTGATGGAGGAATACCAGCCTCACACACTCTTAGATCATCTTGAAACAAACTATAAATCTGTGATGTCATCCCACCCATCCAAAAAATGCTCATCTCTAGATCTACTCACCTAAAAATCCCATTGACCCTTGGGAATATACAATTCTCCCTCTGGTGATGTGAAAGTAATCCTCTGCTAATAGCTGTCAACTTACACTCTCTATGCTATCAATTGGTCAATTCCAATAATGACTTCATATCCAGTCATCTTGACAGCCTAAAGATTTAAGATGAAGTGACACCCTCCGACCTCATGAGGACATTCCATAAATTAGTGCACATCACTCACCCAAACTCCCAATGATTTTTCTAGAATCAAAACATGCACATAAAATAAACCACAATAGCATTATTTTTACCACTCGTAAACATATAAAACAGTGGGAGACAACTATATCAAAAATAGAATATACATTATTAGAATCTATTAATATTGTACCTCTCACAGTAGATGATCTATGATCCTGCTCTCCTGGAGTCCATTTCTCTGCATATGTCTGGATTGTACCAAAGACCTATGACCCTGCCGGACTACCCTGAGATGATCCACCCTAATCCTTTTTAGAACTAGGTGTCTGTGTAACATGTCTGTGAACACAACTGCCTAGGCCTGACTTGCCAACACTGCTCCAAATCTCATCCAAAAGTAGAACTGGTGAACCTTCTACCAAACTTGACATCATATCTAACCCCTACGCCACACGCCTAGATGAAAGCTTCTACAAAACTGATCAATTTTCCCCATACCGCAGTAGTATCAACACCCAACTCGGACACAGTCACGCTAATTTTTCTTGTCACTTTGCCGATAACACTGATAGAAATATAACAAGCTCCAATCTTCCATAACATGACGAGAACTCATGTCACAGGAAACCTAAAAGCAAAACATCCTACAAGAATATGTAGACCCACTGTAGTGAGAAACATCACCCCTGTGTTCTATGCCCCCTCTTTCCATCAGGTTTCGCTTTGTAATTAGTGCAAGATTCAAAATTTCAGTGACATAAGGAAACCACAACATGTTGACCTATGATCTTATAGCATGTATTATGGTTTCCTTCAGGTGCCTCACACTAGAAACCTCATTAGTAATATACATTGGTGAAAAATGCTACATCTCTGTAAAGAGTGTTGAGTATTCAATTACAGTCATCATGCCATACACTAGATGAATGAACTCACTATCCTACATTACTCGTATTAGGATGGGGTAAATGTAGTAATAAAAGGTGGTATAGAATTCCTCCCAACCCATATTCTGCATTATATAATCCTAGTACAAAAAATCCCACCAGTTTTTTGCTTCTCCAAGAAACATGTATGTCACAAGCGTGACCCACCTCTCTAGAGCCATCTCCCGATGCACAATGATTGAAATTGAAGTCTATATCCACAAATCTATATCATGTGGTCCACTATCCCATACAAACATAAGAGGATGCTATTGTTGGGGAAAAAATTCCATCTCTACCGTAGTCTAGGATGGATTTGGTGTTCCTTTAATCATCTGTATATACTGAAAAAAAAACCCTAGCAGAACTATGCCTCATCACCTGTATCTGAAATAGGCATAGGTGTCATAACTACCACTACAATAGGATCCACTCATATCATGTGGCCCATCATCTTTGAAGTACGGTCATCACCACCATCATAGTGTACAACTAGATTTCATTGTGGTGGAATTTCTATAAAATGCCAAACACATGCCTCAGTAAAGAAGGACCTCAAGGCACATGGATCAAAGCATAGTAAAGGTAAAAACCAACCTGGAAACAATGTCAAACCCACAACCTACTCCTAAGGACAGGAAATTATAACAAATATAAATCAAACCACACGAAAATATACATCATTCCCACTTAAAAGTCAGGTCTAGGTAAAGACATAATTATCCGATTAATTTACAACATCCCTTTTAAATTAAGTTATTCAGAAAATTTCACCAAGGGTTTACAAATTCCCAATCTATGAGGGATCATAACACCTCATGAACCAAAAACATTGATCCCATTCAAACCATACATATCTTGTTCATTTAATAGTTACTTTCCCTTTTTGTGTCATTTACCAATACATAAGGTCTTCAACTCCTTATGGATTGAAAGATGATGTCACATGACTGTCTACTGCACCAAAATAACTCAACAATAAGAACAACCATCACATCAACAATCACAGTAACAAGCAATATTTAATGCATCCTAGATGGCATGGAATAATGTATGGAATATTATTTTAACAAGATTATATATGATGCAAGAGATGGAACACCCTCAACTTATTCGGTTGTAACTAAAATAGAACCCACAATTGCATCATTATTAATAGTATAAATCAAGTGTTTCACCCAATGGTGAAATCGAATCAACAATAATAGTCAAAATCTAGAAAATCATAACTCAATTCAAGGAAATTTGGATTTTCCATGTGTGCAGGGTTTCTACACCCGGACATAGTTTATTACCAAACTCCATTTATTACCTATCCTTACCTAATGATTCCAAATAATATGATTATCAAGGAGTTTGAATTCCTCGTATTACACTTTGTAGTGTCCCGAACCTAGATGTCACCTGAAACGGTTCCCAGAGCCCAATTGGTCACAAGGCGTCAAGAACTTCTCCTCAAATGCCAGAGGTTGCTGACTAGTAGTGAGTGCCATGGTGAGTTACGTGGGATTCTATAACCTCTTTACTAGAGTATCACAACAAAATTAAACATATAATTAACATAGAAAGAGAAAACAAAAAAGCTGATATAATGTAAGAAAAGACTATAATACATAATAATAAATAGAAGTGTCCCAAATACAAAATGATGTAGATTGTAAAAGTACCTAAAAAGTCATAAAAACAGTACATGGTAATACAATACAATATATGTATAGCAATATAAAAAAATACCAAAAATGTATCATAGCAACACAAACCATATCTTGGTCATATATTCCTATGCTCTGAATCTATAGTCAATAACCTGTACATAGGAATTTTCCCCTATCATTCCATTCTACCATATAAATAGTTTGGGACCTTGAGGAGGCCCAATCAATGTGTGAGTTAAGCATCCGAGTAGGAAACCACCCAGGACAATACATATCTAACAACAATTCTATAAAAGTTAAAACTAGTCCATAAAACATGTTAAGTAAGTGTGTATGCCAATTAAAAAAAGACAAAATCAATAAGAAAAACCAAAGATTCTTAAAAGATACATGAAAAAGAGAGTCCTCACATAATAGGGTATATATAACAAAGTAAACAAGCAACTCACACGACCATGTTGTACATCCATCTGTATCATGTTTTCCAGATCCATGCTATATAAAGTAGTCAACAGCCCCACGAAAACACCATATAGTGAATTAAAACATCCAATGAACATGCCTTATAGTGAAATCAAATATCCCCCAGCAATGATTAATAGTTAATTGTAGTCCGTAAGTCCTAATCAAAGATTTTATCATTACAAGAAATGCATGTAAAAAATTAAAGACCACAAAGGGAAAGATCCAAGGTGCTTTTCCAAGGCATCCAATCGGGTACCATGAGCATCCATGGTGGAAACTCAATTAAGAACTCATTTGGGGTCCAAGGAGGATGGAAATAAAAATCATCCATGAGCCCAAACAAACCAGATCTACTGGGTAACAAGGCCCAAGGCATCCCATGGAATCAATACACAAGCGGCATAGTCAACCCATGGCTTCCACTACCACATTCCTAAACTATTCATTCAAATAATTCAATCTTAACATTAAATTTAAACAAATATTCTTGGATAGTATACACGTTCACATCATTTTGCACAAGCCTTGTGTATACCCACTCATTCCAACCATTAATTAAAATATACATACGGGCCTACCCTTCCATAAAAACCATTTAACATTCCATTATCATTTTAACATACGTATACCCATTCATATTATATATTAAATATGCCAAAATATCAAAATAGACCAGGGAAAACAAGATATTCAATGATTTAGGAGGTATTACATCTCTTAAGCAAGTTGTTAAAGCTGTCAAGGAATTATCGGGCTTCATCTATCTAGGGAAGCACATGAACACACCCCTTTAGTGGTTTAAACATGGATAAACAAGCTATTTACCATATGTATAACCCCATGGGTGACCTTTAGTAATGTAAAAGTATTCTACATTCCTAAAAGGATCCTAATTGCATCCACACTATGTCTGATTATTACTTCAGCAAGGAACTCTCTCAAAAAAGGCATCGCCAGAATGCCTTGATGGGCATCAAAAAGTCATAATTCTTGAAAACCACATGAAAAGGGTAAATAAATTATATATCACCTTACTCTCCTCATTTTTAGACATCTCATCCAATATCAATTCTTGATTCGTCCTAGTTTGGATAAAATTTAAAGAATGGATGACGAACAGAATATTAAAGCATATGATCATAAATCAAAATAGTGCGTCATTTTTCTGAATAATCAAGAATGACTAAAAGGGGATTGATTACATTCCTACATGGTTCCATCAAGATAGAGAGTGATCGAATCAATGTATGTAAAAATTTTATAAATAAAAATTATATTATGGTTGTTTTTTATCTCAAAAATGAGTAAAAATATTGTCTGTCAAAATATGAGGCTACTACCTCTTTTATAAAAAATCCCACTGGGATGTACATGACGTGTAGTACCCTTTCATTTTTTTCAAATCCATACTAGCTACACATCATGATAGCCCAGTACACTATGTGTATTGGATGTTCACAACATGTAGGGTAAGTATAGATTGTGTACCTGGCATGTTTTCTCCCATCACCAAGTCACACAGTTTCCCAAAGGGTTTTATACAGCTTCATCCAACTATGTCCCTATATATTCATTCCCTATAGCTTTGAATTCATGTATCTTACTAACCTTGAACCAATCATGCCCCATCTATTGTTTCTACCAATACTAAATTTTTAGATCCCGGGGTATATGAAACTCATGAGAATATATAAGACACATCCATAGAAAAAAACAACATCTAATAAAATTATTATGTGATCCATCAGTAGTAATTATGTTACAAAGCAAGCTTTAAATTTTGGATTTCCACCCAATTGAAACATTATAACTCCTATAGAATTTCCATAGTTAGAAAACATCAGTCATTTAATCCTCTATAATTTTTAACTTATAATCCTTAAGAATCCTTAGTGAATTTTTAAAATAACTACCTGTCATAATTCCCTCAATAACTCCTATGAAAATGGTCATGTTGGGTTTCTCACATCCATGAATCTTGGATGTTATACATTAATAATTTTACACATTAATCATTAAAACTCAATCCAATGTTGTTAAGAACAAAAAAATCAAGTCATTACTTACCCATTCCCATCTAACTAAATACACAATATCATTTTCATCAAATTCATCAACCAGCCTTTTACATTCCCATCTATTTGTTTTAGATTCATAGTATCCTATTCTGAACCACAAAGCTTCCGTCAAACATAATTTCATAAACAACAATGTCCTTATTTATATAATGACTCTTCTCAGATGATTTCCAACTCATGAATGCCAAACACCCCTTAGGAATCTGATAACTCCCATTAATTTGATCATAATGGCCCAATTTCATCGACCATGATTAATTGGTTGTGATGGATTTTCCTTGAAACCCCTAGCCAAGGCTTTCTCTACAATCATCCCCTATGTTGATTTTTCAGATGTTGTTCATTAGCAGAATACATTCATCCAAATAAGAGATGCATTTTTAGCAACTTACGTCCTAGTATAATTGAAAATATCAACATCAAGAGATGATGCAATATCCAAAATAGAATACAATCCCTTTAACCAAGGAACAATAAGATAATCTTGACCACATTCATTGAGATTGTATATAAACCTATACATGTAACTCAAAAAGATATAAATTCTTACGTGGTCCAGTTTATTCCATGACATAAAATAGCCAGAAAAATCCATTGACTGGTCACTCAAGATAAAGTCCTTTCTCACTTGAGGTTCATCCACCAAAATACTATGGTGGTCACCACAAAATGGAGCATCCCTCACATCACTACATCAGTACTGTATGAAATGTATTTCCTTCTATTAAACCTAAAAATTTATTGGATTAGCATGGAATATGGTTGAAGATTTTAAAATTTTCATATGACTGTGTCCCTATATCAGACCAGATCATCTCTAATTGTGATGTACACCAAGTAGTTTTCAAGTATTACCATCAATAAGAATTTATTATTTTATTATATATGATCTATAATTTATGGCGATGATTTAACAAAAAAATATTAATCCATGTCACCCAATGATATTTTATCCATTTCAAATACGGGACAACCACCTCACAAAACCATTAAACCACATATAGTTTAATTAGACATTCCCTATATGAAATAGCCATGTTTAACACAATGTAGACAAGAAATCCTAATCTCGCATTTAAAATTTGATATATATATATATATATATATATATATCACCAGTCAATGAAGTCCATACCGACCTATTTTAGAGATGCCTTGGTTTAAAAATGAAGTTTACATTATGGTATCTATCATGTATACAAATATTATATGTTAATATTTATCGTTTTAGCACACACAGTAAATTACAACCATGTGTCTCATAATTCATCAATAAATTTCTAATCAAATAACCACCTAACTCTCATGTTTCCTTGTAAGCCTAGACACACCCCTAACCCATCAATTGATTAGAGACACTGTTTAATCTCCAACATGTCAAGTGAAAATAAATATAACACACCAAATATGGAAGGTTTATAAACCATATTAAAAACCTCTACTCATAATATCTCATGTAAAGTAGTATCCCATAAAGAAAAAATAACATATAGAATAACACATTTTCTAACTTATAATTAGAACATTTTGTGTACGAAACAACAGACCCGATAGGTAGTGAGATAATCTCAGAACGATAATTCCAAATCTGGCTAATGGAATCCACTACCAAAATATAAAATGATTTATTGTGCAAAAATAACATTATGGAAGTGAATAAATAAATTTTATCATGTCAAACTGAGATTCCTCAAGGAAACATGACCAATCATACCTACATCATCCTATTAAAAATGACTCTAAAACTTCCACCATATATAAATATATAAGCATATATGTAAATATATATATATATTGATATATACTTGCAAAAGCTAGGACCTTACTTATATGACCCTGGAATACATAAATAGAAATAAAAATATATTAAATGTCTCACTGTGTAAATGTGGTTAATAATCTAAGCATATGAATAATGGATACGAAGGGTCATGCTCGACTATCCCAAAAAATGGTGACAAACATAATGTCCAAAATCATCATCACGAGGCATGACATGTCATATCCAACAACACCAATCGATGTGAAACACCATATTTGAAATCATGGTTCATGGGGGTGTGAAACGACATATCCAATGACCCCAAATTAGGCATATAAATAATTATGATGCAAAAGGTAGTCCTACATTCCTATGATTTCTATGTATACACATTCAATAATGAGGAACAACATATCTCTTAAGGCGCAGTATAAATCCTTTACCATACGAGCCCATCTATGATATTATAACATGGAAAACTATTAATCACTCAAATATTCACATAAAACAATATGATATTATGGTTAAATAATTGAAATAGTCAATGAGAAGTCATTAATTCAATAATACAATATGCAATAAATCAATTCATTAATCAATCCAATTACAAAGGAATACAATGGTAGGTTCTTATTCATTCCATATTACTATTCAGGTATACATTTAGGCAGATTTCATATAATTATGATACTCATAACATAAAATAGAAAATGGGGGAAGTATCATATCCTTTTAATATGGTAAATCATTATATATATTATTTCACTCCTAGTTGATGAATGTAAATTCATGCAATATAACCATATTAAGATTCATCCAATTTATATAATTAATTTCACATGATTCAACTCATTCAATTCTATTAAAAACTTCATAATTAATTTATGTAAATATTTGAACATAAAAACTAATCTGTATGCTCAATACACTGAATGTCTGATTTGGAACAATAGGAAACAATGATGGTTAAAATAATTTTAACTAAACACACCATAAGTTGTTTGTGAAAGATGTGGTATTAAAACGAAAACCATTTATGAAATTATAATATCATTAATAATATAGAATATGAATTCAATTTAATGAAAATTCATGTTATAGGAATATTTCATGGGATGTACGATGCACAAAAAATGATAATAATTTAAAAAAGTATAAATTTTATTGGAAAAAATGTTTGACCACCGCCTTCATTTTTATGACAATCCACAAAACCATTATCTGTCTTCTATTTTTCCCTATTAAATATAATGAAATGAAACATAAAAAATTCCGTAATATAGGGCTTTAGATATCACATAAAAAGATAATTAGATATATAATGATAAATAAAAAATATAAGTAAGGGGAATGATATAATAACTTAGGTTGATCCAATCCAGCTAACAACAAGAACGTTTAATCTCAAAATAATGAGATACATAATATCCTAAAAAAGACATGGGGGGGTTGAATGACAATTAGCATGGGAGAAATATGGAAGGACTAATTAATAAATATTTTCAATTGTTAGTGTAAAAAATGGAAAATCTTTACAGAATTACAATTCATTGGGTTTGGACACATTTTTTATAAATCTGATCACCAACTATACAGTGCTACTGTCCAATGGGACACTCCATCACAAGGTTTCAAGATATGGTTAGAGAATATATGACTCAACCTTATGGTGTCCCTCTAAAAACATGCACTACATTTCAATATTTCAACAAGGGTGTTCTATGGTTTCTTCAAATCATGTCCCCATTAAAATTTCACACATGGTCTGGTCTACACAATTAGGACTAATCATTCCCCAACTATGTGCCCCCCCATTATTTCAAAATTTCATTATTCATATATCAAAACTTCTAAATCTCATAAAAACATCATGATACACATCCACGGACTTAAAACCATTTAATTTTTTTTATGTATCTCTAGGAATTATTATAATTTTTTTTTAATGTTTGGCTTATCAAATAAATTAAATGATTATTTTTTTTAGAATTTCTACAGTTAAAACACCTGGGTTGTTACAACCTTTCATAACCAATAAAAACATTTCGAATAATGTTTATTGTGGGAGTAAAGTCCATTGAGCCAGTATACATTAAAATGGAACATGTGTTTATTTTTTGTAATTAATTTCAAAATGTAAAGTGTAAAATAATTAAAAATATAACATTTGAATATCTATGAGTGAAAGTAAACAGATACAAAAAATGTCCATTATAATTATTTAATACATATATAAATACATAAATTTATTTTATTACGAATTTTTACATGGAAAAAAAATAATTTGAAGTTAAATATTGAAAGAATTAATGATTACTTTTTAAAAGTATTATGCCTCAATCCTAGATCCTGACTCATCATGGGTGTTCATTTTCATCCAAAATACTAATATTGTTTCAATTATATACCCCTCTAATAACTTTTATCACATATATTATTTATTTTACTTCACTTATTGACATGTTATATAAAATTAATTAATCAATTCAGTTCACATCAGATGATTTGATGATATTCATCATGTATTCTTAAAATCACTTTGGTATGTTGACATTGTTCAAATAGATAATTATTTATTTATATATACAATAATGAAATTACAATAATAACATTTTTATAAATCAATTAAAAATTTAATGCTATCCACAAATAATGGAAATGAAAAATTAACGATGTAACAGTCATGGAGCCAGTTCGACAAACTTACACATGTATACAATATTCATTTTTCCAATTACCATGAAATAAAAAAAGTAAGTAATATTTTTTAATTAAAGATTAAATATTTTATCAGAAATATCATATTATTTTTTTAAATACACTTATATATAAAATCTATAGGATTGGGTGGGGGGATTAATTACATCACTTCATGGAGGTGGTAATCTACACATACACAGAAATGTCATTATAATTTTAAAATGGAATAAATGGTAATAAAATATATGATATATTATGTATAAAAAATGATAAATATGTTATTGATATCATATATATTTATTAAATACAACATTATAACTAACATAGAGAGATAACGATGGATAATAATTCAATCTGTTAGTGAGGTGGTAGATTTCCCTACACATGAATAATGTGTTCTTCTATTTGACAAGAAAAGGTGATGTATATAGGTTAATTAATTATAATAATTGAATAATAGTATGTAACATATAATTTTTATTTATTTCATAATGTTTTAAATATATTTGAAGCAGGTAGAATAAGAAATAATTAAAAAATTCATAGTTATGAACTATACCTCTTGAATGTAGAACCCCTTTATGATTATACATAAAACACTTATATAATGGTCATTTGGATTAAAACAGTGCATCTAAAACAACTTGAGGGATATAAGGATTGTATTTTATCAAGTATTGGATTAGATAGAGTGATAAAAAGTTTTGGGTATGATGGATAAGGAGGTTCCCGTTTATATGTGAGGGTAGGGGAACCATTGGTATTTCTTAAAATATTTATTAAATAAAATTAAAATTCTTGTAAAATGGATAAAAATTGATAAAATTAAAATCTATGATTAATTTGGTTCAAAATAATTTTATCCCATAATGTTTTTACATGTTTTGATTATGTTTTTCTCTTATCTATTTTTTTCACCCCACTTTAACTCTTTTGACATTTATAGTTATATCAATATTATTGTACTCATTAGGGATTATAAAATATATTATAAATTGGAAAATAACCCATTAATGGAATATTTTTTATATTTTAATCCAAACCTATTCACTTGTTTCTATATATAATTTATATAAATTTTAAATCATTAAAAAATATATTGGTTATCATAAAATATCTTTAGTGATATCTTTGCAACAATTTTTTTTAATTTTTATTGAAAAATACATTATCGTAAATGAATTATAATATAATACCTAAAAATAAACTTAAAATTTAATATTTATGTAAACAATTATTGGAACTCATTAATTCAATTAAATTTTATTACATTTATCATTTTAAAATTCATTAATTTCATGTTTCTATATATTGAATGAATACTGCGTCGTCATTGCATGTAAATTTAATATAATTATGTCTAGAATAAAAAGTAGATATAAATAACAATGAAAAATAAATATTTATCTTTCAAATAGAAATTCAAAATTGAAAATAATATTTTACTTCCCTATCATAAAATATTATGGATATTAAAAGCAATTTTGTCAAAAAAAATTTATCATTTATTAAAATGATATAATATTCTGAATCAAGG
The DNA here is from genome assembly GCA_963277665.1 of Viscum album. Classification (NCBI taxonomy): domain Eukaryota; kingdom Viridiplantae; phylum Streptophyta; class Magnoliopsida; order Santalales; family Viscaceae; genus Viscum; species Viscum album. Next base: position 688,692,003 of record OY728162.1, on the reverse strand, counting down.
ACAAATGGAAAAGGACCTATATTATATATTTGGAGGATTATGGAAGAAATAGACTTATAAAATGAAATTAATGAACGCATTTTTTTTGTATTTTAATCCATACCACATTCGTTTTAACCCTAAAAAACTCATTTTATATTTACTGTGGAATCAAAAATCAACTATGGTTACTATTCCTAGTAAAAAAATAAAGGGACCTATTTGAAAAAAAATTACCTAATGATTAAAAATATGAAATTAATTTTTCAATTTTTAATTTATATAATTTAAAAGATTTAAATTAATATTATACGACTATAAATGTGATGACAATGGTAATTCAAAAAATTGCATTTTTATGTATAAAACCATTTTATAAAAAAATCATGTATAAAACACATTTCAATGGCCAATATTAACCTTTTTTAATAAAAATAACTAATTTTATTTTAAAATTACGTTAAAATATATATTTACTTTATAAATAATTTAAAATAAAAATTATTTTTAAATAAAAATTATTTTATTTCATTCTTACATGGTAAATCATACTTTTTAGAAAATTATAAAAAAATCAATATGAAATAATGTTGACATGATGATTAACAAATTGTAGATATTTTTATTAAAACAAAAAATAATTTCATTTTAATTATTTCTTTTAAACAAGACAATATAATGCATGAAAACTTAATTTATTGAGAAATAATTATTTATTCCTTTTAGATAGATAAATTATCTAATATTCATATAAATAATATATCTATATAATTAATTAATGCAAATGATTTATTATAAAGTTATATTGGATGATACATGGGTTATTCATATTTTGTGTAATTTGATTCAGGAATGTTCTTTATACTTTAGGAGATATTGGGAAGATCCCCTAGCCCTAGTTCTATTTGTATACAACCATAGTTACTGAGCATTGATTCATGTAGAACCAAATAAGAATATTTGTGGTATGAACTTTTTTCAATACAATATTTTGTAGAATACTGGTGAGTTAGAAGTTGTGAGGCCAGTCATAGTATAATAGTCCTTCGAGAGAGTTATGATGGTTTATAAGATATTGATCACATCATTGTGTACGAAGAAGCCTTTTGGAAACCATAAAAAGTGTCCTTTGGATTATTATTTAGGTGATATTTTTTGCATGAGAGTGGCACACTAATTAATCCCCTAAAATATGACGAATCCCTGGAATTAAGCATCATTCTTTGTTCTACCCATTAAGAGCACCGATTGGATTTGAACAATGATGAACCTTTTAGACCACACTTCCATGTTTTGAAGTATTAACAATGTGAGTTATGTGTCTAAATTTTTAGCTACATTCCTCATCCAATACATGTCATCAACTGTGTCGATGTGGTCTTGATCCTAATGCATCATTTGTGTAGCACCCAATATATATTATAATCCAAAGAGAGAATATACTAAGAGGTAGAATGACATAACATGTCCATATTGAATTGTGTCGTGGATAGATTTGGGAATAGTATTCGGAGATGGAGAAATATTTTCTTTCAGAAACACCCATGTTGGTTTAGAATAACCGTTGGATGAACATATAAAGGAAAATATGTCATTATAGGGGATGAATTGTATCAACCTCACTTATTAGAATGTATTACATATTTTGTGTTAATAAATTTAAATTTTATATATTGATTTTTCAATATTATGTGTTTTATGTTGTAAATTTTTAGTACAAAGGGTTTTTGGAATCAAATATTTGTGTTTGAAAAAAGGAATTGACGTGTGGTTGATTGAATGTGGCTACTGATGGGATAATGGATGCCACCATGTATTCAATGGTTATGAAATCATTCAGTTGGTTCTTCCAAGAACCCCAACCTACCAGTGGTTTATCAAACGCTGACATACGGTTCCATTAGACTGCTATTTAGGAATGTGAACATGTTTGCGATCCTTATCTAAGGGTGAATTAAATACACCCGTAGATTTATATTTCACACTCATGCTTGACCTTATAAATTTCCCGATTCTTTCTATATTTTCTCTACTACGAACATAACTCATTCCCTCTAGACTTCGGATCATTCCCATTCATAACAAATTATATCTATAATACCAGATCAATCTAGATATAATGGAAGATGATGTTATCTCAAAATGTGTACCATTTCATGATTAATTCTTGAGAAATAACGATGTATTTATGATGTATATGTAATTTTTATGTTTAATTGATGATGAATTTTTAATTCATTTGTAGATCAGTAACATATCATGCATTAAATATATGCTACATTATCAGATTGAGATCTACAATCTATTATGGGTATTTTATGTGTATTTTTTCAATAACATTAATAGAACTCTCATTGATAACATATTAATGATTTAATGATAATATCTTTATGATATACTGGTTGAATTGGTGGTGGATTTTACATGTTAATGACAACCATTTAAATGCATCATGATTACACATGACTAATGGTTGTTTTAGAGTATATTTATTGAGATCCATCATTTCTAGATAAATTACATGTTGAATCTTATTTTTGGCCTCTTTTCAATTGATTGATTATTTTTCATAACGATATTTCATGGTTAGAACAGAATTTATCTTATTTATGTATTCGAGAATTCAAGATCTATTCTTGAATCAACAACAAATATAGTAAATTATATCTACTTCATCGGTAATTCTATAAACATGTTCTATTGATGAAATCTATGAGGAATATAATTCTAGAATGTCCATCATTTTGTGGAATCATTTGGATTATTTCTATGTAAACATATTTCATGATGAACCAGAACCCATTCTAGGAATTCTTGATTTGTATGAATGTATATTGTGGCTGTGAATCGTTGTTCGAGATTTGATATTTTGATAGTAATTACAGTTCATTATTATAAATCATGAGCTATAATGTTCTTTAGTATTTGAGGTCCTTTTATACTCTTATTTCATTTATTTCTTATTTTCTCAGAATGACTTATTTCAAATGTTATTTTTATTTCATGTCGGTGTGTGTAGTGTGTGATACACATATATATTGCTTGATACCATTAATATTTCAAAAGAATATTTTTAACAAGATTTATGTTGATATCATCTTGTTATTTAGTACTATTATGTGCTCATGATGACATGTTACTCTTGTCTTATTATAATCCTCCTTATTATGAATAATAATTTTTAATTTGGGGTCTTATCATGTTATTTTTAGTAGTTTGAACATCTTAGTATGATCACCCCATAGATTGGGAGTGTGAACATAGTGAATTGATAACTACTTTCAACCCATACCTTTGGTAGGTTCATGAAATAATTATGTCATAACCTGAAATTTGATTCCTTGACGACTCCTATTAGCACTCTGTAACTCGATCACTTTTAGATATTGAGTAGAATGTTTGACTAAATTTTATGAGGATACTAAATACCTTGTCTCAATCCATGTGTATATTGCCGGATCACTTCCAACACAATTGATCATCCTTCCAACACAGAGATCATGTTGGTATGGTTAAGACTCATCGTGTCATAGTTTTCTCGACGGTGCTTAGTATAATATTGTTATGATTTCTTGTGCATTTATTATTATCATGGGATACACTTATTATACATGTTTAAACATGTAAAGGTTGTAATGTGGGTGTCGAATTAGTTTTTATCACTCACAACTAGTATGATAAACTCGATTCGTGTGAACATTTCTGGTATAGGGATCAACTAAATGATAACGAGACCATTGAAGATTGTTGATCCATAGAGAACTAATCTTGTAGCAGTAACATGATAAACTCTAAAACATTACCACATGGTTTTATTTTCTTCATATATATTTAATCTACTTTCGCATGCCTCACAAATATCCAAATTCATTTATCTTTATTTAATTTCATGACAAGTCTACCAGCTAATATTACATTATTATATTCCATCTTCTTCCTTGATTAATCTATGTTGTTGTGTTTTACTGATATTATTAGTGTAAGGATATGAGGTTGAGGGTATAATCTCCACACATATAGTAATAAAGCCCTATTTTATTGTCAATATATTATTGAGTATGAGGATGTGTGCATAGAGACATGTGTCTCTTTAGCTCATTCAAGGTTTTTCGGGTCAAGGCATAACATAAGGGATAATAGGAAACCCTTGTAAATTTCCTAAACACTAATATAGTATAAAGTCATATTCATTGGAATGTAGTAAAAATAGATATTATTTGTAATATATGACTATGTTAGATCAATCTCCACAAAATAAATATGATTTATAAATGTAATGATGGTATGTGAATCCTAATCACTTAGTTTCACTCCATTATTAAACCTTTTAACCCTTCCTAGGGTTATATGACTGTTACTATAAAGACAGTTTATTAAGGATAAATATTAAGTTAAACATATTTACAAATATTTAATACTATGACTAAAAATTTTAAACCGTTTTACATTATCTAAATTCTATATGTGGTAAAGGTTACTTTTAATTTAAGAACTCAAAATGTAGTGACATATAAAACTATATTTTTACAAAAATTTAATTGCATTGAAATCATGTATTTTATATATCTCCATGATATTTAATGAATTGTATAATAATTTGAATAGTTTTATGACTATAAAATTATTCAAATTCCAAAATTTTCATTTAAAAAAAATAATGATAACGGACTAGAATATTTTTTATATTAGACTGAAATATAATATTGGTTCTAAAAATATGTGCATGGATTTCCAAATTTTACATAATAGATTTAAATTATTTATTTTACTCCTTAAATTCATATTTAGTTTGTATAATGGTTTCAAATATTAATATATAATTATTATATACTAACGACGTCATAAAATTTATGTTTTTTAAAGACTTTTTTCCTTATTCACCTAAAAATAAATTATATTTTGAAAATATAAAAAATTCAACTTAATCATATTTTTACATTAACGATTAAAATGGAATTTTCTTTCTTAAAAGTAAAATTATAATATTAAAAAAAATAAAAAAAATAAAAACTCTATAATATAAAATAAAAACAATGTTTCAAAATAATATTTTTAGTTGTGATTTGAAATATTGATGATGTACTAACTATAACTTATTTTAATAAACATTACTCATCAAATTTTCATATAGTGTATATCACAATGAATTAAAATAAAGCATAATTCTTTCTTTTGGTGTTCTGTGCATTAAAAGATATCAAAAACATTAAATTTAAATTAAAGGAATATACATTTCAAAAACATGGGTTGAAACATTATACACCCATATAATAATTTTAAACTAAAAATTAAATTTCAATAATTATTTTTTTATACTTCTTCCTCATTAAATATTAGGGATACCATGTCACATCATCAAAATTACTATTTTCCCACAAATTATTCGCTATGTGAGTTGTATTTTTTGCAACATAATCACACTGATCAAAAATATCTACATGTTATTACACATAAGAAAAATAATGATCTAGCAGTATAAAGAATATTTATAGTGTATATGAAGATTCTGGAATTCACTTCTATAGAATAGATAAATGGAATGAATTGTGAATTTTGGAGAGGTTCAATGGATGATCCATGAGATAAAATTATATCCTTATACGATAAAAAATATTACAAAGACTGATATGTATGTGCCTCCACATCCGCTTCATTCAAGATCATATAACATTCATTCAAAATATATTCATTAGAATATTAAATTACCACATTTGAACTCTAGATCTCACTGATCAACTGTCCACATAATTGTTTTAAATCTGAACTACCATAACATTAGGTTGAATTTCACAAATATTCACTTACATTTATTCATCAAGAAGTTTTCCCAGTATCATATGATCTCGAACTTCATCCATTCAAATTGGATTTCCTCACTTATATCTATATTGATATTTATGTGGATCCATCTAAAGGATCAAATTAAACCAGATAATTTAAGTAATTCATACTATACAATTGTGATGATGGTGACCTTCATTGAAATCTATAAAATATGGTATTAGAAATATTATAAGGTTTCAAGGGTTCTCATAGTCTATTGATTGTTTAGGAAGATATAAATTACTAGTGTTCGCATATTTAGTAACTTATTTCTAATTACTTCCAGAGAAAATCATGATAACCATTGGATATCAATCAGATACAACTGAATGTGGTATTCCACACTGAGTTACCATTTCAATAATGAATATACTTTCATATTTATTAATTTTATATCTTTTCAGATAGTAATGAAATAACTTATTTCATAATGAAATCAACTACAACCCTTATGGTGTTTTGAAATTTAGATGTTGTGGGGATTACCATGATAAAATCAATTGTAATGTTTTCTAGTTCAATATATGTATAACTAATTATTTCATTATCCCCATATGATTATATAATTCAAAAATAAGTTTATAAATAACCATGCTTCATGATATATAACTCATTATATCACTTTTCATGTTATCCCAAAAAAATTCCCTTTTAGATCTTTATACTTCTTTACAGGTCCATAATGAATAGGGAAAAATTAGGTATGAGATTCATCCAAGATATTATTCTTTAATTTTTGAATATAAGGTACAAATATCTTGTTTCTGAAGCATAGCATTACATTACTATCATATAAGAACATTGGAGAATAATTCACTGTGATTTGAAATTCCAAATACTCTTTCAATGCAACATTAATCTACACATGGATAGATGGGTACATATTCATTTGATTAATACAGGATTTCCCACATTTCATAATAATTTCATGGTCTATACTCTAAAACTAAATATTTATTAGATCATTTATTATCCTAATAAATATAAATTATAACATCATCCATCCAAATTATTGTATCAAAATCCCCTTTCAGCTTCTTTAGGTGGTAATATATTATGTTGTAATAATCTTTAATTGACTCATACATGACAATTTATTCAATAAAAATAAATATATATATATATATATATGTATATGTAAACATATTTTTTTATAATATACATATATATATATCATTCATTTTAAAATAAATTTAATTCCACAGTATTTTAAATGTAAAAATTAACTATAACAAATCCAAATCCTAAGTTGTATAATTTTTGTCAAATACTTATAAATTGAATATGGAATAAGATACACTATATAATTATGCTTGATAACACATACCATAAAATTATTTCATCCATCAATGTATATCTCCAAGACTTCTCTACTATATGTTATTTTGAGCATAGGATAGTTGTCCATGAATCCCTCCATATCCTTCGAAATTCATTCACATTAATCTGTACAATTGAACTTTTCTCCCTTATGCATAAACATGTTTTTTGGATTTCATTACATTGATGAACTTTTAAATAATATTCAATAGTATCCATAAAATCCATGAAACAAAAGGATTTTGGTCACCATGCATGGTCTGGTTCAACATTTAATAATATTAATCTCTAAAGGATTTACCAATATATAATGGAAAATAATGATACAACATATGAATGATACATTCTATACCAATAATTAATGTTTTATAAATTTTTCATAAATATTTTAAATTCTCAAGGAATATTACTGAATCCCCAATTTATATTCAGGCGCTTAATTTCTCTTTAGATTAATTAGAATAAGATATATAAAAACTGCCAACAACTGATCAAGTAACTATATAAAGAGTCCATTAATTTTATCTATAACTAATTCAAGGTAATATATAGATTCAAATGGAAAAATTATTAATTAATTGTTTTTGTGCATCATCCATAAGGATATGTTGGTTAATTAATAGTTTTTGTGCAATATTTTATTCACCAAAGTTGATCAAACATATCATCAATATAAGGTATATGATATATTTTAATAATAATTATATTTTTGAGTATCAATAATCTATACGAATAATGATTCAAACATTTTATTTGTAACAAACCAAATTGTTTCACCCCATGGTGATTCATTAGGTTTCAATAAAATAATTTTATATTCACATAGAGTTACATCATCAATTCATGCAACATAATTGTCGACACTCTATAATGAGTCATTAAAGATGGAGTAGTTCCTAGTCTGTGTTCTTTTAGAAAAATTGATTCATGATTTCAGCATATACTTTTAAAGTCTACCACAAAAATATTATAATTTTTCTAAATAATATGAACATCTTCAAAGGTGAGTTCCACCCAAACCATTTGGTATAAATAATATAAAAACCATAAATTTAAGAATATATATCATTAATAAATTTTATGTGATTTATGTTTATGATGGAAATAACACAATAATTACTGGAGTAATTATTTATTAAAAAAATTTATTTATTACCTGACAAATAAAAGAACCAAAATTATTAATATTAATTATGAAATTGTAATAAGTACCACATTAATTATTCTTGGATAAGTATACATTTATTATTTCTAAATAAAATTATATATATATATTATTATGAATGTAATTTACCATCCATTTTAAACTAAAATTATAAAAAATTATTATTCGTTCGGGTAAAACAATAATAATAATTCATGCATTCATTGTCTAATTGTTATAAATAAATATAATATATTTCTATGGTAAAATATTTATCTTTAAAAAATAGTTTTTTTATGTCTTCCATATATTTTGACTCGATTATTTAAATTAAAAAATATTTATGTATGATTTCAATGTAATTAATAGTAAATGAATTGTATCAAATAAATTAACAATCATCTAATGTTTTTTAGTAGGAATAGAGTCAGAAAAAATAAATTTTTATGTCTAGAAATACATTTTTTCTTAACATGGATTTTATGAATTTTGTGTGTGAATGTTGAAATTAATTTCTTATAACTAGAATAATTGAATAATGAAAAATGTAATCTATAATGTATATCATAATAATAAATATGATTTATTAATTTCAACTTAAAATTAATCCCTATTCAATGATTTATATCATATGAATTGTGTCCCCGCTGTAAGGGTTAAATGGATTAATAATATTTTTGAAGTAATATATATAAAATATATTAACTATAAAACCCATATATATTTTAATTTTGTGTGGATGTAAAAATTAAATTATTTAATATTATATATAATTTCTATTTTGTTCTAATTCCTAAAAATATGGATTTATATTAATTTAAAACATTGAATATTTATAAGGGTTCCAGTCCCCTAACTTATAAATGGAAACCTCCTTATTACACATCTTAACATACATTGAAGAATCTATCATATAAAATATCTACCCAAATACCTTCATTATTTACTACCAAATTCCTAGATGTTTTATTTTCAACAAGCGGACAACCTTGAAAGTAATAAGTTTAATGATAATTGAAGATACTTGAAAAAGAGGTGATCATCTTATCCAAGTTCGTCCATATTTATTTCGTCTCAATATTTTTTTACATACCATATTAAAAACAAAATATAATGAAATATGTATTACTAATATGATTAAATATTTTTTTCTATTTTATAACAATTATATGGTATCCTATGATTCAGATGGAAAATGAATGTGTTTGTTTTGTTATTGTATGAACTATCATCTCCATAAACTGAAATGTATCATTTGTAATAAAAACCTCACATGGTTGGTTCTGTTAAGGTATTTATAAAAACTGTGACATAATTATGATATTATTTTGATACAAGGGTGATAAATTTTGACTTCCATTTTTTACAACCATTGATAAATGAAAGCATCGCATGTGCATACGTGCAAACAACAACCTCCATGAAGTGATGTAATTCATTTTCTTTTACTATCTTAAACATACTTTTATAGAAGAGTATTTGCAGAATAAATATTATACTTATTGTAATATTATTATTTTTATATGAAGAGTCCATTACCATGGTGAAAGGATCAAACTCCCAATACTAAAAAATTCATGAAATATGTAACAATTGATACCAAGAATTTAGATTTTAACAAAAAATTACTAATAAATAGATTATTTCAATTTATGAATAATTTATATCTATAAATATAATAATTAATATTATAAATAAATATATCTATAATAAATTTAAATTTATTATATAGGAATATAGATCATCTGTGTTGCTACTTGGTACATGAGGTAAGGGTTTCTATTACAGTCTCACTTTTTGTTGAGATTGTTCATTTTATAATTTACAATCAGTTATTTTATATTATTTATCAAAAAAACCATATATATTATTATAATATGGTTATTTCATATATTTATATGTATTTTATTCTATGTTATCCCCCAACTATAGGGTAAAATTCTAAATTATGTTTAACAAAGGCTTAATCTCAAATAACTTATGTTTTAGGGTATCTATTTCCTACATAACCACGTTCTTAAATATTTTTTTAAAAAATTTATTATCATCATTTAATATAAATTAAACAAAATTTTAATTTATCTTTGAAAAATTCATAGGAATATTCACAATTTTTTACAAATATGTCATTATTGACATTCTTTATAAACGTTTACAAAGAATTGTTTTTAATGTTTATAGTCGAAAAAAATTTCTTTTTTAAATATCCTTTAAAAATCCTCATGATTTCATTATAAGTATCCATTTTTTACAGAATAAATTCAACATACATTTTCAATGAATATTTAGTTTGTTAACGTATAATAACTAAAGGGTTAGTTTTATAAAGTGTTCCATATCATATTTCAATTTTTAGAGGATTTTTCATTCGTACTTCACGGAATATTTTTCATTCTTAATGATATTCTGTAATGATACAATGTAGTTTTATTTATTGAGTAGTATATTAGGGTGATTATTTAAGGATTTTTTCTTAAAACCAATTTTACTACCATGGTTATACTATTCTATGATGAAATGATGATTTTTTGTGATATTGTGGTACAAGAATATATGTTTTTCATTATGTTATTTGTGGAACAATAATTAGATGTCCCTACAATGAATTGGGTTCCAAATGAAATTTCATGAGGTTATATGAAAGGGAATGGGGAGATAACTCAATGAATATGGGTCTCTATCCACTTAGATTAAAAAAGGGAATACAGGTAATGCCAATAAAAATATGTAAATTAACCACAGTTCTATGATCGTACGTACACCAAGCCATCACTAATGACAAGTTTTTATATTCTTCTAATTGTGCCAAAATACAATTAATTGATATTAAGATTATTATATGCTCTAATCTTTCATGATAGTGTATTGGTGATTATATGCACTTATGAAGTTCATAAGTTTATTTAGAATATAAATAGGGACATCCCTTCCACATTAATTGATATGGTATATATATATATAAACAATACATGACCAATGTATCATCAAATTCAAATATTTTTATAATAAAATAAACTTATTTTAGAACATTACCATGTTATTCTATTAGAGATATGATTTACATTTTATATGATGTCATTCCACCATTAATTATTTTACTAACAAATGAATATATATATATATTGAGGGACTGTTATAATACTCTTTGACAATTCAATATATATAATGAACTGATTAATATCAAATATAAGACATTTATTTTTGTTGAAGGTATAATAAGAAAAAATTTCTACATTTGATTCATGCTCTCATAATTTTATTATATTAAAAAAGATATGGTGAGATTCAAGAATCAATAATTAGTGTAAGTAGTTATATAATAATTGAAATAATTCTATGTACATCCAATTACATGAAACGGTCTTCTCAATACATGACATTGTAGGTTTATTTTCTACTGTTACTTCCTCCCTCTATCCCATTTTACCTTCTCCCTTATCACCATGGCATGGCGTGATCGAGGGCCGGGTCATGTATCATTGATTTCATAGTGTGGTGTTCATGTCAACCACCCAACACATTCATTGATTTCAATGGACAATGGTTCTCAATCAAAGGATCAATTATCATTCCTTCACCTTGGAAAAATTGATATTTTTGCCTTGGAATCTAACCCTGCTATGACCTTGCAGTCTTTAGGTCTGGCCTTGATAGAAACATACTCAGTTCTATTTGGTATATATTCGGCACTTGTTACCTCTCAGTTCAGGGTCCCATGGATCAATGTTCCAGAGCACTATCAATTAACCCTTTATCATTGTTCCATCTTCATAGATGGTTCAATTCGGGTATCAATTTCATATTTTGGAAAATTCCTATCTGTATTTGTGCTCAAATGGCCCTTCTTATCCATTTCATCACCTAGATTTCATCATTCTCCATCATACACGAACATATTTTTTGAGGGTGTGATGTATTCCAAGACTTTTTCAATTGTTTTGGAGGCCATTGTGTATGTTTATCTAATGATGTGGGCTTTTGGATTGTAAGCATTAACTTCGAAGGCTCGATAGGTGTTCCATTTGTTGCCTCATCTATAGCTTCACTTCCTTACCATGGTGATTATCTAGTTGGATGGATCTGTTCTTTGGGTATTACCCCTTTTTTTGTGCTTCCAGGATGTCTTTCATTGGCTAATTTAGTGTGGTGTTTCTATCAAGTGTTATTGGTCTATCTATTACAATGTGGTTTGTGGATGGAATGTTTGCAGTGGTTTGGATTTCTTCTAGGATATGTCTGTCATGGTGGACTGAGCCTTACAAGCATCTAAAGTCATCTATGGTAATCCTTTCTCAGTCTCAGCATTAGTGGTACATTTTGGCGATCATCAGAATATGTGATGTGTTAAGGTCACTATATTGGTACATTCGGGGTTCATAAATTGTTGATTTCTATTAGGTTACACGTGGCCCACGGTAGAGAATGTGATTCAAGCGCAAGTGGCCCAAGGATGATTGTTGTGGATTTGGTGTATTTCATACTCTATTTGGAAATAACATTTATATTTTGAGGGATATATTTTCATTATTTATATAGTTTTCACTTAGCCATAAATTAAGATTTATCTGGAAAATAAAAAAAAATTGTTTGATGGTGGATATTCAAATTCCTCATAATTTACCATACGGAGAATTTTAATTTACCAATGCATTATCCATGGTGATTCAACGATGTTTTGTAGTTAGGTATCTCTATTATGAACATTATGGTGGTTGAGATAATAACCAACCATAAATTTAGTTATTATGACCCCTAGGTGAATCTATGTCCAAGATTTCATCCCCAAGTATATATCAAGTCATAAATATAAATTTCAATAATCCATGAAAATCATTCATTCCAGAGACATTTTGGAGAATTGGAATTTTTGGATTATTCATGGGGATCTAACAGGGGGTTCCTAATCATAATATTTTAAATGTTTCTAATCTTTGTTTTATCTCAAATAAATATTTATATGCATTCCGTACTTAAATGTTTCATCTAGTAGATTAACATTTAATACATCTCACAATAATACACGCAAGTGAATATTATAAATTAGTTGAATTAGAGAAAAGATACATAATAAATTTATTTAATGAAACATCTTTAACATTTAGTATGAATGTTATTCTAATATAGTTCCCTTATAAAACATATCCAATATAAAACAATATCCATAATAGAGGTAATTAAAAACAAACTAATTTTAAATAGCAGATTCTCAATAAGGGTAACTATGAAAGATGTTAATCTATGATCATAATAGAACAAGTGATAATACCTAGGCTTTGAGAACATGACCATACCTTATGAAAACATACCCAATAATTCATAGACCATTCATCCTGGTTTCGGGAAATATATTTTTTTATAAAGTACATGAGTAAAAATAGTAAAAAATCATTAATAATCCATCATGACCATTGATATCATATCAAAATCATACAACATAAATTTATAGAATAAATGTATGGCATAAACCTATTCATATAATACAAATTCCATGGATTCTCAACATGAAATTCCACATATACATGGTTTGGGGAGACCATTAGTACACATGTTAAGGATTTCTTCAATTACCTTTTTACCCTCATAGGATTAGTTCTATGTCAAATTTAATAGTTTGTTATTGGGAAAACACCATTTTTTCTCGCTTAGGATTAGGAAACACTCTTTCATACACTCCAAGGCTTTGAGAAATATCATGTCTATAATATAGAGATTTTGATAATCATATATATATTTATATATATAAATTGACATAATGATATATATATAAAAATTACCATCTTAATATTAATTATGTAATGGACTCAATAATAACATAATAATAAGTCATTCATATATATTAAAAATTTTATAATTTATTTATATTTTATTTAACCCATGAGAATGAAACAAGTTTCATGCAGTATCATTAAATAAATATCAATATAAGTATTATATATAATTGTATTGGATGGTATAATATGTTGACATACCCATTGAATTGTATCAATCCAAAAGTTATGAAAAAAAGATAAACTATAATTTTATAAAATCTTTTAGAACATATTTCTAGACATATGGTAAAAGATATTTTCATTTGATAGAAATAATAAATTACAAAATCTCATAAAAATGGGAATTAGAATTTAATTTTAACACCATTTATACTTTTAAAGTGTGATTTATTTAATATAACAATCAATATGGTGGGAATATTTAGGTGTACTCTAAACCTAAAAAATACATTTTTACAGTTTTTTAAAAAGTACATAAATACACGTATGGAAAATCTTAAAAATATTATTTTTCCACCATGGTTAAAAAATAAAAATATTTAAAAAATACTATTTCAATCATTTTATTATCATGAAGAACCTTTTTTTGGAAAATTTAAATATCATAGACATAGATGAAACAGAATCCCAAACAAAATAAAAAATTAATGATGGATTTACAAAAAAAATTCTATTGGAATTTTTTATTATAAAAAATGATTAAACATTTATGATTTTTTATAAAAAATATATATATATATATATTAGATGAATTTAGATGTGTGTTATGTGAGAAATGACACATATTTTCCCATATTTTAAATTGAAACATACACAATGCCTATAAATGTGATATTTTAACATAAAAACATAAATAGATATTTAAATTTGAATATAAAAACTCATGAAAGATATAAACATTGATTTATTTTTAAATCCAAATAATATTTAGGAATTTAATCAAAAAAACCATTCATCTGAGCTATAGACACCAATCAAATGGAATAATATTTGAATATAAAACATATCTTAATGAATGTAAATTGAGATGAGTAAAACCTTACACAATTTCTATCCCTTGAATTGAGATACCATTACTGATTTTATGTGAAATGGATTTGAAAATACAATTAATTTCATGACATTATTATAAAAACAAACTGGAAAGTACACAAACCACAAAAATTAAATCATGGGGTGAATATAGATTATCTATTGAAGAAATAAAAGCAAAGCATGAAAACATTCCCTCATGACTCCATATTATTTAAATCCACTATAAACTTCTTTATAATAAATTAAAAAATATTACAGATATATAAATGATTCAAAATAAAACTTATAGTAAAATATATCATCCGCTTATAATTTCAAATTTCCCATTTATTAACAATCGTTTATTAAAATTAATATTTAGATGTTTAAATTTATATTCTCAGGATATGATTTGGATTATTGATTATGGTCTTTTAATAGTTTTAATTGATTTATTATATATATATTATTAATAATTTCACAGATTTAATGTTTACTATTTAATAATTTTATAACAATCAATGAAATGTGTTGATGAAAAATGTTGTTGCATAATTTCTTGATGACATAAGTCACACGTAGGACCTTTTGACGCTTTCATTTTGTAATGAATGGATGTAAATGATATTAAGTACCATTTTTATTAATAAATTAATAAATATATTATAAAAATAAAATATAATAATTAATATATATAAATAACCAATTGTAGATAATCAGTGAATGAAATGAAATATATCACTTCATTAAGGGGCTAGTCATCCAGTATACAAGAGTGACACTTCCACTTTCCATTGGATGGAAATGTGATATAAAATGGTTATAAAATATATATATAATCATTTCCAGTTATTAAATATATTGCATTAATTTTATTGAGATGGTTATTGAATATTTGGAGGAATCCGAAGAAAAAATAATTATGAGAAATGACTGAAAATATCCTTTCAAAAAAACCATTACTATTATTAAATGGGTAAATTGGGAAAGATACTATAGGATTCTGGGATTAGAGATGGGATTATATTTTTTTATATCACGAATATAATGTGGTCAAAAATTTATGTGAATAATTTAGTATATGGGATTCCCATTTATAACTAAGGAGAATTAAAACCATGTAAATACACATTGAAAGGAAATAATATAACATAATTTTTATTATAAAGCATAAAAAAAATAAATTCGTTAGTATATACTTTGATTTTCGGTATAAACACACTAAAATGTTATATTTATACACATTTATATTATATTCTACCCCTAATATCTCAGTTTACATGCATTGTAATCCCTTTTGACCCAAATCAGTATGATGTGACTTTTACAATGTAATATACATATTATTGACTAATATTAAGATGAACTTAATAAATAATATAAATAATGATGATAATATATAAAGAAAATATTTTTACATGATTCAATTTATAAATTTATTATTATTATATTAAATATAAGTATAAAAATGAAATATAATGTTTTTAAACTCATTTTTAGCATAAAAATTACTTCGCTCCAAAATAATATATATAATTGGTCCCCCATAAGTTTATTGACTTTTGGATAAATAAAGATTATTTTTATAACATTTAAACCAATCCATAATGTAAATTTTTTTATGAATCCACAATTGAAGGAATAATACAAATTTTTTTTTTATTGCCGTTAAATATATCCTATGTTGAAAAAATGAAGTATTGGTTTCTAAATTTATAATAATATATTTAATATATTTTTTCATCCACTGATAAATATATTTTTTAGAATAATATATGATATATTTATAATTCCTTATTGTATCGTAATTATCTAATAAATGTTACAGTGTTTGTAAAAATAATATTTTCACTATTACCCTAAAAACCACCCATTTTAGAAAAATTTTAAAATTTCGAGTTAAACTAACATCCACAATATTAATTCAAAAATGAAGATAACACTGTAAAATAAGATCTCAAAATTTTTAAATATTACTTTTACTAATTATGTAATAAATATATAAAAATTATAATGTTTCAAAATAATACATTTCTATTGAGCTATATATAATTAAATCCATAATAAAATTATTTTAATTTACATAATATATTTAATTTAATTCTCCCACAGTATATTTCCATTAGAATTATAAAAAATAATAATTATGTTTAGTTTTTTGTGGATTTCATCACAATCAATGAAAACAATTTTATTTGTTTTAATATAATATATATTATAAAATGTCTCTATACCACAATGATTACATAAGTGTACCATCGTGCACTTCTTCAATGATAAAAAATATTGTCTACTATCATATTGCAATATCACACAAAAGTTTGTATATATTGTATCCATAATCACCTAATAACATATCTTCAATATTAATCTCCAAAAAATAAACATTAGGATCCATGAGTTATCCTTTTAAACTAAGACACACTAAGAGGGGTGAATATTGTCTTCATTCAATTTGAACATTTTCACAAGAAAAAATTCATTGATATCTACTTCCATCGTTAGAGTAAAAATGTAATAAATTTCAATTTCACACACAATTTCAACAAATTTTAGTTATGTATTTCAAAAATTTAAAACCCAAATGAGGTTAATATTTAGCCTAGTTCACCAAAATTTACATACATACCTAGAGAATACCCTCTACATCATTAATTTTATAATAATACCATATTGGATCATTGTTTTATTGGATAAATGATTTACATGAAGTCAATCATCCACAATAATATATAATATTATAAATTCTATTAAGTCACTCCCCACCATGGATCACTACATATATAATGGGTTTGGTAATATATTACTTCCTCTAAAAGATCAACCGTTATATTCCTTTACATATTGATCCAAAATATAATAGTATATATTTATTTATATCTGTTATCATTTTTTAAATGAAGTACACTCTTTGATTATCATATATAACCAATTTAGATTGAATCACAAGTCTACATGTTTTTTAATAATTTATACAATTTGACACAACTAATTAAATTTTCAAATAAATTAAAATCTATGTATGATGAGCAAAAAATTGTCACTAAAACAAATTTCACATTGTACAAATAGTTAAATCCCCATATTTTAGATATTCAATAAAAACATAGCTACTGACCACCTTATTTCTTCATATATCTCTATTTATTGAACTCTCTATCTAATTTTTATTGTTGTCTATATTATCATATTTTTCAATAAAGGAAATTTATCATCTACCTTGGCTATCCATCTAAATCAATTTCAACATAGAATATTTGAATTTACATTTTAATTGCATAAAATTAATTACCTTGATCAAATTTGAATTCATATTCATCCCGAATTTCGTCTTCACGTAAATCATCACAATTGAACACTATTTAGATTGATGAGTTGATTCCATAACCACCGTATAGATATATTTTTCCAATAGATCAATTATTAGTGTAAAATTTTGTTTTCAAGACTTCATGTTATATCAACACATTGAACAGCCATAGTACAAAATTTTTAGTAATGTATGGATTTTTCTTACATATCAAGCAATCCTTTCATATCACAATATTATATAGAGTAATAATTTCATATCCTTATATTGCATAGTGTAACTAATACATATAATTGTAACCACTATGTACCATAATGAATGTTTATGGAACCCTTACATATATGGTTATAGTTAAAAATACATATCAAATGTGAAATTATTGATAAACGTATATAAGTTTTATATAAACATTATATATTATCAATATAAATACTTATTTACCCTCTAGATCAACCAAAACACTCAATCTATAGAAAATAAATTCTTTTACATATGAGTAAGTATTTTGGAGCCACTCTTATATATCTCTTAGAAAATCAATATTTCTTTTACATATAGGTAAATTTCAATTTCTCAAAAAATATAAGAGTTTAAAACCTTCAAAACTAATTGATAAAAATCATAATACATATTTACTCGGAACACCATTAAACATTATTACACTATATGTAGGGAAACAATATTCCCAAATAATATCATTTATTACTTAAAAAACAAATATACTATTTTATAATCGAATTATTGATCTCAATTTTAATGATTCAAAAAAATTAGTTTAAAAAATATATCATAACTGAATATAAATAAATCATTACTTCTTATAACTTTTTGGAAACAAAAGTACTTCACAGTAATACTTCATCATAAACATTTAATTATTTTCATCAAATCTAATAAAAATCATTATAGTTTAAATATAAAGTAATTGTAGTGTAATATTCTTCAAATAATATGATTTAAATTTTAATGTAAAACATCCGACAAAAACAATTTCATCCCATGGAAATGTGCTCTTTTACTTAACCATTAATTATCACATATGATTTCTAATACAACCATAAATTACGATAGTTATATTAGAATAACATAATTATAGAAATATCTTTTTGGGAGACAATAAAAGATGATTGATACCAAATAAATATTAAATCCATTTTCATATTTTTTATCCACAATAGTTATAATAATATTTTATAATTAATGATTTATATGGTCCCAAAATCAGGTATATTATCTTACATTATGATTTTATATAACCCTCTATCATGAGTCTCTATAATTTTATATAGGTTGTAAAAGTTGGTGACCCAATAAAGGATAAGGATGGTTACTATTATACCCTATATAAGATTCAAAACATCATATGTGGTGGTCGAGTATACCAACACTATCAATAGTAGTGACATTATTGAATGTAGATTAAAACAAGTAATCCTTGTCCGAGGAAGTGATGGGAATGTAGTCATTGATTTCCACTACCTTATTATTTTGATGGTCTATCATAGAGGAAATTTCACTCAATGTAGTGGTAATAGCTTTGGTATCCCGGCTGTTCATGGAACAAGAATCACTAGGGTCCAATTAGATGTGATATAACTAGATTTCACCCATTTAACACCTCTATGTGGGAACCATGTGGAGTTTTAGAGATTTTATATGATTTTTACTAGTATCCCATGGTGTACTGGGATCTCATGGTATGGAGTGAGAGGATTCTCATAAAAAATTACATTTCAATTCATTTACTATCATTTTCCCCCACTATTATTTTTTTTATTTATTTTAATGGAGTAATATTGATAATGAATATGAAATATTATATTTTAATGATATTTGATCCCAGTTTTATCAATATAGATAAATTTCAAACATTTTAATAAATTCCAAATTAATGGTGGATACCTTAAATTATAATAGTATCTTTGTTTATATATATGAAATATTTTCTTCATCATACAATATTTAATTTGCTTTAATTTTTCCTGAGATAATGAATAAATTTGATGCTTTCAATCTTTATATATATACTATTAGTGATCAAAATCGTTATAGAGAATTTAAAAAATATAAAAAAGAATTATGTGACATAAGAATAAATATTTATCTTCATTAATACATTCTTGAATTCATTATGATATAAATTTACCTAGTAAAAAATCACACTTATACATCATTCAAAATTATAAAGAACAATTTCCCCAAAACCATTTTAAAAATAATTAAAATACACATAGTAAAACACCACATGTGTTTTCTATCACCTCATAATATTTTTCTCACAATTTGGTTTACATATTCATTACACAGTTTTAATTAAATCACTAATACCCAAATCTAGGGTTTAATTTCTTATTAAAAAATGCATGTTCATTTATACAAAACCATGTCCATAGTAATTTTCATATTAGGAAGAAGATAGAATAAAATAATTATAGATTAATTTTTAAAATTTAATCCTTCTAAAAATAATTGATCATAACATATTTGATTATTTGGAGTTCATCATTATTTTCAAAACATTTATAAACATTATGTAGGAGATATTTCAATAATATTATCCACCACAAAAAAATGTTACCCCAAACAGGACTCAAATTTCTATGAAATTCCATAAAATAACTAAATAGTAATGCCTCAGAAAAAAACTCATTAGTGTCCCATTTGGTGAATTTTCTGACCATCTTTTTGCCTCCCTATACAATAGTGGTTTTTGAGTACTGATAAAAGACTAAACAATTTGATAGTGGGAATACTACCTTGATTTAACAAACAAAATTAATAAATATTTAACAAAAACATAATAAAAAATACGTAATATGATTTTGTATAAATCGACAGCAAAAAAATATGTACTTGATTAAATCCCATCATAAATTAACAATGTCCATATAATTTCACACTAGGTTAATAATATGTGAAACATAATTAAAATAAAAAACATATATGGAGGAATACTACCTTTAATAAACCTCTAACATATTAGTTCTCAAACCCTTGTCAATCCGTACCGGCTTTATCACTGAAAAACCTATAATATGTTCTATATAATAGGAATTGAGTTTATACATGTACTATGGTTCCCATATAGAATGTGATAAATACATCTCAGTAGGGTCTCAACATCTTCCATTAATATTCAACGTCATATACAGTCATATGAAAGTTAAGAATAAATTTTAATTATATAACACACAAATTTGTGAATTGGGTCATCATACGTTTAGAATTATATCATAAACACTAATTATACCTACTTTAGTCGGTGTTAGAAGTAAATAAAATCATATTCCATAATCATTTACTGTACAAAATGATGCATTTTAGGGAGTCACTTGTACCAAAACCCCATTCCAATCATGATTATGTTTGTAATGACTCCATACACAATCCCATTAACTGGCCTCTTTTTTATGATCTGGTTTATGGATGATCCAAATTTCAAATCCTACCTTATATTATCACATCATTATCCTCACTCAATGTGAGCTCTATATATTGTCTCATAACACAATGTAGTTAAATATCCCCCACCCACTCGGTGTGGGAGTCCTAATCCCATCACATTTCACATATGACTTCACAACGTGGATCATACCTTCCCACTAAAGCCGGTCTATAAAAATACCCTATGACTCAAGGTGAGGTCATATATATAGCATATTACAAAATTAAAAGACATACATGGACCATATTTTATCACATATGAAAATCAATGCATGAATGTTCTCAATTAATGTATGTAAATACATCCAGTAATCACCCACATAAGATATAACACACTCCTATCACAACATGGGTCATAAATGAACATGTTTCACACTACCATCTCAACTAGTTCGTTTTCCTTCTTTCACCATCTCACTCATGTTTGGGGAAAAAATAATGGTGTCATATCCCAATATTGGACCAACTCCCACTCAATCAAGGTGATCCTTTACCATATATATTCACTCATGATGAGATCATACATCACAAAAAATTATCAAACATATTATATCAAAAATATTCATTCAAACATAATACATCAATAAAAACAAGTAAAATACCTTACAATCCTAACATTTAAATTTCCTTAAGATTCTCTTGATCACACAATAATATCAGGTTAGGCCTATCAACATTATAAAAAATACCATATTTGAAGGGACATGATTCCTTTAACAAAATACCGGTATCCAACCCTTAATAAAAAATCAATATTATCATCCTTTGTGACAATATACACCATATGGCTTATATAACACTTGACTACATAGTAATGATTATCTAACTCTTACAATTATCAGAATGCTACCCAAAACAACTAATATGGGAAATCCCTTGTTTATATAGAAAAAATCCCATAAAATATCAATAATAATATATCATGATGTTTCCTAATAACCATATATATATTCTAACTCATTTACCCCTCATGATATATCTCATCCCATCACCCATAATAAACCCGCCGTGCAACACCGTGTCTATCGCCATAGGGATTATCCTACTTGTAGTGCAAAAAAAACTCTCTAACACTATTAATAAGGTATTCACAACCACATGTGAGATATATGATCAAATCACACATAATCAAAATTATTATTCCTCTCATTAAATCCTAGATACCCCTAGGAAACCAAAATAGGTTACCCACATCTTATCCTAACCCTAGGGATTCCCAAGACCTCTCATTAAAAGAAGTATAACATTATCCCCCCTTGACACATTACTAATGGGATATTCCAAACTATAAAATGTTCAATAGATCCATCTATCTATTATTAGGAGGCTCATTTCTATCATATATCTATACATATCGTAATCATAGTTCATATACCTTCATCCAAACACATAATCTCATGTATGTATGAAAAATCATAGAAAACCATGTATATTGTTTGTTATTATAAGTACCAATTACCGTAATCACTGAGTATTCCCTATACTAAGTCCATTTATGTCTCATTTATGATTCCACCAATCTACACCATTCACATGATATATTACCAAAATTACCAACATCCAAATAACTAAATATAAATATTTGTAATTAATTATTCAATTTAATCAAATCATAAAAAATCTTCTGGTAACATTTTCCCTCTATATACATAACCTATAGAATATTAAAGGTCCATGAATCAACGCTTAAACCATCAGGGTAAAACCATTATCTCTTAGTATTCATTCATTCACAAATATCATCTATTTTAATTAGATCATAAAATATATTTTTCCAGGGATATTCCTCATTTGGAACAATGAAACATAATATTCAATAAAAAACCATATTATTTCTATATTAAATATCAAATAAATGAAATTATTGGGATGATTCAAAATTTATCTATATGATTCAACACTCTACACTATCATCAATCATCTAAAATAAGAGGGAATGTGAAGGGAGGAATAATGAAATGATATGTTAAATACTATACTTCAAATCACTTGGGATAAGAGACACATACCATCCATTCCCATGGGGATATAATGGATTAATATTAAGGGGATTAGATAGTTGAAAAACATTACCCAAACCCTAATTCCTCTCAAAATAATGTTATTGGATAAACTAGAAATTATGATTCTATGACTAAAAAATGAGGCAGAAGGCATATTGTAGTTAATAACTGAGTGGTCATGGAACTAATACCCTCTTATTTTTTTAACTTATAATGTAACCCACTAGGATAAAATTTAACAACCTAACCTTGGAATATATTTTGTTGTATCCCAGCCTCCAAAAACATTACCATAATTCTAAAAAGGTTTGACTAACCATCTTCTGGATATCTATTTATAGTGTATACCTTAGGCTATGATGAAAATATTAGTCTTTTTGAATCCCATGTTTGGTAACTTACTTCCTCATGGAATTACCTACAATGTTTATGAAAAAACATCCAACATTAATACGTTAGATTCTCTAGACCTATTACATAAGGATTATCACTACATAATAGTTACCTCCACCATGGAATAAACTCAATATGTAATAGTTATTACATTGTGAAATCATTTAAATAAAACCCACTATGGAATAAATATATCTTCCATGGAATGGTTTTATGATATCCCCTAACCACATTGTCATTCATGACACCATGAAATAGTTTTATTTTTATAAATGAAAAAACCTAACAACCCCTCACGAAACATAATATAGTACTAACTGAACCACTTGAGACATCTCTAATTACAGTTAACAGAAAAAAATAATTTCTTATATATGTTCTAAGCATAATAGTATTGATCATTTTTCCAATTCCAAAAACCTACATGTTTTCAAGAATAAAAATTAAAATTTCCTATAAATTAAAAAATTCACAATTACATGGATCATTACAAAAATAACTCTTTATGGATTCTCATTCCTAATAATCACCTGTTAATGTCACTTACTTTTCAATACATTACATATAATTGGTTAAGATATTTATTTCTAATATGGAATTGAACTGGATGTGTTTCTACAATTCATGCACTATGCCTAGAGATAAAAACATCTTCTAAAAACCCATTTCATAATCCTGAACTTACATTTGATATATCCAAATAAATACTCATGATGTAGTTTCAATGAAACCACATCCATTTTTATAAATTAATCTCCCTTAAAACCCATTTTAATATGATTTCCCAAACATGATCATCATAACCATCGATATTTCATGACATCACTCGATAACAATACATTATCACTTATAGAAATCATAGTGTTGAAAAAATCTCCCAATATATTTTGGAACCTACAAATTGGTGGCGATCTATAGTTAAATCCTCCACTAGAAAAATCCACCATTGTAATCCCTATATGATATATATTGTACCCCGATAAACTCTTGAATCATACCAAACAATATTATGAGATCATTTCAAACACATGGACAATATCCAAAACCACATATGCATCCAAAATATTCTATTATCCTATGAAAAAAAATATTCACATTGGTATTTTCCAATATCCCAATTTCATCATGATTTTACACCATCCAGTCTCACCACATGAATGACACTTACTACATGAAGATCATGTATTCGTAAATGCTAGAATACATCAAAAAATAATAGTATCATTTTTATCATCTTATTAAACCAAAATTCCCATCCTCAGTTGTCTACATCCTATCCATTAACATATGTAATTAATGGGGATGACTACATCATTCATATTTTACTTCTAATAACATGTCACCATTATTTCTTAGTTTATTTGGATCATCTTCTTACAAATTCACTAACATTTAACTATAATAACGACCACTCCCCTACCATATAATTGTATACTACCCACTATATGTCCTCCATTATAATTCTCATCATGAACAATTAATGACATTGTAAGAACCATGTTTTTCAATTTGATATGTATCTTGTAATTTTAAGTCTAAATCATTACATTGGAAACTATATGTATTCCTAATGCATTAGTAAAGGTCTCAATCATGTCTATGGAATATTTAGATCCTAGAACCCATATTTTTGGTAAATTAAGAATGGTTGAATGGTTACTGCATGTTCAGATCACTGTTCGGATAACCATGAAGATTTATATTTCCAATCAAACACACATAGAATTTTTTTCACATAGTCATGCGAACTTACAATGAAATGTGACCTTATACCTAGAAATACTCAATCAATTTTAACATGTTTTTTCTTACAATGTGGAAAAACCATGCACCGTCCATTTCAATTGGTAAATTTACCAAATTTATCTTAATGAACTATTAAATAAAGACTATATTCTCTAGAGGATATTATATTTGATTAACCTATTTGTATATCAATTTGGGGATTTTGGAAGATTTAACTTTGGAATCAAGATATCTCTTTCATCTGGAAATAAATGATGTTTTAGTTCATCATGTTGGATGCAAAATGGTATGTACTCAATTCCTATTGGACCATTATCCGTATCTTTTTCTCTTGACATATATATCAATGAATGTGAATATTTTAATTTTTCTATGATCTACTCGGATCTGAACCAAATCTAGGGCCAATACAGGAGGACAACAGTTGTAAACCCTAAGGTGAGTGGTCTATAATTTATCCCTAATTTTTCATTGATTTTGGTTTTATTATATGGGACACATAAATTTCATTGGGTGATGTTCATTGAATTTATTTTCCATGATTATACTTGGTAGAACCCTATGGATATGTTCTTTACATATATATGATTTATTTTAGGTTTTTATGATGAAAACTCCACCCCTTCCTTGTCAATGGTTATTCCATAATTGTTTTTTCTTTTAGCATGTTTGAACCACCATTTGGGTGTTATTTCTCTTGACGTACCAAAGGGTAAGTGTTTCTATATTAATTGGCAGGATTTATATTGTTAATTGCAAAATGTATAGTACAATGTATGTTTCCCACTTGAACTGCCCAATGTATGTTCTTCAAATTGATAATTAAATGTGAATTATTAATTGTTTGAATGTCTATTTCACCCCTCAACACATTAATTAATGGATGTGAAATGAACAATAAATTATGGAATATAACATAAACGGATTAAATGAATGGTTTCATGATACATAGCTTTTTCACACTAGTGAATGGAAGGGAATGAACCAAATGACTTGATCAAAAGGTTTCATGCTAGATGGACTTATCTCAAAAATGAAAAAACGAACTTTACCCCAATGAAATGTAACATGACTTCATTGTAAAATAGGAACGGTGTCACTTGAAAATGGCTCAGAGTCTCATCAGAGAATTCTATGAGCACTCAAGAACCCCATTCCAATTTAATTATTCTATTTTCCTATGTTTAAACCCACCAGTATCATGATCCTTTTTCGTTCAGGGATTCCCTCTATGAAACCATAGAATTCCTTGATATTTTCATAGGATTCATCGAATATAGACCTTGGATCCTACATTTAAATGTAGTTTCCATTATTACATATCATTGACCCCAATCACTAATTAACCCATTTTACATTTAATGATCACCATGCATTCAGTAGGCACATTTTTGTGGAATTACTCAAAACAAGCTCCTTTGATAACACTCTTACCCAAGACATGCTATAGTTATTACTGAGTTAGAGACCCTTGAGGTCTACATCGCCTTGGTTATCACCTTGGGACTTCATTATTAATGATCATTACAGGTATCCATTTTACATCATAGAACCTTAGCTATGATTAACTCAGGACATATTTAAATACTGGTAATAATGAGAGAATTAATTTTTGACTTGTTCACACCCATACAGGGGGATAAAGTAGGTACATGGGTAAATAGTTACTTTGTAATACATTACTTTATATATGGATGCTTCCACATTGATACATTTAAACTACATGGGCCGATTATTATAGACACCATTAGTGTGTGCCAACTAAGATTTATCTCACACACTATCCAATTGTTATTTGGTACTTGGGGAAGATTACATGGTTGCAAGTGTTGACAATGGAAATCATATAGATTCCAACACTTCATTTCTTTCTATTTAGTGTGGACCATAACAACAGGAGATCGAGCCATATCTATAATTCATGGTATTTTAATTTTATGCTTTTATACATATGTGGAACATGATATGTCTCCTATCTTGTATAAATGTTTTCCATTTTTATAGTGACATGAAATATCATCATTTAATGAATCCAATTCTAGTTGTTTCAGTTATTGTTACTACAATATTTATTTTTCTTTTGTTCATTAATTTTACTTATATTTATTTTTCTATTTACCTATGTTTACATCCATCTACTATGCTAAAATTTGGTAATGAGGTAATAATATCCCGATGAAAACACTATAGTCCCTCACTCCTAGTTGGTAGCCATTTGTATTCAAGGAGATGTGTTTGAGTCAATGTGTCCCACCGGGGTCAGGGCACTGATTCAGTGTCATTAGGGTCCATGATACCTCAATGTTGTATTGTAGTGTTTTTTCATTCCATTCTATTTGGTGATAATTGTTTGGAGATTATGAATATGTTGGATGTGGACTGGTGATATGATGGCAAGGAGCATCGTAATATGAATCATTATATGAACCTAGAATTCACATGTCTTGCACATTTCCATTCCATTTAAGCTCATTCCATAGCTTTTCATTGCTTTATGTTCATGTTAATGTTGTGATATTTTCTGGTAATTGTGTTAATTTTTCATGTGATGGAGTGATTTCTAGAAACAATTCCTATGGTTTATAGGCCCTCATGGGTTGGGATGAGTAATTAGCCATGTAGACACATTATGATATAAATAAACATGTGTTGTTTCTATTGATAGGTGTATATGAACTGATTCATCAGAAATTGATATCCATATTAATTTTCATCATGAAATCAAAAATTAATTGTTTACACATCCTTATCCCACATTATCATTATTATGAATGTTAAAGGATTGAACATTTAAATTTAGTTAAAAATAAAAGGAAACATATACTAAGAAAATATTGATTTGCAGTCATATAAGTTTGTAGTTGGTGTAATATATCTCGGGTAGTGAGATTTCATGAGAACATAATCTACTAGTGATTTCATAATTGTGAGTATAATCTTGTTCTGAAGTGTGTGTTTGGATGTTGTAGACTAATTCTGCCATAACATCCATATATCGTACACTAGGTGGGTAGTGATGACCATACGCTAGATGTGATTGAACTGAATCCAGAAGTCTTACATTTAGGAATTATACAAAAGGTACCACCTATTGTATGTAATTTTTGCATCAAAGCCCATGTTCTTTATAGTTTCCTACGTTTGATGTAGTCCATGAATGGTGCTCTATGGCTTGAACCTACAATAGAAGATCTTATTCATGATTTCAAGTAGTCTTATCATCCTACTTTCTTAGAGGATGGTGCTATATCGGCAACTGAGCCTTGGTTAGAAGCCACCCAATCTATCTATTAGCATCTAGAGACACCTCCATATTAGAGATTCAATCATTACACATACAAGTTTCATGAATCATCCCAGAGTTGGTGGGATGTGATTACCCGAGTAGGTCATCACCATTGGTTGTTATAGGTTTATTTCCATACTAACTTCTTTGATCTGTTCATTCTTCAGTCACTAATAGTTGATAGAGCTAGAGTGTTTATGCATCCTGAATAAGGTTCTATGTCAGTGGTGGAGTTTTTATCACATTTTACAGAGTTCATACACTTTTAACTACTTCAAACTGGTGATGTGGTTTCGTGTGCTAGACCCATTAAGGATGGCCTCCAGTAATCCATTTGTACACTGGTCAATGTATTTTTTCTGCATTCTTTTTCTATGATAGTAATGTGGGATCTTATCACTGATCACAACATATTTAACGACATTAGTATTGGGTTTATAGGACTAGTTTATCACTGTGATTTTATTTTATTTGGTTTATAAACTCGTTCCCTAAATTTTGTTCATAAGAAAATGAAAATCAGATTTCCCTTTTCGATTTCTCCATGGCATGTCATCTATGTAGACGACGAGTGAATTCAAATCCTCAAATGTGATAGATACCCAATGTATTGTAGGGAATGAATCCATATGGGGAATGTCCTGATTTTTTGAAGGGCCATTCCACATGCCTCGAGTGGAAACAGATTTAATCCAACTCTACCATCGGGTGCGAGTTCTATTATGTCACGTCATGTGGTATGTTAAAATAGCACTGATGGGTCTAGTCTAGGAGGTGGTTGTGGCAGTGGTAGCAAGATCATTGTTCATTATTAGGGCCAACATAGTAGTTATTATCACGGTAGTGCATCTGTTGAACTACGACATGGATCAAGAAAATTGAATTTAGTACAACCAATACCCTAAGATCTGGCTCTAGGATTATCTATTGTATGAGGTATTCTTATAGTATCTTTTAATATAATTTCTTCATTATTTGATATATGAGTTTAAAACTCTTTAATCTCGGTTTCTATCAAGGAGAGTCTCAGACTAGATATAAAATACTACTAGAGTGTAATGACTGTATATACGCCATAAGGGGTATGAACATAGGGATTAAACTAGTGCAGGTATTAACCCCTTGATGTAGGAAGTTACCGTTTATTAGAGAACCACTTTGTTCTCGAGAATCCATGATTCCAATTTATTCTTATGATAGACTGTTTGGTTCACTATCACAATTTTTTATTCATCTATTTTCTTAGGGTATCGTTTACATCACCAGGGGTATGTAGTTATCTATATAAGGGTGAATGTGATTTCCATGACGGTAGAGCTGGACAAGAGTATTTTGGGCTAGTTGAATTGACCACCCAGATTTCAAATCTCTTCATGGAAGATTAGGGTTTACATAAGTATGGTTTCCCTCCAGTAGTGGACCATTTTAGGGATGCCTTTCCTAGAAAGTTTGTAATCTTACTTCGTGAGTGAAAGGAAGAGTTTATAATTGAGTATATTCTAGGAGCTTCTTCAGTGTCCATTCCTCGATAAAGGATGGAACCTACATACCATTAGAATCTCAAGTGGATTTAACAATATTTAAGACAAAATTATTTATATGTCCCATCACATGATCTGGGGGTTTTCTCATACTTTTTCCCATGGAGGTAGATGGAACCTTATGTCTATGTATGGATTATAGAATGTTTATCAAACTTATAATCAATAAATAAAATCCACTGCCTCAAATAGATGATCTCTTTGACCAGCATCAAAGATAAAATGTCTTTTATATGATCTACCTAATAATAGGTTATCATCATGTATAATTCAAACCATTATACATACCTCATACATCATTCTGTAGTATGTATGGTCTATAAAAGTACCTTGTTATGCCATTCGGTATTGCCAATGTGCACAACATTTTAATGGAATTGATGAAAACATAGTCTAGTATCAAACTCTTAGAGACCATGAAAAAAATCTTGATATAATTCTATATACAGTGATATTTCATCAACTTTATTCCAAGGTTCAATTTTACAAATTTTTTTCAATTTTTTTTTCATAATAGGACTAAAAATATCATAATCAGGAGTATTTGTTGACCCATAAATGGTTAGAGCTATAGTTTCCTTGGAGCATCTCATGAATGAGTGTGATATATAGAGTTTCTTGGTTATGGCATCAAATTTCAGATGTCTCATATAATAATTTTTTCATCTTATATCATATACAACTAGTTTTACAATAAAGGCTTTCAAGATCATATTTTTGGAATCATGTTGGAATGAATTTAAGGAGCTAAAAGTGAAGCTTTTATCTACACCAATTCTTACTGTTATAGTTCCGGTAGTATTTATACCATATTCTGTGATGCATCAGCCATCATCCCAATATCTGTGATTATGGGGGAGTACAAATACATTGCATATGTATCTCGACCGTTGAGGCCTCATGAGAAAAATTTATAGATGCATGACCTTGAGATTGCACAATAGTCCATTTCATAGGTTTCTGGAGACAATATATGTTAGGAGAGTTCAATATGGTATAAAAATACCACTAGAGCCTCAATAATATTTTTTCCTAGTGTAACATGAACCTTAGACAGTGGTGATTTTCCAAATATCTACAATAAAATGATTTTGATCTTGCACATACACCTACGAAGGGAAATGCTATTGCAGATACACTGAGTTTGAAAACTCAAGAAAATTCGATACTGGAAGCCAGTGATGAATAGAAATTAATGGAGAACTTTTCTAAGATACATCTATAGTTTCATTAAATTCACGAGTAGTATTAACTCACATCATTGATAATTACCTCTTCCATCTTTGAGATGGTGAAGGGTAAATAGTTTTCAGATCCTAATGTATCAGTTCTCTATGAGAGTATATCTGGAGATAATCCACCTCTGCAGTGGTATATGGGTAGAGACGACATCCTACATCTACATAGTCAAATATGGGTTGTAACAGTTTTGATAGAGGAGTTTATGAAATAGTCATATTCCTCTCAGTTGGTAGTTCATTTTGGAATTTAAATGATATATCAAGATAATTGATGCCAGTATTCATGGCCCTAGATGAAACATGAGAAAGAAGGATTTGATACAAGGATTTCCACCAACCAGCAGGTGATGGTGGAGCACCAGAGACATAAAGGATTTCAAAAACAAATTCACGTAATAGAATAGAAATGGGAAGATATTTCCTTTCATTTCGTAGTCGTGATACCAAGGTTGTCGAAGGGTAAAAATGACATCTCAGTATTCACTGACCATGTAATGAAATCATCCAATTTATTTTCTAATTGAGAGACATTCTCATTTGATGAGCTCAAATGATTGTATTTCAATGAGATCAAACAACTACAAAGGGTCCCATGTACTACCATTTTAGACTGGGAATAATGTTTCACATCACGGTTTAGGAAATAATTACAAAAGTTTATGGAAACACCAGAAATTCTAAGAACATATTTTCACCCTTATACTGATAGACAATAAAAAATGGACAATGAATGTTTTAGATGACATGCTCCAATCATTTGATCTCTATTTTAATACTTCATAGATGAATCGAGTCCCTCTTTTCAATTTCAACATTAATAATTGCTCTCTATGGACCATTCTGATGGCTCGATTTGAGGCCTTATATGGTAGGCCTTGTTGCTCACCCTTGTACTGGCTAGAGGCCGGTGGGGAAGACTTACTTGGTCATCATATCATTTAAGAAATTTTAGAGAAGGTTCATGTTATCAGAAGGCATATGAATATTCATTTATCTAGATAAAATATTATATTGATCTCCATCAACGACTTCAAGAGTTTGATGTTGTGGATCATTATTTTTTTCTAGTATAACCCAAGTATAGAAATATATGGTTATAAAAGTAGGTATTGTTTTCACCAAATTATGTAGGCTCATTTGAGATTCTCGAGACAGACGAGTCGATAGACTATCAATTTCTACTACCTTATCGGTACCATTCCATGAAAGACGTCATTCATATTTCACAGCTTCTCCAGTATCATATTGTTCTGTCTGATAATTTTAATGCCAAGGAATGTGAGTAATATACTAAAGCTACATTTTAGGAGTATCTAGTATAAATCATTTAATGGAGAAAGAAGGATCTCCAATGTTGTTATGTCCCTCTAGTACTGCTGCTACGAGAGTATGGCAGAGTACATGATGAGTCCTGGGAGAGGGAACCCGACGTACATGCCCACTAGTTAAAGTGGTTCTCCAACAATGTTCCCTCAACCTAGGATGGATAACATGGGGACATGTTCTTCTAAGGGATGAAGAATGTCTAAAAATGATTTTTCACAAATGTATGAATCATTTAATTTTCAGTCTATATGTTTTATTTGTTGCTAATATGGATTTATAATGGTTTATTAATGGTATTAGGGGTGTTTGGGGCATGTTTGAATCCCAAAACCCATATTTTTTTAGAAAACTAGACAGGTCGCACAGTTATTGTATAATTTAGGTAATTGTGCAGATTGAAATTTCCTGACATAATAACTTCACACGATTTCTACGCCAGCATGCATTCTATCCATGCAATGTGATCTTCTAATAAGAATACATTTCATTATTTTCACATAGTTTGACAAAATGTGCAGACAAGCCATGCATATGACATTTTTTTGCGTAAATTTACATAATTTCCATTATTGATCTATTAATCCACATCAATATTAACTAATCCATGATTATTCTAGAATAACCTATTCACCTCTAAATTTAGGGATTATTTTAATATCTAACCTTGTAATCAAGAGATCTACTTCATGCATAAATTGATTGATATTATGTTTGTAACGTTGAATTCACAATGGAATGTAATTGAGTCATATTGAACATGTATCCTTCTCTTCTTCTCTCGACCAATATATAGGGCTATTAGAATTTTTCACTATTTCATAGATGTACTCCAATATGATCCAAATCAAGGGCCAATACTGGAGGAAAAGGATCATACTACCCAAATGTGGGTGGTTTGTAATTCATCTCTAAGGAATATTATTTTGGGTTTTTCTTGTCGGGCCAAACGATTTCATCAAGTGTCTTTCATTGAATTTATATTACATTAATATATATGTTCAAACTATACAGATATTATCTTTTCATAAATTTTATTAAATTCAGGTGGTTATGACCAATACTACAACCCTACTATGTGGAAGGTTCTTCCATAATTGTTATTTAGTGTTTTGAAATGTTTTCACCACTATTCAGGTGTGCCTTGTCCTCACCAACCAAAGGGTAATCATTTATATATTAATTGGAATTATTTATATTTTCAATTTCTTCATGCAATGTACCATGTACACGTACCACTATACACGCATAATTTAAGTTCTTTAGATATAAAATTAAATGTGACTGATTAATTTTTTGAATTAAAGTTGCTCCACTTACCACATTAATAAATGGTAGCTGAATAAACCTTAAATAATGGATTATTCTGTAAATGGATTAAATGAATGGTTTCAGGAAAATTTTCCCTTTCACACTAATTAATGGAAAGCATTAAACAAAATGAATAGATGAAATGGTTACGTGCTAGATGAACTTATCACACTAATGAATGGAATGGGTTGAACTGAATAAAATACATCACGACTATATAAAAAAATATTAATGTCCTCATCCGATATCACATTGGATTCTGATCAGATAATTCCACGAGCTCTCTAAAACCCTATTATGATTCATGGATAATCCTTTCATAGGTTGAAACCCACATTCATTTTCATCTATGTTTTTTCTGGGATTCCGTGTATGACATAATATTATCCCTTCATATTATCACAATATGCTTCAAATACACTCCTTTGATCCATAAATAAAATGTAGGGCCCATGGTTATACCACATAGGTCCCTGACTCTACATATCCCATTTTACCTTGGACAATCACCTTGTATTTATTAGGAAAATTATTATGCAATGATTTGGATCATTCCCCTTGGATTACAATCTTACCCATGAAAGGCTAAAATTATTACTAATTTGGTGAACCATGATTTCTATGTTTTCTTGGTTATCACATTGGGAATTCATTATTAATGATTTTTATGGGTTTCATTACTTCGTAACAGATACTTAGCTATTATTAACATGTTACTTATTTACAAACACATAATGATGAAAGAATGAATTATGAACAAGTTTGGACACCATCCAAGGAATGACGTAGGTACTCTGGTATTTGGTTACATTTTACATCTGTAAATTATATATTCATTATTTCAGAGTGTTACATTTTCACTACTTGAGAAGAATGTAATAGACAGTAATGATGGTGACCCACATAGATTTATCTCACACGCACTCCATTCATTATTTGGTATGTGAGGCTAATTACATAGACAAAAGAGTTGACAATGGGAATCATATTACTTCAATCACTTGATTTAATGATATTTATTATGGATATTGATAGATGATAAACACGCAAGATCTTGGGATGATAGGGATAGACTTTTGATTCATTTATACATCTATTAAAAATGTTATGTCTACTGTCTTGTATCCATGTTTTCTAGTTTTCTAGTGACATGACATATCATCAATTATTGAATAATATTCCATTTCTCTCAGTTATTGTTATTGTGGTATATTTTTTTGTAATGCCTTTTGTTTACTTATATTGATTCAACTATTTATCAAAGTTTAATTTCATGCATTGTGCTTCAACTTGTTAATAAGGGCATAGTCTCCACATAAAGACACCCTAGTACCTCAATACATGTCGACAACATCTTGTGATCATAGAGATGTGCTTGAGGATATGTGTCCCACTAGGCTATGGGCAACCTCTTAGTGGCATGGAGGCCCGAGATGTCACAACCATATCCCATCATAAAACATGTGTCTCTATTTTTAATTCATCCACTTCAATGATTAGACACCAATGTAAGCATTATCAAACCCACACATATTGCATGACTATCCTATATAGTCTTTCCTACTGGTTACACATCACCAACATAATTACACCACTCAGGATGACCAGGAACCTGAGAAATTCTCAATGGGATGACAAAAGACCCATTCACATATTAAAATACAAAAAGGGAACCATATATAAGCAGAATGAATATTCCCATATTCATTATGGATTTCCCTAGAAAATATATACTGACAAATAGTTGTCTCATAACAATGATGAGTGTACCTATAAGAACTCACTTCCCAGTTCGTATTACATAACTATACAACATGATATCTTCTCAACATTAATGGTTACATATTCTTATATTACCAAATTACACAATTATACATACAGTTTCATGATTATCATCCCATTAATCCTATGATCAAATACATAATCAACAAACTACAATTCACTTTATGATAGTTTAATATATCCAAAAACACCCTTGGTGATTCCTATAAAAATTATGGGGCATCTGACGCATTACAAGTATAATTTAACTATCAACCACCCATTGAAAATTATTCCAAAACAAATCAAATACACCACCACTCTATCCATCCCAAACATAGTCATTGGGGATAAATATATGATAACCATTAAAAATGAACACAAAAACCACAAATTCTATGAATAGTTATAACATGTTTTTTTATTACTGAATTTTATAAAAAAATCAAAGTGCATTTCATCCCAAACATGAGTTATTCCACATCAGTCTATTATATACCCTCCATGTGGCATCCAAATACTCTTGGAAATCAATTCCCACTCTAAAAAATATCCTAATGGTACCTTAGATCTATCGATCCATTACCATTGGATCCATTTGGTAATGAAATATAATAATGTTCATTATACAACCCTTACAAAAGGGGCTATGGACAGCTAACCAGATAAACATGGGTGGTAAAATCCATTAACATAAGAAAAAATAGTGTCCATTTTTTCACAATTTCACCAGCATTTTTTAGGAAAACAATGAATAATATTATTTTGACATAATATACTTTTGAAACCCTATCATAAGTGAAATAAATCACATTGTAGAATTTTAATTTCACATTAATCCTACTAGTTTTTTAGGATGAATTTAAACATTTGAATTTCAACTATTTTTTAGAAGGATGAACCTCAAATATCATTATCAAATAAAAAAACATACTTCAATTAATACTTCAACACAAGATTTAAAAAAAAATTAAATTCTGACAATCATCATAACCATGAC
The DNA here is from genome assembly GCA_963277665.1 of Viscum album. NCBI lineage: Eukaryota > Viridiplantae > Streptophyta > Magnoliopsida > Santalales > Viscaceae > Viscum > Viscum album. Next base: position 688,654,593 of record OY728162.1, on the reverse strand, counting down.
TTCCAATAAAAATTTATTGATGGCTCATTAGTATGAGTTACATACCATGTTTTTGAAAATTCAATTTCCATATCTAAAATATCTTAAAAAATAAAAACATTGGCACATTGATAACATTTTATATATTTTTATGGATGACAATACATTTGTTTCTAATTTGAAATAGAATAGTAGAATATGTATTTCTCCCTATATGATAGAGACATACGAATTGTGGTGAGGACCAAAAAATTATTTTGGGAAGAATATTCCTTCAATATCTTAACAATAAGAAATATATAAACAATTATTTTCAAAAATTTATAATCATAGTATGTATAAATTAATAGCATATCCATTTTATATGAAATTAAGTTCAATTAAACAGTCACACATCCATACTAATAGACCACTAGGTAGATCTCATAACAAATTATAATATTAAAAAAATGGATGCCCTACTATAATCCCCAATACTCACATCATATAACTCATCACATCCTAATCAATCTAGTTTTTCTCACCCCAAAACCTAAACATTACTCAATCTTGAATATCTAACATAAGGTCAATAAATAGATCAAGTAACCCATGAATGCGGTATTAAATATCTTTTGTAGAGCGTCACAATGTTCAAATAATATTGGAAAAAATGTTAATTTTAATTATAAATAAAATTCATGCATTGTCAATTTTTATAAAAATATTTTATAGATTCATATATAATATGATAATTATATATCATTTTTTGGTCTAAAATGCAATTATTTTTATTATAAATGAATTTCATTCCATTAAATATAATATTATATTTAAAAAGAATATTTATAAATGTTATAATCTTAAATTGATAAAATGAACTTAATTTTTGGATTCATCGTAAATTTTTTTATTAGTTATAATTATTTATATTAATCAAAAAATTTCACTTTTTAGGCACATTACAAAATACTATTTTCCATATTGTTATGCATATTTGTTTTAATAATTATTTTTACCTGTTATAGAATGTTAATATTTGAAAAAAAAATTTATATTTGGATTTTTTTTCATATTTTTTAATATGTTAAATTTTATTTGAGGTCATTTTTAATACATTCCATTGTAATACATTGTCACCCCATGAAGGTTAAATTAGTCAAAAGTGTTGTTAAACTGATTTATTAGTCATTAAAAAGAGATAACACAAGGATTTATATGACTGTATGAGTGTACTTCTAACATATACTATCATAGCTTCAAAATATTTCTATTTTTATTTAATTTAACATTCGAAAAAATCATTCTATTTAATTATTAATGTAATTGCTGGATATGTACTCCTCTCAATTATAAAATGCAATATCTTCTACCCACATTTACACACACTTTGATCCACCTCGATCAACCAGGATTTATGAAAACTAAATCCCAAATTATATTCGCACATCGTTGAGGTCCTACATTTTTCAAAATTCAATTCATAGATTCATTGTGGTGCTATCCAAATAGAGAAATATATGGAGGAATATGTTCCTAATGACATATTTCCAGTTTATTTCAACTTTGCCCTCATAAAATATATTCTAGAAATTATTAAATAATAAAATATTCATATTAAAAATACTAAAATTTAATTTTGTAGATGGAATAACTCTTTTAGATATATTTCCAATCCCAAAGGAAATGAAAAAATGACCCTTTTGTGCATGTGGACAACAATATCCACCAGGCAACGTTTTGTGTTACTCATCAACACCTTTCATGGATAGTAATTATTATGGATTTATGAGGTATATAAATTATATTTAAAAAAATAATATTAATTTAAATATATAACATATTACATAGAATCATTTATTTCAATCTTTTAGAAAATTTAAACACCACTCATGTGTGCATGTGGAAAACAACCTCCACAAAGCGATGTGATTAATTTTTCATTACCGAATCACACCAATTTTAATAAAATCGAACTGTTGAATAAATAATACATATATTACATATTGATATTCTTGAATATTAAATTTCTATATACATTATTTCATTTTTAATGAGTAAATAATTACTAATACTAACCACGTGAACTGGATATCTACCACCTCAAAGTAACATTGTAAATAATTTTTTCATGATCATAATATGTGAATAGTTCAAAAATAAATTTAACAAAGAAATAATATAATTATAATTTTTTTGAGATTCAATAGGAGATGGAACCATCACCCATTTGGCTATGATCGACACACCAATTCTATATTAAGATTATTAAAAAAATGACCCAAAAATCTCTAATGTGAACTTAACCATTTTAGTAGTTAAAAAACATACTTTTTGATGAGTTAAATTGAATAATGAATTTGGAGTAGACATGAATAAGGTCCTTAAAATAGTATAAAACAAATATAGTTTTTTAACATAGGATGCTATACGTACAAATGAAATGAATCAGAACTCATGGAAGGGGACTTAGTTTTTAATATAGTATTTTCATGTTTTCCATCACACTCTTATTCATCCATGTAAAGGTTCAAAATATGTTTCAATAGTTTTCATCTTTTCATGCCAAAAAAATTACAAACAATTCTTCAATAACTCATGAATTATTAGGAATGTTTTAAAATATAATATTTTTAGAAATTTATGTTTGGTTTATTTATTTAATTTTAAAACTGAATAAAAATATAGGTTTGTTATCAAATAAAGATTGAAACACATTTACTAGTAGCATATCTATTATTCATTGTAAATATTATTCAATAAGTTATATTGGTGTTTCAATGATAATTTTATTCTATATTTTTGTGAAATTTTTATATTTTAAATACATTTTATGGAAATGGATTTTGTTTCATTATTATAAAATATTAGAAATGGTTATTTTATAAAGAAATTAATTGAAATTAAATTGAGTATTATATTTATTATTTAATTTAATTATTTTTTATTAATGTTATGGTATATTTAAATATAATACTAATTATCGGTGAGCCAAATATAACTATGGTTTTAGTGAGACTAATATATCTCTCCATTTTATTAGGTAATGTATCAAAATTTACTGATGTACGTTACTCCAATGTGATTTTGGGAATTATATAGATGGTTAAATTCATTGTAGGGGTTCTTTCATGGGTGAAGTAATGGATAATTTCGCATGATACTATAATGATATTATTTTAGGGGTTTTATATGTAAATCATAGAATTTAAAAATTTTATGTTTTTTAGATTATGTTTTTATGGAAATTTTAAAACCTTTTAAAAGGTTACATGATTTTTTTTCAAATAAATGTACTCATTAGTTTTCTTTTAATTAATCCCCCATTATTATGAATTTTTGATTAATATTTATTATGAAATTGTTTGTAGGACTGATATTAAGAAATTATATCATTTTATGGAGAGGTAAATTGGTATTTATAATCAATATCTATTATGTAAAATGTAAACACTCTCATGGGTTAATATTTTAAAAAATAATCTAACATGTCATTTTTTTCTCCCATATATAGATTTTTATATCCCATACGATATTATATTACATTTATCAAAATGATTTTCTGATGGACACCAACAAGGGTTTGGGTCATATATTATTCAATCATAGTTACAGATAATATAATTAGAGTTTTTTTAGATATTGATGTCATAACAGTACTCTATAAATATTATGAGGACATTCTGTGGAGAAAATAAAAGGGTAAACATATTGAAATATCTTATCATCAAGGTCTTATTATGGGATTAATAGAGGAGATTTCTTATCTACTGGATATAGTTGTACGATTAGATTGCATAGACTGATCAGAGATTTATAAATGATTTATAATTAAGAAGGGTATATTTTGATGTTTTATAATAATTAATGATATGTTTCTACTACTAGATGTTTAAGGGAAGGATGGAAAATGAAAATAATAACCAATATGGTAAAGATGAATGAAATAAAATGATATCCATGTGGTATTATTCCCTCTTGAAGTAATAGTAACATCTTAATGTAATTTTTTGAGTTGAAAACGAAGTAACTCTATGAATATGTTTATTTAAAATAATATATATAAAGATAAGTTAATGTATTGAATTTGTTTAATAATGAATTTTCAATCTAGTATTTTATAAAAAAATTATTCTTAATACTACAAAGATGTTTTTTTCTCAGTGTAAACACTTAGGGATCATATGATCACATGATTACTAAAGGATCACTTGATTATATTGTGTGTATCACATATTTTTATTTAATCATGATGCATAGTCACCTAAGTCGTGTTAGGGGTGTTATATTATAGTAGATAGATTTTTTATCTGATCACCTGATCTGGATCTGGGTTGAGTTACGTGATGGAGGATATCCATATGTAGTCTCTTGAACTTTGTATGAAGGGAGGCACATGTGGTCATAAGGTGGAGTGACGTCACCACCCAAGAGAACACTTGTAATGTGACCATGAGGATTAAATGTTGGGTTATCCTCATATTTAGGTTTTTTGAAATAAACAGTTGACAACTTATTCTAGAGGTAAGATTGTGGGATTTCACCAATATATACTTCATTGTTCTTATCATTAGTGGAATTAGTTTACGGTTAATAAAAATATAGGGAAGAATGAATTAACATGGTTTTAGTATAATTTAAGGTATTATGTATAAATTCAATTACCAATATCATTCACATAATGATTCATTTGGTGGGTATTAGGTAGATTGAAGATACACAGAAAGACCCATATTTAAGAGTTAGGAGGAAGAATATACGTAAAGGGGCATATGAAGAATAAGGATTCAAATAAAATTTCATAGATTAATTATGTGGTTAAGAATCACATGGGTGTGTGATATTAAATGAAATATAAGAAGTAGATTAAGTGTCTTAGTATTACAGAACATGTAAAATGATTCAAATCATATGATACAGTTTTATAGGTGGGTTACACGGTGAACAATGTTGGAAATGTTTTTTCAAATTAAAATGAATTATTTTTTAATATATTATTTAGATCACATATTTCATTATAGAATATTTTTTATTTCTATTTAAGAGGAAAAAATAGTATAAAACATTTAATTTTTGTTTCAGATCCAATTTTGGAAGAGAATGAATGAAACCTAACAATTTCAATGTTGAATTGTCTTCTAATAAAGAATAAGTTCATCTGATGTAGCTTTGTTGAAGATATACACAAAAATGTATCATATTTGGAGTTAATATCATTTATAATGAAATAAAAATAGAATATTGGAAAAAAAGATAAATAGAGCATCAAATAATTAGCTATGATATTAGATAAGTCATGTGTTGAATAAATATAGACCATCATTTCATTGTTTATTGAAGATACCGAAATTCAATATTAACTATAGAAGGTTATTCACAAATTTAATTTTTTAAAATGTATAATAGGGATTTCTCCTTTTTTGATAAGTTAATATGCACTATGTCTTATAAACATTGTGTTCCATTCACAAAGTGAAAATGGGTGAATCATTATATCCAAAAAACTACTGAATATTAAATGATCTTAGAACTGTATAACGTTATCGATGTGTGATCGATATACATATCCCATCATGGGGAACAATGTAAACCTTGTATTATATATGAAATATTTATTTTCATATAAATATGTCTATACTTTAGTGATTTTGATTATAAGATTTATTTTCTAAACATAGTTATAGAAAATGTGGGAACAAGATCATAACAAAAAATTATGATAATGGAAAAATTATTATTTTGACCATCATCCATATTCTCCCCCAATAGTGGTTACTATAGATTCATCATTAAGGAATATTAGAAACATTAATAATTTCCTCGATCTAGTTAGGGGAGTTATCTTGAATATTTAATGCGTGTCTTCATAAAGAATATATATTTGTTAAAAATTGTTAATGTGTTGAAATTCCCAAAATATAAGGTAAAAACGATCAATATTTTCTAAAACTATAATCCCAAAAATATCTTTTGGGTTTTAAGTGATGTAATATAATCCATATGTCTTATAATATTTGGGATTTTAATGTATAGGTTGTTATAGCTAGTATAAGAGAAAAAGTGTAGATTACAATGCATGTTAGGATGATGTTATAATATACTTTTAGGATATTCCAATTTATGATTATATGATCATCTGATCTTGATTTAGGATTTCCATGGTACATTATATTATATATTTTTATTCATAATGAATTTCAATAGAAGAAATAAGGCATCTGATGTGAAAAATGCATCATGAGGCTTGTATCATTTCAAACCAGCTACATAGAATGGTTGGAATTAGTACAGAGTAGTTTATAGATATGTTGATATAAATGAAATTGGATATTTATGGGTTCCAGTGCATGGGAATGACTATGTTCTCCACACAATAATATGTTGATATTATTACATTTTTGGAAACATCAATTTTTGATATTTATTAGTTTCTTAAACCCAAATAAATAAGAAATATGTATTATTTATTTTTATATGATCAAAGATGTTCTCATATTTTTGTGATATCCGAACATTACACATTCTATTTATCATTTTTAAAGTGAATATGATCTTCAATTTCATTTATTTATAAAAAAATTGGAAAGGGAAAAAATTGATTCTATTTAATGGATTGTATTAAAAAGTGATTTTCTTAAATAGTATTTTTCTAAACATATTTTACAATGAATGGGACAAGAATTTCTAGAGTTGATGTAAAATGAGGAAAAATAAATTTGAGTAATTTAAGATTATTTTACTAGATTTTAAAGGCATAAATAACATCATTCATTACAATGATAGTAAATTTGATCACATTTACAAATTATTGAAGCAAGTTTTTATGAAGGGAACTGATTACTCATGAGATTAGAAGTTGTGGGGAAATTTATTGGTGGGATGAGAAATATGAGATTTAATTTATTGGATTTTATGAAAATATGTATAATTATTTATCCCTAAGGATGGAAATGGGTATGAATTAATTAAAGAAACGAAATGGTAGTAAAATTAAATTATCCTTCTGTGGAAAGAATGTTTAGAATCATTTCAGGAAATGTATTGTGAGTTCAGGGAAGTGTTATTGATATATAATTTCAGGGCACAAAGATCATAACTATTATAAAAGAGATATGGTAATGTACAGACCATTAATTAATTTAATAAATTGAAAATTTTCAATTATAACATAATTATCCATTATGTGAATTCATTTCCAAAAATGGTAGGAAGTATAATGACCATTGGGATCGTCAGAGAAATGTTTTATCAAATACAATATCTTTTTTGGGACTTAAAATGAAAATTTTCCAAGTAAAATAGTTGTTTACACTATGTTCGACTATGTCCTATTTCCTTAAATATATACACATCCTGTTATAATTTATAAAATATCATTTAAAATGAAAATATAAACTCAAGAAATAGATATATATCCACTGGTTAAAACGGTAGGATTAATTTATGGAGAAATAATTATTTATGGGAACCATAATATTATAATATATGTAAAGTTTTTTCTGTAAATAAAGTTTTTCCAATCCATACTAGAGTTTCATGTCATTATTTTTTGGGATTGGATGTTATATTATCATTCAATGATATATTTAAGAGAAAAATAATTCATATTCAGTAAATAGGGAGAGTTTGAATTTAGATACAATAATTATTTTATACATATGATAACATATCAATAATATGAGAAATTAATTAATGATTTCATAACCTGTTATTTTTAATATATAATTGAAAATATTGAAATGTATTAAAATAATGATGGGTCTTTATTAGATGAATATATTGACATACATCCTGATGATATTCCTAGTGTTATTATTGATTAAGATGATGATTTTAATATTAGAATTGTTATATATTCTATGTCACAATCAAAACCAAATTAATTAATTCCATTATTTTGTTGGTTAAATTTGAAAAATGAGTTAAAAATATTCCTAATATGGGATTCATCTTCCCTAGCATTGGAATTTAGTGTTCTCTTATTTTTTTTTTCAAAAAACGTGGTACTATAATTCCTTGAATTTATTATGTAGCACTAAATAAATATATTATTAATAAAAAGCATCACTTTACTCATATGGTCGACTTATTTGATTATCTCTAAGGAGAGTAGTGTTTTTCAATGATATATCTTATGTCTAGTTGAAATATACTAATTGTGATGGAAAAGGACATTAAGAGTAAGGTTTTATGGACTATGTAATTCCATTATGAGTTTATGGTTATTGGATTTAAGAAACAAATACCCACTATATATATATATATATTGATGAGACATTACATTGATTATTGTGGTAAATTTGTTGATGTGTTTATTGATGATATTATAGTATCTTCTAAAAGTAATCGAGATCATGTAAAAAATATAATTATTGTTTTTAATACCATAAAATAAAATATATTATATACAAAATTTATTATATATGATTATGGAAAAAATATGATTATTTTCAGGAAAATATTATTTTTAAACATGGAATAAAATGTGATCATAATTAATCTACTATGGGGGAAGAGTGAACAATATCATCAAATGTTTTTAGAATTTAATGAATTCTGGTGTTGTCTGGTTACTACTAATGGTTTGTTAAAATCATTTGATGTTTATCTAACCCTCACACCATTTTAAATCTAAACTAAGTTAAATTTATTTAGAAAAGTAAAGGTGGTTGCTTTGTATTAGAATTAAAAACGATTTTTGGTTAATGATCATGTATTGTAATTTCCATCTTGAAATATAGAGTTTTTAATTTACATTGATTCATTTCTTAGGGTTTATGGTTGTGTCATGAAGTAAAATAATTAGGTAATTTATTTGACATCATGACAGTTAATACTTGATTAGAGGAATTTTACTAATTGTGACGTTGAGTTGGACACAATAGTTTTTTCTATAAAAATATAGATGCATCATTTACTTTAGGATAAATTTATAATTTATACTTATCATAAATGATTCATATATATATATACTCACTAAAAATCAAATGAACATGATTATGAGATGATATTTGGAAAGGATAAATTATTATAAATTCATGATTCACTATTATTTAGTTACTGAAAATAAGGTAACTAATACCCTCATTTGAATAGATAATACTTAATTAACTATGATATATTGGGAACATGATTTTTATTTAATTATATAAATGAAAGTGGGACTAGAAATTATGTTTGTTGAATATCCTTCTTTTTTGGATGAGGAATTTTTTCCATTGCCATGGCAATAAATATTTTAAGAGGCTTAGAAAGTATGTAATGTTTTTCTGGAGTATAATTTTCCAAGAAGTATATCGTTCTACGTTTCATGTTAATAAATATGTTTCAATCAAATTTATACATATTTGATATCTTCTGATTGGATTTTTGGTTTAAGAAAAAATTGTTGATTGAATCTCACAACTATAATTTTTTGGTTCATCCAATTATCTTTAATATGTATAAAGACCACTTGAATTATTATTTATTGGAATATATGAAGAATAATATTAATAATTTTAATATGAAATATTTTAATTATTAGTTTTTTAACGATGAAACACAAAACATGAAGGGGATACATAGTCAGCTTTCTATACCAAAATTAATATGGGAGAAAACCTCTTTATATTTCATCATGGTATTCTAAGAGAAATATGGTGTTAATAATTTTATTTGGGTTTTATTTGACCAGTTTTCTATTTATATATTCATTTTCATCATATTCAAGAAACTTTTTTTTTTGTATCAGTATTATAGAATTTATCATATGCTGATATTAATTTTACAAGTATTTTACAAAAATATATTTTTGTAATGATATTCGATTTACGTAATTTTTTTTAAATATCCTTGATATGTCATTTGGTATATAGAAGTTTTTATATATATTTCAACAATCAATCTGATAGACATTCATAGAGAACAATTCATTTATTAAAGGATATTATTTAAAAAAATTCCAAATATTATCAAAACATTTAGGGACATCAACTATCATTATTTTTTAATATTGTAAATGTTTTCATTCTTGTATTAAGATGTAACATTTTTTGGAATTATGTTGAAATTAGTTATGAAATCCATCACGTTGTGATGAAGTCATTAATATTAAATTATTGGTACTTGATTTGGTAATTGACTCAACTAAGGAGAAAAAGATTATTTAACACCACTTGGGGGATGTGAGACCCCTATATTATATGATATAATTATGTTTTATGTAAATTTAATTTATTTGATAGGTTTTGTTACATTCAACATTGAGAATAAAAAATTTGTCTACTACTATTATAATTTTATTTAAATGTGACCATTATAACCAAGATGTTTGAATTAGTGGGTATAAATATAAATAATTAAATTTACAAAATAAATGCTATATACATCTATAAAATGAATTAATAAATTGAAAATTTATTACAAATATAAATAAAATAAATTTAATCGAAAAAATATATGTCTTTATAAAAAAAATTATATGTTGAAGGATTTTTAAAAATAATAAATAATTTTTTTTATATTTTTGAATGATTTTAATGAAATATTGAATAAATATAAATTATATTATATTGACATTAATCATGGGTTTTTACTTGGATGTGGATGAGATGAAATATTATTTTATTCTTTAACCTCTATTTTTCTAAAACAAATCATAATATCATGGGAAATTATTTTTAAATTAACTTTTAATACTTATAGAGATTGAATATTGAAATATGGACAGCGTATTTTGAATAATGAAATTGAAAATTTGAAATTATGACCCTTTTATTTTTGGCCGTATTTAATATTAACTATGGTATCATTTATCATCGTAAAAAGGAAAAATTGGCATATCCTAGAATAAAACTATGTGTTAAGGTCACCCTTTTTCATCTTATTTCTTATTATATGAGTGTAATAATAAAATTATCACCTTAGGGTATAAATCTAGTTATTTATGGTACACATGTCCACAAAAATGACATATATAAAATTTAAAGCAATAAAATAATGAAAATGACACTATTTTCATTTAAATATATGTTTTATATTTAAATTGTGATAAAATAATGTTATAGAATAATATTCATGGTTATTTTGAGAAAATTAAATTTTTAGTGCAATTAATTTATTTATAAATTTTCTGTGACTGTATTGTTACCCTAAATGGTTACATATTGTAGATATATTTTTAATCTAATTTATATAAAATTAGACAATATTATATTAAAAATATTAAATGTAATTGAATTTGGATTAATAATTTTGATTCATTAATTTTGACGATAAATATACTATATTAGTGATGTCTTAATAGATATTATTTTATTTTCAGGTTTCTATTGATTTATTTGATGTCTAACAGAATGAATATTGTAAATATAAAATTAATGATATTTAATGGATATAATATTTGATTAAATTATTTCAAAATCATAAGAATCATGAAAATGTAATGTTGGTAGAATATATGATTTATAATTTCATCCCTTGTATATTTATGTGAAAACTAAATTATATATTAAATTATAAGACCTTAAGATTAAATAATTCATTTTCATAGTTAGGATAAAAAATATCTAAGTGGTTAAACCAAAATATATGGATTAAAATGAGAAAAAACTATAATTATTTTTAGGATGATGATATTTGGCCCGAATGGCCTGATGTCCTCATTTTTTTATTTATTTATAATAACTCCATGATCTTCATTTCCCTCCCTTATAAAACAATACGACGTTATATCAATTCATTACCCCACATTGACCCCATTTTTAAGAACCAAATCATACCACTTTATATTTTTAATTATCTTTTAAATGTTATATATGTTATGAATTTATCAATATATTATCCCTAGGTTCTGTAATATAGGATCTAAATTAGGTCTCTTAATGAAGAGGTAATCGACTTTCCTATTGTATTTTAATTTAGTTCATACGTTACATCATATATATATATATATATATATTATTTATTAAAAAATTAATAAATAAATTCAATATCATAAATACAATAAAATTTTATAATGATTATGAAACTAATATTTTCCACCCACATTTCCTTCTAATGGAAGGTGAAATTATGGATTGTGCATACCTATGACATATTATCTATACGTAGTGATGAAATTCATTTTTCTCTAACTTCTTTTTTTGGATTTGTATTATGTTTGATTTTATGTTGACATATGATATTTATGAAATAAATATTCTTCTGAATTTAGAGTAATGTAAAGACCCGGAAATTCAATGTAATTTTTTTTAATTATATGGGATTGTTACGAGCCAGAAAAAATTGACGGTGCATGATTCTGAGTCCCGCAGTTCCCAAGATGAATTTCTGAACTTTTTTTCAGGTACATTCGGTAAAGGTGCGAGCGAGATTTTTGAATCTTTTGAAACGATGCTCGGAATTGAAATCTAAGGACACTATTGATCTCATGGAATTGGTATTCGCTTAAGGAGACCTTTACCTCGACCGCAATAGGTCGAGGGTGATTGTTATTTTTTTGTTCTTTTCATAGGTGAAAATAAAATAAATAAATTTTTTTTATTTTGGAAATTCAATCCTCACAAATTTAATTTGATGGTGGAGACCACTAGAGACATGAACTCACGCTTTAATGAGGGAGGTGACTATTGGGTTCTATTCCCATTAATTGTCCAAATATCAAATTAATTAATGTTCTAACATAAATTTTATTAATTAACATGACTTTATCTTTTTGGCTTTTAATATCTTGGTTGGGGGATTTGATGGCAATGGAGAGCTTCGGATATTTTTGATAAAATAATATCTCCAACAAATAACAATTTCTCCAAATCAGAATCTCATTGATGGATACCAAATGACAAACGTCTTCAACGATGATAAACTGACATCAGTATTTTCCTCGACTCCATTGACTTCATCTCGTTACACCACCAACAAGCAATCAAGGTAGGGAATATTGTTTTGAACACCCGTTACCCAGTTCTTGTCAATCTTCTACATCTGAGAACAATTTTTCTGCTTGTTATCGTTCTAATGTTAATGGTGAAGGAAAAAAGAACATGAAAAGACCTATCCCCATTCTTTGTGGTTTATGATGGTCTTGAATCGATGGCAACATTCTGAGTCGAGTGTGGGAGTTTTTGGAATGGAGAACGGGCTATTGGGGCGGACCTGGAGACCCGAGGAATGTCGCCAACAACCCGTGTTGACGATTAGAATGGGTAGGGCTGGGGAATGGCGGCCAAAACTCCTGCTGGTCGTGAAGACATGGGCGGTGTAACCGTGCCCTCGAAGAAGGGTCGCAGCTTGTCAGCCGCGGTGAAGCTACGGTGGCGGATGACACACATATGGCCTCATGAAGGGGGAGACGACGCTCCACCACGCCGCTGGGCTTGCAAGAGCTGCGACACGAGGCCGCGATAGCAAAGAAGGGTGGCATGCGACCAACCTCCCACCAGTGGTGGTGCGGCTTGAAACCACTCCACGTGGGTTGTCATGTCGTCCGGCTAGCCAGTGAGCCGAGCGGGACCCGGGGTCCCCGTGTACCAGCTTCTGGCTCCACGTGGTGGCGGCCGATCTGTCACCCAACCTGAATGGCCTAGCCATTTAGGTTACCCAGGGTGAGCCTCCCTTTGGGTGGCAGCTTGAGAGGACCCCAAAACAGATCCATGCAGTGGTGGGACAGTCGGGGGCCACACCGGATTGCCATGTCACGCGGGTAGGGTGGGTCGGGTTGGGTTGGGTCAACCGTCCTGGGTCGAACTGGACCCGGTTCAACTTCGACCCATTTTTGCTCGTTTGGCCATAACTATAGCTACAGCTGCCCGTTTGACGAACCATCTATGGTTCCGGGAACTTTGGATCAAGATGGTCCTTTTGGTAAATCACATTTTATTTTTGGATAACATTAGGGTATAGCTTGGTTGGATCGAACACGAATCCAACAGGGCCGTCGCGACTAAAAGGACAATAATTTACAGATCATGCATCAGATTGACGCACAATCTATTGTATTGAGACCTATATTACATGGAGGTCCATTAGAATACTTAATCTTGTAACTTCATGGAAATTGTATTAATGACCTATGGCATGAGAAGTAGACCCTCCCAGAATCAAGGGAGCATAGTGCGGGAACCCTGTAACTGAATGTAAGATGAGAAAGGGATCCTATGTGGGTATGTTCCTTAGGATCATATGTGGGTTTGTGCATTGGGATCCTACGTGGGTATATGATCTAGTATTCCACTTGGATATGCTCAAGGAATCCACATGTGATTACTCTAGGATCATACGTGGGTCTTCTGTTATAGGATCCGACGTGGGTCTAATGATTTAGGATTCTACGTGGTTGTTCCTCTTAATAGATTAAGATTACTCAGTAGATACATCTAATCATCTACACATCCATACCTAATTTATACCTTATGTGAGCTGAGTCTTTACCTGTGTGGTATTCATCTGCGTGGTATACCATTGTGATGAAATCCCTCGTGGTGATACAATTTTGGTATTCTTCTGTGTGGTCTTACCTTTGTGGTACTTACCTTTGTGGTGATACCTTTGTGGTACTTTTTTTATGTGGTGTTACCTTTATGGTACTTACCTTAATGGTGTTACCTTCATGTTATTCTTTCCTTCATGGGATGGTTGAGCATTGGGATTTTGAGTTGGGAATTGTGTTTCCTTGTGATTGAGATGGGTTTACTCGACAACTTTGGTAGATGTATGGGAATTACCTAAGTAGGATTTTCTATTGTTTTCATGCTTTCCGATTTATCCTTTGTGGATTTTGTGAGTCCTTCAAGGGTCTTTGGGTCCCTTCTGAGTATCATTATACTCACCCCAGCACAGGATACACCCTAACCTTGTTCTGTTTGGTGCCGACAACAACCATCATTGATCGAGGATGAAGGTAGCCGGACTGAAGGTATCTCGGAGATGGAAATTAGATGAGTCATATCGTAGTGACAACCATTTGATAGATGAACCTACCCATCGGGTTGGATCCTTGGTGGGTGTTCACATGAGTTGTTCCAGTTTACTTGTACAGCCCATATTTCATGTACTTTCTAATTGGGGTGGTATTTGGGCTTCTTTTTCCTTATGTACACACCATGTTTACTATATATTTTTACATTGTTCTTGTTTAATTCATTTAGATTAGTTGTGTGAGTTTACAGGTTATAAATGCAATTCCTTCCCAGTTTTTGGGAATTCGCCTTTTTGTGCGAGTCGCCAGCCCCTGGCCTATGGATGTCGGGCTTGGGGTAGTCACGGCACTTGCCCAGGGGGATGGGTCATGACTTATTAGAATTAGAGGATTCAGTTCTATAGTAGAACATTGGACTCTAAATTTGTAACGGAAATAGTGTTATGTATTTTGAGTGTTGTTATCAGTTTAGGGATTCCGGTGTTGGTGAGGCAGCCAATGTATCCATACCCCAGCACCATGACATCTGATTTGTGACTCATTGCATGAATACAATGATTTCATGTGTGCTTTGGAATGTTTTCATTGTGATTTCTTCAGTTATCTCACTAGGTATATCTTATTAACCATGGTGCTCCTATTTTTTTCAGGATTCCTCCACCCCGACAGCCATCTTGGTTTCTAGGAAGAGTATGTGATGATAGACCATCGTGGGATGAGGCTTCAGTGGAGGGCCCTCTTTCAGTTGTGGCACCAGCGGAGGCACCAACGGTACCATTACTCATTGGTCCATAGATACCACCAGCCCCATCAGTGGAGAGTTCATGCTTCTTGACTGCATTGCAAAAGTTCCTGCGCTAGAGGCCACCCAGGTTCAGGGGTGAGACATACCCACATGTGGCTGAGGATTGGATGGAGGCTGTGGTGAGAGTCTTCTGACTGGTAGGGACACTAACTAATCTCCTAGAAATCCATGCTGCCAATATTCTATATGAAAAAATAGGTAGATGTTAGTGTTTGAGGCTCTAGGTTCACGATCAGGGACTCAGGCGGGAGACCATGGCTTCAATGATTTCTCTCATCATCCCGACGCATGTGGGGGAGTTAGAGTGAGCCCTATTAGTTGCGAGTTTTCTTGCTGAGTTGTCACCAGTAGTGAGACCCACGACTGGGAATCATGTAGGATAGTCTTCTGCATCAAGCATTAGAGAGGTGTCATAGAGGTCCACGGGGACCAAACCTACCAATGGACAACCACATGATTCAGGGTCAGTTGTGCGGGGCACCCGAGACAGAGCCAGTCACACGAGGAGCTGATAGTGATATCCATGCGGTGGGTAGGGACACAAGGCTCGTTACTGCCCAACCCATCATACGGGTAATCAGAAGACGGTCAAAGGACCTCTTAGGTAGAGATAATGGATTGACTGGGGAGGTTAATCGGGAGCAGGAAGATGTGGTAGAGGAGTTTGTAGTGCAGCTGGCATTGGGCGACGAATCGATATGATTCTACCACCACCACCAGGTGGTCCACCCCGGCCATGGGGAGCAGGTGAGAGGAGCAGTCTCATCTTTAGGTAGGTGAGGACAATGACCACGATGCTCCTGGGATGATACGAGGTATGATATGGGTCTACTCCACCATAGCCACATTACTTATTGACATAGGTTTCAGTCATTCTTTAATTTTAACTTCCCTCTTTCAGAGCTCATAGAATCCAGTTTTGACGTTGGCTCGATCTTTATGGCTATAGACTCTTAAGGGAGGGGATTTGACTATTACACACTAGTGCCGATAGTGTGAGATTACTCTAGAAAGTGAGATCTTCGGCTGGGAACTTCTAGTAGTGGTGTTGAGGCCTTAAGACATCATCTTGGTTATGGTTTGGTAATCTACAGTCCATGCACAAATCGACTTTATTAGGCACAATGTGCAGTGTCTCTAGCTTGATGGGACTAGTTTTATCTTCACCGATGAGAAAGGAGACATTACAAAACTGGATAGACTTTCCTAGAGGATAGTGAAGCCGACCACTCATCGGTTGGCTAGCCTTACCCTTGGAGTGGTTGATGTGGAGAGTTTGATCTATCATGTAATGGTTGAAAAGTACATAGATGTCTTCCATGATGATGTTCTAAGTCATCCAACTCATAGAGAGGTTGACATTTATATTGACTTGTACCCCAGGATGGTCTCGATATCTACACCAGCCTATCACATGGCTCCCACGGGGCTTCGTGATCTGTGGGTACTGCTGGAGGATTTACAGTGGAAGGGGTTCATCTGGACCAGTTTTTCTCTTTGTGCTGCCCCGATTTGGTCTACCAAGATGGCATATGGGAGCATGAGACTCTATGTTGACAATTGGCATCTAAATTAGGTGACTGTGCATAACATCTTTCCACTTTCACAGATTGATGACCTCATTGATCCACAGAAGGGAGTATGATGGTTCATGAAGACAGACCTCTGGTCAGGCTACCACTAGCTCGGAGTATGAGATGATCATGTGTTGAAGACGACATTCAGATGTCTTTATAGCCACTATGACTCTTGGTTCTGAAATTCGTAGTGACCACTGCCCTAGGATTCTTCATGGGACTCACGAATAGGATCTTTCATCCATACCTTGATCGCTTTGTAGTAGTCATCAATGGAGACACTCTGATCTACTCGGATACTGATGAAAATCATGCCTATCATTGGTAGGTAGTTCTGGAAACACTCCTAGATCACCACCTTTATGGTCAACTCTCGATGTTCCAGTTTTGAATATGAGAGGTTCACATATTGGGACATGTCATCGCGGATGCTGGAGTTCTGGTGGATCCGGTGAAGATTGAGGAGGTACATGATTGGGAGCCACCTAAAATTGTGACGTAGGTACGGAGTTTTTTTTGGTTTGGCCAAATAATTCTATATATTTTTTCTAGATTTCTCAAGAGTCATGGAACCGTTATCATCATTGATGAAAAAGGGGAAAACCATCATGTGGTTGGAGAGATACCAGCAGAATTTTTAGAGGCTGAGGTAGAGGCTGACTAGTGCCGCCATCTTGAGGATTCTGGAGGAGGGAGTTGGGTACATAGCCTACTATGATGCATTAGGGGTCGGGATCATATGTGTCCAGATTTGGGTGCAAGCAGTTATTTTATATGCTTCTCGACTGTTGAGATAGAATGAGCAGAACTACACTACCCACGACCTTGAGTTAGCAGTAGTGGTCTTCACATTGAATATGTGGAGACACTATCTAATGGATGAGCATTTTACAGTGTACTCTGATCACCAGAGTCTCAGGTTTGTCTTCTCCCAGAATGACCTAAACCCAAGAAAATGATGTTTTCTTGAGTTCCTCATAGATTACGACTTCTATATATTCTATAATCTGGGGAAGGGGAGTGTTGTAGATGACATACTCTATCGTAGATCTATTATACAGCTTCTATGTAATGTGATTTAAAAGATGTTCACATTGAAGATATTCATTGTGGGTCGAGATGGAGCAGCTTATCATCAGTCTCTTACAGTCACTGCCTCACTCCATCAGCTAGTCAGGGAGGCGTAGCGTGGGGATACTGACTGCGAGCCTCGACGTGCTCAGATATCCACAGGACACGCACCTGATAGGTTTTCTAAAGGTTTGGATCACGTCATCCTTTTCAGAGGATGTACAATGGTACCGTTGTGGATTCAAGAGGAAGTGTTGAGGGAGTTCCAAACATCCACTCTAGCGGTACTTCCACTAGTGGAGAAGACTTACTAGGACCTCCGATGATAGGCCTAGTGGCTGGGAATGAAGAAAGAAGTACCATAGTTTGTCCATCGGTTCCTCACTTGTCACCAAGGGAGGAAGGATTATAAGGCACTAGTAGGCATTGTCCAGTCTTTAGAAGTCCCATAGTGGAAGTGGGAATGAATATCCATGGACTCCATGACGTGACTCTCACGTACGTCCAGGGGTCATGATTCTATCTGGGTGATCATCGACCGAGTCACCACGTCGGACCACTTTTTACCGATTAGATAGTAGGTTTCAGTAGAGAGCATGGGATGCCTCTATGTACAGGAGATTTTACGGTTACATGGAGTACCCTCGATTATTGTCTCCAATCGTGATGCACGTTTTACTTCTGGGCTTCGGAAGGGGTTTCATGAGGCTTTCATTATGCAGATTCATCTGAGCATCACCTTCCATCCTCAGACAGATGACCAGACTGTGCAGACTATTCTAACCCTCAAGGACAATTTGTGTGCTTACGTCCTCAACTTCAGTCACATCTAGGAGCATCACTTCCCTAGGTAGAGTTTTCATACAATAACTGTTGAGGAATGTATTGTTTTCAACAATACATACCAATGTTATTTAAATGGGGAGATTATTGAGAATAATACTATGTCTCATTAGAATAATTTTGATGCTCACAAATATTCTTTATTATTTTCTAATAAATTTATTTCATATTTTTCTGGAATTTATTGATTTATTTTACTCTTGAAATAACAATAATTCATTAATTATGCATGTAATATGCTTTAGCACGTTCTGGAATCACTGTTCATACCTTACGTGGGTTAATGTAGTGCGGAATTTCCTTCAGCGCATTTGGGAATCACTGTTCATACCCTACGTGGATAAACAATGCATAAGGATGGAAAGCGTGTATCCTTTTTGAGATAAAGGAAATGTATGGTTAAACTACCATATGTTATTAGCAATGTATGGAAGAAGAACCTTACATTTTTGTTTTCAGAAAATTATTGAAAAATAACCTTACGTTATTGTAATCAACATAGTATGGATGGAGAACTGTACATATATATTAAAGGTTACATTTGTTTCTCAAATGTATGGTTCATCAAGTGTACTTTTGTGAAAAAACATATGTTCTTGGAAAAGTATGGATCAAGTAAAAGTATGGATCTTTTACCGTACATTTGAGAGTTGAAGAAAAAGTATGGATGACAACCATGCGTTTATGATCAACCTTACGTTTGTAGAAAGTAGCATCAACCCTACGTTGATGTTCAACCATATGTTGTCAACCCTACGTTTGGAGGCCACGTCATCAACCTT
The DNA here is from genome assembly GCA_963277665.1 of Viscum album. Lineage (NCBI taxonomy): Eukaryota > Viridiplantae > Streptophyta > Magnoliopsida > Santalales > Viscaceae > Viscum > Viscum album. The sequence continues at coordinate 688,634,658 of OY728162.1, read as the reverse complement.
AGGATTGGCGTCAGAAATTTTGAAATATGATATTTTTATGTAGCGTTCAGCAATTTGATTGTTGGGCAGATTTCAAGCCAGATTTAAAGTCAATTTAAAATACGACTTTTACTGATTCAAAGCTATTTTATCAATGGATTTAAGATCGAATTAAATGTATCTTTTTATGCCGAGTCTTATGGAAAGTTATGACTTCTCTGCAAATTCAAATCATTGAATATAGAGAATAAAAAGGTGAATTTTATGGATCTAAATGTGCATGAGATATGATTAGATTTTTTATATATGTTTTCTCTGAAACACCAGGTACCAGTGTGTATGGTGATCAGTCTTTTATAAAACAAAGTGTAAAATATGGACTGTAAAAAAGCATCCAGTTCTGCTGATTCAAAATGTGACGTCAAAGCTCTGTTTGTCTAAGAGGAAAGAACTCGATAGAATATTCACCTGTTATACATCAAATATCTACTATGGATCTACTACTACTGATTTTGTCAAATATATCTCTATATTTATTGCAACCGGATCAACTAAGAACTTCTTTGTCTTGAAAATCAATATTTCTAAGAGACTATGATCCATCTGCTTTCAATTTCTTTCTATTGCAATTGTAATGATCACCTGGAGATGTTTTTCTTAAAATTATTTTTACCTTGAGTTACCAACTTCTCATATTAAGCTGTGTAAGTACGTGTTTGATCTAGAAGGCTTTGTTAGCCTGAAGACTATAAAGGTGTCAACTTCCTGTACTCAGTTGTAAACCAGAATGTGGAAAAGAGGACTAGATAAGAAAAATCACCATGCTCGTGGAGTTGAGCATTGGTGGAGTGGACTTGGGGCCTTCTGTTCCCCAAACCACTATACATCTTTGTGTTCTTGTTTTTACTTATTCTGCTGCACGATCAAATCTGATGAAGTATAGAGGGTATAACTCGTTCAATCAAAGAGTTACCGAAAAATTGCAAACGACTCAATTCACACCCCTCTTGTGTATAATATATAGATTCAGATCGAATAATTGGTATCAGAGATGGAGCTTCTGATAGAGACTTAGCAAGCTAGAAACATTTAATGATTATACAACAGAGCATCATGACTGATACAATAGAAGGGATGTCAATGGTCAGAGCACCATATTTTAATGCAAACAACTATGGCTGCTGGAAATCGTGCATGATAATATATCTGAGAAACCTCGGATATAATGTATATTCAAAGATTTTGACTCCTTATAAAATTCCTGAAAATCCTGAGACATGGAGTGCTGCTACAGAGGCAAAGTATGATATGAATTAGAAGGCTATGAATGCAATTATCTATGGTCTAGGACCAGATTAATATAATAGAGTATCTCAGTTACCCACAACATATGAGTTGTGGAAAGCAATAGTCGTGGTATATGAAGGATCAGATAATGTGAGACAAATGAGATATGCAACTACCAAATTGAAATTTGATACCTTCAGTATGTTTGAAGGTGAATGCATTACCCAAATGAATGGGAGATTGACGGAAATTGTCAATAATATAACATCTCTAGGAGAACCAATCATGTAGGCTGATCAATCATTAAAACTTATAGGGGTACTTCCTACTTGATGGAATGGTATCCCTGCTTCAATCAGACAATCAACACCTGTCAAAGATCTAACCATGAGAGAGTTGATTGGTACACTGAAGATGTATGAAGCTGAAATGGAATATGAGGAAAATGAACATAAGGTATACATCAGAAAGGAAGATACTGCATTGAAGGTAAATTCAAAACAATAGTATAGAAATATGAAGAACAGAGAAGTCAATGATAAATCAGAGAGATCTGACTCATCATATTCAGATGAAGAACTGGCTCATCTAGCAAAAAAAATTAGAAAATTCAACATCCAGAAAAGATTCTTAAAAAATTCCTTTAAGGGAGATAATAAGGAAGTAAGATGTTATGAATGCAAGAAGATGGGGCATATCAGACCGGATTTCCCACAATAGAAAGATGCAAAGAAGAAGAAATTTTTCAAACGAAATGACTTTGACCACAAAGACACGAAAGCTATGAAATCTACCTAGATTTTATCTGATGAATCCAGTAGCTCTCTTGAATCAAGCTTAGAAAAAGAAGATGACAATCTAAATGAAAACATGTGTTTCATGGCAGAAACTGACGAGGCACACTCATATTACTCCTCGGACTCAAACAATGAATCAAATTCTGAATCAAGATACACAAATTAAAAACATGCAGCCTACTGTAATATTCTTGAAGAAAGATATGACTCACTATTTAAAAAAATATAAGTCACTAAAGAACATACATAAAGCTGTTTCAGATGAAAGAGATACACTGATGAAACAACAAAAGGAATTAACAGATAAATACAATTCTATTAACTCTAATTATATTAATTTTGAATCAAGAATAAAAACACTATAGGATGAAGTGGAATCTTACAATCAAGCTGCATTGATTTTTAAAAAAGGAGAGAATTATTTAAATGAAATTCTTGGAAAAACTGTCATTAAAATGAAATGATTTGGAATTGGGCATAAAGAAGAATAACCTAAATTAAATAAAAATTATTTTCTTCCTAGCTTTAAATGAGTTAATTGTATCTTTTGTGGGACAAAGGAACATATAACTAAAAACTCTTTCTTAAGACAACCTCAAATTTGTGGTATTAAGAGAGTATATGTTTAAAAAGACTTATATGTTTCAGCTATTTTTAAAAGGAAAAAGCCAATATGGATACCCAGATCATTGCTAGCTAACACCTCGGGACCCAACAGAATATGGGTATGAAAGAAATTTTTTTGAATGTCTTTGCAGGTAGCAGGCCAACAGAGTAGAAAATATATATGGTACATGGACAATGGCTACTCAAGACATATGAGTGGAAACTCATTGAATTATTCTTCTCTCACTCAAAAGGAAGGATGACTTTTCACATTTGGTGACATTGCCAAAGGAAAAATCATTGTCAATGGAACTGTTGGAGATCCAAAAACAGTCTCAATCTACAAAGTACATTATGTACAAGGATTATAACAATACCTGATAAGAATATCTCAACTATGTTATGATGGATATAGTGTTTATTTTACTAACAATTGATGTATTGTTTCTAAAGAAAAACTGTTTAAATTTAAAGCACCAAGAACTGATAATGTCTATACTTTGGATTTAAATTCCTTGTGTAAACAACAAGTAAACTGCTTGACTGCTAAAGTAAGTGAATCTCGGATATGGCATAGGAGACTTGGGTATTTCAATGTATATGTTATACATAAATTATCTAAACAACATTTAGTTTCTGATTTACCTAGTCACAAATTTGAATGTGATAGATTCTATGATGCATGTCAACTTGGCAAGCAACACAAATCGTCCATCAAATCTGTTAACAAAATTGCTACATCTAAACCTCAATAATTTATTCATATGGATTTTCTGGACCTTAAAAAGTAGCATTATTGTCTGGTAAATTATATGTATATGTTTTAGTTGATGACTATTCTAGATTTACATGGATTTTCTTTTTGAAATTAAAAAATCATGATTTTACATTATTTGAATGCTTTTGTAAAGTTGTTCAAAATGAAAAAGGTTTTAATATAATTTCTTTAAGAAGTTATCATGGTTTAGAATTTGAGAATCAAGAATTTAATTCCTCCTGCTTAAATATGGGTATTAACCACACTTTCTATGCACCCCGAACACCTCAACAGAATGCGATTGTAGAAATAAGAAACAGAACTATTCAAGAAATGGGTAGGATTATGCTAAATGAATACAACATTCCTACATACTTTTAGAAAGAATATATAAGCACAACCTGCTATATAATGAATTGTTTTTTAATTAGACCTACTTTGAAAAAGACACCCTATGAACTATGTAATAACAAAAAGCCTAAAGTTGACTACTTTATAGTTTTTTGATGCAAGGTTTACATCTTAAACACCAACGATAGTCTTGGTAAGTTCGATCCAAAATATGATAAAGGTATTTTCATAGAATATTCTTCTACCTCCAAAACATATAGAGTTTATAATAAGAATTCAAGGATTGTCGAAGAATAGGTTCATGTGAAATATGATGAATCTGATCCCGTTGAGAAAAGGACAACTCAAATGGATGAACATGACTCTAATGATAACATGAGAATTGAAAACATAAAGAATGATTTTGAAAATGCTATAAAATAAATTCAGTCCAGTTCAGAGGAACCTGATACTAAAGAGCCTTTAAATATATTACCTAGAAAATCTAGAACCCTAAAATATCACCCTTTAGAAACTACAATAGGTGACCAAGAAACCGGTTTACAAACTAGAAGAAAGATAGGAAATCTAGTGGAATTCTCTTCCTTCCTATCTCAACAAGAACCCAAGACTATAGAAGAAGGTTTAGATGATGAATGTTGGGTAATAACAATGCAAGATGAATTAAATCAGTTTAAAACAAATGAAGTTTAGGAATTAGTGAATAGACCATAAGGTTATCGAGTAATAGCAACCAAATCGGTCCTTAGAAATAAACATGATGACCAAGGCACAATAAATAGAAATAAAGCAAGATCAGTAGCTAAAGATATAATCAAGAAGAAGGAAAAGATTATGATGAGACTTTTTCACCTGTTGCAAGGTTAGAATCGATTATAATCCTTTTAGTATAGGAATCGTATATTAATTTTAAATTAATTCAGATGGATGTTAAATCTGCCTTTTAAAATGGTTATTTAATGGAGGAAGTTTATGTTGAGGAACCTCCTGGTTTTGAAAACTCTCAAAAACCTAATTCTATTTGTAAACATACTAAAGCTCTTTATGGCCTTAAACAAGCACCTAGATCTTGGTATGAAAGATTATGTTCTTTCCTTTTGAAAAATGACTTTATTGTTGGATTGGAAGATCAATCACTCTTTAAGAAAACTATAATAAATAATGTTCAATTGGGTCAAATTTATGTTGATGATGTAATCATTGGATCAACTAATAAAACTCTTTGTCATGAATTTTCAAAATTAATGCATGAAGAATTTGAAATGAGTATGATGGGAGAAGTAAATTTCGTTTTGGGTCTTCAAATATTTCAAAAATATTTTGGAAATTTATTAAATTAAAGAAAATACACTACTGATTTAATTAAGAAATTTGTACTTGAAAATAGTAAGCCATTTACAACTCCTATATGTACTAATATAAAACTTTATTTGGATAAAACTGGGAAATCAGTTGAGAAAAATTTATATTGAGGTATGATTGGTAGTTTGTTATATCATACTGCTAGCAGGACAGATATAATGTATTCAGTATGTCTTTGTGCTAGATTTCAATCAAATCCTAAAGAATCTCATCTAAATATTTGTAAAAGAATTTTTAGATATTTAAAAGGAACTATTTTTCAATCTATTCTTTATCCAAAAACTTTTTATTTCAATTTGATTTCATATTCAGATGCTGAATTTGGAAGTTGTAGATTAGATAGAAAAAGCACATCAGAAACATGTCACTTTTTAGGAAAGTCTTTAGTATCATGGTCTAGTATGAAACAACATTCAATTTCCATGTCAATAGTTGAGGCAGAATATGTTTCTACTGGCAGTTTCTGTGCACATGTTCTGTGGATGAAAAATAGTCTTATGGACTTTGGATTGAATTTTAATAGTACACCTATTTTATATGATAATAAAAGTGAAATTAATATTTCAAAAAAATCCTATTAGTCATTCTAGAACTAAACACATTGATATTAGGAATCACTTTTTAAGAGATCATGTTATTAAAATAGATATATTTTTGGAATTTATAAATACAAAAATTCAATTAGTAGATATTTTTACTAAACCACTTCCCAATACAAGGTTTGATTTTATTAAGGGGGAGTTAGGTTTATTTAATTTTAGATATTTTTTATTTTTTTACTTTTTTTTAATTTTTTTTAATTTTATTTTGTTTTTTAATAATGTTTAAGATTTTTTTTCATTCACCATATGAAAATTTTATTTGTTTTTGATATATGTAATGATTAGTGATTACATGGTAATCAAGGATGTCAGAGCCTTTTTGACTTCAAAACAGTTTCATTTCTATCAAAACCTTTTTGAACACACAAACTACACTTCTACTACTAAATCCAAATATTCAAACCTTTGAAACCCTAACCATCATAGATTCTCGCAGAGATGGTAATAACTAAAAGATAAAATGAAGCTGAGCCAAGAAATTCCAAGATACAATGCTCCAAGGGAAGAAAAATAATACATGGGAAGGTAATCGATCTCGATTAGTTATTTCAGACAAATCTATTGTTAAATCAAGCAATGTCGTTTCAGAATCATGAACAGATGTTCAACAGTAAAAATATGGAATTTTTGTATGAATTAGAACATAGATACTTCTTCAAATCTATACAGTTTAGTCTGTGAGATACCGAGGACAGTATGATGGATAAGATAGAGGATAGAGATTTCTCAATCTCATCAGTAGAGTTTGGTCAGATTCTCAACTGCCCTCAAGATGGGGTTTTTCATTTTGATTTGAAAAATATTGTAGATTTTTTTCATAAATTAGAGCACATCGTGTCATTATTTTTGGTAATAAGACTATATAGAAAATTTTTATCAAGGATTTGAAGCCTGGTCATAAAATTTTGGTCAAATTTATTCAGACATGAATAGCTCCACGAATGGAAAAAATGGAAAATATTTTGTACACTGATATGTACATAATGTATCTTCTGTTAAGTGATACAAGTTAAACATCCCAAAGTACATGATAAGGTATCTCAATTACTGTTGTTGTAGTGATTCTCGGATGAACATCTACCCTTTCGGTCGATTTTTTTCTAAACTGCTGCTTAAGAAGGACATGGTGAGATTATTGGATGCCGGAGTAAACTGTCATCACAGTAATGTGTTTAGTGCTGGATCATTAAGGAATATTGGATATTTCTAGAGCACCATTAAAGGAAAATTTTTTTGAGTAGGAGCTGAGGAAGACTCAGAGAGTGCTCATTCTCAACCAGATAACTCAAAGGAGGGATAGGCTGAATCAAGAGTCAGCAATGTAGCAAAGAAGATTCGATTTGAAGTGGAATATTCTGAAGAAGAAAGAAGTCAGGAGGGACTTAAATCTAGAAGAACTAGATCTATTAATGGGGAAATTACTTACCCTTCATCGGAAACAACAACATAAGATTTATTTTCTTCTTCTTTTGTAAGAGATGTTGTTATTGATAAAACCATGGAATTTTTTAGTTAATGGACAACACCAGTAGGGGGATCAGGAGCTCATGAAGAACCTCAAAGGGAGAATCAGGAATAGATTTTAGCTGATGTTGAAGCTACACTTCAACAGAACCAAGATAAGGAGGCAGTTCCTGGTGGGGAAGTGGCTAGACCTCAAGAAACTCCTAAAAATGTTGTTCTTGAAAATTTAATGGAAGTCCAAGATGCTGATGTTTGTGGTGAGCATGCTTCTGGTTCTCACACAGAAGTAATTCAAGAGGATTTTTCTTGTGGAGGAATCTGTAGACTCTAAGGAAAAATCTATGGACCAACTTACCTAAGATAAAGAAAAAGAGAAATCTGATGCTGAATCAATACCTTTGGTACTACTGCATCATCCAGAGCCTGAGAATGCGAATCGAGCATAGGGTGCCTCTGATTCAAGGATGAAATAAGTTGAAGAACTCTACAAAAAGGTTCCTCAGTTAGAATATGAGAATGTCACTGTGAGAAATTCCTTAGACTTAGAACATTTGAAATTTCAAAAGCTTAAGGAGTGTACAGTATCATGGAAAGAAGTTGAAACTTTTAAAGAGAATATGTTGACTGCAGTTGCACAATTGAAATCTGAAATGGTTATGAAGTCAGATTTATCATATCTGAAGTTTTTTATAGAGAACCAATTTTCATCACTTGGAAATAATGCTGTTAGTGGATCAGGTACTTCACCTGATTTAATAAATTGTTTTCATGCTATCACAGCTGTGAGGAGCGACATGAATGACATGTTACAAGATCTTAAATGCAATAGTTCTCCTTTATCAGTGTTGCTAGACAATCATATGTTTTTAGTGGATCAACTATCATGTAGTGAGCCATCGATCAGAATCATGTTAAATCAGTTATCAGAGAAGCTGTCAGTGTTTGTCAAAAAAGAGGAGAGGATACATGAGTTATTCAGAGTCAATTTAATCGAGGATATTTATATGACTAAAGATAACAGAGAGAAACTTATCAAACTTGGATATGGGATGATGAAGAGACTTCGAAAACAGTTTACAGAAATGAAGACTGCAATTCAGAGGAGATAGAACCTTTTGCCTATCTTACCCAAACCATGATTCCTGCGTATATCATTGTCAGGTATATAATGTTGTTTTTGAATGAAAACATCCTTCATTATTTATTTGGTTATTTCTCTATTTGATTATTACTATTTTAAGTTAACATATTCCAGTATACTAGATAAATTTACTATCAAATAGTTCATTATGGCATTTATAAACAGTTCAGTGCAACATTAAAAGTGTTAAAATCCATGATTTTTAATTCTTTTTTATATCACAAAAGGGGGATAATTTGCATAAACACAACATTAACATTTTATTTAGGGAGATAATTACATGAGAAAAAATTTGGATTTATAATTATCTTTTGGATGGAGAAGTTAAAAATGGATAAATTTAAGGAACTATGAATGTTGTTTTTATTATTTTTAAAATTTTCAAACTATGTGTAATTAATTTTCGTAAAGATAATTTCATTAAATATTTTATGGGTTTTGTGATCATAAAAAAGGGGGGATTGTTGAGAAATGTAGTGTTTTCCACAATACATAATAATTTTATTTAATGGGGGAGATTATTGAGAATAATACTCTATCTCTTTACAATAATTTTGATGCTCACAAATACTCTTAATTATTTTCTAATAATTTTATTTAGTATTTTATAGGAATTTATTAATTTATTTTTCTATTGAAATAACGAGAATTCATTACCTATGCACGGAATCTACTTTAGCGTGTTTTGGAATAACTATTCATACCTTACATGGATAAATGTAGCACAAAATCTGTTTTAGCATGTTCTAGAATCACTGTTCATACCCTACATGGATAAAAGTAGCGTAAGGATGGAAAGCATGTATCATTTTTGATATAAGAGAAATTTATGATTAAACAACCATATGTTATCAGCAAAGTATGGAAGAAGAACCTTACATTTTTGTTTTTAGCAAAGTATGGAAAAAGAACCTTACGTTTTTGTTATCAACAAAGTATGGAAGGAGAACTATATGTAAGTATTAAATGTTACATTTGTTTCTCAAAAGTATGGTTCATCAACTTTACTTTTGTGAACAACCATACGTTCTTGGAAAATTATGGATCAAGTAAATGTATGGTTCTTTTAACGTACATTTGAGAGTTGAAGAAAAATTATGTATGATCGACCCTATGTTTATGATCAACCTTACGTTTAGGGAAAGTAGCATAAACCCTAAGTTTATGTTCAACCTTACGTTTTCAACCCTATGTTTGGAGGCCATGTCATCAAACTTACGTTTGGCATCGGAAATTTTGAAAGATGATATTTTTATGCAGTGGTTAGCAAGCTAATTATAGGGCGGATTTCAAGCCGAATTTAAATTCGTTTTTACAATACAACATTGACATATTCAAAGCCGTTTTATCAATATATTTAAGATATAATTAAAAGGAGATTTTTATGCTGATTCTTAAGTGAAGTTATGACTTCACTATAAATTCAAATTTTGTAATATCGCGAATAAAAAACAACTTTTATGGATCTAAATGTGCAGGAGATATGCTCAGCTTTATTATATATGTTTTCTATGAAACACCTGGTACAAGTGTGTATGGTGATCAATCTTTTATATAAAGAATGTGGAAAACAGAGACTGAAAAAAAGAATCCAGTTCTACTAATTCAAAATGAGACGTCAAAGCTGTGTTTGTTTAAGAAGAAAGAACTCAATAGAAGATTCACCTGTTCTACATCAAATATCTAGTGTGGATCTACTACTGCTGATGTTGTGAACTATATCTCTTTATCTATTGCAACCAGATAAACTCAAAACTGATTCGCTTGAAAATCAATATTTCTAGGAGACTATGATCCATCTGCTTTCAATTTCATTTTATTTCAATTGTGAAGATCAACTAGAAAAGGTTTTGTTAAAATTTGTTTTTATCCTGAGTAACCAGCATCTCGTACTAAGCCGTGTAGGTTCATGTTTGAACCAGAAGGCTTTGTTAGCCTAATGATTGTAAAGGTGTCAACTGCCTGTACTCAGTTGTAAACCGGTATGTGGAAAAGAGGACCAGATAGAAAAAATCACCAAGCTCGTGGAGTTGAGCATTGGTGGAGTGGACTAGGGGCCTTTTGTTCCCTGAACCACTATACATCTTTGTGTTCTTTTTTTTTATATATTCTGCTACACGATAAAATTTGATAAAGTATAGAGGACAGAACTCCTTCAATCAAAGAGTTACCAAAAAATTTCAGAAGACACAATTCACCTCCTCTTGTGTATAATCTGTAGATTCAGATCCATCAATAACTATTATCAATCCACTATTGGGATGGAACCTTTCAAGGAATTGTACGACCGACCATTCTAATCTATTTTGTGCTGGACTGTCCCAGGGGCGTCCGTACTCATGGGACTAGATATGGTACGAGGTACCATAGATAAGGTGCATATTATCAAGGAGCAGATGAAGACTACATAGAGTAGGCATAAGTCTTATACCGAAAGATGATTGAGACCTCTAGAGTTGAAAGATGGTGACCACGTCTTCCTATATGTCTCATCCCAATGATGATTGCAATGATTTGGCAGGGGCGACATGTTATTTGTGAGGTTCATCGGACCCTTTCAGGTTCTCGATATTGTTGGCGAGGTGGATAACCACTCAGAACATTCCCCTTAGTTTCAGTAGGTGCACGACGTTTTTCACATATCTCAGTTGAGAAGATACGTACATGATCAATACCATATCATTGGCTGGGGCGAGCTGGACATAGACGATGGGGTGACTTTTTTAGAGGTTCCAGAGGAGATTGAGGATCTACTAGAGACTCCATCGCGGGTGATCGATACCTTTGTTGTGTGTGCGTTGGTAGCACGGGAACCTCCCGGAGATCACATGGGAGCGGGAATCTCAGAATCATGCTTAGTACCCCCACATTATTTGTATATTTTTTGAAGTTTATTTTGGGGATGCAAAACCTGGTGGTGGGGAGAATGTAAAGACCCAACAATTACATGTATTGTTTTAATTATATGGGAATATTACGAGTCCGTGTAAATTTACACCGCGTGATTCTAAGGCCTAGAGTGCCAAGAATGAATTTCTGATCTTGTTTTTGGGGATGTTCTATAAACGTGTGAGTGATTTTTTGAAACATTTGAATCGATTCTCAGAATTGAAATCATAGGACACTGTTGAGCTTGCATCACCGGTATTTTCTTAAGGATACCTTCACCTTGATTGTGGTAGGTTGAGGGTAAAAGATTTTTTTTTGTTATTTTTGCATGAGAAAATAAAATAAAATTAAATAATTTTATTTTGGAAATTCAATCCTATCTAATGGAAATTGGGGGTGGGGAAAACTCGGGCCATGAAATCCCTTAATAATGAGGGTGGTGACTCTTGGGTTCTATTCCCATTAATTCTACTCACATAATATTATAAAATGTTCTATTTTTAATTGTATTAATTAACTAAAATTATTTATATGAATTTCACCTCTTTGTTGGGGGAATTGTTGGAAAATGAGACCTTCAAATAATTTTGATGAAACAATCTCTCTAATGAAAGACATATTCTCCAACGAGGAACTCCTTTGAATGATCCCCAAGGAGAAACATATTTAAAGACAATGAACTGATGTCCGTCTTTTCCTCGCCTTCACCAACATCATCTCACGACACCTCCAATGAGAAACAGAGGTAGTGAATGTTATTTTGAATACCCCTTACCCTATTCTTTTCAATATTCTTGATTTTAGAACAATTATTCCACTTGTTACCATTCTAAAGTGGAGGGTGAGGGAAAAAAATTCCCTGAACACGCTGCTACCTTTGTGGTTTAGGATGGTCTTGAATCGATGGTGACATTCTGAGTCGAGTGAGGGAGTTTTCGAAATGATGAACAGGCACCAGGGGTGAGACTAGTGACCCGAGGTACGTCATTGGCAACCCCTTCCAGCGATAGGAACTGGTGAGGCTCAGGAACAACGGTCGACACTCCATCTAGTCGTGATTATATCTGCAGTGCAACCGTGCTGTAGGAGAAGGGCTACGACCCATCATTCGTAACGAAGCTAGGGTAGAGGCTGCCGCATGGCCAGTCGCTTGAAGGGTTCAGTAGTTCGCGACTAAGTGGGATCCCTCCCTGGGTGGTGGTTAGAGCGGACCCCACCATTGGGCCACCAGCCGCGGCCCAGCTGTGGACCACCCAGCCCGATCTGGGCCGCACCGGCAAGCCGGCCGGGTTCCAGCGTGCCAGGCTGGACCAAGGTGTAAGAACCCGGATCTTCGTTCAGGTATGTTTTCATTTTTTCTGGAGTTTTTAAGGAAAAATAATTTTCTGGAAATTTTTGAAGTACACGCCGTGTAATTTCTGAGTACACACCGTGTAATTTTTTTCGGCTCGAAGCCGTGTGATGGCCATTCCGGGCCACACACACGGTGTGTGAGGCTGAGGTGGAGGCCAGTTAATTCGGAGTATGAAAAATCGAAGTACACGACGTGTACTCAAGTAGTACACACCATGTACATTTTTATCTTTAAACGGATTGGGGTCTCCCCTAACCCCCAGTTTCATCATCTTCTCTAGTTTTCGTCCATTCAAGAGAGACCGTATGGATGGATCTTCGATGAGCTCCCGCCTCTCCGTCCGTTCTCTGATTTGAGCACGGTCGATTGCATTTGAATCACAGCGATGCATTCTTCGTTCTTCTTTATCCTTGTTTCTTGATTCCTCCACATTTCCATGTTATTGTGGGATGAATGTTTTGTGAGTTTTCTCAGATATATGTTGTTCTAAGATGAATCTGTCGTCGTGGTTCACATATATCTATCTCCTCAGATCGAGTTAGGTGGTTTGTTCTTTTCTTTAGAAAGTTGAGGAATATTATGTGAAAATTCCACCAATACCCGTGAATGGGGTATTGCGTGCTTCCTATTTTTCCCATACTGTTTTCCTGCTTTTCTTTTTTTTCTTTAGTAGAGGTTGTTACTTGTGAGTAGAGTAATTTATTTTGTGCTCAGATTGCTTTTCTATCCTTGTTTTTCCTGTTGGGAATTCTGCCAGTTGCCATGCTGAGTTGTAGGATAGAGGAACTGTTGTTTTGTTATGGCTGTTAAGTCGTAGAATGATAGAAAAGTAGTTCTTGAGGTTTACTTAGATGATATACACATGCTGATCAAGTTTAATTATACTCAGGACTATGAGAACCTAGAGTAGTAGACCAATGGGAGAATTGATGGAAGGGCTTCTCCAGAGTGCCTTTTAATTACGATGCAAGACTATAGGGGGAATTTATGTTGAGTGCTTCCCCAGAGAGTCTGTAGATCCTCGACGTGGGCCACAGGGGTAATTTATGTTGAGTGCTTCCCCAGAGAGCCTTTATCACGATACGAGACTATAGGTGGAATTGCCGATGAGTTCTTCCCCAGAGAGTCTGCTTAATTATGTAGCTGAACTGGAGGGGTGAGACTGTGTGTGCCTCCTGGAGGATTGCTAGTACTAGTGGTTGAACTATATGGGATAGGCTGTGAGATCTACCCAGAGGGTTACCTGTTTTCTTCTTGTTGCCGACTGCTTACTTGTGTGCCTTACTTGTTAGAACTGTGGATTGTAGCTTCTTGTGTTTTTCAATTTACTGCTTCTTGTTTTATTACTGCCATGTATTCATTGACTATTAGGAACAAATATTTGTGTGATTTCCTACTGGAATTGTTTCTTACACCCTATTTGGGCCATGATTTTGGGCCCAAGTAGACTATGTTGATGTAGGTATAGACAAGGGAAAGTACCCTTATACTTCAAGATCTTCATTGCACCAGGAGCTGAGGAGAATGGGACCGAGTCGTGGCTCGCGATGCTGAGGAGCTTACTTTGTTTTTTTTTTCACATGGTTTTAGTTTTATTTCAGAACTTTGTTGTGTTTTTTGTTTTCCTTAGATACTTGAACATACTGCATCATTGTCATCATAGTTATATATCTACATTGGTTCTGCTGTTTGGTTTCTGTTGTTATGCATGTTGTTTACTGATTTCGCTATTTATTGTCATTTTTCTTACCTTTTATACATTACTAAATGAGTTCATAGTTTCCCCATCGACTCACCAAGGCCCTCGCTGCTAGTCAGCAGACTCTGGTGTTCGGGGTAATGTGCTTGAGGTCATGTGGAGAACCGGGTACAGGGCACAAGTGGAGGGGCTCCGGACTTGGGTCGTTACAAAGTGGTATTAGAGGGTGTTATTTTATCATGCTTTACTGTTTGGAGACCTTATACAGGGATATGACAGATTAGGTACATGGTATTAAGCTGTGCGCGGGAGTAGCTAACCCGTGTTTAGGGAAAAACCATACTGCCTCGTTAATTGTATTTGCTGGTCTTGAGGTTTTATAGTTGATCTAATTTCACCTAGAGTGATTCACATGGCTTGTGCTATTACAGTTTTGATATTTCGGTTCTATTTCTATCGCAACCCGCTGATATGATGGTATGTCGTCTCATGCATCATATAGACACTTGTAGGAATCACATGTCATGCATTCTTCCCATGCCATATAGGGTGAATTAGTGATTGCATGCTGTTGTGATAGGATTTATGTAGATTATGCATGCTGTTGTGATAGTTTCTCGATAGATTCTCTGCTGTTATGTTATAAAAACTGTTTGTTTTGTTCTTTTCTTAAAGTGAATGCCAAATTTTGGTTCTTGAGGTGTTATGGGCCCTCAAGGATCAGAATTTGGCATTTTTTCGCATTGTTTTTACTGTTTCGGGAATTCTGTGCAGTTTCTGAGCTACTTCCCAGAAAAACCCAGAATACACGGCATGTACTGTTTGTGAACACGCCGTGTACTTTTCAGGCTGTTTCATTGACCGTGTGATCAGATCACGGTGTCATGTAAGTATCTTTGGGAACACGTCGTGTACGGTAGCTAAACGCTATGTAAGTTCGGAGATGTGTACCTGGACATGTCACAAACAACACGGTCCGGTGTTACCTTCCTCTCCACACGCCGTGTTTGTTCGGAACACACCGTGTAGTATTTCCCAGGTACCCGGCCGTGTCACGAACAACACGGGACTGTGTCGCCTTCACCTATACACGCCGTTCTTGTTCGGAGCACACCGTGTAAGGTCTAGCTGTGTAGACGGCCGTGTACTCAACAACAAGGACCGCCGAAGCTGTGTCTAGTGCACACCGTGTTTGTTTCGAGCACTCCGTGTAGTCTTGGGTTAAGTCAGACCGTGTGGGTTAGCCGTGTAAAGAGACTCGGGCAGGGGATAGTTTTCTTGTACACGCCGTGTGTTCGGGTCAACACACCATGTAGTTTGAAGTATACAAAACTTGTAAGGTAGGGGTACATGCCCATGTCAATGGCTTAAAAAGACACGTTGTGTAGTTTTTATACCCACCGTGTAGTCGTGTTTTGCAATCTTGCATGTTTCCTTCCACTGTTCCCGTTTTATACCCTTGTGTTCTCTGTCCCTATTTTACTGATCTAAGGTGCGATTTTGATCTTTCAAAGATATGCCTCTGAGATGCCCTCTGGTCATATGTCTGTCATCAGGCAGTGATCAGACGCCAGATATGGCTAATCGGGGACTTCCTGTCAATCCCGCAGATGATCCAGCCTTTGCACCGGTTGTTGTAACAGTTACGAGCGTTGATGCGCAGTTCAATGAAGGTTTCATGATGATGATGCAGGCCTTCAAGGGAGAACTGCATCATTCCTCATCTATGGAAGACATGACGCAAGTTTTCCAGCAGCAACATCCTCCAACGTTCTCGGGGTAGGGAGGAACTCAGGCTACATAGTCATGGCTAGAAGCCATGCTAACAATCTTCGAGCATCTTGAGACGCCTCTAGAGAGGCGGGTCAATATTTCCACCTACATGCACCGAGACTCCGCCCAGAGGTGGTGGGACATGGTCTCATAGGCGGGTCAATAGCAGGCTATGACATGGGAGGAATTCCTGCGCGTGTTCTACGTCTTCTTCTACCCAGAGACCCTGAGGGCCGATCGATCCCGGGAGTTCATGAGCATAGAGCAGGGGACTCGATCGGTCATGGTGTATTCCTATCATTTCACTGATTTGAAGAGTTTTACACCCCTTCGGGATGGGAGTGGGGTGTTTTTGGCAAGGAAGTTTGAGGATGAACTCAGACAGGAGATCCGGTCGTAGGTGAACATCTTCCAGTTGACTTCCATTACTTCCATTGTCAATCGGGCACTGATTGCGGAGCGCAATCTGAGAGACTCTGGAGTTGCGAGTCAGGGCGGTTATGCATCCAGAGCTATCCATCCTCCAGATTATAGCAAGAAGGGCCGTTGGGAGCCTACTCGTGGTGATTCGAGGAAGCGAGACACATCATCAAGCAGCCATGTGACATGCTACCAGTGTGGCTGGACAGGGAACACGAGGCCGCAATTCTAGATATTCTCCGTGGAGTGCCGATCTTGTGGAAAGATGGGTCACAATCGGTGTTTTTTTCAGGTTTTTTCACTAGCAGCTGGTGACCAGGGTTCTTCCATGACTCCTCGTTTAGGAGAAGCCCCACTAGTCTCTCACCAGTTGGGAAACTTGAGTTCTTCTGGCCGTTCGGGCCGAGGTGGAGGTCGAGGCTGTGGCAGTCATCCATCAGTTCCACAGCACCAGCAGGGAGTTTCAGCTCAGAGTGGTCAGCCAGGGGCGCAGGGCCACGACACGGGCCAGTCTTTCGTCGTGGAGCAAACTTATCATGAGCAGGATCCCAACCCTTCTACTGTTTGAGGTACGAATTTAGTAGCCTATGTTTTATCTTCAGCCCTTTTCGATACGGGTTCTACGCATAGCTTTATCTCTGTGGTTTTTGTGGAGAGCCTTGGACTCTGCATCTTTTCTTCTGCCGACTCGTTGACAATAGGCACTCCTTTGGGAAAGAGGACATCTAGTGTACACAAGTGTAGAGAGTGCCCTCTCATGGTGGAAGGGTATTACTTATTATGGGATCTCTATGTCCTAGATATGACAGTCTATGATGTCATTCTCGTCATGGACTGGTTTATTCCCTTCCTAGCAGTCGTTGACTGTTATCCCCGTAGAGTCAATTTCATCTCACCAGAGGGTGAATCTTTTCTTCATAGAGGTGAATGGGACGTTCGGGCGAGTCGGGTGGGACTCGAGCATCTCGGGCTTAGAGGAGTGACAGCCCAGATTGCTAGCCTTTACCTGGAATACCAGCGGACTCCACAGTTGGACCTTCCCCTAGTGGTGGATCGGATCAGAGATGTCTTTCCATAGGACTTTTCGAGTTTGCCTCTAGAGCGTGAGGTATACTTCTCTATTGAGCTCATGCCAGGAGCAGCACTGGTGTCCATTCCTCCCTATAGGATGGCCACACCTGAGTTGTAGGATCTCAAGAAGCAGTTGGAGGAGCTACAGGCTAAAGGTTTCATCTGACCTAGTACTTATCCTTGGGGTTCGCCTCTTCTGTTTGTGAAGAAGGCAGACAGTACCCTTTGGCTTTGTGTGGATTATCGGAAGCTGAACCAGTTGACGCTCACGAACCGATATCCCTTACCGTGGATTGATGAACTTTTCAAATAGCTTCCAGGAGACCTGGTGTTCTTGAAGATGGACTTGAGGTCTGATTATCATCAGTTGCACGTTAGACCATCAGATATACCTTTGACAGCCTTCCGGAGAAGCTACGGTCTTTAAGAGTATACCGTCATGCCTTTAGGACTCACGAACACACCTGCAATTTTTATGGAACTTATGAACCGAGTGTTCCATCCTTACTTGGATTCCTTTGTAGTGGTCTTCGTGGATGATATCTTGGTGTACTCTAACACTCGACACGATCATGCCACTCATCTTGAGATCGTTCTGAGTACACTGAGAGAGCATCAGCTTTTTGCTAAACTCTCGAAGTGCCACTTCTCGATGGATTAGATTCACTTCTTGGGTAACCTCATCTTTGAGGTAGGAGTATCCGTGGACCCAATTAAAGTGAGATATGTAGTTTCCAAGGAGAATCCAAAGAACGTTTTTGAGGTAGGGAGCTTCCTAGATCTATATAGATACTACAGACGGTTCATTCATGACTTTTGTCATCTATCAGCTCCTTTGACAGGTATGACCAAGAAGGGGGTGAAGTTCTTATGGTCAGATTCTTATGAGTCAGCCTTTCAGGAGCTGAAAGGGAGATTGACGTCAGCACCGATACTAGTCTTGCTAGAGCCAGGAAAGATCTACACTGTTTATTGTGATGCATCAGGTTTCGGGCTATGAGTTGTGCTTATGCAGGGAGGTGGAGTCATTGCGTACGGATCTCGTCTGTTGAGGCCACATGAGAGGAACTACCCTACGCACAATCTACAGTTGGTAGCTATTGTTCATTCCTTGAATTGTTGGAGAAACTATCTTCTGGGAGAAACTTTGTGGTCTTCATTGACCACAAGAGTCTCAAATATATCTTCACTCAGCATGATCTGAATCTGAGGCAGCACAGGTCGGTTTAGTATCTTCAGTCTTTTGACTTCGATCTTGCCTATAGGTCGGGAAAGGACAAGGCCGTGAAAGATGTGTTGAGAGGGAGAACTCAGATTCAGGCAACTCAGGAGGCCAGTAGTGAGTGGCAGCTAATGAATCTATTCTCTGAGATGCATCTGGAGGTGCACGACAGATGAGGACAGGCATTTCTATCTTCTGAAGTTGTTACCTCCAAGCTACTTGATCGGGTACAGATGAGGCATCTATCAGACTCGGAAGGATTAGTCCTGTGGGAGAGTTTGTCAGGAGAGGACCCACTTCCTCGATGGATAGTGGGTGAGGATGAGATCTTGTGTTTCCAGGGACGTGTATGGGTGGAAACAGACAATCGTGAGGAGCTTATGCGAGATTTCCATTCCTCTGTTTGGACAGTTCATCCTGGCATCGCCAAGATGTATCAGGACCTTCATCGCCAGTACTGGTGGCTGGGTAAGAAGAAGGATGTTTCTGGTTTCGTCATGCAATGTTCTACTTGTCAGTTGGTGAAAGTAGGGCATCAGCGACCAGCAGGCCTTCTATAGCAGCTACCCATTTCAGAGAGGAAGTGGAACAATGCTGTGATGGACTTCATGATTGGGTTTCCAAGGTCACCGTTAGAGAAAGATGATGTTTGGGTTATCGTCAAGAGGATTTCAAATGTTGCTCACTTCTTGCCGATCAAGGAGACCTTCAGTGTCGATGATCTTAGATGACTTTACATCAGAGATATCATTCTTATTCATGGAGTTCCGCACTCTATTATTTCAGATAGATATGCATGCTTTACCTCTCGGTTCAGGCAGGGACTTCAGAAGGCCTTGGGTACGCAGGTACTTTTGAGTACAGCATACCATCCCTACACTGATGGCCAGTCCAAGTGCACGATCGGGGTTCTTGAGGATATGCTCCGAGCTTGCATTCTAGACTTTGGCGGTTCTTGGGAGAAGCATATTCCTTTGGTGGAGTTTTCCTACAAAAATAGTTTCCAGGTAACCATTCAAATGGCACCGTACGAGGCATTGTACAGTAGGCCATGCCGATCACCCTTATGCTGGCTGGAGGTAGAAGAGGCATCTTTGCTAGGACCTCATCCTGTTCAGGAGACTTCAGAGAAGATAGAGTAGATTCGGAAGAGGTTGACTACAAAGGAGTCTTGAAAAAAGTCTTCTACTAATCAGAGGAGATGACATCTAGAGTTCGAGGTCGGTGATCAGGTTTTCATGTGTGTCGCACTAAGTTTGTGACACTAGAGGATTCATAGATAGGGTAAGCTTTCACCGCGGTACATTGAGCCGTTTGAGGACTTGGAGAGATTTGGGCCGGTCGGATAGAAGTTGGAGCTATCTCATATGTATCAGGCCATGCACGAAGTCTTCCACATCTCTCAACTCCGACATTACTTTTCAGACCCACCTCACGTCTTCCAACCTTAGGAAGTCAAGCTTGAAGAGGATGGGTCATTCTAGGAGCATCCTTTTCATATTGTCGATCGCGGTACGAAGATTCTCTGTGGGCGGTCTGCTCCTCTGGTACGAGTGCTATGACAACACAGGCGAGTATCAGACGAGACCTGGGAGAGGGACGTCGATATACGATCACAGTGGCCGGAGCTGTTCAGGGTTTCTTCTTCTCCACCTCGTTAGGGTATTTCAGGGACAAATTTCTTTAAGGGGGGAAGTTTTAATGAACCCAGATCTTCGTTCAGGTATGTTTTCCTTTTTTCTAGAGTTTTTAAAGAAAATAAATTTTCTGGAAATTTCAGAAGTACATACCATGTACTTTCTGAGTACAAGTCGTGTACTTTTTCCCTTCTAGAAGCCATGTACTAGCTGTGTCAGGCCACACACATGGTGTGTAAGGCTGAGGTGGAGTACTATTAATTCGGAGTATGGAAAATTTAAGTACACTTCGTGTACTCATGAAGTACACACCGTGTAATTTTATTTTTTTATTAAACGGACTGGGGTCACGCTTACCCCCCAGTTTCATCTTCTTCTCCAGTTTTCATCAGTCCGAGAGCGACCGTACGTCCGGATCTTCGACGAGCTCCCGCCTCACCGTCCATTCTCCGGTTTGAGCATGATCGATTGCATTGGAATCGCAACGGTGAGTTCTTCCTTCTTCTTTATCCTTGTTTCTTGATTCCTCCTCGTTTCCATGTTATCGTGGGACGACCGTTTTGTGCGTTTTCTCAGATCGATGTTGTTCTAAGAGGAATCTACCATCGTGGATCACATATATCGATCTCCTTGGATCGAGGTAGGTGGTTTGTGCCTTTCTGTAGATAGTTGATGAATATTATATGAAAATTCTACCAATACGCATGAACGGGGTATTGCGTGTTTCCGGTTGTTACCCTTCTGTTTTCCTGCTTTTCTTGTTTTCTTTATTAGAGGTTATTTCTTATGACTAGAGTAATTTATTTTCTGCCCAGATTGCTTTTCCATGTCTGTTTTTCCTATTGGGCATTCTGCAAGTTGTCATGCCTAGTTGTAGGATAGCAGAACTGTTATTTTGGTTATTGCTGTTGAGCCGAAGAATAATAACCAGGTAGTTTTTGAGGTTTACCTGGATGATATACACATGCTGAGCATATTTAGTTATACTCAGGACTGTGATAACCTAGAGTGGTAAACCAAAGGGAGAATTGACAGAAGGGCTTATCCAGAGTGTATTTTAATTACGATGCGAGATTATAGGGGGAATTAACATTGAGTGATTCCCCAGAGAGTCTGTCAATCCTCGACACAGGCCACAAGGGGAATTGATGTTGAGTGCTTCCCTAGAGAGCCTTTAGAACGATACGAGACTATAGGGGGAATTGACGGTGAGTGATTCCCCAGAGAGTCTGCTTAATTACGTAGCTGAACAAGAGGGGTGATACTGTGTGTGCCTCCCAGAGGGTTTCTAGTACTATAGGTTCAACCATAGGGGTTAGGATGTGAGATCTACCTAGAGGGTTACCTGTTTTCTTCTTGTTGCTGACTAATTACTTGTGTGCCTTACTTGTTAGAACTATGGATTATAGCTGCTTGTGTTTTTCTGTTTACTTATTCATTTTTTATTACTTCTATGTATTCATTTACTATTAGGCACAAATCTTTGTATGATTGCCTACTAGGATTGTATCTCACACCATCTTTGGACCATGCTTTTGGGCCCAAGATGACTATATTGCTGCAAGTATAGACAAGGGAAAGTACCCTTGTTATTCAGGACCTTGATTGCACCAGGAGCTGGGGAGAATGGGACTAAGCCATGGCTCGCGATGCTGAGGAGCTTACTTTGATTTTCTTTTTCACTTGGTTTCAGTTTTATTTCAGCACGTTGTTTTGTTTGCGGTTTTCCTTATATACCTATACCTGCGGCATCATTATCATCGTAGTTCTAAATCTACACTGCTTCCGTTGTTTGGTTTCTATTGTTATGGATGTTTTTTACTGCTTTCTTTGTTTATTGTCATTTTTCTTACCTTTTATACCTTACCGAATGAGGGAATAGTTTCCCCACTGACTCACCAAGGCCCTCGCTGCTAGTCGGCAAGCTCTGGCATTTGGGGAAACGCTCTTGAGGTCATGTGGTGAACCGGGTCTGGGGCACCAGTGGAGGGGCTCCAGACTCGGGTCGTTACACTAGGGCTGGACACGGGTAAGGTCGGGTCAATTGGAACCAGGTTGGGTGCGTCTAGTCTAGGTCGAGCTGGTTCGGACCGGGCTCGAACCATCTTCGACCCTTTTTCGCTCTTTTGGCCATCAGATGATCTACATTTGTCCATTTGAAGAACCGTCTACGGAACCGTGATCCTTGTATTGAGACAGTCCTTTTTTTATATCAAATTTTTGTTTTGGATAAGGTTTGTTTATGGCTGGGTTGGATCGAACATGAATCTAATCGGGCCCTTGGGACTAAAAGACCAATAACATACAGATTGAGCGTCTGATTGACGCACCGTCTATTCCATTAAGACCACTATTACGTGGAGGTCCTTTGGTATATATATTAGTGGGACTTAGTAGTAGTTAGAGTATCAAAATGTTGATTGAGGAGTCTACCACCCCGCAATCAAGTGATCTATGTGCGGGAACCCTATAGATGGCTGTAAGATGAGAAAGGGATCGTTTTTGGGTATGTGCCTTAGGATCCTACATGGGTATGTTATTTGGGATCCAATGTGTGTATGTGTTATATTATACTAATTGAAACCACTCTTGGAATCCAAGTGATATTACTCAAGGATCCTACGTCGTTCTGCAGTACTAGGATCCTATGTGGGTTAGACGTTTTTGGATCCTATGTGATTCTACCTCTTAATAGAGTATGATGATTCAGTGGTTACATCTAATCATCATTACATTTTTATCTAAGTTATACCTAATGTGATAAGAGTCTTTACATATGTGGCAATCATCTGTGTGGCATACCTTGGTGATGCATACCTTCATGGTGATACCATTTTGGAATTCTTTTTTATGACATTACCTTTGTGGAACTTGGATTCATTGTGACTCCTTTATGGTATTATTCTATATGGTGTAACCTTTGGGATACTTACCCTCATTGTGTTACATTCGTGGTATTTATTCCTTCATATGACTATTAGGCTTTGGGATTTTGAGATGGGCCTTGTGTTTCCTCTTGGTTGATATGGGTTTACTCGACAAGTTTTGTATATGTATGGTGATATACATAAGTTGGGTTTCCATTTGTTTTCTTGCTTTCTGGTTTATCTTTTGGGGATTTTGTGAGACCTTTGAGGGTCTCTAGGTACCTATTGAGTATAATTATACTCACCATTGCATGGGCTAGGACTGCTCCATATTGTGTTTGGTGCAGCCAATGGACCGCATTGATCGAGGCTTAGGGTAGCATGACTAGAGGTAGCTCAGATTTGTACATTAGAGCAGGTGTACCGTAATGACAACCATTCTAGAGCTATACCTACCCATTAGGTAGTATCCATGGTGGGTGTTCACACAAGCTATTCTAGTTTACTTGTACTTCCCTTTTTTCTTGCACTTTCTAGTTGGTCTTGTATTCTAGCCCCTATTTCCTTCTGTACGCACCTTGTTTACTATATAGTTTTACTTTGTGCATTTATCCTACATTGTTCCTAGTTGTGTGAGTTTACAGGTTGTAATGGAAATTCCTTCCATGTTTTAGGGGATACACCTTTTAGTGATTGTCTCCTTCCCCTGGCCTATGGAAGGCAGGCATGGGGTAATCACGGCATGAGCCCCAAGGGACGGGTCGTGACAATCCTATAAACCTTATTACCATATAATATATTTCTAAATTATAACATCTATCATGCGTACATGAGGACTACCACTTCCCCAAAGCAATGTGATCCATTATTCATTTTTTATATTGATTTTAATAAGGATTGATTTAATTAATATATATAGTGAATATGATATAATTTTGATTCATTAAAGTTTAGTCAATATTTACCTTTGTTTCAACCATTCATCATATATTAAAAACGTTGTTTATATGTATATACGACTTATCATCTCCATGAATAGTGTAATTCATTTTTCTATCCCAATATATTATTGACATATATAAAAATATATAATAAATATATATTTTATTTATAAAATAATTAATATTCATTAGATTATGAAACCATTATCCATATACAAAACTAAAAAGACAAAACAAAAAATATATGAAAAAAAGTAGTTATAACCTAGAAATGTGATTTTGATAATGTATTTTTAATAAAAAGGTGGTGATAGGACATAATAAAATCATATATAGTATGAAATGTATTATTATGGTTCTATAAAATATGAATATTAAATAAATATTTATTGAATAATATTTTCGAATACAAATGATGTATTTCAGACCTATAGTACGGGTTAATTTGACAATCACAACATTATTTGGGACTCTAAATGATGAAGTCCTTAATGGGGGAATTATTTTATATTTATATCATAAAAATACTTTTTTTAGCCTTAATAATTTATATAAATAAAACTTTTACCTTTAATTTTTCACTGACAATGATCTCATGATACAAAAATCAGGTTTTTTTGAAAAACCATCACTATTTTTCAACAAGGTTGAAAATATTTTTTTTCCAAAACCTTATTTAACATGAAATATTTTAAATAATATATATAATATTATCAAATGACCTAATAAAAAAATTAATCGTTCTTAAATTTTTTAAATTTTTTAATGATTATTTTTATCATTCTCTGAACAATGTTCTTTTTAGAATTTTTACAAAACTGTGAAACAAATGAATTTTTAACTTATATGTCTATAAAAAAATCTCTAGTTTTGATGAAACCTCAATAATTAGTTTGTTAATGAAAAATTTTACTATTTTTTTCTTCTAGAAAATAATTTTCCTTGATAATTCAAAAAAATTTAAAAAATTGATTTTAGTGTGAAAATGTAATTGTCATCATGATTTTTTCCCATGATCTTTTGAATGTATTTTCTAATATGTAAATATAATTTATTGAATATTAAAATATAATGAGGAAGTAATATACTAATACCATCCACACTATTTCTTTAGTTGGTTTGCAATCAGTTTGACAAGGGAAAGTATTGATATTTCATATGTTAGTTATTCTAATATGTGTAAGTATTAAATTTTCTGTAATATTGATCAAATTTTATTGTTTATTTATATGATGAATGTATTCAAATAAATATGTGATGGGTGGATCCTAGAATTAAATATCCTCTCAATGAATCCCTTGGAGTAATGAGACAAACAAGATGGAGTATTCAGTAGACACCATATCAATTTGTGTAGATTTCTTGGAAAGAAGTCGTAATGGTATTTTTAGATGTCTCAATACAGAAGATCAATAATATGTGTCATATGTATAATAATATGCATTTCAACATTATCAAATCAATTTTTTTAGAAATGGTTATTATTATAAACTATTATGATATCTAGGGATAAGTTTTTAGTATATGTGATTATTTGGATGACATTATTTTATCATCAATTATTTTTTCCATATTATTCATGAATAATTATATTTTATTCTAAACATACACTAACTGAGCATATGATATCACTACATTTAATTGATTCCTTTCCCCATGATTCCATGATTTTTATAATGATTGATTTGCAGTGGTATTCTTAATGATAGAATGGCATCCCCAAATAAAATAATTAGTTATGTATTGTTTATTTTTCAAATTTATATTATATTCCAAGTGGGTATGTAGTTAACCAATTTTACTAATGTATTCAGTCATTTAAGATGTCATCTCTGGTACCTATTACCAATGAATCAATGTATTCATAGGATTTGGGATATAAGGGTCATGGTCTTTATAGTTTCTATCAGAGCATGTTTAAAAGAAATCATTGGTACTAAATTAATGAAATCAAACATTGGGGTGCACAACCCTCTGAATGAATTTTATGACAAGTATACCAAATTTTTATCATCATAAATACTTGTTATGCTATACATTATATGGTATTCCTAGAAGTTAGTGATTATTTAGATACCAAAAGTGGGTTTATTTTTTGTATAGATACATCAAGGGGTAATAACCCAAAAATGAGTCTGATGATTTCATCTTAGCCATCATTTTTGTTCATTTTATGTGTATCCATATTACACATGAATATTGATATTCTCGGAGGATATTTTTCAGTTAATTCTCAATTTCATTTCTAACCATTATAAAATACTTTAGTTTACATATATTATTTGAGAATATTTCAATTAAATCATGTATATGATTCTAATATTATATAGGAATAAAATTTCAATTAATTTTATGTGTTTCTCTACTTTTAAAATTACAATTTTTGTATAATGTTATAATATAATATAATATATTTTATTGTTTCTAAATATAACCTAGAATATATAATGGAAAAATTATTAATGCACATTATCCATTTATTTATTTCCCATATAAGAAATATATTGACGATGGAGGTGAAGATACCATTGGATCTAAGAAAATGGTGACTATTATATGAAGATGAATCAGGTTATTATTAATTACTATGACCATGTAGAGTATTATATTAACAACGACAAGGTGTGAAAATGTAATATAACTTTATGATCTATCAATCTACAGCATTCAATGGGACACAAAATCCATTTTCATATATGGAATGGATAACTACCATAGAGTATATATTTATTTCTTTAGGAAGTAATGATATGGAGATGGTTATGATAGAAAGAAATTCTTATAATAGATATAGATTAATTGTTCTAATTTATTTAGAACAGCAATGATAAAAAGGAAATTTTGAATATCTAATGATTTGTTATTAGATTCTATTCATCGAAAAATATTTTCCCCATGATCAATGGGATGATATGGATATTCAATTCCAAATTCATGGAAAAAATGTTCTTAAGTTTAATGCTAACATTATATGGCTTGTATGGAATTTTTTGGTCAATGTATGTAATCAAAAGAGAAAGATATATATTTTATTAATTTAATGAATATAATAATTCAAAGGGAACTAGTATCCCAATAATTCTCATCAATTGAGGAGGAAATATAATGTACTCCCAAGAAAGATAAATATTTCTCTTACTGTTATGAAATTGAATGAATGAAATAGAAGAAGTATACTATGGATAACAAATGGATAGGGGAAGAATCAAAAGGTGAATTTTCTAATATGTTATAAATGTGTAATGAAACACTTTGGTAAATTATTTAAAGGAAAATGTGTTCATTTCATGTCTAGAGAAGAAGGCCATCATGATCATGAATGTAATGGTAATGGATAATCCATCAATGAAAAGTTAATTATTAGTAAGGTGAAAAATAATGTATTCCATCCAACTCAAAAAATGTTAATGTTTTATGCCACAAAATAATCCAATGGGAGAGTGAAAATATTAGGAAACTACTACAATTGTTGTAGAATGTCATAGTGATGTGAAGATATGTTCACTTATCATGCACTATATGATTGAAAATGTTTAATTTTATTCTTCATAAACCAACTATTTTATATTTGAGTATTGTTTTTAGTTTATAAAATCACCACCTCAATGATTTGATATAGTTTTATAAGGGAAATCTTTTAATGGTACGATGACACTATGTCATTTCTAAATCACCACTATGCTAGAATATTCTTGTAATATTATTCTAATTAATTTTATTATTCTTCCTCTTGTGGAATTTCATATAATTTTGTTTATGGATTATCTGTATCAGTATTAAACCTTTATAAATTTTTAAAGAAGGGATGTTTCATTTGATTTTCTAAATCAGCCATCAATTGTTTATTATTTTGTGTTTGAGCCTAAACACCCATTGTAAATTAATTCCGTCATATGGTTTTTACTACGTATTCCTTAGTGTAATGTATCTAAAATTGATCTGGAAAAGGAATCATTTAAAATTTTCCTGTATTTCAAGAATATGATGATGTATTTATGATGTAAATAAATAATCAACCTTATAATCATGAGGATAATTTTTCAATTGAAATCATACAAGATGATACATATTTCAAATATTCCTTATATAACATCACAGAGTAAGTTTCATGAAATAATGATTACAAACCAAGAGAACCAAGATTAGAGATTCATTAGGCCTAATTATTCACAATGTGGTGCACCTTTTCTTTATAAAAAGATGAATGATGGGATAATTCATGTTGTCTTTAATTATTAAGAAACAATTATCACTAGTAAGAACAAGTATCGTATTCCCCATATTGATGATCTGTTTGATATGTTATGTGGTGATATGTTTTCATTAGTTAAATATAAAGAATGTGGATATATCAAGAACAACATTCCATATGAGTTATGGTCATTATTAATTTTACTAATTCCTTTTTTGACATACAAATAGTCCAACTATCATCATGAATTTGATGGATGAAGTCTTTAGAGGTTTCTAAATCTGTTTGTGGCAGTATTTCAAGAATATATTATTATATATTCAGAAATCAAGGAAGATCATGAATAAATTTTTTTAATTGTTCTAAATAAAATTAATAAAAATAAATTTCTCGCTAAATTTACCAAGAGTGGATTTATATTTGAAATGATACATGATTGGTTCATATATTCTCACATGAGGGAATATAAGTGGATCCGTTAGAGAATGAAGTCAATGAGAAATGGGATTGAACAACCATGGTAACCAAACTCTATAGTATTACTGGGTTGGATAGATATTAGCAGTTAATTTTGAGAGGTTAATAATGACTATCTAAACCACTCACCATGTTTACAATGAAGGGGGTGAAATTCTTATTGAATGAATAATGTGAAGAGGGTTCCAAAATACAAAATACATGTTTGGATAGTGTGTAGGTACTTATACCTTCTTATAAAAGATAAATATTTGTAAAATGTTTTGGTGAATCTATGATGGGATTAGGTATGGTCCTCATGAATAATAAAATAATTATAAAAAATTCCCATTTCCAAATAAAAATTTCTGAGAAAATTTACTCGACTCATTTTTTTGTGTTGTCAATGGTAATATATACATTTATGATAATGATGAGTTCACTATATGGTGAATGTTTTGATATATATACTGATTTTAAAATCATTAAGTGTATATTAACACTAGGGTGTTGAAAATTCACTATAGGAGATGGTTGGAGCTGATCAAAGATTATGAATTCTCCATACATTATCAGTATGAAATGGAAAACAAATTGGCTAATTATTTGAGTGAGAAATACTATTCTAGTTTTTTAGGAACAATATTAAATAAGATCCAATATTTATGGATTAAAAAAAGGACATTATAATCAGAAAAAAATGGGAAATGTATTACCCTTGACAAAGAGATCCTCAACCATCTATATATATAAGGATTAAGAAATCAAAAAATGGATATGTGGAATTACGTGTGAAGGTGAAGAATGTTTCATAGTTTAACCATGATCAAACTGGAATAATAGGGGTGAAGAACAAAGTATGTTTCCTCCCAATGCTAGACCTGAAGAAGGAACTACTAGTTGAATCTCATTATTCTTCTTTCAATAATCATAAATGAAATATAAATATTCATATATATATATATATATATATTTGGTGAGATAATATAAAGTGGGATATTGAAGCGTATGTTTTGTGATTCCTAGTACATCTTAATATTGAAGAAGTGATATAAAATTCTAAGGTAATGGTGTAAAAATTACACATACTACAATCAAAATGGGGAAACATCATTATGAATTTAATTTATAGACTCCCCTATACACAAATGGGAAGTAATACTATTTTTTCATAGTTAATCACATTATAAAAGTAGAATAATTTATTAAAATGAGATATATTTATATCTTGATCTAATTTACAAAATATAAATTAAAATATTAGTATGGATGTATAGAGTACCAGAATCTATTATATCCAAATGGGATCCATAGTTTACCTTAATATGATTCCAGGGTCTTTAGTGATCATTTCTTACAGGTGTATTCTTTTACACATATCATGATACTCTTATAGACGGTTAGTCTGATAGGATCATTCAAACTCTAGATGTCACGTAAAGGTATTTATCTATAGATTTATATGGTGGTTGGGATCATCAATTTACTTTTTTTTGGAATTTTCATATCAAAATGGCTTTATCATGAGTCATTAGATGGCTACTAATGAATCCATCTATGAAAAGATCAATGGAACTATGATGTGATTAAATGAGGTTGTAAAGAGAAATTTATTTGGACTAGATCAATCAAAAGAATGTAATATAAGGTTAAATCCATTCAATTACATATAAGGTAAACTATGTGTTGATAAAACAATTCTTCTAACAATCACCTATTATATCTATGTTTAATAATATTTATAATGTATTACAAAAAAATATCCTTATAACAATGCTATTTTATTAATAATGATCCGGATGTGGAGCCCTTTATTTGTTAGTCCCAATGATGTACTTGTTCACATAATGATATTATCTTTTCCCTTGGTGAATCTGTCTCCAGTTCAATATGTATTCCATGTATGTCTCTTGATAATTCACATAAATTATACTTAAAATATACTAAACTCATATATAATACAATTAGTGAATGATCTATCTTATGGGGATATACCTATGGAGATTCAAGTACATATATCATGATTTATATGAAACAATACCACTCACTCAGTCAATGTTTATTGTTGAAATCAAAAAAATTCAGATGCTATATAAGAACTTAAGGACGTGAGGATTCATAGGAATCCAAATTTTTTTGATTGATGTTAAGGAATTTCATGTATGATATTATTTTAACGGATTAGAATTTGACACCCCAAAATTTTATGATGTATTTTATATTATTTTATATTATTTTTTTTTTATAACATGCATTACATGTGGCATAATGTTTTAATGAATTGTATTCAACTTTTAAAATGATTTTTAAATTTCACCTTTATAACCTCACCGTGAACTTTTTTAGGTATGAATATGAATAATAAAAATTATGAAACTTTAATGGTTTCTATATTTATAATATTATTTCATTAGTTATAAATTGATTAGAAATAAACATAAAATTCATTTGATGGTAAAATATATGTTATTCTAAAAAACTTCTATTATAAAAACAATGTGTTTTTTCATTAATTATTAAACTGATCACTACAAGTGAATGATATTAATATAGTATAAATACTATCTATTCCACAAAAATTGTTATCATTCGTATAGAGTTATTACTCATCTTGGGATAAGAATGAATATTATTTTATACCAAAAACTGTATTTCTCTTAAAATAGGTAATCATTGTGTTTTTCACAATTATATTAAATTTAATTTCTGAAACATATGGAGATAAAATCATGAAATATGAATACAATATTTTGAATTTGGAGGTTTACATTTTTTAAACAACGAAAATTTAGTGGTTTTTATTGTGAATTGTAGATATTTAAAAATGTATCACATCAGTAAAGGATAAACCTTGTCAATATAGGATAAGACTGAGTGATAACATACATAGTTTTTACAAAAATACTTATATGATTAACAAAATTCTACCCATATTCCTTAGGATATATATTTAGTTATTTCAGGGAATCTTGTCTGTGAGAATATACTATATGATATTTTAGGAAAAAAATAAAATATCTCATTCTTTAACTTTTGAATATCTCTTATGTGTTCATATATGGATGAATTTTTTTTATTATTACTATTTATACTTTTTAGCATAATAAAATTATTTTCATGATATTAAATGTTTTTAATTTGTTTATTACATATTCTACATGAATTCGTACAAAATGTTGATAATGTATTTAATCAATTATTAGAAAAATAAAATATATGATATTATAAATAATAAAAGAATTACAATTGGGATGAATTATTGTTCTCTATGAGTATTTAAGATAAATATATTATATTTTATATGTTTCAATTAAATATATTATAATAATATACATTTCGTGACATATTAGAAAAAAATTGAATGGTTAGTGTTAATATGTCCTTGATATTTTATAGAATTTATATTAAAATAAATAATTTTAAAATCATTAAAAATGTAATATTATATTTTTAATATTATATTGTTTATAATTTCATCTCATGGCTGTTAATTAGCCAATTTACATCATATAATATAAATTGTATCCCCTTAATATTTATAAATTCATTACTACGCTTAAGACTAAAATTTGTTTACCATGGGTTTGAACCATAATAGTAGGCTCAAAATGACACAAAATTGAATATAAATTTCATTATTTAATGACATTTAATACTTATCATATTATTATCCAAATATATATCCATTTTTATGAAAATAGATTAGAATTAATTTCTAATATTATAATCTTTTTAAAATTAAAATAATGTCATTTCCCTAAATTATAAAATGACACAAATTTTTCTCAATTATTCACACCACATTAAGCCATCTAGAGAGATGGAAAAAATGGAAATTTATCTTCTATAAAACCTTAAAAATTTTCTAGGTTTATGGTCTTATAAAAATTGAAACCCTAGGTTCCATAATAAAGGATATATAGGAGGTTGAAAAAAGAATTTGTAATTGTCTTAACCCATATTGTTAAATTTATTTAATATTTTACTTTCACTAAAAATATGGAATTTAAAATAAAATTATAAATTAAATATCTTCAAAATACAATAATATTATTATGATTATGAAAACAAATTTACCATAATTCAGTCCTTCAAATGGAATGTGAAATTATAACCCATGCATATGTACCACTTATCATGTCCACATAGCGATACAATTTTTCTTCCACCATTATATATAATGGATGGGTATTATGGTGGATTCGATGTTTGTATTTTTTATTTATGACATAATTATTCTTATATAATTAAAATATCATATATTCTTTCTTACATTCCAATTATCGTCTCTAAATAGCGATAAAATTCATTTTCCACTAGCATCATCTATGGATGGGTATTATGATTTGTTTAATGTGTATATGTGATATATACGAAAAAATTGTTCATATATAATTATAATATCATATAATCCTTATTACCTTATAATCCTTTAGAAAACAATAATGTCGTTCATGTAGACATGTAGACTAACACCTCCAAGAAGATTTTTAATAAATTTTTCATTCTTTTATTGTAATTATTGAAATAAGGGTTTATATAATGATTATATATGACATATATTATATAATTATTATTTTTAAGGTTGATTCATTATTTGAATTTTTTTAGTTCCATCTGTCGAAATATGAAAATAGTGTTCACGTGTACGTATGGGTGGTAGTCTCCACAAATGGTGTAATTCATTTTTATGTTTCTTTATTTAATGAGTTATTATAAATAAATATATAATGAATATATATTTTGTTTTTATCATGACTAAAATTCAATAGTTTATGGAACAATAATAAATATAAAAGGAATTAATCAAATGAAACAAAACTTACATGACAAATGTAGTAGTTATCACCCAAAATAATGATTTAAATAAATTTTTCATGAAAAACCAATGATAAAATACTTTCACTACATAATTTATGGTATTATATATATTTTTATGTATCCTAAATAGATTTATACTAAATATTTATTTATTAAATAGTTTTTTTCACATATGAAGGTATTATAGCCTGAGTTCATTGTTTATTTCGCAATCTAATCATTATTATGGATTTATTTGTGGTTGTGTATAGAAAAATATAATTATTTTTTCATTATATATTAATCCCAATTTATTTCATTATAATCTAGATATATTTAAAACATATATGTTTTCCTTGTATTTCTACTATTTATGTACCCTGGATACCAACATCAAGTTTTAAAGTGAAAACCAATATTATTTTTCTCAATCTAGTATATTTTTCTTCGATATCATTATTTTATTTAAAATTATTTATAAAATATTTTTATTATTAATAGTTAATTTATCCAATAAGTTTTTACCCATTATTAACTTTTTATAAAATGGTTTAAAATAATCATTTTATATATTTTTGAATGAGGATGATTTGGATTTTTTTTAAAATGTGAAAGGAATTTTTTTACATTTATATGGAACAAAAATAATTTCTACTCCCCATTACAGATAAATGATATGAATTTTAATTTATAATATTATATTTTCTAAATGAAATTCTATTACCTTATA
The DNA here is from genome assembly GCA_963277665.1 of Viscum album. Classification (NCBI taxonomy): domain Eukaryota; kingdom Viridiplantae; phylum Streptophyta; class Magnoliopsida; order Santalales; family Viscaceae; genus Viscum; species Viscum album. The sequence goes on along the minus strand of OY728162.1, from coordinate 688,600,261 downwards.
TTACAGAAATATTTATATAAATTATTAAATTGACAAAAGGTTATTTTGCTCTATATTTTTTTCACTCTGGTAATTTAAAATTATATTCATCTATTTCGACATCCAATATTAAATATTATGATCTTCTAATGATATTATATTATTATTCCATCAACCATATTTTTTTATCTTCATGAAATTGAAAATTATTGATATTTATATGTTATTTCTTCTAATATTCGAAATTAGTTTTTTAAGGGATGATGATTATGTTGTTTTACTTATTAATAAAATTGATGCATTGGAATTATTAAGTGTTTGGTGAGGACTAGAAATAAAAGGTACATCAATACATAAATAGGTCTCAAGAGACAATCCTTATTGGGTAATTATATATTTCCTTACCCATTTATGTTGATGTCTTATAATGGAACCTTAATTATATTTTTATATTTCATGGAACAATGCCTCAGTGGTTTGTTTCAGATGTCCAAAATTTTGAATCCAATCATTATGAAATTGGATATTGAATAAAAAAAATTTATATGATATGTTATGAAATCCTTGGATATGATTCATGGTAGAGTGGTTGTTTGTATTGAATTTTTTGATCATCTTTTTTTCATTAAATTTTATTTAGGACTTATTAGCTTCCATTGTACGAATAAGCGAACTGAGTATATATGATCACATATTTTTATGTTCTATTTATCTATGATATAGGATGTGTATTATGATTGATATTAATAGTTATGTTAATGGGAATAATGGTTCACACAAATATAACTCTATTTATTTTTTTTGTTTTCATATTTATCGGATATTTCATATATATATCTTTTTTAACATGAAATCCAAAATATCTGTTCTATTAGAATATGATTAAATTTATCATCTAATAATGTAATAATTTAACTGTAACATCCCAGGTAAATAAATAATATTACATTTTCATATTTATTAATATTTTTGAAGAAAATGTTAATATTAGTTTAAAGAGGACGATATGTTCGATGGCGTACCCAATACGCAACAATAGGTTTCCATAAAATCTTGCATTGCACACTAATAATATAATAATATTATTTTAAATGATAGTTAATGCCCAGATATTTTAATGGTGGGAATGAACAAAACTAACTAAAAAATGATGATATATTATTGTTAAATATTTTAACAATTTCCCAATAAATAATAGAGGATTAAAATGTGAATGAATCTTATTTTATGCATAAATATTCTATTATTTTTTAAAAGGTTGATTAATAGCCTTTTTATGGAGAACCCTATTTAAATAAATATTTTATCAGTTTTATATGTTATATTGGATAAAATAAAATCTTTCTTTAATATCGGGACATCAAAATTTACTTTCTGTAAATTTTGTTATTTTTCCGATAATGTTCCTTTTTAAAATGCTGCATTTTAAATCAAAACCTCATTTTAATCTAATTTATTAATATGGATAGATTATCTTTTTAATTGGGTTTAAAGTTTAGTTAATATATATTTTTACCATTTAATACAATGGTGGTCATTGGAATTAATTTCACTTTGAAATTGGACATAAACATGTGTCAATATTTTGATAGATATTGTTTCTAAAAAATACTCTATTTTATTTAAAATGGATTTTAATTATAAAATAAAATAATTAAACTTATATTTTTTAAATTTGGTAAAATGGAAATCATTTTTTATTTTGGAATATTAAATTTACTTTGGATAAATAATTGGTATTTTTTTTGAAAAATGTTCATTTTTAATGAATATTGAAAAATACTGCATTTTACTTCAAAACTACATTTTCATCTAATTTAATTATATAGGTATATTGTCCATTTAATTGGTTTTAAAGTTTAATTGAATTATTCTTTTATCACTTGATACAATTTTGTTCAGTGGAAGTAATTTCACTTTTCAATTAGATGTAAATACAAGTCAATATTTTGATACATTTTACTTCTTAAAACCCTGTCTTTGGTTGTGACAACCGGAATGATTTTTTAATTAATTACTAAAATTTCTGTGTTTGGAATTTGTAAAATTTTATTCAATATTTGGAATCATAAGGTTCAAATTATGTAATTATGCCCTTTTTGTTTTTGGACGTTATGAATAGTAATGACAATAATTATCTTTAATTGTCGTCATTAATTATTAATTGGGTAGCTGAGGGAAATAAAATAATATAATAATTATATAAAATGACACAAAAATGAGTCCATGTCCACTTTGTTTAGTCATTTCCGACCATGGAAATCTTTTACTAAAATTGAGGGCCCATGGAGTCACATGGGTTTAATAGTGACATTTAAGACATTATTTTTTAAAATGAAGAGAAATATAACAAAGGTTTGTATATCCTAAGTAAACCAATTTTAATTTTGTTTACATATATGATCTCATAGATTAAAAATAGTCATTGGAAAGCTAAATCTATTTCCTATATCATGGTTATTTTTTTAAAAAAATAGACATTACATAAATAAATTTATTTATGACACCATGATGATGCCGTGATTATCTCATTAATGAACTATTTAAATAAAATGAAAAGATGAGGTAAACTATAATACTAAAAATTGTCTATAACCTATTGGATGGGTGTATTTAAAACCCTTATCACCTTATTCTCAAAATATATTATTGTGTGACCTTTAAAATACGAAAATCATTTAATAATAATGTAACAATTCAAGACTTTCCATAAGTGACCGTCCTCCCTTTTATAATAAGCCCCCACCTCTACCCCCTTACCAACACATCTCAAGCCCTTGGATCTCCCAACCTCTACTCATATTATCTCTCCAAATCCCGCTATCACTCTTATAATCCTCACTTTGGGCATAAGTCTTTCCAAGGAATCCTTTGGCTCAAATCAAAACGAGTTTCCCGATTTAGAGGTAATGTCTTATCTCGAGTTTCTTTCATTTATTTTCCTTCTTCACTCACCATTATCATCTTATTATTTTATCCCATAATAACACCAGTATCATTAATATACTATGATTTTGTTATGATAATGATTCTACCAACACATACACACACCTTCGTCTAATGGTTAAAGAACATTCTGTTTCTATGGGTGCCAAATTACTACCTCACGAAACAATGATTGTTCATTCTTCTTTTAACACCTTTCATTGTGGACATTATGATGGTAATATATTTATAAATGATAAATATTATATATATTACCACTCTATTCTTCTGTATTTATTTTTAAAACATACCTTTATGCTTTGCATGTTGTGAAAATGCGATAATTTCTAATGAGGAAGTGTGGACAACCACCCCCTCAAGTGATGTGACCCGTTCATGCTAAAAATGGAATTTATAAAGAATATAATTAATGAACATTTTACCTATTTAACATATATATTATAATGTAATTATAATATAACTATTTCATGTTTATTTTAAAGTCCAATAATATGGCCAAAAAATGAATGTTTCGTTCAAGCGTATGTACGACCTACCGTCTCCATGAACGATACATTTCATTTCATATCTCCAAACATTATGGAATATAATTAAATACATATATACTGGATATATATTATATTTAAATCATTAACACCATTCTATAGATGATTTAATTATTACTATGTGGACAATTCTCTTCAAACGAGTTTATTTTTGACTCTTGTACCGAACACCGACAAAATGTTTGATATGAACTCACATAATTAACTAATTATTAGAACATGATAATATGTGTTATAAATTGAATAAATAACTTTAAAGGACTTATTTAAGAAACTATAAATTTACATAATTTTATTATTCAGGAATATATAGAAATGAACAAGACAACTCGGACTTGAGGTAAGGGGATTTCTTATCTTGCTTTTAATTCCGTGAGATTTCCATTATTCATCACTTATTTATTTCATGTGGTGTATTTTATACGTCCATTTGATATATATTATCATGATTCTATTTATATTCTTAGTATTGTATTATTCATTTGGTACTTATTATCTTTTGGTCAGAAGACTCGATTTATTACAACGAGTTAAGAGGTTTTTATCTCACTTTTTATTCCTGTGATATTCATGCTATATTTTTCACTATCTCCTTTGAGTGGTGTACGCACTAACCATTATTCTATGATTTGTGTAATATAATTTCATTTATGGGTATTCACATCAACATTATAATTTCTTTCTTTCATGGGGTGTATGTTTCGAATGCTACCCAAATAAATAAGGGAACCTTTCACCCTCCTCTTTTTAAAAGAATTATTTTTGATAGGTCATCTAAATTAAATCTTCCTAATGTAGGGATAAGTTCATATATATCCTTATTTCTATATATTTTAGGTTAAAGTGATGAGATACCATTTTTATTTTTTATCAACTCATTTTCTGCATTTTAAAGTGACACCGTTAGGATGTCGACTTTTTGTGTGATATTGTTAACCCAATTTCAATTATTTGGGTTAAACTTGTACTTCATGAATATGTCATTCTTTGAATATGTGTGAATTACATGTGATTGTTTCACACTTAATATCCAATTATATTCGGTGTATTCTTATTTGTCACACATAAGTATGTAAATGATTTTTCATTAATCAAAGGATACTGTCTTTATAAAGGATTTCGTCTCAATTTACATTCCATTGAGACTTTATTTATGATATGCACCTATTCATTTTAATATTGTGTATATACATTATTTTGTAATATTTTATCATGAATACCTTTATTCTCATAATATTATAATGTTTTGATTAAATGTTATTCCTCAATTATTTTTATTAAAGCATCTCTTATTTGATAAGAACTCCTTAACTAAAATATCGTCTTGAGGATTTCATCTTCTAAATCATTCTTATTAATTTCCATGTTTCTAAATCGTTTTAAGGATTAATTTATATTGAAATTACTTTTTTAAAATATTAAATCAATTAAAATCATCATTGTTTTATGGGACAATTTATTTCAAAAATATCTATATTAAATCATATAAATGGTTTTAAAAATTGTTTGATAAAACATTGATTATGTAAATATATTGAAAAAATATATTGTGATTGCAATGTGGAATTTTTATCTTTCATTTATGATTGTTTTATGTGTTATGAATATGTTATAGATATTGGGAATTGGTATTTATACGGGTGGGTCTGTGATAATCCTAGGGTGGGTGAGCCGAGATAGCTCTCCAATGCATTGGGTAATGTGAAGGAGTTAAATTCTATGATTTCTATGAAGAGATTTAGGTAATATACTGTGATGGGTATTCAAAATGTTACCATGAGGGTTAATCCCTACGTAAAATGTTATGAATGCCTCAAGTTACCTTTATGTATAATGATTTATATGATTTTATCATAAATCTTATGATTTCTTGAGGTATGTTAAAAATATTTTGTTATGTATATGTTTATGAACTAATTTTTTCATTCTTTGTGTATCCGTTAATGAGATTTTCATTCTCATCCCAAGTTTTTGAAACGTTTTTCACTAGAAAAAAGAGGAATAGGGTCAATGATGGGGTCATAGAAAATTCATGCTGTCTAAAACATGCAACTAGACATGACTCATTTGTTCAAGAGTTTTTATTTTTTAAAAAATGTAAACTGAGAAGATGTGTCTACTTTATAATCTTTGAGATGTAATAGTTATATACTAATTCTCTAAAACTGTAAACCTGAAAATATCTTCAATGATAATTATTCAGTTTATTCAATATTATGTAATGTTTTAAGTTTGCATCCTTATAGTTGTTATCAAAATTCAGTATAGATAAATTTAGAGGTTAGGGTATTCTTTAATCATAAGTGACATAACCATAACAGATAGGATTTCAGAAAGATTTATAGTTTTTTTAGATAAAGTGCATGAGTTTAATATAACATGAATAATTATATCTTAGTATTATGTGATGATTTTACTGATATACTCACACTTACCATTTTGGTTTTAGTAAATGGATGGATCTAGTAGGCACCAAAGTAATGGTGGATGTGAAGAAAACTGTGACGGTTTTCTGAACGATCAATTGAATGATATGGGAGCTGCAATGAAAAGACTTGTGGTTATTCTCAACCAAATATCTGGATTCATGATTGTCCACCTAAACCTTAGTGATTTTTATAAGGCATCATATATTCATGAAACAAATCCCTTCCAATGTTCAGGTAATAATCATAAATGTAAGTGTGTTCAAAAACCAATGTGTCAAAGATGTGGAAAGAAAAACCTAGGAAAATGTTTCAATGAGGTATAAAGATGCTCTGGATGTGGAAATGAATTTCATAAATCAGTAACCTGCCATGGTAAATAGAAGAATATAGTTGAGTCTAGAAAAGAGAATTAACTCCTTTCTAAGGGATCAATTGAATGTTTTAAATGTGTTGTGCGTGGTAATTATGAAAACACATTTCCTACAAATATGTTTCTATAAATGGATCACCAAGATCATTAAAATATTTGTTTACCAATACCTAATGCCATTCCGATTGAGGATGGAGAAACTAATAATGACCAATGAATGGTATGGATTATTTATAACATATATATTCCTATTATTGAATTCAAAGGATATGATTCATCATTTTGGATGTAGTAAACAAGTATTTCAGGATATGTTGGAAAGGAATTATTAATGGATATTGAAAAATGTATAATGAGTAAGATGTCAACATAAGAGTGATTCATGAGAAATGGTAGATTTTAGGATGGTGAAATTATTAAAAGTATTATGTCTCTTTTGATGATGCGATTACGTTAGAAGAAATTTTATAACATGGGTAACCCTGATATTTGATATATGAAAATTTTATTCAAGGAATAATTATCATTTATTTTGTGGATATAGTTATAATGAACTATTTGGGTTTATATGACCCTTGAATTTCACGAAATTATTGGTTAATACATTTTCGGATGCAAAAAAGAAATTTATTAGTTAACCTTTGTAGTTAAAATATGTTATGGTTATTTCTGATGAATTTATCTATTTTTTGGAATGTTTTAAAATTATATATTTTTTAAAAGGGAAAACACGTAGACTGTGTGACAACCCATCACGTCAGACGATGCTGCGGGAATCGAACTCACACCCAAAGTGCGACTGGTATTTATTGCCTACCACTAGGCTATGTGAATTACCTATTTATTATGATTTATTATTTATAGTTAGATGATTTTATGAATCAAGAATAAGTTGATTTTGGGTTATCTATTTAAATGAATAAAATTTCATGGATGATATGTGATTAGGTTAATTACTTTTGAATATGAGACTTTAAGAGTAACTGATGTTATTTAGAGATAAATGTTAAGATTTATCTTCGAAGACTATGTGATTAAATCCTTTGGAGATTTGGGATTAAGTCATATTTTGGATTAAATTGAATAATTTTATGGATATCTGTTTATTGAATGGTCTTTGATGAACTTTGGGTTGTGTTAGAAAAATTTTTTAGATAAAGAGTAGCTTTCCTTTTTGTAAAAGAATATCCTTTTTTGGGGATTATCTAATATTTTAATAACCATTTTGGTTTTGGTTAATTCTAAATTCAATAGAAATATACAGTTCATTCTTTTGGCTTAGGTGATTCTCTAGAATTTTATTTTAGTGCTCTTAATGCGAACAAGTCTTCATGAATATTGAACGTTTGGAGAAAATATGAGTTTGTATTAGAAATATAGTAAAAGATGAATGTCTACACGACAAGTTAGTAAGTTTCCTTATGTTTTAGTTAATATTATAAATAAATTTCTTAATGAAATGTAGCATAAAACAGAAACATTGTCTGTTAAGTCTTCCTACTGGGGAATCAAATACCGTTTAACCCATAACGTGTTTGTGATTTTCTGAGGATTAAATTTCTCTTAAATCATGTTTTCTATCAATATCCATCAGAACATGATGGTTTTTTTGTCATACATATCCATGTTTTCATGGAATCAGTGTATTTTTTCTCTCGGGTGACCACTATACTTATCTTTTTTCTTTTAATGTGACAGTTTTATTGACTCCTTTCCGATGTGGGGCTTTCAATGATGTTTCCAAGCCCAATTTTAAAATTGTGAGGACATAATTCCCCAAAGGGGGAAAGTATTTAACATCCCAGGTAAATAAAGAATATGAAATTTTCATATTTATTAATATTTTTGAATAAAATGTTAATATTACATTAAAGGGTATGCTATGTTCGATGTCGTACACAATATGCAACATCGAGTTTCTTTGAAATCTTACATTACATATCTGATAATATAATAATATTATTTTAAAATATAGTCAACACCTAGCCATTTTAATGGAGGGAATGAACAGAACTAACTAAAAAATGTTTATATATTTTTCAAAAATATTTTAACAATTACCCAATAAATGATAGAGGCATAAAATGAGAATGAATCCAATTTTAAGAATATATATTCTAATATTCTGTAAAAGGTTGATTAGACTATTTTTGAGGGAGAACCATTTTTAAATATATTTGTTTTCAATTTTATATTTTATATTTTAAAAAATAAAATCCTTCTTTATAATCGGGACATCAAACTTTACTTTGTGTAAATTTGTGTTATTTTTCTGATAAATTCCTTTTTTTAAATGATGTATTTTAATACAAAACCTAGTTTTAATATAATTTATTTATATGGTTAGATTAACATTTTAATTCTGTTTAATGTTTAGTTAAAATATATTTAAACCATTTAATCCAATTGTGGTCGTTGGAATTATTTTCACAATGAAATTAGACATAAACAATTGTCAATATTTTGATTGATATTGTCACATAAAAACACGTTGTCTCACTTGAGAGTTGGAATTAATTATAAAATTAATTAATGAAACTTCTATGATTTTTATTTGGTAAAATAGACATCATTTTTGAATTTGGAATATCAAATTTACTTTGGATAAATTTTTGGTATTTTTCTGAAAATTGATCATTTTTAATGAATAGTGAAAAATACTGAATTTACATCAAAACTGCTTTTTCATCTAAATTGAATATATAGTTATATTTTCCTTTTAATTTGTTTTAAAGAATAATTGAATTATATTTTTATCACTTAACAAAATTTTGATCATTGGATGTAATTTCACTTTTCAATTGGATATAAAAACAAGTCAATCATTTGATAAATTTTACTTCTTAAAAACCCATCTTTGGTTGTGAAAACAAGAATTATTTTTAAATTAATTACAATAATTTCTGTGTTTGGAATTTGGTAAAATAGATTCCATATTTTTAATCATATGTTCCATGGAATGTAATTAAGACCTCTTTTTGGACATTGTGAATAGTAAAGATGGAAGTTATGTTTAATTATTGTTATTAATTAGTAATCTGATAGTTATGGGTAATAAAATAGTATCATAATAATATAAAATGACTCCAAAATGTGTCCACATCCTTTTTTTGAGACATGGACAAACTTGGGAAGCTTTTTACCGATCTTTAGGGCCCATTGAGTCACATGGGTGTAATAGTGACATTTATGACATTATTTTTTAAAAAGTAGAGAAATATATCAATGGTTCCTATATCCTCTGTAAAACAATTTTAATTTTGTTTACATAAATGATCACTTAGACTATATATATTTACTGGAAAGATAATAATTTTTCCTACATCATTGTAATTTGTTCATAATTTTTTGACATTAAATAAATAAATTTATTTATGACACCATGATGATGCAATGATTATGTCATTAATGAACGATTTAAATAAAATGAAAAGATAAAGTACCATATTAGACATAAACATGTTGGAATCATATTTTATTGGTGGATTTATAACCCTTATCACCTTATCCTAAAAAAATATCATTTTTGGACATTTAAAATCCGAAAATTATTTTATAATAAAGTAACATTTCAAGATATTCCAAAAGTGACCCTCCTCCCTCTTATAAATGGCCCCCACTTATACCCCCTTACCCACACCTCTCAATCCCTTGTCTCGCCCAACCTCTGATCATATTATCTATCCACATCCATCTTTTACTCATATAAGCCTCACTTTGGGTATAATTCTTTCCAAGGGAGACTCTGGCTCAAATCCAAAAGAGTTTCCCGATTTAGAGGTAATGTCCTCTCTCGAGTTTGATTATTTTATTTTCCTTATTCACTGACCACTATATTCTTATTATTTGATCTTATAACAAAACCAGTATCCTTAATATACTAGTATTTTGTTATTATAAGTATTCTACCTAAACATACACACACCTTTGTCCAATGATTAAAGAAGATAATGTTTTTGTGGGTGGCGAATTACTACCTCAGGAAACTATTATTGTTCAATCTTCTTTTAACACTGATCATGGTGGCCATTATGATGGTAAAATATTTATATATGATAAATATTATATTTATGTCCTCTCTATTCTTGTGTATTTATATTTAAAACATACCTTTATGCTTTTCATGTTGTGAAAATGTGATAATTTCATATGAGGAAGTGTGGACAATTGCCCCCTTAAGTGATGTGACTCCTTCATGCCAAACATGGAATATATAATGAATGTAACTAATGAAAATGTGTTACCTATATAACATATATGTTATATTGTAATTATAATATATAAATTTCTAAGTTAGTTTTAAAGTCCATTAATATGAAAAAAAATGAAAGTAGCATTCATGCGTACGTAGGGAATACCGTCACCATGAACGGTACATTTCATTTATTATATCCAAAAATTATGGAATATTATTAAATACATATATACTGTATATATATGATATTTAAATCATGAAAACATTTCCGTAGATGATGTACTTATAACTACAGGGCCAATTCTCTTCAAATAAGTTTATTTTTAACTAATGTACGAAACATCGACAAAACGTATGATATGAACTCAAATAATTAACTCGTTATTATAACATGATAATATTTGATATTAATTGAATAATAAACATTAAATTATTTCTTCCATAAATTATAAATTTACCAATGTTTATTATTAGAGAATATAATGAAAGGAACAAGACAATTCGGAGTTGTGGTAAGGGGATTTCTTATTTCGCTTTTAATTCCGTGATATTTCCATTGTTCGCCACTTATTTATTGCATATTTTGTATTGTGTACTGCCATTTGATATATAATATAATGATTCTATTTGTATTCATTGTATTCTATGATTCATTTGGTGCTTATTATCTTTTGTTCATACGACTCGATTTATTTCAACGAGGTATGAGTTTTTTATCTCACTTTTTATTCCCGTGAGATTCATGCTATATTTGTCACTATCTCTTTTGAGAGGTGTCTGTAATACCCATTATTCTGATCTTTTTGTAATATTCATTCGTTTATGGGTATTTACATCAACATTGTATAGACCTTCTTTCATGGGGTGTACATTTCAAAAGTTACCCAAATCGGTAAGGGATCCTTTCACCCTCCTCTTTTTAAAAGGCTTATTTTTGTAAGGTCTTTTAATTTAAATCATTATAGTGTTGGGATATGTTCTTATATATCCTTATTACAGTAAATTTTATTTCCAAGTTATGAGATACACTTTTTATCTCTCATCAACTCACTTTATGAATTTTAATGTGACGACGTTATGTTGTCGAATTTTTTAGGTAACTTCTTAACCCAATTTCTATTATTTGTGTTAAACTAGTACATAATGAATATTTCATCCTATTAATATGTGTTAATTAACTATTATTGTATCACACATAATATCCAATTATATTGGGTGTATTATTATTTTTCACACATAATTATGTAATATATTTATCCTTAATCAAATGATACCATCTTTATAAGGGATTTCGTCTCAGTTTATATTCCATTGAGACTTCGTTGTTGAAATGCACCAATTCACTTTAATATGATCTATATAGTTTCATTTGGAATATTATATCATGAATACCTTTATTCTCATGATATTATAATGTTTTGATTAAATTATATTACTCAATTATTTGAATTAAAGAATCTCCTATTTTTTGAGAACTCCTTAACTAAAATAACATCTTAATGATTTAAAAAATATCATCTTAATGATTTAATATTCTAAATATTTCATATTAATGTCAATGATTCAAAATGATTTAAAGGAGATATTTATATGGAAATTAATGTTTCAAAATATTAATTCCTTTAAAATATTCAATGTGTTATGGGACACATTGATTCAAAAATGTCTTTATTAAATGTTTTAAATAGTTTTGAAAATGGTATAATAAAGCATTGACTATATCAATATATTGAAATGATATATTGTGATTGAAATGTGGAAATTTTATCTTTACTTTATGAATGTATTATGTGTTATGAATATGTTATGGTTATTGGTCATTGTTACATATATGGGTGGTTCTGTGATAACCCTAGTGCGGGTGAGCCCAAGATAGCTCTCCAATGCATTGGCAAACACGAAAGAGTTAAACTCTAAGGTTTCTCCAAAGAGATTTAGGGAATATACTATGATCGGTATTCCACCCATAACCATGATAGTTACTCCCTACGTATGATTGTTATGAATTCTTCAAGATTCCTTTATGTATTATGATTTATATGAGTTCTTCTTATATCATTATAATTTCATGAGGTATGTTAAAAGGCTTATGTTATGTATATTTTGATGATATAATTTTTCTTTCTTTGTGTATCCCTTACTGAGATTTTTATGCTCATCCCAAGTTTTCGAAATTATTTCACAGGATAGAAAGAGGAATATGGTCATGGATGGGATCAATGAAATGCCATTCTATCAAAAACATGGAACTAGACATGACTCTTTTATTCAAGAGTTTTTATTTTCTGAATGAAATGGAATCTAAGTTGTAACACTCCTAGAAATTAAAGAATATGACATTTTTATATTTATCCCTATTTTTGAATAAAATGTAAATATTAATTTAAATGGAATTCTATGCTCGATGGATTACCCAATACGCAACAACGTGTTCCTTTGAAATCTTACGTTGCACTCTAATAATAAAATAATATTATTTTAAATGCTAGTTAACATGTAGCCGTTGTATTTGAGGGAATGGATATAAATAACTAAAATATGATTATATATGTTTTTAAATGTTTTTACATTTATCCAATAAATGATAAAGGCTTAAAATACAGAAATAATTCAATTTTAGGCGTATATGCCCTAGTTTTAACTAAAGGTTCACTCATCACCTTTTGATGGTGAACCATCATTAAATATAGTTTTGTTTACTCTTATACATTCTATTGGACCAAATAAAACTCTTCTTATGAATTGGTACATCAAAATTTACTTTGTGTAAATTTTTTGTATTTTTTCGAAAAAGTTCAATTTTTAATGAATAGTGAAAAATGTTGTATTTTAATTCCAAACCTCTTTTTAATATAATTTATTTATATGATTGGATTATCTTTTGAATTGGTTTTAAAGTGAAATTAGAATATATTTTTACCATTTAATCCAATAGTGGTCGACGGAAATAATTTCACTTTGAAATCGGACTTAAACTAGTGTAAATATTTTGATACATTTTGTTTCATAAAAACACGCTATTTGTTTTGACAGCGGGAATTAATTATTAAATTAATTAATGCAACTTATATGTTTTGACTTTTGTAAAATATACATCATTTTTGAATTTGGAATATCAAATATAGCTTAGGGTTGAGTTTTGATAATTTTCTGAAAAACTTCAATTTTTGATGAATAGTGAAACCACTAAGTGGTACTTATTAAAACAGATTTTCTGTTTAAATGAAATTTTTCCACCTTTGTGTTTTGAATTTCAAAAATCTGACATAAATGGTTGTCATTAAGAAGTAAAATGTTGTTCAATGGGATTAAAATAATTTTTTGGTGAATAGTTACTTATTAAGTTTTTAATCGCGATTAGAGGTAATTAGTGTAGTTTAAGGTACGAATAGTGTTTTAATAAAATGAAATGACCTAGACACATGTCCTACCCTCATTTTATGTGTCATGGCCGACCAATAAAATCCATGGGTCAACTTGGGGACCCCATGGAGCCACTTTGGTTGGAAAATAACATAAATACCTCATTATTTAACGATTTAAATAAAATGGAAAATAATGTAATATCTAAGACCTAAACATGTCCAAAACCCATTGTATGGGTGTATTGTGAACCCTTATCACCTTATCCACGAATTATATCAATTTGGGACCTTTTAAATCCGAAAATCATTTTCAAATAATGTAACATTTGCTTACTTTCCAAGAGTGCCCCTCCTCTCCTCTAATAAAAGGCCCCCACCTCTACCTCCTTACCCACACCTCTCAGGCCTTTTGTTCGGCAAACCTCTACCCATTTCATCTCTCCACATCCCTCTATAAATCCTTGAAGCCTCACTTTGGGCAGAATCCTTTCCAAGGAAGCTTTTGAGCTCAAACAAAAGGGAGTTACCCAATTTTAAGGTAATGTCTTCACTTATGTTCTTTTGTTTTATTTTGCTTTTACAACCCCATAATGTATTTTTATTAATTTATTTTTTAATGACTACAATATCTTCAATATACTCGGATGTTGTTATAAGAAGAATTCTAGATACACTTACACACACCTACATCAAATGTTTAAAGAACATACTGTTTCTGTGGATGGCGAATTTCTGCCTCACGAAACGATGATTGTTCAACACTCATATAACACCTTAAAAGGGGGCCATTAAGATGTCAATATATTTATATATGATATATAATATGTTTATGTTTCTTTATTTTTCTTTTGTGGCATACCATTATGGTTTCTATTGTGGGTAAACACGATAATTTCATTTTAGGAAGTGCGGACTACTGCCCCCTCAATGTGATTTGATTCGTTAATGCCATATCTGGGATGTATAAAGGATGGATTTAAAGTTATTATATATGATTTTTTTCAAATTTAAATGATTAATATAATTATGTAATTAAAATATACATACCTCTCATTTGGTATTAATTCCACTAATATGACATAGAAATGAAAGTAGCCTTCATGCGTACGTATGGCTTACCGTCTCCATGAACGGTGCATTTCATTTCTTACCTCTAAATGATTTTTTAATATTAAAAATACATGTATAATCTGGATATATATGATATATATGATATAAAAATCATGAATATAATTCTGGATATAATGAACATTTGACCACACGAACAACATGTAATTGTAAGAAGTCCACTTTCGACTTAAGAACCAAATATCGACAAAACAAACATTATTAACATAAATGATTACATAATGTTTATAACATGGAAATAAGTGATATAAAATGAATAATGAACTAGAAAAAGGTTCTTAATAAAGTTTAAATTAAATCAAGTTTATTATTCAGGACGTTAAAGAATGATCGAGTCAAGTGGGACCCGAGGTAAGGGATCCTACTCCTCTCTTTCTTTTTAAGTACACTCTTTTATGACATCCCATTTAAAGATCATATTTCTTGTTATTGGGATGTTATTTTATATTAATCTTACTGTAATTTTTATGTTCATGTGATGAGAGACCCTATTCTCTCTCATCAATCCATTTTGGATGTTTTGAGTGGCGTCGTTAGGCTGCCGAATTTTCGTAAGAGATCTAACCTCTCTCTTTCTTTTTAAGTACTCTCCTTTATGTCACTTCTTTTAATCTCTTATTTGTTATGTTGGGGGATGTTCTTTTATATTCCTCCTTCTATAAAATTTATGTTAATATGATGAGATACCCTATTTGATCTCATCAATCCATTTTTGTATGTTTTATGTTCCGCCGTTAGGCTGCCGAGTTTTCATAAGGGATTTTTCATCTCACTTTTATTCCCGTGAGATTTATGCTACACTTGCCACAATTTCCTTTTAGTGGTGTATGTACTGCCCATTATTATACTATTTCTGTAATATAATTTTGTTTATGAGTATTTAGATCAGTAATGTGTTGTCCTTCTTTCATGGGGTGTATGTTTTGAAAGATACCCAAGTCGATAAGGGAACCTTTCACCCTCCTCTTTTTAAAAGACTTCTTTTGTTGGGTCTTTTAATTTACATACTTTTATGTTGAGATATGTTCTAATATATCCTTATTGATGTAAATTTTATGTCCAAGTGATGAGATACACTTTTTATCTCTCATCAACTCATGTTGATGTGACGTTGTTAGGCTGTCATGGGAACTTCTTAACCCAATTACGATTTCCTTGGGTTCAACATGTAGCTTTTGAATATGTCATCCTTTGAATATGTTTGAATGACCATTGATTATTTTACACTTAATATCCACTTATATTTGGTGTATTATTTTTTCACACATAATAATGTAATTGATTTATCCTTAAACCAAGGATACCTTCTTTATAAGGGACTTCATATCAATCTCCATTCATTGAGGCATATTTTGTTTTATAGACAACCTTCTTTAATAAGGTGTATAAACCCCTTTGACTTTTACATTTATACAAAAAGGATTCTTTTTTATATGAATCGTTTTACTAAATGACAAAATGGAATATTTTTGTCATACGAAAGCGGCGACAACGACTTCTCCGCCTCCGTGACCATTATTTGAGTTTCAGCTTATTCTACAAGCCATACCTTCTTTTTAAAAGAATAATAAAAACCATGTTTTACTTTTCTTTTATTTTTGTATTAAAAATGGTTTTCATAATGTTTTTATATCAATGTGTTGTATTGATATCTTTTTATTGAAAGGTGGAAATGTTATGTTTCCTTTATGCATGTTTTATGTGATACGATCATGTTATGGTTCTTGGGCATTGTTATGAAAACAGGTGGTCCCATGATAAACTAAGGGTGGGTGAGCCCAATATAGCTCTCCAATGCATTGGGTAACATGAAGGAGTGAAATGTTAAGTTTTCTCTGAAGATATTTCGAAAATATACTGTGGTGGGTATTCCAAACGTAATCAAGAGGGTTACTCCCTACGTAAGAATGTTATGAATGCCTCAAGTTGCCTTTTATGTCTTATGATTTCTATGATTTATTCATGATTTGATGAGGTATGTTAAATTTCAAATGTTTTATGGGTAAAGTATGATTTCATTCTTATGTATATATGAACTCATGTTTCCTTTCCATATTTTTATAACCCTTACTGAGCTTTTTATGCTCATCCAAAGTTTATGAAATGTTTTTCATAGGTCAAGGGAAAGGTACATGATTTGATGATAGTGTCAAGGATGTGTCAAGAAAGAATCTGTGTTTTATTTTAAATATGTTTCCGTTGATGGGAAGAATGAATACATTCTTTTATGTAACCACTTTGTTTAAATGTGGAATGTAATTCAAGTTTCATGATCTAATTCTCTAAAACTATAAACCTAAAAAGATCCTAAATGTGTAATCTTGTAATAACTCAAGATTAAGTAAGGTTTAAGGCTGGGGCCTTATAGTTGGTATCAAAGGTCGGTTTTGATAACTTTAGAGGTTAGGGTATTCTCTATGCATAAGTGACAATACTATAATGGATAGGATTTCAGAAAGAGTCGTAGTTTTAGATAAAGTGAATGAGTAAGTATATCTTAGTGGTTATTTCCCTCACTAGTACATGATGGTTTTGTTGATATACTCAGACTGACATTTCTATATTTAGTGAATGGATGGATCTAGCAGTCACCAAGGAGAAAATAGGTTTGAAGGAAACTGTGGTGGTTCTCTGATTAAGAGACTGGATGAAATGGTGTATTCAATGAGGAAACTCGTGGTTGTTCTAAACCAACTATCAAGGAGTCATGTTAAACCACTTTAACCTTGGTATGTTCTATTATTCATCATTTACGATATGACCAATCGATGTGGAAGTTCAAGTAATAATTATAAAGGTAACCATTAGGGTTTATATGATCCTTACTTTTGAGGTAATTATGGGTTCTTATATGTTATGATGAAAAATGAAAGGCATGAGATAAACTTGAGGTTAAAATATGTTATGATTATTTTTGAAGATTTTATCTTTTATTGGGAAATATTGGAAGAATTATATAGTTTTAGAAAAAGGACAACACGTAGACCGTGTGATAACCCGTCGTGTCGGACAAAGCTGCGGGAATCGAACCCACACCAAAGTGCAACTGGTGTTTATCGCCTACCACTGGACTACGTGATGTCCCTGGTTAGTTTGACTGATTCTTTTTAGTTAGATGATTTTATGAATTAATAGTAAGTTGATTTTGGGTTATTTATGGATATTTATTAACCTATCATGGAGGATATGTGATTAGTTTAATTACATTTCAATACAAGACATTAAGAGCAACTGATGTTGTTTGGAGATAAATGTTACGATTTAACATGGAAGACTATGTGACTAAATCCTTTAAATATATGGGTTTCAATCATAGTTTGGATTAATTTGAAGAATTTTATGGACAAATTGATTATCGAATGGTCCTCGTTGAACTTTGGGTTTTGTTGGACAAATTTTGTAAATTAAGAATAGATTTTCTTTTTATAAAGGGTTATCCTTTTCTGGATTATCTGATATTGTACTAACCATTTTGTTTTTGGTTTTTTATAAAGTCTAAATATATGGGAATTATATAGTTCTCTTTTTTGGATTAGGTGATTCTCTAGAAGTTGATTATAGTACTCTTAATGTGAACATGTCTTCCTAAATACTCATCTATTGGTGAAAATATGAGTTTTTGTAAGGAATCTAATAAAAGTTAAATGTCAACATGATAAGTGATTATGTTTCCTTAGGAATAAATTCCTCAATAAAAAGTAACATAAAACAAAAATGTTGTCTATTAACTTTTTCCTACTGGGGAATTGAATACCGTTTAACCCATCACAATTTTTTCGATTTTCTTATGGTTAACTTTCTCCTAGACATGTTTACTATCACTCTCCCTCAAGAACATGACCCTTTGCTTTTTCTTCCATGTCCATGTTTTTCTACATGGAATCCTAGCATGGGTTAACTCAGGTGACCTCTGTACTTATCTTCCATTATTTTGGAGTGATTGTTTTACCGACTCTTGTTCCGATGTGGGACATTCAAGGATGTTTCCATGCTCAGTTTTAAAAATTGCGAGGACGCAATTCCCAAAAGGGGGGAAGGATGAAACACCCCAAGAAAATAAAGAATATGACATTTTTATATTTATATATATTTGTGAATAAAGTGTTATTATTAATTTAAATGGAATTCTATGCTCGATGGCATACCCAATACGCAACAATGAGTTCCTTTGAAATCTTACGTTGCACTCTAATAATAAAATAATATTATTTTAAATGGTAGTTAACATGTAGCCGTTGTATTGGCAGTAATGGATATAACTAACTAAAATATGATCATATATGTTTTTAAATGTTTTTACATTTATCCAATAAAAGATAAAGGCTTAAAATATGGAAAGAAGTCAATTTTAGGCCTATATGCCCTAGTTTTCACTAAAGGTTCACTTATCACCATTTGATGGTGAACTGTAATTAAATACAGTTTTTTCATTCTTATAAATTCTATTGGACCAAATTAAACTCTTCTTAAGAATTGGGACATCAAAATTTACTTTGTGTAAATTTTTGGTATTTTTCCGAAAAAGTTCAATTTTTAATGAATAGTGAAAATTGTTGTATTTTAATTCAAAACATCTTTTTAATCTAGTTTATATATATGATTAGATTATCTTTTGAATTTGTTTTAAAGTTAAATTATTATATATTTTTACCATTTAATCCAATAGTGGTTTATGGAATTAATTTCACTTTGAAATCGGACTTAAACTAGGGTTAATCGTTTGATAAATTCTGTTTCATAAAAACACGCTATTTGTTTTGATAGTGGGAATTAATTATTAAATTAATTAATGAAAATTATATGTTTCGAATTTTGTAAAATAGAAATCATTTTTTAATTTGGAATATAAAATATAGCTTAGGGTGAATATTTCGTAATTTTCTGAAAAACATCAATTTTTAAAGAATAGTGAAACCACTAAGTGGTAATTATAAAAACTGATTTTCTGTTTAACTGAAATTTTGCCTCCTTTGTGTTTTGAATTTCAAAAATCTGACATAAATGGATGTAATTAAGAAGTAAAACTTTTTTCAATGGGATGAAAATAATTTTTTTGCGAATAGTAACATATTATGTTTTTAATCGTGATTAGAGGTAATTAGTGTAGTTTAAGATAAGATTAATGTTCTAATAAAATGAAATGACCTAGAAACATGTCCTACCCTCATTTTATGTGTCATGGCCGACCTAGAAAATCCATGTGTAAACTTGGGGACCACATGGAGTCACATTGGTTGGAAAATGACATAAATACCTTTTTATTTAATGATAAAGTAAAAATAACACAAACATGAAATGTTTTACTAAAACAATTTTTACATGGGGTTATACAAGTCATATTTTTTACTATAAATAGTAATTGGAAAGATAAAAAGATTTCCTATATCATAGTATTTCTTTTATAATTTTTAGACCTTAAATAAATTAAATTATTTATTACATCATGATGATGTTGCGATGACCTCATTATTTAACGATTTAAATAAAATGGAAAGATAATGTAATATCTAAGACCTACACATGTCCAAAACCTATTGGATGGGTGGATTTAGAATTATTATCACCTTATCCATGAATTATATCAATGTGGGACCTTTTAAATCCGAAACTAATTTTCAAATAATGTAACATTTGCTTACTTTCCAAGAGTGCCCCTCTTCTCCTCTTATAAAAGGCCCCCACCTCTACCTACATACCCACACCTCTCAAGCCATTGGCTCGGCCAACCTCTGCCCATTTCATCTCTACACATCCTTATATAACTCCTTGAAGCCTCACTTTGGGCAGAATACTTTCCAAGGAAGCCTTCAAGATCAAAACAAAGGGAGTTACCCGATTTTAAGGTAATGTCTTCACTTGCGTTCTTTTGATTTATATTTCTTCTCCAACCCCCTAACCTCTATTTATTCATTTATTTTGTAACATATCCAGTATCTCCAATATACTAGTATGTTTTAATAAAAAGCATTCGAGCTACACTAACACACACCTACATCAAATGGTTAAAGAACATACTGTTTCTGTGGATGGCGAATTTCTGCATCACGAAACGATAATTGTTCAACACTCATATAAAACCTTAAAAGGTGGAAATTAAGTGTAACTATATTTATATATGATATATAATATGTTTCTGTTTCTGTATTTTTCTTTTGTGCCATACCTTTATGGTTTCAATTGTGGTTAAACACGATAATTTCATTTTAGGAAGTGCGGACTACCGCCCCCTCAAAGTGATTTGATTCGTTAATGCCATATGTGGGATGTATAAAGGATGGATTTACAGTTATTATATATGATGTATGTTACATATAAATGATTAATATAATTCTGGAATTAAGATATAAACACCTCTCATTTGGTTTTAATTACATTAATATGAAATAGAAATGAAAGTAGCGTTCATGCGTACGTACGACTTGCCGTCTCAATGAATGGTGCATTTTATTTCTTACCTCTAAATGATTATGTAATATTATAAATACATGTATATTATGGATATATATGATATATATGATATCAAAATCATGAATTTAACTCTGAATATAATGAACATTTGACCACATGAACAACATGTAATTGTAAGAAGTCCACTTTCGACTTAAGAACCAAATATCGACAAAAAAATATTATTAACTTAAATTATTACATAATGTTTATAACATAGAAATAATTGATATAAAAGGAATAATGAACTAGAAAAATGTTATTAATAAATTGGAAATTAACTCTAGTTTATTATTCAGGACTTTAAAGAATGACCGAGTCAAGTCGGTCCCGAGGTAAGGGATCCTACTCCTCTCTTTCTTTGTAAGTACACTCTTTTATGTCATTCCTTTTAAAGCTCATCTTTCTTTTTATTGGGATGTTACTTTATATTAATCGTACTGTAATTTTTATTTTCATGTGATGAGAGACTCCATTCTCTCTCATCAATTCATTTTGGAAGTATTGAGTGGTGCCGTTAGGCTGCCAAATATTCGTAAGAGATCTAACCTCTTTTTTTAAGTACTCTCCTTTATGTAACTTCTTTTATGCTCCTATTTGTTATGTTGGGGGATGTTATGTTATATTCCACTTTCTATAATCTTTATGTTAATTTGATTAGATACCCTATTTGAGATAATCAATCAATTTTTTTATGTTTTATGTGGCGCCGTTAGGCTGTTGAGTTTTCATAAGGGATTTTTCATCTCACTTTTATTCCCGTTAGATTTATGATACATTTTCCACAATTTCCTTTGTGTGGTGTATGTACTTCCCATTATTCTACTCTTTGTGTAATATAATTTCCTTTATGAGTATTTACATCAATGATGTATTGTCCTTCTTTCATGGGGTGTATATTGTGAATGATTCCCAAGTTGGTAAGGGAACCTTTCACCCTCCTCTTTTTAAAAGACTTATTTTGTTGGGTCTTTTAATTTACATATTTTTATCTTGGGATATGTTCTCATATATCCCTATTGATGTAAATTTTATGTCCAAGTGATGAGATAAGCTTTTTATCTCTCATCAACTCATTTAGATGTGATGTCGTTAGGCTGTCAAGGGAACTTCTTAACCCAATTTCGATTTCTTTGGGTTCAACATGTAGCTGTTGAATATGTCATCCTTTGAATATATGTGAATGACCATTGATTATTTTACACTTAATATCAACTTATATTTGGTGTATTGTTTTTTCACACATAATTATGTAATTGATTTATCCTTAAACCAAGGATACCGACTTTGTAAGGGACTTTGTCTCAATCTCCATTCATTGAGGAATATTTTGTTTTATACACAACCTTCTTTTATACGGTGTACAAAACCCTTTGACTTTTATGTTTATCCAAAAAAGAATCTTTTTTATAAGAAGCATTTTACTAAATGAAAAAAGGGAATGTTTTTTTCGTACATATGCAGCGACAACGACTTCTCTGCCTCTGTGACCATTATTTGAGTTTCATCTTCTTCAACAAGCCATACCTTCTTTTTAAAAGAAAAAATAAAAACCCTGTTTTAATTTTCTTTTATTTTGGTTTTGAAAATGGTTTTCAAAATTTTTCTATATCAATGTGTTGTATTGATATCTTGTGATTGAAAGGTGAAAATGTTATGTTTCCTTTATGCATGTTTTATGTGATACGATTATATTATGGTTCTTGGGAATTGATATGAAAACGAGTGGTTTAGTGATAAACTAAGGGTGGGTGAGCCCGATATAGCTCTCAAATGCATTGGGTAACGCGAAGGAGTGAAACATTAATGTTTCTCTGATGAGATTTAGTGAATATACTGTGGTGATTATTCCAAACATAACCAAGAGGGTTACTCCATACGTAATAATTTTATGAATGCCTCAAGTTTCCTTTTATGTCATATGATTTCTATGATTTATTCATGATTTGATGAGGTATGTTAAAGTGCCTATGTTTTATGGGTAAATTTTTATTTTATTCTTATGTATATATGAACTCTTGTTTCCTTTCCATATTTTTATAACCCTTATTCAGATTTTTATGCTCATCCCAAATTTTTGAAATGTTTTTCACATGTCAAGGGAATGGTACATGATGTGATGATAGTGCCAAGGATGTGTGAAGAAAGAATCTGTGTTTTATTTTAAATATGTTTCCGTTGATGGGATGAATGAATACTGTCTTTTATGTAACCACTTTGTTTAAATGTGGAATGTAATGCAAGTTTCATGATCTAATTCTCTAAAACTCTAAACCTGAAAAGATCCTCAATGTGTAATCTTGTAATAAATCAAGATTAAGTAAGGTTTAAGGCTGGGGCCTTATAAAGTAGATGTGTCTAGTTTATAATCATTGAGATATAATACTTATGTTCTAATTCTCTAAAACTCTAAACATGACTAGATCCTCAATGTGAATTATTCATTTAATTCAATATTATTTAATGTTTTACGGTCGGGTCCTTATAGTAACCACTGATTTTTGGATTCAATGATAAACTTCTTTACTAAGGAAAAACTCGATAAATTTTTTTTATCCACATAACAATGGAATGACCTTTAATATTATATAGTTAATCATGATGTTCCTGAACAATGTAGTTTTAAATAAGTAATTAGTTTTTTTAGAAATAGAAGGGCGATCCCATAGTTCATTAAACATAATTAAATTATAGATAATGTGGGATCCGACTCTTACTGAGTAGTCTTCAGATTAGCTCATTTACTATATGAGTATCATGTTTTATGTCTAATAAACTACTTACATGGTTCAGCTTATATTTTTATCCATGATGGGGTATAGTTAGAGGAGAATATCACTTATTTTGAAAGAAAAATTCATAGTATTAATCATAAGGATTATGTGTTTCAATATTAGATAAATTTACACGTAAAATATTTATAGATAAAAAATTTGATTGAATAGTGAACATGGTTCTCTAAATAGGTTTAGATGGGAAATTATTTTCACCTTTTTAGTAGTGAGTAAAATTATGATGACACAATTTCTAAATAGGGGATGAATGTGAAGACCTGGGTAATGTTAACAAAATAATTTCATTTATAATTAACATTAATTAATATATTTTATGTATTCATATGTAATATGATAATTAAATATTCCTTTTCTATCAGAAAATAAATTTATTTATCCTATATAATTTATATTCCATGAAATATAAGGATTTTTTTGAATATTAAAATTGTAAATATTATAAATTTATATTTTCAAAAAAATAATTATTTTTTGGATAAAAAATTTCAAAAATAGAAAATGGTGATTTTTATTAAAATGTTACATAAAAGGTTTATTTTCAATAAAATTTCTAAAATAACAATTCATATGGAGTTAATGTATTTGTCTTAAAATTTTTCTTTACAACATATATAAATTAGATCACATAAAATGGTTTTTTTATTTTTTTAATAGGATGTTTAATTTTTTTAAATGTTAATTTTAAAGTATTATCATTATAACTAATTAACACGGTAAATCATTATCTCCCAAGTAAAGGTTTAAAGGGCTAATTTGGGTGAATTGAATTGAAATGGCATCAAATATCTGAAACAACATTTAAAATATGATTATATTAATTTATTTAAACTATAACCTATCATATATTCTTAAATTTTACCATTTTGTGACACTTTACCATGAAATGGAAATTTATTATATTTAAATTTTAATGTATTTACATGATTATCATGCCTCCCACATATAACAATTAATCTCATTTCATTAATATTTAGACGCCTTATTCTATTTTTATCTACAAATATACTTTCCAAATAACATAAAAAATTTCCTTTCCATTTTTTAATGGTCTGTATGTTCTTCAAATATGAATACCAAAATGTTTAAGGTGCATGAAAAATAGATATATCTAAGTAGATAGTTTTAGTCCCAGCTGACCAATTTTAAGATTAATTTTTTTTCTTCGTCCTTGAAATTTTCCATTAACTATATTACATAATGAAATTTGTTTTTTATATTATGTGAATTTTTTTTACACTGATGAATCAAATAATTTATATCTCTCTTCCATCATATATGAAATGATAATATTACTATGGTGTACATGTGGTCTAACATATCCAGGAATTAATGTATTCTTTTCCTCATCACCCACATACATTGATGGTTATTATTATATATGTATGGTTTATATATGATACTTATTTAAATAATATGATTATAGCAATATAATATATTACTTACATACTTTTCAATTCATCTATTGGAAGACATTATTGTCACTTGGGCATATATGTTACTAGCACCTCCCTAATGGGATATGATTCATTTATACTTACTAACAAAAAAGGTTCGTTATAAGAATACAAAAATAAATAAATATTAAAAGGTTAAAATAATTACTATTATATAAAATAAAAATGTTATATATTTAATATTATTTCTACCCTATAGAAAAATTGATATTTCAAAAATATATTCAAGAAAAATATCACCTCCATGAATCTTGGTGTTTAATATTTCATTAATAATTTACATATGTTGTTCTAAAAATAAATTTAATTAAAAAAAATGTTAATTATGAAAATTTTAATACCCTAGAGATAATATAACCATGAAAAATTTGACATCATTCAATTCATCGATGTTATATTAAGGTTATAAATAGAAGAACCACACAACATCCAAATAATCACGATAATTTTAGATACTAAATTAAAAATTCTAATAAATTAAATAATGTTAATAATTATAGTGGAATAAAAATGAATATTTCTCTTCTGATTTTCTAAAAATAAAATAATGTTATTTCATATGAGGGTATAAGTTGAAAAATGACCGAAGACACTAAATAATGGAATTTATTTCATAATAAATGTTTTAAATATTTCTTTCCACCTATTTTGTAGCACTTAGAAGTTCCATAACATATTTCAACAATATGGTTTTCTATATTCCAATTATATTTTTAATTAAAATTTTAAAACTGTCCTTTTATTTTTTACAAAATGTCTCAAAATGGAATTATTTCAGTGTTTTTTGTATGGTTTTTTTTTCAAAATTTCACAAAAGTAAAAATGAAATATATTTTTAAAATCTATATCAAATGAATACGCATTTCTTCTATTACATCCATTATTAATTACCATGATTCCTCTACATGTTTAAATGTTTTTTCATATACTATTATGACCTTCTATTCGTATAAATCTTATTTTACAAACTTTTTTCTAATGAAAAATATATGTCTTGTAATTTATTTGATATAAATAAATGTTTAGTTTTTCATAATAATGATAGGTGAGTCCAATGGTCATCCCCCTAGATAATTCTATTGTTATATGTGTTTTATTTAGGTAATTTTTAAAATTAATATTTTAATAATAATGAGTGAGACATTTATAACTCTGATGACCGGTGAGTCCAATATAACTCATCAATGAATTATGAAATGTGGTGAGGTTTATTTATGGTAGATTAAAATTTATAAATGTGGGAATTATTCAGTTATGTGATTTCATTTTAATGGTAAATGATTTGATAATATCCAAAACAACCTAAATGATCTTCTTTATAATGGGTTTTAATGAAAATATTTGTTTTTATTAAAGGTAAGCAATATATATTTTGTACTTTTGGAAATTTTAACATCTTTTTAAATGGAAAATATATTATTTGTAATGTATAGGTTTTCATGAGTTCTCGTGTTTCACACAAAACCCTCACTATTATGATTATTCCTTTTTAATTTTATATAAAATTCTTTTCATGTATATTATTGAGATATTTTGTTTTTTCTCATTGAAATATAATTTGAATATTATACTTGATATACCCAAATTTTTTATACTTTTTCACATATCATTATAATAATAAAAAATTGTTTATACCAAATATCAATCTTTTTGTATATCAAATTATTTGTTTGGGTTATTTTGCTAATTTTCAGATGTTTTCCATAAAAAAATCACATATCTGTAAGGCAAATATCAAAATTTAAAAACTACACCATGTGTACTTTTATATACATGTCGTGTATTATTTCTACTACATTGATCTAGAAGAATGGACACTCGCCTGTTTTGTCGGCCCAAGCATACACGCCATGTACTTCTCATATACATGATGTGTGGCCCTTCTAGAAGCATTTGGTGAGTTATGAAGGCTCTGAAACAATGTGTAGGGCATCTCTACACACCGTGCACTCCCACCTACTAGGGGACGATGTGTTCAAAGTCAAAGACGACATGTTATCTCACCTACTGATGGAGAAAATATGGCCAAAACGTGTTTACCATGGTACACACCATGAACTTCCTGGTACACGCCAGGAACAAATAAAACATATAAATAGGTGGAAAGACCTCCTTGTTTAGGAGACATTATTTTTTAATTCGTCGAATGATATTCCAAGGGGATGCACTCTGTAGAATACAAATAATAGAAGAATAGAGGGAATGAAGAAGATAAAAGAGATGAGAAAAAGTGCTTTTGTACCACCTTATTGACGAACATCGCTCCAATGCATTCAAGTGGTTGATTTTAGGTATTGTGAGTTGTCTAGTAAATTACTTCTCCATGAATAGATAATTTTCCTATGTTTTGCGTATGTTAATGATTAAATGTTGTAATTTGTCAATTATTATATTGTAATCGTGTTATTTATTCTTCTTTCTAATAATTCCTTATTATATCTTTGAAAATATAATTATAAATCATGTATCAGACCATGAACGATATTTCTAGGGATCTTTTAAGGAATCCATATTGAAAGCATCCATGACCATTGGGTGTTTATATGGTCTCAAAAACTGTTTCAATTAATAAATTTAATAGAAATCTATTTCTAGACCAAGGAATTGGTTTCTATTGATTTAAACAATGTCTCTCGACCAATGGGGTTCTATAACATTATTTAACCATATATTTTAATTTTCATGAACAAAAAACCTCATAATAATATTTATTTAATAAAAACCTTTAAAATCCACATCCCCAAACCAATCCTCTCCAAATTTTCATTCAATCCCAATTCCTGTGTTTTTCATTAATATTCATGTAATTTTCTATGAAATTGAAATCCAATTTCCTTTTTATTAAAACACCAAAATAATAGACTCTCTATATTCATAACAATTCATGAAAAAATGAAAAACTACTTAAAAAACACCCTTTCCCTATAGATCGACCTAAAACTATAACTATACTTTTTAGGCTAATACAATTTTAATTGTCTAAAAATTAAACATTAGGAGGAACGATACCAAATTTTGTTGCAATTCTCTGGGAATCGAAAGTTAATATCTTTTTTTATCAAGTTTGTATCAATTTTAGTGAGAAAAATAAAACAAATTCTATTGTTACTCGCATTATAATTTTTATTACTTTTATAATTTCCCTTTTACGCATGATGTGTTATGTGTAGTGAAGGTTCATTGGAGTATAAGTGTTCACATCACTCTTTCCAGGAGCACTGAGTCATCATAGTTATTTCTAATCGACCTCGAGAACGAACGAACACTTTTGAGGGGTTGATGTACACTTATGGATGAGTGAAACCAAAACACCCCCATGGAAAATATTGAAGAGGGAGATATATGTGTTATCCAATGAGAAAGAAGGATATCTGGTCTGGATGTTGATCGGAACCATAAAAAGAAAAGAGCCTTCTTTTATCCTAAGTCGTGTCTAGATCCTTACACAAGCATCTCCCAATGATTGGGTACATTTCATGTATCCTATAGTACAATATATGACCTTTTTTCCCGACAGATTATTTAGAGGTGTTTTGATCTAGGGTACATGGGTTCATACACAGATCCTACTACACTCTGTGTACCATTGATCTACACATCATGTTATACTCTATTTTAGTTTTATCACATTGTCTACTTTTTATTTGTTATTATTATCTTTTTTATTATTATTTTATTTTCATATATGTTTGGCCGATAGGGATAATTCGAGTGGAAAGTGACCTTATTCTACTACTCAGGGGGAGCAGCCTCCTCTCCATCATAATTTTCTTCAGTATTACGAGCGACCAGCTTTGTATTTCTAGTTTTCCTCCCCCTTATGTTTCCCACACTACCTCCTCTTCTGATCCTTCCACCATCTATGATATCTACTGATCTGGTAGTCCCTGTGGCCCCATCTACTATTGGTCCCCTAGCGGTTGCCTATGCCCCCAATTACTGTGGTGGAGAGATCTGGTGTTGACACTCCTTCCATCTCCCTTCCCTACGAGTTAGCCTCCACACTAGAAGTGGACCATACTGAGCCGATGACCGCACATACTATTGTGCCCACTCATGTATGCACTCCTCAACATGTTACCCACGTGGCATGACCATCTCCTCTCGCATTAGTAGTTCTTCCATCACCTGCATCGTCTCCTACCCACCCTCCTTCGTAACCCTTCCTAGTTTTCCATGAGGAAGATCTTGTAGTAGAGATATTGTTGTTTTTATCCTTATACACCATCCACCTGAGCGGCTACTAACTCAACATTTCAGTTCCGCAACCACATGTAATTTTAGAGGGCCTTGAGGGGCTTCTAGTCCATAATCATCTTATAGAAACATTTCAGGTCATTAGTCCAACATTTAGAGATTTAATTTTGGATTTCAGTGATATGTTTGAGTTATATGGCCCCACATACCACCATATTCCCATAGATACAACTCCCCTAGTTCATTTTCGGCTAGGGGGATGACCATTGTCCCTTACTATGGACGAGTTTAGATGAGGGTGAAGCTTTTATCCCCATCTTTTCACCCCACTATAGGTATCCACCATGACTATCCCTAAGCCCTCTAATCTTGTTTCTATGTGAGGACAACATTCTAGGCCTTACCATAGGTACACCCCCACCTCACAGAAGAGAAATCACATCATTAAAACTCTAATTTGTTTCCTTCACAGGTGCTTCAGGGCCATTATTTTTTCATTACAGAAGGATATTGGTGTTGTGTCCGAACGAGACATGGAGATTCTTACCTATATCGTTTGGAACGAGTACCTAGACCTCTCCTATAATTACGTTTTTTAATTTTATTTTATGATCCATGGACATGATGGAAACCTAAATGGTGTGTTCTATGCCACCAGATTGGTACACTATTTGGGGGTTTTTGAGCAGTCTCCCCTTCAAAATCACTTGGGTTCTCCTCAGCATATATAATTCCTCATGTTTATCCGTATAATGATGGTCGTGAATTTGGAAGAGCACATTTTGCTTCTTCCGGATGCCCCTACTCCAGTAGTGGTTAGTGAAAACCCACCCCTTCACATTGTATGTTCTACTCAAGATCCACCCCATCAACCTGTGGATGTCCCCTCTCCACCCCACTCCACTTTTTCGGGCCTTTGTTCATATTCTCATATTCCTACTTCTTCTATTCCTTCTACCACTCCACCTCCCCCACACCCTTATTTGACCGTCCTACATGCCTCTCCATAGTTGAGGTCACTCATCATCTAGGTATCCTTGAGTGAAATTAGGCTTCCCTCCTTCAAACACATATGTATATGGCACAGATGTTGGGACTCATCCATTAGCACTGGGGCCTTTCACCACCACCAATACTTGCTCCTAATTGTGATCCTTAGCCTCCATCCCCACAGTTACAACATACAACTCCAGACACATATTCCAATCTCCATTCCAACACTGTCCCAGCTTCTTCCACTCCTCATATCGGCCTGATAGTCCCTGTAGAGCCTCCCACTTCGAGTTCTGTTCCTAAGGCTTTGGCTACTATGGCTCATCTTCTGATCATGGATCTCGAGCCTACGGCCAGCACTACTATCGTTGAGCCTTCACTGAGTGGTCCTCCTGTTATGGACGATGCCTCTTCTGAGGCGACTCCATTACTATTTTTAGCACATTTATTTTCATTGTATATATTTGTTTTGTGCTATTATTGGGATTGGAAATTATATATGAATGTCATCTATCTTTTTCCATTCCATCTCCAATAATAGATACAATGGAGCATCATGGGCTTCTCTATTTACGAGGGGAATATTTTTCTGTTTTTCATTTGTCATTTATACATTGGGTTTCCATCTTCCACTTATTTCCCAATATTTTCCCCCTTGTTTTCCATATTTTCCCCTCTTATTTTTTATTACACTTAGGATATCATGTGTTGTATTAAGTGTGTTTGAGGTCCTGTGATTACAAATATATTATCCTTAAAATGATTTAGGAGATATCCTTAATAGATGACATATTTTACATTTTGGATAATTTTTTGATTAATTATAATTATAAATAACAATGGAATAAAAGGGAGTTGGAAAAAAATGTTACAAACATATTATAATTTTCAATGAATTTTAAAATGATTACTGGTATTATTTGATTCTGGATTTTATCCCTTAAACATTTACATATATTGGACAGGTAATTTTGTATTTATGGAAAGACATGTCTGACCCATGTATTTTTCCAATTTCAAAGAGTTACTTAAACAATTTTTAAATTTTCTTTCTTATACCTTCCTTCTTGAGATATTATTTGGATATGCCTAACTACTAGAACATGATAGTTTTTCTCTTCAAAACATGATGATTTTTTAATAACATTAAAATTATTGCGGAATGTGATTCCTTTTCCTCCCCTTTAATAATGAGTCATACCCTACATTTGATCGTCCTAAACACTACGAAACCATGAACTGCCTTGATAGGAAACCAAAATATATGACTATTTTCCATTCATACCCAAATTATTTTATACTTTTTAATAATTATTCAGTTGATCATTAGGGAGGGACTTTTGTTTTTCATTGTTCATTTCTATGAACAACCATGAACTTATGTTTGGGGCAGTTTTTCACTTGTTTATTTGCGCCAAAGGGTCCCATAGACTATTATCCATTTTATTCTTGGTGTTCCCTCTTTATTTAAAAAATGATGATATATGCACATAAATGAATATATTCATTATTATATATTATTTATGTATTATGTACTATATTTGAAAGGGAATATTGTGGTGATGATACCCATTTAGAGAGATCTTTATTGGGGATGGATTTTTCATTCAACTTTATTTTAAATATCATTCATTATTTTTTACCAATTTTGCCTCTTTTTAAAGGATATGATAATAATTTTTATCATTACCTACCAACCCTTAGCCTGAAAACCTCTTAAAGATATTGAAGTCCCTCATGATTGTTGTGATTTGACTTCTGAATTAGAGAATGATAACACTTTCAATCCTTTGGATAGAGTGCATATACTTATGACAGAGCATAACTCGGATTAAATAATATTATGTGATGAGTGTGGTATCTATTGGTGAGGTAAATCTACAAGTGGAATATTTAATTATTGAAAGTAATTATATATCGAAGAAATAGGATGAAATTTTTTAATTAAATTATATATGAGGTTTGATTAGAATATCTTTGAAAATGAATTTCTTCTTCCTTTAAAAAAATTTCTGCTATGGTTTTTGTATTTATAGGTATAATTGGTTAAATGCCTCACCATTTCAGATTATGGACTGTATTGATTTTTGTTGAGATTATTCTTGAGGACAAGAAAATGACTCTATGTCGGGGAATTTGATATACCAAATATTTTTATACTTTTACATATATCGTAATAAGCATAAAAACTTTTTTTCTGACTGAACATCATTCATTATCTGGATCAACTTCTTTATATTGGTTATAATACTTATTTTCAGGTGTTTTCCATTCAAAACTAACAAATCGGGAAACAACAAAAAAACTCAACTAAATGTCATGTACTTTTATATACATGTCATGTAATATTGTTACAACATAGATCGGGAAGATTGGATACACGCCTATGTTTCCATCCAATGCATACACATTGTGTATTACTCATATAAAAATCATGTGGCCCTTCTAGAATAGTTTGGTGGCCGATGAATGTTCATACACGATATGTAGGGGAGCGCTTCTTTCATTTTACTCCTACATACTAGGAGGCACCACGTTCAATGTCATAGACGGCATGTTAGCTCACCTACTAGAGAAGAAAATGCATTTAAAATGTGTTTACCTGGGTACATGCCATGTACTTCTTGGTACACATAACATACTACTAATGATTATTAATGTGTGGCAGGCCCTCCATGTTCCGAAGACATTCAATTTTCGTTCATTTCAAAATATTCCATGGGGGAGCAATCCAGAGTTGGCTATGAAGAGAAGTAGTTAGAGAAAGGAGATGAGATAGGAGATGAGGGAAGGTGTATCTGTGCCACCTTCGCAACGAAAATCACTCCAAATTTCTCAAGAGTATTAATTTAATTATTTTCAGTTGTTTAATTAATTACTGGTCCATGAGTAGAAATATCCATTTTTGATGTTGTTGTGTACGATTAAGTGTTGTAAACCATAAATTGTGAAATTATTAAAGTGTTGTTTATTATTATTTATATGAATTCCTTTTTTAAACTTTCTAAATATCACTAGAAATATTTTGTTGGACCTAGAATGAGATTTATAGGGATCTTATGAGGAATTTTGATTAAAAATATCCTTGACCATTGTGTGTTTCAACTGTCTCATAAAGGGATTCAATTAGTAAAATTAATAGAAATAAATTTCCAAACCAAGGAATTGGATTCTATTTATTTTAAAAAAATTCACTAGATTAAGGTGGTTCTATTACATTCTTAACCCAAAGTTGTGAATTATCATGAATAAATATAACTCATAAACAGATTCATTTAACAACATCCTTAAAAATCCATGGCCCCATGAATTCATCTCTAAATTTTCATTTAAAATATATTTCTTATTTTTTATTTATAATTCATTTAGTTTCATTATAAATTTAAATCCAATCACCATTTTATAAAACACCAAAAAATAGACTCTTAATATTCAGTAATCATCACTAAATAAATTATGAACTCTTTAAATAATACAAAATCTACTCAAATTCACTGTGGATTGACCCATTATTGGTAAAATAATTATTTGGATAATAGAATTTCTATTGTTGAAAAATAACGCTTCGGTTGGAATGATATGATTGCTCATTGTTATTTTTGAAGAAAACAATTATTATGTTTTTGTAGGTTTTCTAATTGATTAATGGATTTTATTTCTATTATATATTATGAAGAGATTTTTTCTCACAATATATGTTTAAAAAACATCAAAGGGATTATATATGTAATGAATGTTTAAAAATTATATATCTAGTTTTGGGTTATATCATAAAGTTATAAAAATCATCTTTAAAATGAAATTTCTTTGTAGGGAAAAAATAGTTGTTTTATGAATGTATCATCTTTGTAATCTAATGACATATATTATTCTCTAAAACTATAATCATGAAATGAAGTTTGGAATGCATGTGATGAAACATTTCTCGTAAATATTAGAATTTATTTGATAGTTTTATGTGGGTTGTTATTATCATTAACAAATTAATGATTTTTCAAACATGATATGTGACGATATTGTAAAACGTTTCTTCTAAGATATTATAAATTATGTTTATATTATCAAGAGATGGAATTTTATTATTTTCATATTATTTCAGGAAGATAATTTATTTATTCCTTATAATACTCTAAAATATATAATGGAAATATATTCGGATCTACGAACTGAGTGGGAACATGATTCTAATGATTGTTAAACCAGAGATTGATATTATATAACGATTTAATTATTTAATAGCATACATGGATAGTTTCTCTAAAAAATGAAATATATATTTAATTAAGACTTTAATAAAAAAATATAAATCTATGGTTGAATCTAGATAGTCGTGTTTACCCTAGGCATGATGTATGGTTGGTCTGCGCTAGGGGTCCATTTTTTGATAGTCATTGGATGTAATGTTTAATTTAAATAAATAAATTAATTATATATTTTTATTTTTAAATTAAATACATAATAAATATTTATATTTTTCATTAAAATTTTATCTATATTTCTTTATAAATAACATGGGATAATTGAGTGGATATCGGGTGACCTTTTTTAGTGAATTGAGATGGGACCATTATCTTTAATCAGAACGAGGTGGAACAAAAGATAGCAGACATAAAGAATCATCCCCATATCTGTAAGACTGATTCAAATACAATGATATATTATAAATCTTGTGCGGGATCATTGTTTTTGGTTTCCCCCCATGGATAGTCATTTTATCATGGTTACATTATTATCATCTTTTGATTTTGTGATCATCTGTTCCTCAAATGACCATCATTGATGAGTTAATTTATTTTCATTCATTTTGTACGTGATTAATGTTATGATCTCACTATGGGATTCTAGATCTATGATAATTGTATAAGAACACATGGATAATAATTATTACACCTTTATTATTGTCCATTTCCCACACTTATTCCACTTTTTTCTGGGTTTAGTTAATATGCATATAGTTCGTCAATGGTAGGGAGTGGTCAAGATAGTTGTGTGAGTGATGAATGGGATGAAAATTTATTTATTGAATAAGATATATTAAGGTACACATTTGATGATTCCCATGTATCTAGGATTTGGGAATGAGTGGTAATGACCGAAGGAGATGTACAAACATGTATGCTTCTTGAAATTGGACAAAATACGTTTTCCATCAACTAGAGGATTGAAAATTATGGATGATGGAGAATACCATTATCATGGGATTTCAAATGAAATAAATCATTATGTGAAGGTGGGATTTTGAAAACACATTATGAATATAAACATTATATAGATAACAATAACACATGGAGTGTAGTCTAGTGATCCCACCCATGTAGTACCACCAGTAATGATGCGAGGGATTTGGGTGAAGATATGGGTCAAACAACATTTGGATAGTCCCACATGTCATGTGACCCTCCATGGGTGGCCGAGTCATATGCGTAAATCACATTATAAAGACATTGTGTGGGAGGAAACATCATGTCCTCTATAAGTAAATGGGCCTATTATGGTGAACATGAATGGCCTAGTTCACATCCTAGTTCATAAAAAAACATGATGGACACAAACATGGAAATAATTAGACAATAAGGTCCTATGTGACCATGA
Organism: Viscum album; assembly: GCA_963277665.1. Taxonomy (NCBI): domain Eukaryota; kingdom Viridiplantae; phylum Streptophyta; class Magnoliopsida; order Santalales; family Viscaceae; genus Viscum; species Viscum album. The sequence goes on along the minus strand of OY728162.1, from coordinate 688,563,826 downwards.
AATTTAATGGGGGTCACATAAATACCTTATACAAAGACTTCTCTATAGATCCATTCCCATGAAAGACCACAACCATCTAGTAGAGTGAGTCCACATTCAATGAGGAGGCCATTCACATCGTATACGCCAATATTTTTTAGGGACTACAATAAATATTTTCTTCTTAATTTTGGTTTATAATGATTCCCATGAGATTATTATCTTTATTTATTTTCTTTTATAATTTTATGATGTTAATATTAGTGGATTTTGATGTATGATGTGAGATGATTTGAGAATTTAATTTCTTTATGTGAAGCATGACATTGGAATAGGTTTATAATAATCATCAAGGGGATGTTGGGGTCAGAAACACCCAGATTTGAATAGGGTTTAGGACCCCCATAATCTTTTAAATAGTCATTGTTCAACCCCTCAATTCAATAGTGAATGGGTCCTCTAGCTTCTGAGTGCTCCTCAATGAAGTATGGTGTTGGTGTTATACCACCAGAGTATCACCAACTAATTAACATGGGAATATACCCTCTACCATTTGAGTTCAACCCCCTGATGTACAATGTAATGGTTAATATATCATTTGTGTGGAATTCTCCCAATGCACTAGGTAATGTTTCCTCAACCATTTTAGTTACATCACACTAATGCACAAGGGCATGGATCCTCAACATTTTGAGTGATTCCACAAATTCACTATGGAATGGGTCCCCTATCTACTAGGTGGACCCCTTTACCTGATGCACACAGGTGTGGTTAATTTATTTGGATATTTCCCTCTTGAAATTATGGAACATTGGGTATGTGTGTGTTATCCATATAGTTAATTCATCAAACATATGAGATTTTAGGAATTAGAGATGAACTTCAGGGAGATATTGTTAGACTCATCATCCTGGGAAGGAATATGATGTGGATATTACCCTTCTATCTCATCAAGTATTATTATATTATAATATAATCAATAATTTTGTATTTCATTTCTTACATACTTTGGGTGGAGATTTCTACATATATCCGGTCTTTTATTCCCCCTTTTCCATTAATCGGATCTCCAAATGTGTATATATGTGTTCACCTCTATATGGGAATTTCTTGAAAGTGTCAAGTCTTATATAGATGGAAAATAGATCATTTATGCTTTTAGAAGAGCACAGGGATACTCGAGTTCATAGACTGCATACGGTGGTTAGTCGCGAATATTAAGAGATTGGGTCTCATAGCTATTTTCTATTCCAATTTTTTTAACGTAATGAAATCAAATATATGGGGGTGTTTATTTTTTCTATCTCATTTTTTTATTACATTGTCACACTCATTTGTATTCCCTATAGGTTATTACATGCATGGATTTTACTATATATGTTTCAATATTTTGTTATTATTCCTCTTCAATTCAATATTGTGTTGTTTTGTTTTGTGTGTACAACATCTATATGAAAATGATTCGCATTTTAGTTATGAATTCTTGATGATTTTAACCATTCCCTAGACAATGGAGGTGGGATTTGGTTTTTTGGAGGCCGATTATATCACTAGAGAGGAATGACCTTGAGCGATAGGTCCTTACAGTGTGGTATAAGAGGTTATACATTCTCTGGTACATTATTTGATATTTTCCCATTAAGAGGATTTGTTTTTGACATATAGAAATGGTGTCAAGTGTCTTCCGAGAGACCTTTAATCCAAGGATAACCGTGTTGTGGAGGTGGTCAACTTAACCCTTCTCCATGACATTGATTACCTTATTATCATCTTGGAATACAGATACATTGTTTCTAGAAAGCATTAATACATGCATCATATACGATTGATTCATTTGACTATTCTAATTGAGTTAGAACCTTGCATATATATGTTGTCAAATGACCATGGTACTTCTTAATAACTATCATTTTTCCTTTACGAAGATAACCATCCAAGAAATAGATTCAGTTTTGTAATGATGATCTTGTGAGTGAAAAGGCCTCATTCTTGGGGATATCTTACGAGATCATTCCAATTTAATGGGATGTAGAAACATCCCATACTATTTAGAAGTATATATTTACCAGTGGCGTAGGCTAGGGATTAGCATAAAATTTGGGAACTCCATGAGTTCCATCACCATAGGTCACTATGCATCTATGGTGAACCTGATCCATAGGAATAAAAGGATTGGATTCAATCAGTTATCTAAGTATTCATACACGTATAAACCTAGAATGATCATACAGTTTCTAGGTTTCTAGTCTTTCAATGATTAAGTTGAGTAATAGTGAATTTTTTACACATTGACGCATGATGAATTGGAATATCATAGTTTGACTTAATGTAGTTGTTTGTTGAGGAGTTCTACCACTCATTATTATAATTATTAATGATTTTGGTGATTTGTAACTGTAATTGGACTGTATAGAAATAAATGAGTATGTTGTGAGGTTCACTGAACATACATTATATCCCATATAAATGGTTGTGGATGGTTTTTTACATGTGATTTAGTTTGAGATGGATCTCCATTGATAAATGCATGCCAATGTGGTACCCATGATCATTCACATATATGATGGAGTTCTAGAATGGGTGATTATTAAGGATATATACTTATCTAAGGTACCCCATATTGTTGGAAATGTAAGTGGTAGTCACGGGGAATATTCATCTATAGAAGAAAGCAGTCACCAAATGGATGGGTTTTGACATAGGATACCATCAAAGAGATAGTGTAGACATGAGGTCATATGGCATAGAGACCACACCAAGGAAAATGGTAGATCAGAAAGGGGATATGTTTTTCATGTTAACGGTGTGGTCACAATGCATGTAATTTCCCAACAATATATATAGAGGATTGATGAAATACATGGGATAAATTTCCATGGTAGAGGTAGAAATATGATTAGGAATATCCCATATAAGGCTAGGGTATCCCCCTAGGAGGCTAAGCTATGAAAGGAGCATGTGTAGCTATGGAGGGAGGATTTTTTGTTGGTGGAGGAAATTGTTATCCACATACACCACCACCACCACCAATTTCTCTTGGAGGCCCATACCATGCTCAAATAACTACCAGTTGGTTTCGGGGTAATATTATAGCTATGGAGGATCATGACTGCAATATACATGGGATGATTAGAGGTTTGATATGTATTAATGACACTCTTGATTAAATTCTATTAAATGTAGGTGTGAATCCTTCATTCAGGACCCCAATCTGGGTGCATGATATATAGATATTAGTTGAGACATTATCACAAAAGCAATGTCCAAATGATCTTCTAGGGGAAAAATATTTCATATCACATTTCTGTTGGTAGTGTGAGTTGTCACATTTTGAAGAATTTTTTTCATGGGTACTCTTGGTTATTTCTATGATACCTTATAAAATCTCTTTGGGTGTGGAATAGTTTCCCTTGGTCTGAGTCTATATTGATGTTCACTGTAGATGATTCATATACCATTTGACAGATGGTATGAGATTCCCCTTTGTGGGTGAGAGATATATCAAGGAAGAGTGAGTTGGTCTTTCAAGATGAATTTTGTATGCCATCCCTCATATTTTAGGGTATTTATCCCTAATAACAACATGATATTAAGGTATATAGGTACTTTAATTCAGGTAGGATTATATGTATTTCTTCTCTAATGATGTTATGTGACTACCTTTGATTTGGGTGATGGTATTCTCCATTAATTTTCACCCTGATATAGCACCAAAATACTATGATCCATATCATATGGTCTCTACCGAGATCTGGGATCCAAGGGTGTAATTGGAGGACCATCAAGAGAATGGAACTATCAGAACTAGTGAGCCCCCCCCCCCCCCCCCCGTGAAGCTACAATTTCTTTCATGAAGAAGAATAATGAGATATTGAGGATTTTTTATTACTATTATCAAATAAACAAAGCCAAAATAACTACAATTACTCATTTATGGGGATTGATGACCTATTTTATTTATTATGAGACATGAAATTTTTCATTAACATTGATATGAGGTCACTCTATCACTTGGTGAGTTATTTTAACACTGATTTTATGAATCTATCAATCAAATGTTGTTACATAAACTATGAGTTCACAGTGATTCCTTTCAGTGCGATTAATTCACCTTCTATGTTTATGGATTTGATTAAATGGATCTTCTATACAAACAGTGATTGAATTTTTATCATCATTGGAGAAATACTAATTTACTCGATGTCATAGGAGGGTGAAGAGCACTTTAGGTTTATCCTAAATATACTACGTGAGAACCATATTTATGGTAATCTAAAGAAGTTAATGTTTTGGATCCCTGAGATTTAATTTCTAGAGAATTTAGTTTCTTAATAAGGATTAGTTGTTGTCCTAGTGAGGATAGATGAAATTATTTCTTGGGAGCCACCTAAGAACATGTCATAGGTGTTTAGTTTTCTTGGATTTTAAGGGTACTAAATGACGTTCACTGATGTCTTATCTTGGATTTCAGATACTATTACCACCATGACATTAAAAGGGAGGTCATTTATCTGAACCATGAATATCTAGAGAGCTATTGAAGAGTTTATACTGAGGGTGACTAGTGATCTTTTTTTGAGACTATTAGAGGAGGGAGTGATCTATTCATTTTATTTTGATTCCTCCAGAGTAGTATTATATATTATTTTATTTTATTTTATGAATTTATCCCTATTTCATTTTTCTATTTTAAGCCCCATTAGTATTACTATTCACGTCATGACCTAGATTTGATCATGATAGTTTTCTATTTGAGGATGTTCATGATCTATCTTGAGGAGGATGACTTTTTTGTTTACATAGACCATTATTGTCTTAGGTATGTATTTAAAAAGAGAGATATGAACCTAATATAAAATACTAGATTGTTGTTTTTATTGGACTATGAGTTTGAGATATTCTATACTATTGGGAAGGTAAATTTAGTTGAGTTTACAGGTTTTCAGGAATTCTTGTTTTATTCTGGTGGACAATGCATCTGAGTTATTGGTCTCTTTACTCAAATATACAGTTGATGTTAGGGGTAAATATTACATTTAGTCAATGGTGTTTACCCCCGCACTCCCCTAGTGTGTCTGTGAGTCTCATTTTGGAGACACAGACTGTGAGGTCCTCAAAAAAATGATATAATTAATAGATTTATTAGATAGATTATATGAAGGAGGGAATCATGTCATCTTTTTTTAGGGACATATAATGGTTTTAGATATGTTTTGAGATCTGGGGATGAGTGATTTTTATTAATCGCTACTGGATATAAATCTCAATCATGGCATGGTGTATAGAGACCTTTAATGGACATTTTTTTGCGACGGAAAAATTAAAATAATGGACATTGTTTTCATTTAATGTCTCACATTTTAGATAAGTAGGAATAAGAAGGAGGTTCTTGGAGTTTTTTAGTCTATTGATAATATGTATTGGGAATTGGATGACATATCCAAGGTATTTTAGATCAAGATTCCATGAGAAGTGAGAGAACAGGATTCAATCATATTAATAGTTAAAAAACATACCAATCTGGCATTATTCTTCACAATCAGTGAATAATGTTCAGTGGAGTGTTTAGTGTGGTTTTAGTGGTGGGTGGTTATCCACCAAAATTCGGTTCCTTTGTCCATTTTCATTGACTATGATTCATGATTCATGTAATGGTTTTGGATATTCCTACAATAGGAAATCACAAAAAATATATATGATCAGAACATATTTTCACCCAAAGATGACCCAAAATATAGAGAATGTTATACATATTTTATTGAATAAATTGATGGATTTATTTTTATAAATATTCTATAGAAGTGAGGATTACTTACCTTTGGTGGAGTATACATATAAGAATATTTACCACTATATAATTTTCTAGGAACCTTTCATGACCTACTTTGAGATAAAATACATTTCACTAGAATTCTAGACTAATATCTGTCAGGAAAATATTGTTCAGCCTAAGATGGTTAGGCAGCTAATGGTTGATCTATTGGTGATCCATGAATGAATGATGAAAACCCACAGTAGTAGAAAATAAAAAAACTGTGTAGGATAATTTAGATTATGCAAGGATAACATATCATCCATAGAGTCTTCCAGAATAAGGATTTCAATGATTTTTCTATGGATTCATGTTATCCATGAGGTTCATCAGACCTTTTGATATCCATTGGTGGGTTTCCAAGGCTTCATATCAAGAATCCCTGCCACCCAGTTGTACTGGGAGAAATATTAATTATATTTTTCATGGTTGATGAGGTATGTGCATGATCCTGAATGATATATTGACATGGTAGAACAAGACAATGAGGATAGAGACCACATTGTGGGGAATCCACTGGTAGTCATGGATTAGTTGGATATATTCTTATGATTATGTATTGTTCCCATGGTTCTTGAGATATGGAAGCTTGTGAGTTGGTAGGAATGCTCTTAGAAGTTAGATAGTGAGTTACGAGCACTGTATCCCAATCTTTTTATATATTTTGTATATTTCAGTGATTAAATTCGTTGGAGGAGAGAATAATTTAGAGACATTATTTTTTCTTTTTAGTAATTTGAAATATATCATTGATATATTTTAAAATCCATGCAATGAGACAACATGATCTACTAAGAACCAATGATTCTATCATTGTTATTATAAAAATAAAAAATATTCTAATACCAAACACATGTAGTTTTTTGATAAATAATTAATTATCTTTCCAAAAGAGTTTCAAATCAAAAATATGATACCATGGTTGAATACAGAGCACAGGGTTTCACCTAGGCGTGACCTACAGTTAGCCGATATCTGGTATCTGGTTGAGTTTGCTATTGGAGGGTGTGTTTAATTAAAATATATAAATGATATAATTTACTATGTGAACTACTAAAATAAAATTTTCATAAACCATTATAAAATTTCCCTAGGTTTATCTACATAAACACTAAGTGAATTGATTGGGGAACTGATGATCTTCATTGATGAATCAGGATTGAGTGACGAATGCTGATCAAATGATTGTTGAATGATGGGAGTGAACATAGTGGATCATCCTCATCGATGATAAATGAATTATTCCTAAAAGGATCCAAGATTGGGTTATATCTCATCAAATTTGGGTTTCCACCTTTTATTAAATGTTTGAGCATGGATATTTTCTTGTCAACTTTTGATTCTATGATCTCAAGTCCTTCTTATTATCCCCATAGAACAATTAAATTTTTTTAATTCATTTTATTAATGATTTATTCCATGATCCCAACATTTTATTCTAGATCTATAATATTTTCCTCATATTTAATTTACAATGTTAATTACAATGTTGTTATTATACATTTCCCCACCTTTTCATATTGATATTCTTCATTGGACAATGGGGACATGGTTTGACATTGTCGAGGTGTGTTCGAGAATGATTGAACTCACTGAGGTAATAGGGTAGTGTGAATGAAAAATAGGACGGCGACTTATAGATGAATCATTCTAAATTGTTTTATATTGGTGATGATTAACTTGGATATAGGATATTTGACAGAGTAGTAGATACCAGAGGAGTTGTACACACATGCGACCTTCATGTGATTCAGTGGAATCCATTTTACCTCCACAAAAGGATGAGAAATTATTCTTAGATGGAACAACAACTATTTTCAGGTGAAATTTTTAGAAAACATGGTGGGAATGATAGATTTGTTGAATTCATAAAGAAATGGTATATTCTTCACAACACACAACTAAGTAGTGTGTATTATGATTAAAACACACTATGTAGTACCCTTGGGATGTGGTGGTAGTGTTTCAAGACGATATATGGTTTGATCATCATATGGATGGTCCCACATGCCATGTGATCCTTCCCACCTGATGGATCAATATTTATGAAGCATGCTGTAAAGAACCCATGTAGGATGACACACCATTTTCTTTGTGATAACTTGATCATAGTCTAGTATCTAGGAATGATTGGGTACATTGAACAACCTAAAGGAAAAATGTACAAATAGAAGCAAATGATTTGGCCTCAATTGGATGAGACATTCTATTTAGACTGTGTATGTTCCATTTATGGTGAAATTTTCTCTGAGCCATGTGTATGGGAGAATAGTACCATGCAACGGAGTGGGACCACACACATTGTGGACACCATACACTCGATGTACCCTCTTTCTATAGAAACTTTTACCTCACAATTATCCTTCATTTTGACATGTATTTTTTATGCTGGAATCCTATCCTATGTTTTTTTACATATAACATGATTATGTTATAATTTTTTATATTTTAGATATAATGAGATATGTTCTATGTGTGATGTTTCTATATCCAATGCTTGATAATAGAATTTATCGGACATGATCAGGAAAGAGAGGTTGGGGATGGATACCCTTTCTACACATGGTTGTGGGTCCCCCAAACTCCATGAATTGGTTTTAGTGTCACCCCCCCCGTATAATACACCAGGGCATATATCTTCTATGTTTTTAGGGAACCCCATAACATACTAGAGTGTGGATCCATTACCTTCTGAGCAGGACACCCCTGACTAACAAGGGTGTGGTTCATAAACCTTTTTATTAACCCCCCCCCCCTCTAAAGTACTAGGGAATGGGTCCTCTATGTTTTGAGTGGAACCCCATAATGTACTTGGGTGTGGGTCCATTACCTTATGGGTGTAACACCCCTAATTTACTAGGGTGTGGTCCCTAAACATTTTATTAACCCCCCCCCCCCGCAAACACAAAAATAAACAGGAATGGGTTGCAAAACATTTGAGGGAACCCACCTAAAAGACAAGGGTGTGGGTCCACTACCTAGTAAGTGGACCCCCCCCCCCCCCCACACACACACACACGTGCAATAGTGTGTGGTTCAACTATCTTTTTGAGTTGAATGCACCTTATGTGCTACTATGTGGGTCACTTATCTATTGAATTGCCCTCCCAATGAACTAGGTTGTGGCTTCTCTACATGGTTATTATGCCCCCTCTAATGTAAGAATAGTGGTGAGGTGTGGGTCATCCACATGTTTACTTCTTCAGACAATTGAGATGATGGGCATCAGAAAGAGACATTATAGTGCTATTGAATGACTTTTACAATTGTTCTAGGAAATGAGATAAATATTCCCATCTCATTCCTTCTAGGTTTTATATATGATAATATATTTCTATTTTGTTGGGTTTCATTCCCCACTAACATTTGGTTGAGATGGATAATTTTATGATGTGTAATATTTCTCCATCTTCCATTTTCAGGGTGTCCTACTAGGAATGTATATAGTCACCCCATATGATATTTTATCATAAATAACATTTATTATGTATATGTGGTATATATAGCTGGTTATTTTCTAGGATCATACAAATACTATGGTTCTTAGACCATGTATGGTGGCAAGGCTTGGAGATCCGGATTTGAACACTCTCTATTATTTTAAGTTATTATTGTTTCTAGGTTTGGTTAAATTTTTTTGGATGAGGATGTAGGTTTCCTTTTTCATTTTAGATTACATTTTCACACTCATTTTTTTTAGAGGTTATAACTCTCATGGTTTTTACTCTAAATATTACTATATTTTATTATTATTCCTATATAGTTCTACGTGGGAATGATTGGGGGTGTGTGTATAGGTACATTAGTAAATGGATTTTCATTCTAGTTATTCCTTCTCAATTATTGTATCCAACCCCCCAAAATATTGAGGTAAGTGAAGGGTTATGGTAGAATAGTATTTAGATGGCTAAGACGTCCATTTTGGTTCATGACAGTACACATTATCTTATATATGTCTGTTGATCGTTATTGCTTTTCACAATGGAAATTGCGAAGTTTATGGAGCATGGAATCAGATGGATGATATAAATCTAAACCAATAACTTGGAATTGTTGGAATTTTACCATAGGAGATTATAAAATCAACAACTCAGTTGATGTATTCTACTATTAGAGGAACCAATACAATAAATAAATTAAATTCAGAAATGAATAATGTGTGGATTGTTGATTATTTAATGATGTACAACCTTATTTCTACTGGAGGACACTCAGTCCTAGAAGAACATGAAGGACATATTTCTTCTTTGGATCAGATATTTAAAGAACATTTTTCTTTATAAGATAAAAATGAATACCTTTATTTGTATTTTTATAATATTAACTATGAAAAATAGTTGTCTTTATTAAGGAACACTGTTAAAAAATAATAAATTTTCCAAATTTTATCAAGGATATTTAATGATATCTTCTTTAAAATGAATTTTTGTAAAGTTATTTAACATATAATATAAAATTATTTGATGTGATGAAGAATCATGTGGATGAATTCATGACACAAATGAATAAAATATTAATATATTGGTAAGGTATTCACCAAAATTTCATTTAAAACCATGATAAAAAATTGGTCAATTTTACTCAATATTTTCTATAGAATTTTGAAGCTATCCACAAATTTTAGAGTTCAAGTGTTAAGGGAAAATTTTTTGGTTTGTGGAAGATGTAGAGATGTATATTTTTGACATTGACCAAAATATGTATTATAAGTGATCTAATTGAGAGGAAATAAATAAAAATTTATAAAAAATTGAAACCTTGAAAATTCAATTACATTAAGGTGATAAGTGTGGTAAGTAAATCCAAGGAAATGTCTTTTTAGGTTTGGGACATAGTATATATGTGTTGTTTGGGAAAATATTGATCCTTAATATAAATAAATTATAAATGTTAATGGTTATAATGGTATTAAAAACTATGAAATTAGATTTTTTAAGTATAATTACATGGTTCATTTTGTGAATATGTGTCCAAATAATGGCATGATGTAGAGAGATCACCAAAACCATAAGTAAAAGGGTGTGACAATAAATTTTTTAAGGGTCTTAAAATGATGTGGTGATCGGTACAATAATGTTTTACTCAATATATTACATTATCTTGTTTATTTGGGTTTTATATATTAATTTATTTCTAAAAAATGTGTCCGTAAAATATAACTATAACCCAAAAACGTTGAGATAATCCGTTTTGTAAAAGCCCATAGTGGGAGATTTAAGGAAAAAAATATATATTGGAGCCTTTCTGTTATCATATATGGAATGGTTATTCGTTAATAACATATTATATTACCCTTAGATGGGTTTGATGTCATTTTATATATGGACTGGTAATTATTTTATCATGCTAGTATAGTTTGAATAGTAAAAGAAATGATATTCAATCCTCGAAGTGGGTTTATTATTTTATATATGAATTAAAACACACAATTGAAAAATATCATGAATATGAGAAACTATAACACTCTAGTGTTTTATGATGTATTTATTTATAAATAAAATTCATCTGATATCGTACTTTACCCAAAACACATTGTTTAAAGAAACTATAATATATTATTACGATATTAATATTTAGTGTGTAATGCGTCATATAGTTTTTGGATTAGTGGGATTAAAAAAATTCAAACTATATTTTGAAAGTATATTTTTTTATAAATGTATAATATGAAACCATTTGTTATCAATTGGTCTAATATTAAAATAAATGCATTCAAATTTAATTTAATTTAATTATTTTTATACATCCAATGTTTTTTTAACATATGAAATTAAATACATATCTATTGATGAATGATTTTAATAAAAATTTTAAATTTTAATTTCAATTAATTGTTTTAATATTCATTATATTGTTTATAATAGGTATATAAGTGGAATAAAATTATATTTTATGATAAAAAAAGTATTTTTTCTAATTATGGTTTCCATTTCATTTGGAAAAATTATTTTAAGATTAAATTATTCTTAATATTGAACATGAAACCTGAACAATAAATTTAATTTTTAGAATCTAAATAATCAATGTAACATAATATGGTCAACATTGTTGTTGGTAACTATGAATTATAACCATGCTAAAAATTTGTCACCAACGTAAAGAGGTAAAATATGATTAAAACTATAGAGTATGACATTAAAATAACCCAAAAAATTCTATTATATAATAAAATGATTTTTCAAATAAATAATGTATTCAATTTAGTGAATTTATTTTAAATCATTTTTTTTGAAATTTGGGATTGAAACATGTATTTTGTAAAGATAATGTATATATTTTTCGAATGGAAACCCATTTTTAGTTATTTTAATTTGATCGGATGGATGAAAGATTATATTAAATTATTTTATTCTCTAAAATATTAAAAAAATAATTTTTCCATTATTTAAAAAAAATATCTTTGAAACCAACATAATAAATGATTCTTAGGTGCAATGTTTTTACTCATAAATTGGTTATTTTCCAATAATTAATTGTTCCGGCATTTTTTTTATTATATTAAAAGTAATTTTGGCCTCCGATAGATATGAAATCAGATAATATTGATTAAAAATTTGGAATCATAATTTCTATATTATTTATATGTCCAATTATATTTTTGGACATATAATTATGTTGTCATGGAAAACAATTAAGTTATCGAGGAAAAGGTAAAATTGAATTTTATGTTTATTAACAATGAGAAAAGGATTATAATGTGTAAAAAACCTATGTAAATGTGGTTTTTTTATATCACATCAAATATTTTCTAAATTTTTTGGGTTCCATGGTTCCACATAAAATTAGTATGATGTATACCATATTTAGTCTTTTACATACTTCTTTGTGTGTTGTTTACCTCTTTTATAAAAAGGAAACACCTCAAATTATATTATTCACTAAGATTATGAATTTGATCATTTTAAATACCTTCCATCATAGAATCCAATGTCATTTACTCATGTCAATGATATTTTAGAATATCGGTAATACAATCAATTAAATGCCAATGTAGTAAGCCCGATGAATTTTCTCAAGTTAATGGTATAACCCTTGAATGTGTACAGTCAATTTCTTTTTTTCTACAACCTATTATAATTAGTTTTTAACAATTATAATATAATAATTTTAGTATCTTGAATTTAATTAATTTTTATTATGGTGATGTAACAACCTTTATACACCTCCTTTCAATTATATGGGAACGAAAACATCGCTTGTGTGTACATGTGAACTTCCACCTCTAAGAAGCATTGCATTTTATTTTATAACAATGCTTAACATTTTATCTTAATAATGATGTAATTACTGAATATATATTATATTTATGTTATTATTATAGTTATCCAACCATGAAATTTTTTTACTTTTCATTTCCTCCATCTACTAATAATTCAAAACATCAATCGTGCTTATGTATGGACTATCATACATTTGATGTTTTGTAATTCATTTTTCATTGTTGATTCATACAAATTATTATTAATGTATATATAAGGAATTAATATTAAAAAATCAATATTGAGATTCTGGATATGATTAAACTATAACCAATGTGAAAATATTGGAATAATCTAACCAAAAAAATCATGGAAAATAATGGGTTTTCACTGGAATGTATATTTTATAAAAAAAATTTAAAATTTTATAATTTAAAATTATAATGGAATGATAAAAATTTTTATATTCAGGAATATGGTTATATATTATTTTCATAATAAATCTATATTTATTATTATGGATTTTTGAATGTGTATGGAACAAGATAACTTCATTGAGGATTGGTGGAGGAGGGCATTTTGCATCCATCTCTTCTATAAAGGAGACTTCTTCAAGGCTTGGATGAGGGAATTTAGAAGATACATGAAATGTATATATTATTTGTCATCTATTTCTGGGGACATCCACTTCTAAAAAGAATCAGGTCCTATAACTGGGTGGGTGTTCCTGTTGGGTCTCCCATTATTGTTCCAGAAGCCTACGATTCTTCAATCGGTTGGCAATGCCTTGTGTTTATTCCATTGCATGGATGACAGTACAAAGTGAATAAAGGTTTTGTATCGTGCCCTCAATTTTGTGTTGACTTGGATCTAATGAAGGATATTTCTTTTCAAATTCTCCTCAGTGATGATGAATGTTTATCGTCCTGGCAACAGATCCTTTTACAACAATTTACCATGTTCTATGTGGGATACCGTATTCAAGGAAATTCAGTAGATTTCAGCAAATGAATGAGAGTGGTGTCCCTTTCTCTGGTTATGGAAGTCAATCAAAAACTCATTTATGTGGCCCCAACTACCTCATTGATGGCCCTATAACCACCCAGAGTAATAGTGTTGGGACTACCACAGAGTGATGAGCCCTCTCTACGCAGTATTTGTTCATTGTTTAGCAGAGTTGGGAGTTTAAAATTTTGAAATTGAGGATCAAGTACTAGGAAAAACCAATTCTTCCATATTTGTGGTTCCTTCATTAGAGCCTTTCATGTCACATTCATTGATCTGAAACCTCCCAATTTGATCAGTATTTGATCGGTAAATGACAGATATTCTACTGTCCTACATAGCCAGTATTTCATTGTAACATCTCATTCAATTTCCAATATCTTATAGTTAGGTTTTATTGGATACTAAAGGTATATATATCCAGGACTACATTCATTTTTTCAGACTATAGCCCTTTGTAATTTGGCACTGAATGTATCAATAGCACTAGGGTGTTAGAGGATGTGTGTGAGGCCATCATTGGGCATCAAATATCTTTCCAATGGGGGATTTTGGTACTCTCAATCAAGAGAATGGTAAATCCCAATATCATATCAATATATCATAATCCTTCAATAGTTCTAATGTGTTTGGGAAGAAAAAGGAGTCATCAGGATGATCATTTGTTGTGAAGCCAGATGATGGTAATGTTGCTCTTCCAAGGGAAATCTATCAGGGTAGTGCAAAAATTATGTGTGCCTCAGAAAATAGTTCTTCCTACATTTATTAAAAGAGGTATCATGTATGGATTTAGGATGAAAGGAATTTAATAAAAATATTTAATGACATAGATCCTCATATGGAATGTCTAGGGATTGGGCGCCTAAGTGTAGAATGGATTCATACAGAGTGAGTTATCAAATATTCAAGAATGGATTTTTGTTTTGTTGGACCATAAAAATAAATAGGAGCATTTTTTTCTATTTCTAATGAACTAGTTTTTCATGATTGCTAGAATGAAAAAAAAAACACTCATATCATGATATTTTGGAAAATAACAGTTTCTCTGGAGTTTAAATAGGATTTGAATTAGCATATATCATCTAGAATCATTATGGGTAGCTACGAAGATCTCATCTCCATCATGTATGCAAGGTTAAAGGTCATAGAAAAAAACGGAATTGTGGAAACACATAACAGCATTTCAATAGTTGGCTAGTCCTTATTTTATCGGTGAGGATTTCAACATAATAATTGAGGAATCAGAAAAATGTAGAGGATCTACTTTCTCCTAAAAAATTAAATACATTAGGTGATTCATAGATGAAAATGGTATTTTGTATTTGAGATTCTTGGTAGTGGTTTCAAATAGTTCAATAACAGAAAAATTAGTATCATAATTTGGATCTGGTTAGACTGGTGCCTCAAAAAATATCTAATTCATAGATACATTTAACTATGTAGTTTTCATCCACATCACAAGATTTTTATCGTACTATTAACACTTTTAAGTTTAGATGAATAATGAGGATAGAAGAGTCACAAATTTTTTATATTCATGGAACTATGTCTAGGAGGGATTTTCTCAAATGGTAAATGAATCTTTGTGGAAGGAAGATTCGACCCCTCCTTGGGACAACTTATCTCAAAACATACAAAGACATAATAAATACATGACTGGCTTGATGGATATCCTATATATCTATGAGAGAACCGTAGAGGACATCAAATTCTATATCAATAGGTTAGAGGAGGATCTAAAATAAATACATAATGATAAAACTTTTTTGAACTAGTTAGATAAAACAAAATCCATATATGTTAGGATTATGTAAATAGAATGGATATCGGTGGAAAATCATGAGCCCTTTGTATCAAGGATATTGGTCACAAAATGTCTTTATGCCCATGGTGTGTAGGGATGAGGAAGGTGGTCAAGAAGATTAAAAAAAATTTGATGAAGGATTATACTCAATAGATATCGAAGTGGATGAAAAAAAAGATCTTAAACCCTTTCTGGAGAAACTAGTAGGTAACATGATTCATGAAAATGGGATCCCAATACAATCTAAAATAGAATAAAACATTCTGAATTTAATTTTTTGTTTGTTGGATTACTCTGAAAATGATATATTTGAGGCTATCCTAGATGAGGGATGGATAAAGTAGGTGGTATGTAGCTTGATCCCAGAATGTGATCCCTATCTAGATGACATTATTGTTCTTTCAATGTGGAATCTTGGTATACCATAATGTCTAAGATGGTAAACATGGTTCATATCATTATTATAAAAGGAAATATAAAATGATTTGGGTTAACATCCAATGAATAAGTATGTCAGTGACTATATCCAAATTATAGAATTTTACGGAATATGGAGCGTGTTAGGAATCAAAAACGTGAAGAGTAATCTATCCATTTAAAACATGCCCCCTAGCAGTGCCAAAACCTTTATAAAATAGAAGTTGGAAATGAAAATATACCCTTACCCATAGTGTATCTCAGATTCCCATTATCATATGAAAGCACAAAGAATATACTTTTGGAATACATCATTAACTGGATAATGGTAAACATATGAAAATTGAAGAACATGCTCTTATCATTTTGAGGGTGATAAATGCTGATAAATTGTGTTCTAAATTCAATTATCATGCACGATATATACATTCTCAAATCATAGAAATGATAATAGAAGAGATTGAATTTACATTGATGACATTTATCTAGAATTCTAATCAGTTTTTGAAATTCCACTTGGCGCCAAGGAAGATAATGACTGGACCTATTATAGAAGGTTGTATATACCTAAGGAGTGTGTTTGAGACATTGATGGAAATTAAGGAATGTATGTATATGGAAATCAATAATGGGATGTCAATTTGGGATAAATTTATGAGGTAAATTTGAAGATAATAGTGTATGAAAATGTCAAATCAATTTGGGAGAATGACATATGAGGAAAATCATGCGACTAGTATTTTTGAGATAATTAATGAATACGTTTAATGAGTGGTGGTAATATGATACATTACGTTGTAGAGAGACAAATAGGGGAATAATATGTTATTTTTTCTATGATACCTTACACCATATATTACATTAAGAGAATAAATCTATTTAACATAATTTATAAGCTCAACTATATATATGCACCTGAATGTAAACATTGTATAATCTAGTTAATTTCAACTAGAAATCATATTAATACATTCCCAAATGTATTTAAAATTTATAGTTTTACTGAATTATGGCATATATCATACATGTCAACCAACAAGATTACAAATTGTGTACTACTAATATTGTATCCATTTCTTCCAAAATAATTTTTTTATACATCCATGAATTCATTTATGGAGAAATATTCCGAATATTCATCTTTCCATCTTATTTACTCATACCCCTACTTAAAACCTGTGAAAAATTAGAACATTGGATGAGAAAAAAAATATTAGTAAGGGAAATAAAAATTAAGATAGAAACAATTAGACCATAAATAATTATAAATATATAAAATCATTTTCCATAATATATACATGTCATCTATGAAATATCATACAGTTTCTTTTTGAAAACCACATATTTCCATAAAACATAGAAAGAATAAGTATAATCATAAAGGTAACTACGATAATTACATAATAAATATTGTAACTTTAATGGATACCTTATTATTGGAATTCCTCAGGGCTACCTTATGAAGTTACCCTCATGGCTACCAGATGGTGTAAAGAACGCAGTTACACTTGGAATAACCATATTGTAAACCTTGAACAAAAACACAAAAAATTATTTGTGGGAGATAATTTTCTCAACCATAATTTTAATCCGACACAAGAACAGGAATATAATCATAAAAAAATAATATTTGCATCATAAAACACTCCTTTTTAATTATTTAAAAATATAAATTTGAAAGAAGGTTTTTAATATACATTCCATTAACTTGGGTTAGTCTTACTTAAAATGTGATAATAACACTCGAATAATGGTTTAAAGAGTGATTTTATAATATTAAAGAACATTAATTATATTTAGTACACACTCTATGATTTTTTGTAACATCTTTACTCCAGTGTATTTATAATATCTGGTTATTTCCATGGTTTTCAGGTGAATTTATTTTAGGGCTTCCATGGTCGGTTCATAATAGATTTTCATTAGAATGGAAGAAAAACTATAGATGTAGAATGAAATTGTGTTAATATGTTTCCATAATTTTAAATGATACCAAATGTCATTTTTATCTATGATATTACGATGATTCATTTGATAAAATGTCAATTAAAATGATTTAATATATATTGGTAGTTTTTAACAACCATCACAGACTCATATAATTTTAATTAATATCATGTTTAAATATTTTCTACGGAAGATTATATAACTTATGATTTTTATAATAAAATTATATTTGACCATAATATTTATTTTATGACTATCCATGAAGTTAGTGATGGAAAATGAAAGAGTATCATCTATGATGGTGTTGAATCGACACATCATAGACAATGTTCTCATTATAAGAATAAAAGTGAGAGGATAAGGAGTTTGAAAATGACGTTTTCCCTAAACATGATAACATTAAATATTTATATTATAATAGAGTTTTATCCATAGGGATAATGGTATGTGAAGTTATAATAAGAAAATAAAATAAATTTAAAGGAAAATAAATGAAAAATAAAGAGGATTTTACCTGTTGAATTCTTCTCCGTGAGAACCTCATTAATCCACTTGAATCATCCATTTTTATAGGACTATAAGTTCTTGGAAATGTGGAAGAGTATTGGAAAGGGAATTGGGTTGATATTAAATTGTCTACAAGGCATTGATTTGTGATGAGGGAGATGGTGAGGGGTGATATTTAAAGTTGAGAAAAATGATTTTCTTGATTATTTTTTTCATTAGATTAAATGTTTAGATCTTGAATATGAAATGATTGAGCATTTTCACTATATATGTTAAAATAATAATGTATATTTATATATTATATACTCACATAATCCATAAACCATTTATGACTCAATAAATCATTTATTTGTTAAATACCTTAAATTACTGCAATTTACTATTTTCAAAAATCTCATCTATTTTAGAAAAATCCCCAAAATTCCCCCAAACCATTTATCAATGTTTATAATTAAAAAATAAAATTCATTTAATGAAATTAGTATTTTAAACATTTGAAATTTATTTTATAAATAAAATCATAATTATTTTAAAAAATACAAATTTTAAAATAATAATCGATTTTATAAAACACTGAAAAATTAGTTAAGGTATCATATAATAATCAAACAATCATAAGAAAAAAGAATAGTTTATGAATATAATTTAGGAAGAAAAATTTTTAATTTAAATTATTATATTAATTTAAAAATTAAAAATAATAATTTATTTGTTACAAAATACCAACACTTAATTTATGATTTTCTAAAAATTAATTTTCTTAAGACAAGATATAAATATATCATATTTTCACTTAAAAGAAAGAAAAAGATTATATATACTATCATATATTACATTACCATTCTCCTTGTATTGAATCCTTAATTTCTATAAATACCACATATTTCATTATACATTTATAATGAATTATATTATTGAATTTTATAATGATAATTAATTATATCACCTGAAACTCGGTTGTTACTTTCCCCCCACCTTCTTGAAATTACATCCTATAAATTTTTAGTTAGGTTTAAAATAAGTGGGGATATTATTCCCACAAATAATTTCCTATTGTCATTTTTCTTCTTCAACCATGTCGTTTCTCCAAAAAACCATAATATAGTGAATTAACTTAATATGAAATATTTTCTCTCTTCGATCAAGAATTATAACATGTTTCCATACATAAGAAAGTTTCTCCTCCTGCTAAAGTTATTTTATGATGAAAACATGAGATGAACCGAACACAAAAATTCTCAATATAGAATCATGAAAAACATTTTTTATTTGAGATAAACTCAGAGGAAGTACTATTTACTTGGAAACAGGTCCAACGTTATCAAATATTTGAAAAGGTCTAATAAACAATGTACCTAAAATTTCATTCTATCCAAAACACATATAATTTTTTGAATGACTGATTTTAAGGAAAAAATTATTGTATACCTTGTATGATATGGCTTTCCTTCTGTTATCTGCATTACATTTTTTATGATCTGAGTTTTCCTCATGCGTTTCTAGATCATCTTCACTTTATCAGCCTCTTCCTAAATAAATTATAGGCCAACAAACACCATTTCCCTAATTTCATCCAAAAATGTTAGAGTTTGACGTTTCATTCCATATATTACCTAAATATTTTACATATTCATATTCAAATGAAAACATTTATTATAATAATAATACTCTGATTAATGTTCTTGACCCCAACATCCCTTTCAATCTATTGAAAAAGAACGTAACATGTCATCCAATGTCTGAACTGTTCAATTGGCCTAGCTTTACTATTGATGATGGAAAGATGTGATAAAATTTAATTCAGTTCCAAACAGCCTTTGAAGGCCATTAAAAAGATATAATTGATCCTAAGATCATTTTAAAATATAATAAATAAAGGGACTCCATGAAACATGATAATATCATTGAGGTATAGTTGAGAAATCTGATATAGAGAAAGAGTATCTCGAATTGAAAGTACATTTTCATATTTTTTTTTTCAATCAATAATAACACAAATGACATTTCTACCTTGAGAGGTCTTTTTTATTCCCACCACTAAGTCCATGTATATTTTTTATTCTTTCAAATCAGGTATTAGAAAAGTATAAAGCATATCCTTTGGTAGTTTTTTCTTTCCTCTAAGCTATTGACAAGTCAAAAATTTCATTGAAAAATCAAAAATATTTCATTTCATTCTACCACTCAAGTAATGCTCACAAAGGTTTCAATAAATCATATTTATTCCAGGATGAACTGAAAATGAGAAATTATGAGCATCGGTTAAAAATTATTTCATTATATAAGAATCAAAATGCAAACATAATCTTCATTAAAATCCAAAGAAATTATCATTACAAACATTAAATTCAGTCATTTTACCTTTATTAACCAATTATTCCTTTTTATATAACTCACAATCTTCTTTATATACCTTCATCATTCTGTCTGAGAGAGGATACTTTACTGACAATTATATCAAAATAATATAACATCATGCACCAACAACTTACATGTCTAAATTTATCAAATCCTAATATAAGGGGTCATGTTATAAATATAACATGGATAATGATGAATGATGTTTTCAACTCTAGGCATCTAGTACATAGTTTTCATTTCCTAGATGGTAATTGGTCATGAAATAATGATCCTTTATTATTTCCATCCATCATCTTTTATTCATGTTTAATTTCACATGAGTAAATATATACTTCAAAATTATATGGTAAGTATATATTTCACATTTGGATCCATATAAATAATATCTCCAATTTTTCAAGGTGAAACCTAGAGTATCTAATTCTAAATCACATGTGGGATAATTAAATTCTTGAGGTTTAAATTTTATTTTATTTAAAATAAATTACATGATCATTCTGCATCAGACAACAACCAAATACATTCAATGAAGCATCAATGTAAATGAAAAAAATCACCTTTTCTAGGAGAGGTTAAAAGTTGGGCATTAAACAATATTCATTTTAGTTCCTTAAAACAAACATCACATTCTTTTTTCCAAATAAATTTAGGAACATTTCATGGTAACTTAGTTATCAATCTAGATATCCCGGAAATGTTTTTATCAAACTATTCGTAATTTCATGGTAATCCAAGAATTCTATAAATCAAAGTAACATATCTATGTCCCTCTATTCATAAACCACTTTTTTTTTTCTAGATCAACTATTATGAAATTTTTTTTAAAATGATACCAAAATAATAAATTTGTTACCATGAATAATCGTCTGTTCTAAATTTATTGTATAAATTATTTTTTTAAGTGTTTTTAGAAAAATCCTTGTATTTTTTATTGATCCTCATATGTTTTTGAATAAACCAAAATGTAATAAATAAAAGAGGAAATAAACTTATCCAAATTTCTGTGGGTGATTCTATTAATAAGATCCATAAATATAGTAGGAGAATTTTTCAAACCAATTGTTATAACAACAAACTCATAATTCCCATATATAGTTTAGAGAACTGTTTTTTTGATTTTTTTTACTCTTTTTTCCTTTATATGATAGTAATCGAATCAAAAATCAATCTTATATAAATACTAACCTCCATGGAGATGATCAAACAATTCATCGATATTTGGAAGTAGATACTTATACATAAGTAAAATTTAATTCTTATCTCAATAATAAATGAATATTTTCATGGAAGCATCATTCATTTTAATGAATAGAATATTAGCACCCCATGATGATGTTCAAGTATGAATGAAATTGTTATCATGAAACTAATACAACTACTTTTTCAATATAAAAAGTTATACTTTATCCATTCGATTATGTGGATTAGAAATTGGATTGGAAATATGAACTATGTAAATAGTAAATTCAACTTCCGGATGAGGTATTCCATCAAGATACTCTTTTGGAAAGAATACAGCTATTCATTTAAAAATAGAATAATATTAATATGAGAAGTTCTCTTATTTTAAATAACATTTATCAGATAACATTCATTTAAAAATTTTACTATTTTCACATCTTCATTATATGTTATGAATGTTATGGGTTGATTCTTATTTAAAATTTGGAAATTTTTCGAAAAAAATAAATTCTATGGCTCAATAATCAATCTTATCATAGTAAAAAGATAGCCAATCCATTCCTTAAAAATCATCAAACACTACTAGGGTTAAAAAATAAGGTTTTTCTGTAATTTTTTCCAAATAAAATAATTTTATTATTCATATAATATAAATTTAAATTAATATTAACCCATGGTTTTTTAACAAAATGTTATCATTTCATTTTTTTAGAAGAAATATACAATTTACCATTAAATTCATAAGAAATAAAGGAATGTGTAAACCCTGAATCAAAAAAGAAATTAAAAAATAATTAACCAACAATGTACCTGATATCAATTCATTTGGATGTCCCAATATCTATTGACTTAGTGGAAAAGGATTTCACTACACCTTTCTCTTTAAAATGTCACATTTTTTCATCATTGAATTCCTTTGGGAATGTATTTTCAAAATGACTGATACCCCCACATTTAAAACACATTAATGTCAAATTATCACAATTATACAAGCCAACACTAATAAAATTGTCATTACAATGTCGAATCATATGTCTAAACATACTGCTTTATAAACACTTCACATATTTTTTAGGGAATTACGTTGGGTGCTTTTTACCACACTTTTCACAAACGTGAAACTAGAAATTCTTACCAAGATATTTATTTGAGTGATTGTTACACATTAATTTCAATATGTATCTTTTCTTCTTCAATTTTTCATTGTACATGTGATTATTAAGAGACTCCATTTCAACCTACGCAGCGCATCCGAATTGTTTCTCATAACATTTTAATTCTCATGTGGCCAATTACCTTCCATATATTTGATTCAATCATATCTAAAAACAATTTATTTTACTACAATGATCCTAAATAATATTTTGAGAATCCCATTTCAATTTGGTGAAGTTTTCTTCATACATTTTGACTAAATATTTCACTTTTTGTTTCAGTTATAAAAATTTCTTTTTCATTCATTAGTCCAAAAACCATATGAAAATATGTTTTAGGAAATAATTAATAAACTCATCTCATTTGAAGGAAATAATATCAAATATATTTTTGATATTATTGACCACTGAAGACCAATTGTCATGTTCATCCTTATAAAATATTGAAAACTATTTTATTATCTCAAAACCCCTGTGAAATCAAATAACTTTTCAATGTATTTAATCCACCCTTCAGCCACCACTCAGTTACAAGACCACTAAAACCAGGAGGGTGTTTCCTATTAAAATATGCACATAATACCGAGTTAATTTTTGGAATCTCTATTTATTCACATGTATATTTTCCACTCCCATTTATGGCCCATTACAATTGGTCCATTACTATAAAAAATAACATGATTATAATTACAACTATTCTAGGTTACAGATTCATAAAGATAGTGTCCTCTCAGTGCCATCACACATCATATTTATTCATTCATTTATGGAAACCCATTATGAGAAGACACATATTAGATAAATAAACATAGTAATTATTAAATGCGATAACATTTGATATATTCTATGTTGAAAAAATTATTTATGGTATTATATTAACATCTCCCTAACCCATAATGTTATCTAAACAGTGTTATGATACTAACTATAAGGATCCAACAATAAACATTATATAATCTAGTTAATTTCATCATTGAATCAATTTAATACATTCCCAAATATCATTTCATTTTATTGTTTCACTGAATAAGGAAATAAATGATTCATCTCAACCCACAATGATACAAATTGGTTACTACCAAACCAATATACATTTCTTCCACATTAAAAATTATATTTGTAAAAAATAAATTTATTTCATGAAAAATCATCACAATATTCATCTTGGATTCTTCTATTATGTTACCCCTACTTAAACCCTGTGAAAACAATTTTGAAAAATGTGATGAAAACAAAAATCTTATTATGGGACATAAAATGAAATAAAGAAACCATGATTCTATAAATACTTATAAATATATGTTATTATTTTAAAAAATACATACTTCTCACCCATAATGGTCAATATAGTTATTTTTGAAAACCTGTTATTCACATTAAACATAGAAAAACATAAATATAATGATAAAGAGAATGTGGGGAATTAATAACTTAATAATGTAACCCTCATGGATACCATTGGGTTGGAAACCCCCAAAACCACCTTATAATGTATCAATCATGGCTACCTTATGATTTAATAATAGTGACTACCTTATGATGTAACCATTATAGATACACATCAGGCAACTATAAGGTCAACCTATAACATGAACATAACCAATGCATTGGATGAATATGTAGGTCCTAGAATTTTTCATAAATAGTTTCTATGAACCATAAAATAATAATAAATTAAGAATACATACATCATAAGAATGTTATTTTTGAATATAGTAAAAAAAGAAATTTATAAATGGGATTTTATAGAAAATTACTTACCTTTGGTTTATCATACATTATATGTTATAATACCTTATGTATAATTGATTAAATTGTGTTATAAAAATATTAAAGAAAAATATTTATATTTATAATACCTTATATTATATTTTTATAACATCTTTCCATCCATTTGTTAAAATTATATAGTTATTTTTGTTGTTTTAGGTGCATTTATTTCATTGTTTCCATATTCGATTCGGGATGGATTATCATTTGAAATGGAAGAAAATCTATATAAGTTGAATGAAATAGTTATAAAATGTTTCTAAAATTTTAAATGATATCATATATCCTTTTTCTTTCTAATATGAAGATTATTTCTATGATAAAACATCAATGAAAATGATTTTATTTATTTTGGTGGGGTTTTTTATAACGATCATGAACTCATATCATTTTAATTAATAAAAGGTTTTAATATTTCATCAACAATATTATATAACCAATAATATGTATAAAATTTTTTATTTTACTATATTAATGATTTTATAAACATCCTTTACCGTGTTAAGGGAAAATTAATGTGTATCATCCAAGACGGTGATTAATCGACTCATCGGGGAGGATGCATACATTTTTAGAATAAAATTGATTGTATAATAAGTTTAATGAAATATTTTTCTATAATGATGAATACATTATTTTATATAAAATAAAATGTAGTTTTAGTTCCACATGTACTTGGGTTGGTAAATAGAGAATAAGATAATATAAGAAATTAAAAGGAAAATAAATGAATGTGAAATAGGATTTTACCTCTTGCATTATCCTCTATGAGAACCACCTTAAGAAATTTGGTTTTTGATTTTTATGTGAGATATGATGGTCTTGAACATGTGTAATAGTCTTGGATAAGAAATTTGAAATCATTTAAACAAGTTAAAAGAAATTGAGGTGTGAGTAGTATAGGTAGAAAGGGGTGGTATTTATTTATGAGGAGAAGTGTGTTTTTTGATTATTTTATTCATTTGATTATTAATTTGGAACATGAATGTTAAAAGTTTAATAATTATCACTATATATTGTAAAAAAATTATGTATCGTATTATATTATTGTATTACATCATAAATTCATCATCTATGACTCAATAAGTCCTGTATTTCTAAAATATCATAAATTGCATTAATTTTAACCAAAAAAATAAACTATTTTAAAAAAATCCATAAAAATAACGCTATTTTTTACTTGTATTATTGAAAAATAAACTCCATTGAATGAAATTAATTTTCTATATATGTACAATTTAATTTTTAATTAAAATCATATTGTATTCAATGAATATCAATTTAAAAATTATAACTGATTTAATAAAACATTGGAAAATTAATTAAGGTCTCGTAAAATTATCATATAATCCTTAGACACCAATGTATAAATTTATTATTCTATTTTATGAAGATATTCTTTCTTTTTACCCATTAAATTAATTATAATATTCTAAAAAACATTATATGTCAAAAAAATAACAATACTTAGTTTATCATTTTCAAGAAATTCATTTATTTAATCCATGATAAGAATATTCCAAATTTTAAATCATAATATACAAAAAAATTTAATAATACAATCTTATGGGTGTTTGTTATTTTATTAGAATAGATTCCTCAATTTTGATAAATACCACTTATTCTATTATACATTTACAATAAATTTTACTACGTAATTTCAAAAAGAAAAAAAATATATTCTATAATTACTTGGGATTTTATACTCTAGATATATAGAATGAATTTATACATTAAAAAAATTCCATGAATAGAGATCTAGATAGATTCATTTACACTCAGTCCTTGTCAGGCATATTTTATAATCATGGCTTTCTAGGCAGACAATGCTAGAATAATTGGGTGGATGATTGGGCCAACAATTCCTCATGTAATGAAAAAACTATGAGGAAGAATTTTCTTGTTTTTCATATCTCGAACCATTCCCTGACCAAAGATGAAAATATTTAATGGAGGGATGCTTCCCTTTCTTTGAGTTGTTGATAATGTGAAATTGATAGCTCGTAAAATTGCTGGAATCGTTTCTTCATAAGAGAACGAGAACACATCTTACGGTATTATTTCAGTCATTATATGGGGTTAGTCATGATTAGGTAAAAAACATCTCAATTCATGAAGAATTGGTTCTTTGGGTCCAAGCAGTAGTGGGAAGGAATTATGGTTCATGTAATGAATTTTCTATAGTCTTTTTGGTGATTTGGGATGCAAAGAACACTGAAAGGGATGGGACAATATCTCCTACCAAATTCACAAGGAATGCGGTAAGTCCATCATTTTGTAACTGGGGCCTCTCATCATGTATGATGGATATTCCATGGTGCTATGAAAATTGCTACCAATAATTTTATCTAAAAATGGAGGAGGTAGGCGATTGATCCAATGTAGATGAATTAAGTAGTCACATCTAATCATGGGTATAGAAAATAATGTTAACTATTAGTTCATTTTAGGGGAGATGGGAGGGGGATGTTTCATGAGGTATCACAATGGTTTAGTGAATATATGATATAGTGCCTTCAATGGAACTGGCACTTCACATGAGGAATAATCAAGATTTATGTCCACACGTCCTTCTTTGTGAAGACATTACAACATCAACATAGAGGAAGAAGATTCATAATCTATTATGCCTACAAGGATTCTTGAAGGTCAGGACCAGTGACCTTATGAACTAAAATATCATCTATAGAAGTGAAAGTATATCATCTTGTAATGAATTAATGGTAGACACACATAAAGGGAGGGAAATTACACACCAGATATATTGGTAGGCAAAAGAGATCATATTTTAGGTATCATAATGTATTTATGTACCATGTTCTTATCGAATGACTGATATCTCATTTTAATGAACAATTCCATTGAGATTCTTTTCATAAATCCTCCAAATTATATTTATTTTGGTTCCCCCAATAATAATAAATATATATTTAATTTAGAGTTAATAAAACCTTTTTGATGTTCATTATTTTTTACTGGGGTTCTAATTTAATGACACTATTTTTATTCTGTATTAATATAATTTATGTTTATGAAAATGAGATTTTAATGAAACCAGTTTGTTTTATTTGCGGTATGTTATGATGATAAATTTAATTACATATGATCTTATGTTATACGTATGAATGGATTAAAATTATGCGATTAGTGGGCCCAAAAATATGTAGACCCCCAATGCATTGTGTATTGATAATTTAGTTTAGAAAAAGCAAAGATGCAATAATGGTAATAAAATACTAAGATTTTATAGAGTGTTCTATAAGATCATCACTCATAATAAAATGTGGAAATGACTTCTAATGAATGTCAAATCTTTTACTTAGTTATGAATTATTGTGTTTTTGTGAACTATGACTAAGAATGTGAATTTTGGTTATTATGTTTATGTTAAAAATGTATTTATATTTCATTCGATATGATCCCAAGGATCATTATTGATTATTGATGATTCCACACACTTATAAAATATATCATTTTCAATAACAGAGAATCATGAAATGATTTTTAATTAATGATCCTTCCCTAAATTAGTATGATTATTATAAGTTGTTATAATCTCCTCGCAACCTTATATTTATCATATTATCTTTTATAATCATTGATTGAAATCTCTTATGCTTCACCTTAATCAACATCGAATATCATCCATTTTTATGAGTCTTTTCCCTTGGATATGATGAATGGTTTTATGGGTGGTATTTTTGAGAACTATTATATGTAAGAAGATAGATGAGGGAAATTCCAAATATAATTTTTTAAAATAAGTTGATAATATACCATTCCTCCAAAGACACTATACCTTTATGTTTGGGGGACATTTACATTTATATTTTGTTTTCTATATTTTATAAAATGATGAAATAGATATGTATAAAACAAAAAACATTCCTCAATTAGTATTAAAGAAGAGTTAAATTTATATTTGGTGATTTGGATTAGAAAATTCTTGTGAAACACATGGGGATAAGACTTTGAATCTGATAATATCACAATTGTTTGGTATGGTAGAGGGCATGTGGTCTTCCATGGAATACAGCCATTTTTTTATAAAAAATATAAAGGTAGTTCTAGAACAGATGCATTTAGGGGTAATAGCATCAAAATTAGTTTCTTGAGTATATCTCGACCATAATTTGGGTGTATAGAAAATGTTCTCTTATGGTACACTCTATTTGAATCTCTCATGGGATATTTTTTTTGGTAATTTACATTATATTTATAACCCATTATAATTGGTTTGAATAAATTATTTCCATGAATATCCTATGATAAAACTAAGGCATCGTTGATTCAAAATGTGTACTGATTTAGTCACCTAATGAATTATATTTCATTATTATATGATTGTTCAATATAACGATTACCTTTCACGATATCAATTTTGGATTTATTATGGTAATTAAGGAATAATGATGAATATGATTTTCTAATAGGATAGCTAAAATATTGAAGTAACTTATTTTATTTTAGTCATCATAATTCATTTATTTCGTGAAATTTATCAAGATATTTTCACTAATGATCACAATGAATAGATATTGAGGTTTCAGAAAAACTCATGATGGTATGATGATCATATATCAGTTATTAGGATCCTACTAGATATAATTTCTTAGTGATTGGTTCACGCCCAAATTTACCCAATAGAAGAATGGTAGAACGGTCCTTGTAGTGTAGCTTGGGTTGTCGATTCCACAGAGACTTAAGAAGATACCTAAGATACACAACCAAAGGGATGGATTTTTGGCTATGAAGTGGCCAACTTGGATTTGTTTTTAAGTGTTTTCAGAGAAGACTAATAAGCTTAGTTGAGTTCAATTATAATGAAATTGGTTGATCTTAGGGTTACACTTGGGTGGATTGAATGCATTTTATTTTATTAGACAAATTTTTGGTTTTATTAATTCTTGATGAATCCATTCCTCAAAATAAAACTACCTTCATCATTTTCTGGTTAGAAACTAACTAAACTCAATTACTAGTCACAAACACACTTAGAGACCTAGATTCATGATCTCTCCAAGGTATATGGTCAATTTAGTAATTGGAATTAGCTTTTTCAAACACAGTGAAGATGAGGAGCGAAAATAATTGAAGAATGGAAGTCTCAAATTATTTAACCAATTAACAACAATTCATGCATTAAATAAAATTCAATCCAGCCTTTTCATCTTCCTAAGACCAACCCATTAAAGGTTTAGACCTCCATTGATGATATACTATCAATGGTGGGCGGAAGACGACATACAAGAATTGAATTTTAGAGATTAAAACTACAGAAAAAACGAGCACTCCTCCGTGTGTGTTAATGAAATTCACACCTATGTGTGAACTATATCACCAACACACAGAGTTATCACTGTAATTTTGTGATTTTAGAGATTTAAGTTTAGAAATTGGAAGATGAGAAGAGAAGTAATTTGATTAAGAACTTAGAAATATAAAAAGAAACTTACATGGGGAAATGAATGCATTACAACAAAAATTGAGCATAATAACATTACATGAAAGAATGTATGAGTTCATCCTCACCACCACTGCCTCAAATAGGCAAATTTGGATCCTTAGGCAGAGATCAAACAGTCCAAGTCATCCCAATCAATGAGGGTAGTTATAGGGGGTGGAAAGTAGGTGGAGAGGAGACTTCTCCACCCTTGACCTGAGATGGCATCCAGCTTGCATCCACTTGATAGATTTGCTTCAAAGTCCTTCTAGATGGACGATTCGGAGTCATACATACAAGACAAAAATGAATCCCCGGATGTATTATAACCGCTTGTAAAATATGAGCCAAATTTACGTTGTGGTTCGGGAGATATGGAAGATTCATTGGGCTGACATTCTGGGCCACAGATTCTGGCCCAGATTCTGATATTTCATTTCGGCTGCCTTGATCACAATCATGGAGACAGAATTAGCACTTTGGCCGGAATCATGATTTGTTCCCCTGTATGTCTTCTATCATCAAAAGAAATTTGTGCTTCATTGGTCCAGTATTGTGGGACCCACGTCCTCAACAGTTTGTTGGTGTCCAATCTGCCTTCACCAGAATTGTCTCCTTTCATCACCAAATATTTTCATCATCCTTTATGAATCATTCCTTGCTCCCTGAATGAGAAAATTTTAAATTTTAAGTGAAGATACATTTCCAAAAAATATAATATTAAAACATGAATAATTACATTCAATAAAATCAGATGAGTCATTGGGCCTAAATTGGTGTACATTAGGCATGAAGTGCACAATTGATGAGAGTGGATGTTTAAAATTAAAATGTACTGACTCAGGCCCATATGATCAAAAATGAACTTTTAATCCCAATAAAATGTAATTATAAAATGTGTTTTGATTGTCTAATCACACCCCAACTTGAGATTTTCTAGTCCCGAGCAAATAACTCCAAGATTAAGAAAATCAAATTCCCTTTTCCAAAAACATTTTAATAAACAATGCTCACCAAAAAACCTCATACCAAAAAATATTATGCATCCCATCAAAATCATTAAATACAATGTAGGTTCTAAAGAATAACCCAAGCCCAAGCCCATTCTTATGATCAAATTCAATGCCACATTTCATCCAATTACAATTAATCATGATAATGTGTTGTGTGTCACAGTAGACATGGGGGTTCATTTTTATTCAAGGGGGAAAAGATGGAAGCGCTAGTTGGAATCACATGTTAATATTAACATGATTATTCATTTTTTCTTTTCTTTTTTTTTGAAATGTTGCCATGGTTATTGAAATTGAATTCAAATGAGTCAACCCTTGTAGCGAGACTTTGCCGATGACACCCAGGCTCAAAGGCATTAGGGAACCAAGTGAAGCCCACATACTCGAGCATCATCTCGAGTTAACTCATTCAAAAACAAATTCGAATTTCCACAAATAGAGATAAAATTCCCAACTCTGGGCTAGCCAACTATGGAGTCACGATCCCCAAGTGCCGAAAGCCACACATTAAGTCATTTCATTACTCTATGCAAAAATTTATTGTTTTTTTTACACCTCTTTATATATATATATATTTTCTAAAATACTCATATAAAATTTAAAATGATCACCAAAACCATGCTATTTATTATGGGACCCCAAGAATTCAAATTAATACCCCACAATCCAATGGACGTGCGTTGTGAATTTTTTTATAAAAATTGGATGAAAATGTAACAGTGAAAAATCACATTAGACAGCCACGCTTTCCAAAATTTTATGCTCATGAACTTAAACATGTATTAAAATCAGAATAAAGAAATACAAAATTATTTAATATTCAGTTTTCAAGGTTTGAAATGTGTAATAACATGTTCAAGGTTACGGAAAATTTTCATTCAATTAACACGCACATTTTATTGCTCTATGTGATTGATTTTTATTTTCACCTCCCCCGAACATAATATAACACTGTCCCCAGTGTTTAAAGATAATATAATTTAGAAGGGGTAGAGGTAGAGAATAGGAGCATAGAACAATTTCACCTGATATTTGATGTTGAAGTTTGTGGTGCTCTCATTTAATCCCTTGGTCTCCATGTCACTTGAAGAATCCTCACGGTAGTGTATGCTTGTACTCTTATGATTTCCCAGAAAATCCATCAAACATGGTAGCCCCACCGTAGTTCAGTGGTAGGCGTGCGCCCCTGTCTCCCTTCGGTCCCAGGTTCGAGTCTCGCGGCTTCGCCGGACGTGACGGGGTTTGACCCACGTCCTACAGCGTGTCACTTTTTTTGTTACATTTTTTTTGTTTTTTTGATTTGTTTTTTTTAATAATAAAAAAAATAAAATAAAATAAAAAATTACAGACACCTATATTGTTGATACATTGTCTTCATTTTAATTTCTGGGTAAGATAATACTCAGGGATCACACCGCGTGACATGGATGAATACGACGCTCCCCTTTCATACCCATCCATACTCATAAGAGAAGAACATGTCAACAATATGAGGTAAAATTATATCAAATTGTTTTGCTAAAAAAATTGATTAAAACAATAAAGTGGTTATAAATTTAAAAATCATGGGTTGACTCTCATTCAATTCTTTGTTTAACATCATTAGCTCAACTTAAACCCTAATTGATTAATTGTTTTTTTTTTCATCAAAGGTTGGTTCACTCAGGTCTTCATCAACTTCATGTTTTTGGAATGGTTCTATGAATGGTTTGACTCTATGACCATTAAATTTAAATATTTGACCAATGGTGGGATCTTAAATTTCAACAGCCCCATGGGGGTACACCTTATGCACTATGTATGGACCGGACCATCTAGACCTCAAATTTACCGAGTGCAAATGAAGTTTAGAACTATAAAAAAGCACAAGTTTCCCTGGTTCAATGTGTTTAGTTTTAAGATTCCTAGACTGGTAGGCTTGAACTCTAGCTTTATTGATCCTTGAATTATCATAAGCCTCCATCCTAAGTTCCTCAAGCTCGTTTAGATCCAATTTCCTCTTTATTCTAGCCAACGAAATGTCAAAGTTCAATTTTTTTATTTCCCAAAAGGCCTTATGCTCAATCTCCACTGGAAAATGGCATTCTTTACCATAAACCAATCTATATGGGGACATTCATTGGATGGTTTTAAACACTGTTTGATATTCCCAAAGAGAATCTAAGAGTTTGCCCGACCAATCATTCCTAGATGGATTAATAGTTTTCTAATGAATTTGTTTGATTTATCGATTGGCTAACTCAGCATGACCATTGGCTTGTGGGTGGTAAGTGGTGGACACTTTGTGAGAAATTCCATACTTCTCCATGAGCGATCAGAATGGGCGATTGCAGAAATGAGTTCAATGATCACTAGTGATAACCCTAGGAATCCCAAATCTAGAGAAGATGTTTTCTTTAAAGAATCTAATCACAGATTGATGGTCATTGGATTTTGTAGGAACGGACTCAACCCATTTTGAGACATAATAGACAGCCAAGGGAATGTAAAGATATCACCTAGAGTTTGGGAAGGGGCCCATGAAATCAATTCCCCAACAGTCAAAGATTTCAACCACTAATATTGGAGTGAGAGGAATTTGATTCCTTTTTGTGACGGACCCTACTTCTTGATACCTAGGACAGCTTTGACAAAATGTGTAGGAGTCCTTTGAGAGGGTTGTACTAACATTAGCAGCCAAAATGACATGATTTTTATGTGAATATATTCTTTTAAAAGTGCACAAGTCCATAAGTTACTTTGAGTAGGAAGGTATGGTTTGGATTGCATCGAGAAGGGGTATGTTCAACTTGACTTGTGAAAATATTTCCCTAAATATTTCATTCAGTTCAGGCTTGGGTTTCCCCCTCATGTGTTGAGGGAAGGGAGCATGATATTTGAGTGTTTGGTGTGGTTGTGGTTCCTTCTCATTTTCATTGGTTTTTTCAGAATCTGTGGGTTGTTCTTCATAATTTGGAAGTGATGTTGAATCTTTTAATAGTTCTGAAATGGTTTGTTCAGGTTTTTCAATTGATTTCCAACTTCTTAAGACTTTCACTGCTTTTTATTGTTCATGATTTGATTGAGTGCAACTTGACTCTCCCTTTTTTGTTTGTTGTGGAATGTCTTGGGTTGGCATGGGTGCCTTCCCAGTTCTGATTGATTGAAGTTCTTGTTTAAGGGAAGAGACATCTGATTTCATCCTTTCCATTTGTTTGAAAAGTTGTTCTAGTAGGCTTTGTGGAACAGTTTGGGATGGTGCTTGAGAAGACTGGTTTATCCCTGGGGGATATTTTGAAGGTGGAAAGGTTTTTTGAAAATGGACTGGTGGCTGTTGGTATTGGATAGGTTGGGTTTGAAACTGATTATGGGTTTGGTAGTTCTGTTGAGGGTAATGATTTTGCCATTGTGGTTGGCTATGTTGTTGGTTATACTTCCATTGGAAGCCTGGGTGGTCATTGAACATTGGATTGAAGGTGTATATGTATTGGGGATTTTGAAAGTTTAGGGCATTGTCTTCCGCTGGGGGTCCTCCTAGAAGAACATACTTGACGGATGGAATGTTTGGGAAGTTGTCTGTTTTATGGTCATGTTTGTCACAAATTGTGCAAACTAGGTCTATATTTTGGATTTCATGGACTTTCCTAAGTTCTATCTCTTCAACCATCCTAGAGAGTGCTACGAGTATAGCCCTAAGGCTTTTTTCTTCTCTAAGTGTATGAATTCCAGTGGTTCTTTGTGTCTTTTCAGAATAAGGTGAAGTTCCCCAAGTTTGGTTTTGTCAAGCCAGACTTTCCAGATAATTGTAAGCGTCATTTGGGGCCTTGTTTTTAAAAGTAACATTACACATCATGTCAATGAATTGTTTATTACCCGGTCCCAACCCTTCATAGAAAATTCTCACTTGTTCAGGTATGGAAAACCCATGGTGTGGAACCATGTTTAGAGTGCCTTTGAACCTCTCCCATGTTTCATAAAATGACTCTCCCTCTTTTTCAAAAAAGTTTTGGATGCTCTTTTTATGTGCAATTGTTTTGCGATGAGGGAAGTATTTTTTGTATAATTCTCTTTGCATTTGGTCCAAAGATTGGATTGATGTAGGTATCAAGTTGTTTAGCCAATTTTTAGCTCGATCCTTTAATGAAAAAGGAAAGAGCCTCATATTACCGGATTCTAGTTGATGTTGGGGACACATGGTTTCAACAATGTCGTTGATCTCTTTGACATGATGGTATGGTATTTCTGACTCCATCCCATGAAAGGTTGGAAGGTGGTTTAGGACATGGGGTTTGAATATGTAGTTGGTGTCTCCTATGGAATTGTGTCTAATGCATGAGGGGGCATTGGTCCAAGATGGAGTGAGGTAGTCGTTCATGGTTTGATCAACTACATTCCCTAAGTTTGGAGCTTCTTGGTTTTGGTTTCCCATTTGATTCCCCCCTAGGGTTTACAATTTGATTTGTGGATGACCCTCCATTGGAATTGTATCAAGTTCTGACTTTGGGGTTTCAAGAATATTTTGATCAGATTTAAACAATCCCTTAGGTGCACTTGACTCCACTATCCTAGGACTTTCCACCCTAACTAGTCTGTTTGAGAAATCGCGGGTGTAGGCGGACATGCGCCAAAAAAAGTGAGAAAGGGACAAGATAAGCGATCTTGGGTGAGAGTTGAAGAATGGAGGTAAGGAAAGAAGGTTTTTTTTGGATCTAAGGTACTTACATGGTCCAGGGAAACGACGCCAAAATTTGGTTCATGCCCAAATTTACCCAAGAGAAGAAGGGTAGAACAGTCCTTGTAGTGTACCTTGGGTTGTCGATTCCACAGAGACCTAAGAAGATACCTAAGATACACAACCTAAGGGATGGATTTTTGGATATGAAGTGGCCAACTTGGATTTGTTTTTAAGTGTTTTGGTAGGAGACTAATAAGCTTAGTAGAGTTCAATTATAATGAAATGGGTTGATCTTAGGGTTACGCTTGGGTGGAATGAATCCATTTTATTACTTTAGACAAATTTTTGGTTTTATTAATTCTTGATGAAACCATTCTTCAAAATAACACTACCTTCATCATTTTCTGGTTAGATACTAACTAAACTCAATTACTAGTAACCAACACACTTATAGAACCAAATTCATGATCTCTTCAAGGTATATGGTCAATTTAGTAATTGGAATTAGCTTTTTCAAACACAATGAAAATGAGGAGCGAAAATAATTGAAGAACGGAAGTCTTGAATTATTTAACCAATTAACCAAAATTTGTGCATTAAATTATAATCAATCCAGCCTTTTCATCTTGTTAAGATCAACCAATTAAAGGGTTATCCCTCCATTTATGATATACTATCAATGGTGGGTGGAAGATGGCTTATAAGAATTGAATTGATGAGATTAAAACCGCGGAAATAACGAGCACTCCTCCCTTTGTGTGAATGGAATTCAAACCTATGTGTGAACTATATCACCAACACACAGAGTTATCACTGTGATTTTTTGATTTTATAGATTTACGTATAGAAACTGGAAGACGAGAAGAGAAGGAATTGGATTAAGAACTAAGAAATACAAAAAGAAACATACATGGGTAAATGAAAGCATTACAACGAAAATTGGGCATAATAGCATTACATGAAAGAAGGTATGAGTTCCTCCTCACCACCACTGCCTTAAATAGGAAACTTTGGATCCATAGGCCGAGCTCCAACAGTCCAAGTCATCCCAATCAATGAGGGTAGGCATAGGTGGTGGAATGTTGGTGGAGAGCAGACTTCTCCACCCTTGACCCGAGATGGCATCCAACTTGCATCCACTTACCAGATCCACTTCAAAGTCATTCTCGATTGCCGATTTGGAGTGGGACATAGAAGACAAATATAAAGCCCAGGATGTCTTCTAAAAACCTGTAAAATAAAAGCCCAATTTACGTTGTGTTTCAGGATATATGGAAGATTCATTGGGATGACATTCTGGGCCGCAGATTCTTGCCCAGATTCTGATCTTCCATTTGGGCTGCCTTGATCACCATTATGGAGACCTAATTATAACTTTTTCCTGAATAATGATTTGTTACCCTATATGTCTTCTATCCTCACAAGAAATTTTGGCTTCATTGGGCCATTATTGTGGGACCCACATCCTCAACAGTGGGTTGGTGTCCAATCGTCCTTCACCAGAATTGTCTCCTTTCATCACCAAATATATTCATCATCATTTATGAATCATTCATTGCTCCTTGAATGAGAAACATTTAAATCTTAAGTAAAGATTAATTTCCTAAAATATAATATTAAAACATGAATAATTATATTCAATAAAATCAGATGAGTCATTGGGCCTAAATTGGTGTACATTAGGCATGAAGTACACAATTGATGGGAGTGGATGTTTAAAATTAAAATGTACTAACTCAGTCCCATATGATCAAAAATGAACTTTTAATCCCAATAAAATTTAATTATAAAATGTGTTTTGATTGTCTAATCACACCCCCAACTTGAGATTTGCTACTCCCGAGCAAATGACTCAAAGATTATGAAAATCAAATTCCCATTTCTAAAAACATTTAAATAAACAATGCTCACCAAAATACCTCATACCAAAAAAATTATGCATCCCATCAAAATCATTTAATACAATATATGTTCTAAAGCATAACCCAAGCCCAATCCCATTATTCTGATAAAATTCAATGACACATTTCATCCAATTACAATTAATCATGATGATGTGTTGTGTCTCCCAATAGACATGGGGGTTCATTTTTATTCAAGGGGGAAAAGATGGAAGAGCTAGGTGGATTCATATTTTAATATTAATATGATTATTCAGTTTTTTTCGTTTCTTTATTTTTTTCAATGTTTACATGGTTATTGAAATTTCATTCAAATGAGTTAACCCTTGTAGCGAGACTTTGCTGATGACTCCCAGGCTCAAAGGCCTTAGGGCACCAAGTGAAGCCCACATACTCAGGCATCATCTCGAGGTAACTCATTCAAAAACAAATTCAAATTTACACAAATAGAGATAAAATTCCCAACTCTGGGCTAGAAAACTATGGAGTCACGATCCCCAAGTGCCGAAATCCACACATTAAGTCATTTCATTGCTCTATGCACAAATTTATTGTTGTTTTTTTTTTGTTTTTTGATTTTTACACCTCTTTATATATATATATATATATATATTTTAAAATAATACTATTAAATTTAAAATGATCACCAGAACTATGATATTTATAATGGGACCACAAGAATTCAAATTAATACCCCATAATCCAACGGACGTGCATTGTGAATTTTTTTTTAAAATAATTGGATGAAAATGTAACTGTGAAAAATCACATTATACAGCCACACATTCCAAAATTTTATGATCATGAACATAAACATGTATTAAAATCAGAATCAAGGAATACAAAATTATTTAATATTTAGTTTTCAAGGTTTTCAATGTGTAATAACATGTTCAAGGTTAAGGAAAATTTTCATTCAATTAACACGCACATTTTATTGCTCTATGTGATTGATTTTTTTTCACCTCCCCCCAACATAATATAACACTGTCCCCAGTGTTTAAAGAAAATATAATTTAGAAGGGGTAGAGGCAGAGAATAGTAGCATAGAACAATTTCACCTGATATTTGATGTTGATGCTTGTGATGCTCTCATTTAATCACTTGGTCTCCATGTCACTTGAAGAATCCTCACGGTAGTGTACGCTTGTAGTATTATGATTTCCCGAAAAATCCATCAAACCTGGCAGCCTCGCCATAGTTCAGTTGTAGGCATGCACCCCTGTCTCCCTTCGGTCCCGGGTTCGAGTCCCGCGGCTTCGCCGACCGTGACGGGGTTTGACCCACGTCCTACGGCGTGTCACTTTTTTTTGTTACATTTTTTTGTTTTGTTGTTTTTTTAATAATAAAAATTAAAAAAAAATAAAAAACTTAAAAACACCTATATTGTTGATACCTTGTCTTATTTTTAATTTCTGGGTAAGATAATACTCAGGGATCACACCGCGTGACACGGATGAATACGGCGCTCCCCTTTCATACCCATCCATATTCATAAGAGATGAACATGTCAACAATATGAGGTAAAATTATACCAAATTATTTTGTTAAACAAATTTATTAAAACAATTAAGTGATTGTAAATTTAAAAATCATGGTTTGCCTCCCATTCAACGCTTTTTTAAACGTCGTTAGATCGACTTAAACCCCTAATTGATTATTTTTTTTTTCATCAAAGGTAGGTTCACTCAGGTCTTCATCAACTTCATGTTTTTGGAATGTTTATATGAATGTTTTGACTTTATGACCATTAACTTTAAATATTTGACCATTG
The DNA here is from genome assembly GCA_963277665.1 of Viscum album. Taxonomy (NCBI): domain Eukaryota; kingdom Viridiplantae; phylum Streptophyta; class Magnoliopsida; order Santalales; family Viscaceae; genus Viscum; species Viscum album. Next base: position 688,523,904 of record OY728162.1, on the reverse strand, counting down.
GTGGGATCTTGAATTTCAACAGCCCCATCGGGGTACACCTTATGCACTATGTATGGACCGGACCATCTAGACCTCAACTTTCCCGGGTGCAAATGAAGTTTAGAACTCTACAAAAGCACATGTTTCCCTGGTTCAATGTGTTTAGTTTTAATATTCCTAGACTTATAGGCTTGAACTCTAGCTTTATTGATCCTTGAATTTTCATAAGCCTCCATCCTAAGTTCCTCAAGCTCGTTTAGATCCAATTTTCTCTTTATTCCGGCTAAAGAAATGTCAAAGTTCATTTTTTTTATTTCCCAAAAGGCCTTATGATCAATCTCCACTGGAAAATGGCATTCTTTACCATAAACCAACCTATATGGGGACATTCCTAGGATGGTTTTAAATGCTATTCGATATGCCCAAAGAGCATCTATGAGTTTTCTTGACCAATCATTCCTAGATGGATTAACAGTTTTCTCAAGAATTTGTTTGATTTCTCGATTGGGTAACTCAGCTTGACCATTGGTTTGTTGGTGGTAAGCGGTGGAAACTTTGTGATAAATTTCATACTTCTCCATAAGCGATGAGAATGGCCGATTGCCGAAATGAGTTCCACAATCACTAATGATAGCCCTAGGAATCCCAAATCCAGAGAATATTTTTTATTTAAGGAATCTAATCACAGTTTGATGGTCATTAGATTTTATAGGAATGGCCTCAACCCATTTTGAGACATAATCAACATCCAAGAGAATTTAAATATATCACCTAGAGTTTGGGAGGGGGCCTATGAAATCAATTCCCCAACAGTAAAAGATTTCAACCAATAATATTGGATTTAGAGGCATTTGATTCCTTTTTGTGATGGACCCTACTTTGTTACACCTAGGACATCTTTGACAAAATGTGTAGGAGTCCCTTGAGAGGGTGGTACTCACATTAGCAGCCAAAAGGACATGGTTTTTATGTGAAAATGTTCTTTAAAAAGTGCACAAGTCCTTATGGAACTTTGAGTAGGCAGGTATGGTTTGGATTGCATCGAGAAGGGGTATGTTCAACTTGACTTGTGAAAAGATTTCTCCCAATGATTCATTCAGTTCAGGCTTGGGTTTCCCCCTCATGCGTTGAGGGATGGGAGCAGGTTGTTTGAGTGTTTGGTGTGGTTGTGGTTGCTTCTCATTCTCATTGGTTTTTTCAGAATCTTTGGGTTGTTCTTAATTATTTTGAAGTGATGTTGAATCTTTTAATAGTTCTGAAATTGTCTGTTCAGGTTTTTCAATTGATTTCCCACTTCTTAAGACTGTCACTACTTTCAATTGTTCATGATTTGATTGAGTGCAACATGAGTCTCCCCTTGTTGTTTGTTGTGGAATGGCTTGGGTAGGCATGGATGCCTTCCCAGTTTTGATTGTTTGAAGTTCTTGTTTAAGGGAAGATACTTCCGAGTTCATCCATTCCATTTGTTTGCAAAATTGTTCTAGTAGGCCTTGTGGAATAGTTTGGGTTGGTGCTTGAGAAGATTGGTTTATCCCTGGGGGATATTTTGAAGGTGGAATTGTTTGTTGAAAATGGACTGGTGGCTGTTGGTATTGGATAGGTTGGGTTTGAAACTGATTATGGGTTTGGTAGTTCTGTTGATGGTAAGTATTTTTCCCATGTGGTTGACTATGTTGTTGGTTATCCTTCCATCGGAAGCCTGGGTGATCATTTTACCTTCGATTGAAGGTTTTTTGGTATTCGGGATTTTGAAAGATTAGGGTGTTGACTTCCTCTTGGGGTTATCCTAGAAGAACAACCTTGACGGATGGAATGGTAGGGCAGTTGTCTGTTTTATGGCCATGTTTGTCACAAATTGTGCAAACAAGGTCTACATTTTGGATTTCATGGGCTTTCCTAAGGTCTATCTCTTCAACCTTCCTAGAGAGTGCTGCGAGTTTAGCCCTAAGGCATTCCTCTTCTCTAATTGTATGAATTCCAGTGGTTCTTTTTGGCTTTTCAGAATATGGTGATGTTCCCCAAGTTTGGTTTTGTTCGGCCAGACTTTCCAGATACTCATAAGCATCATTTGGGGCCTTGTTTTTAAAAGTACAATTACACATCATGTCAATGAATTGTTTATTACCCAGACCCAACCCTTTATAGAAAATTCACACTTATTCAGGTATGGAAAACCCATGGTGTGGAACCATGTTTAGGGTGTCTTTGAACCTCTCCCATGTTTCATAAAATGACTCTCCCTCTTTTTCAAAAATGTTTTGGATGCTCTTTTTAAGTGCAATTGTTTTGTGATGAGGGATGTAATTTTTGTAGAATTCTCTTTGCAGTTGGTCCCAAGAGTGGATTGATGCAGGTCTCAAGTTTTTTAGCCAATTTTTTGCTCGATCCTTTAATGAAAAAGGAAGGAGCCTCATCTTAGCGGATTCTAGTTGATGTGGGGACACATGGTTTCAACAAAGTCGTTGAACTCTTTGACATGAAGGTATGTAATTTCTGACTCCATCCCATGAAAGGTTGGAAGGAGGTGTAGGACATGGGGTTTGAATATGTAGTTGGTGTCTCTAATTAAATTGTGTCTAATGCATGAGGGGGAATTGGTCCAGGCTGGAGTGAGGTAGTCGTTCATGGTTTGATCAACTACATTCCCTATGTTTGGAGGATCTTGGTTTTGGTTTCCCATTTGATTCCCCCTAGGGTTTACAATTTGATTTTGTCGATGACCCTCCATTGGACTTGTTTCAAGTTATGACTTTGGGGTTTCAAGAATATTTGGATCTGATTTAAACAATCCCCTAGTTGCACTTGACACCCCTATCCTAGGACATTCCACCCTAACTAGTCTGTTTGAGAAATCGCGGGTGTAGGTGGACATGAGCCAAATAAAAAAGGGAGAAAGGGACAAGATATGAGATCTTGGGTGAGAGTAGAAGAATGGAGGTGAGGAAAGAAGGGTTTTTTGGATCTAAGGCACTTAATTGGTCCCCGGAAACGGTGCCAAAATTTGTTTCATGCCCAAATTTACCCATGAGAAGAAGGGTAGAACTGTCCTTGTATTGTAGTTTGGGTTGTTGATTCCACAGAGACCTAAGATGATACCTATGATACACAACCTAAGGGATGGATTTTTGGCTATGAAGTGGCCAACTTGGATTTGTTTTTAAGTATTTTGGGAGAAGACTAATATTCTTAGTTGTGATCAATTATAATGAAATGGGTTGATCTTATGGTTAATCTTGGGTGGATTGAATGCATTTTATTTCTTTAGACATATTTTTGGTTTTATTAATTCTTGATGAAACCATTCTTCAAAATAACACTACCTTCATCATTTTTTGGTTATATACTAACTAAACTCAAGTACTAGTCACCAACACACTTAGAGGACCAGATTCATGATCTCTCCAGGTATATGGTCAATTTAGTAATTGGAATTAGCTTTTTCAAACACAATGAAGATGAGGAGCGAAAATAATTGAAGAATGGAAGTCTTGAATTATTTAACCAATTAACAACAATTCGTTCATTAAATAAAATTCAATCCAGCCTTTGCATCTTCTTAAGGTCAACCCATTAAAGGGTTTTCCCTCCATTGATGATATACTATCAATGGTGGGCGGAAGATGGCTTACATGAATTGAATTGAAGAGATTAAAACTGCGGAAATAACGTGCACTTCTCCATGTGTGTGAATGGAATTCACACCTATGTGTGAACTATATCACCAACACACAAAGTTATCACTGTTCTTTTGTAATTTTAGAGATTTAATTATAGAAATTGGAAGAATAGAAATGAAGGAATTGGATTAAGAACTTAGACATACAAAAAGAAACATACATGGGGAAATGAAAGCATTACAACGAAAATTGAACATAATAACATTACATGATAGAAGGTATGAGTTCCTCCTCACCACCACTCCCTTAAATAGTAAAATTTGGATCCTTAGGCAGAGCTCCAACAGTCCAAGTCATCCCAATCAATGAGGGTAGGCATAGTTGGTGTAATGTAGGTGGAGAGGAGACATCTCCACCCTTGACCCGAGATGGCATCCAGCTTGCATCCACTTGGCAGATCTGCTCCAAAGTCCTTCTAGATGGCCGATTTGGAGTGGGACATAGAAGACAAAAATTAATCCCCGGATGACTTCTAACAGCCTGTACAATATCATCCCAATTTACTTTGTTGTTCGGGAGATATGGAAGATTCATTGGGCTTACATTCTGGGACGCAGATTCTGGCCCAGATTCTTATCTTCCATTTGGGCTACCTTGATCATCATCATGGAGACTGAATTAGAACTTTAAACTAAAGAATTATTTGTTCCCCTGTATATATTCTATCATCATAAAAAATTTGGGCTTCATTGGTCTGGTATTGTGTGACCCACATCCTCAACAGTGTGTTGGTGTCCAATCTGCCTTCACCAGAATTGTCTCCTTTCATCACCAAATATCATCATCATCCTTTATGAATCTTTCCTTGATCCCTGAATGAGAAACATTTAAATTTTAAGTGAAGATACATTTCCAAAAATATAATATTAAAACATGAATAATTACATTCAATAAAATCATATGAGTCATTGGGCCTAAATTGGTGTACATTAGGCATGAAGTGCACCGTTGATGAGAGTGGATGTTTAAAATTAAAATGTACTAACTCAGGACCATATGATCAAAAATGAACTTTTAATCCCAATAAAATGTAATTATTAAATGTGTTTTTATTTTCCAATCACACCCCCCAACTTGAGATTTGCTAGTCCCAATCAAATATCTCAAAGATTATGAAAATAAAATTCCATTTTCCAAAAACATTTTAATAAACAATGCTCACCAAAATATCTCATACCAGAAAATTATGCATCCCATAAAAATAATATAATACAATGTAGGTTCTAAAGCATAACCCAAGCCCAAGCCCATTATTTTGGTCAAATTCAATGCCACATTTCATCCAATTACAATTAATCATGATGATGTGTTGTGTGTCATAATAGACATGGGGGTTCATTTTTATTCAAGGGGGAAAAGATGGAAGCGCTAGGTGGAATCACATTTTAATATTAATATGAATATTCATTTTTTTTCTTTTTTTTTTGAAATGTTTCCATGGTTATTGAAATTGCATTAAAATGAGTCAACCCTTGTAGCGAGACTTTGCCGATGAATCCCAGGATCAAAGGCCTTAGGGCACCAAGTAAAGCCCACATACTCGGGCATCATCTTGAGTTAACTCATTCAATAACAAATTCAAATTTCCACAAATAGAGATAAAATTCCCAACTATGGGACAGAAAACTATGGAGTCACAATCCCCAAGTTTCAAAAGCCACACATTAAGTCATTTCATTGCTCTATGTGCAAATTTATTGTTTTTTTTGTTCTTTTACACATCTTTATATATATATATATATATATTTTAAAATACTCATATTAAATTTAAAATGATCACCAAAACTATGCTATTTATTATGGGACCCCAAGAATTCAAATTAATACCCCACAATCCAATGGACGTGCAATGTGAATTTTTTTTATAAAAATTGGACGAAAATGTAACAGTGAAAAATCACATTATACAGCCACACTTTCCAAAATTTTATGCTCATGATCTTAAACATGTATTAAAATCAGAATCAAGGAATAAAAAATTATTTAATATTCAGTTTTCAAGGTTTGCATTGTGTTATAACATGTTCAAGGTTAAGGAAAATTTTCATTCAACTAACACGCACATTTTATTGCTCTATGTGATTGATTTTTATTTTCACCTCCCCCCAACATAATATAACACTGTCCCCAGTGTTTAAAGAAAATATAATTTAGAAGGGGTAGAGTTAGAGAATAGGAGCATTGAACAATTTCACATGATATTTGATGATGAATTTTCTGATGCTCTCATTTAATCCCTTGGTCTCCATGTCACTTGAAGAATCCTCACAATAGTTTATGCTTGTACTCTTATGATTTCACTGAAAATCCATCAAACTCGGCAGCCCCGCCGTAGTTCAGTGGTAGGCCTGCGCCCCTGTCTCCCTTCGGTCCCGGGTTCGAGTCCCGCGAATTCTCTGGCCGTGACGGTGTTTGACCCACTTCCTACGGCGTGTCAATTTTTTTGTTACATTTTTTATTTTGTTGTTTTGTTGTTTTAATATTAAAAATAAAAAAATAAAATAAAAACATACAAACACATATATTGTTGATACATTGTCTTCTTTTTAATTTCTGGGTAAGATAATACTCCAGGATCATACCGCGTGACACGGATGAATACGTTGCTCCCATTTCATACCCATCCATACTCATAAGAGAAGAACAGGTCAACAATATGAGGTAAAATTATATCAAATTGTTTTTCAAAAAAAATTGATTAAAACAATAAAGTGATTCTAAATTTAAATATCATGGGTTTCCTCTCATTCAACACTTTTTTAATGTCGTTATCTCGACTTAAACACCTAATTGATTAATTGTTTTTTTCATCAAAGGTAGGTTCACTCAGGTCTTCATCGACTTCATGTTTTTGGAATGGTTATATGAATGGTTTGAATATATGACCATTAACTTTAAATATTTGACCATTGGTGGGATCTTGAATTTCAACATCCCCATGGGGGTATACCTTATGCACTATGTATTGACCGGACCATCTAGACCTCAACTTTCCCGGGTGCAAATGAAGTTTAGAACTATTCAAAAGCACAGGTTTCCCTGGTTCAATGTGTTTAGTTTTAAGATTCCTAGACTGGTAGGCTTGAACTCTAGCTTTATTGATCCTTGAATTCTCATAAGCCTCCTTCCTAAGTTCCTCAAGCTCGTTTAGATCCAATTTCCACTTTATTCCAGCCAATGAAATGTCAATGTTCATTTTTTTGATTTCCCAAAAGGCCTTATGCTCAATCTCCACTGGAAAATGGCATGCTTTACCATAAACCAACCTATATGGGGACATTCCTAGGATGGTTTTAAATACTGTTCGATATACCCAAAGAGCATCTAAGATTTTTCTCGACCAATCTTTCCTAGATTCATTAACAATTTTCTCAAGAATTTGTTTGATTTCTCGATTGCATAACTTAGCTTGACCATTGGTTTGTGGGTGGTAAGCGGTGGACACTTTGTGAGAAATTCCATACTTCTCCATGAGCGATGAGAATGAGCGAATGCAGAAATGAGTTCCACAATCACTAATGATAGCCCTAGGAATCCCAAATCTTGAGAAGATGTTTTCTTTAAGGAATCTAATCACTGTTTGATGGTCATTGGATTTTTTAGGAATGGCCTCAACCCATTTTGAGACAAAATCGACAGTCAAGAGAATGTATAGATACCCCCTAGAGTTTGGGAAGGGACCCATGAAATCGATTCCCCAACAATCAAAGATTTCAACCACTAATATTTGAGTGAGAGGCATTTGATTCCTTTTTGTGATGGACCCTACTTGTTGACACCTAGGACAGCTTTGAAAAAATGTGTAGGAGTCCCTTGAGAGGGTGGTAATCACATTAGCAGCCAAAAGGACTTGGTTTTTATGTAAAAATTTTCATTTAAAAGTGCACAAGTCCTTAAGGTACTTTGAGTAGGTAGGTATGGTTTGGATTGCATCGAGAAGGGTTATGTTCAACTTGACTTGTGAAAATATTTTCCTCAATGTTTCATTCAGTTCAGGCTTGGGTTTCCCCCTCATGCGTTGAGGGAAGGGAGCAGGTTGTTTGAGTGTTTGGTGTGGTTGTGGTTCCTTCTCATTCTCATTGGTTTTTCAGAATTTTTCGGTTGTTCTTCATCATTTTGAAGTGATGTGGAATCTTTTAATAGTTCTGAAATGGTTTTTTCAGGTTTTTAAATTGATTTCCCACTTCCTAAGACTATCATTTCTTTCAATTGTTCATGATTTGATTGAGTGCAACTTGACTCTCCCCTTGTTGATTGTTGTGTAATGGCTTGGGTAGGCATGGGTGCCTTCCCAGTTTTGATTGTTTGATGTTCTTGTTTAAGGGAAGAGACTTCCGAGTTCATCCTTTCCATTTTTTTACAAAGTTGTTCTAGTAGGCTTTGTGGAACAGTTTGGGTTGGTGCATGAGAAGATTTTATATCCCTGGGGGATATTTTGAAGGTGGAATGGTTTGTTGAAAATGGACTGGTGGCTGTTGGTATTGGATAGGTTGGGTTTGAAACTGATTATGGGTTTGGTAGTTCTGTTGAGGGTAAGGATTTTTTCCTTGTGGTTGGATATGTTGTTGGTTATCCTTCCATCGGAAGCCTGGGTGGTCATTGTACCGTGGATTGAAGGTGTTTTGGTATTGGGGCTTTTGAAAGTTTAGGGAATTGACTTCCGCTGGGGGTCCTCCAAGAAGAACATCCTTGAGGGATGGAATGGTTGGGTATTTGTCTATTTTATGGTCATGTTTGTCACAAATTGTGCAAACAAGGTCTACATTTTGGATTTCATGGACTTTCCTAAGGTCTATCTCTTCAACCTTCCTAGAGTGTGCTGCGAGTTTAGCCCTAAGGCTTTCCTCTTCTCCAAGTGTATGAATTCTAGTGGTTCTTTGTGGCTTTTCAGAAAAAGGTGAAGTTCCCCAAGTTTGGTTTTGTTCAGCCAGACTTTCCAGATACTCGTAAGCATCATTTGGGGCCTTGTTTTTAAAAGTTCCATTACACATCATGTCAATCAATTGTTTATTACTCGGACCCAAACCTTCATAGAAAATTCTCACATGTTCAGGTATGGAAAACCCATGGTGTGGAACCATGTTTAGGGTGTCTTTAAACATCTCCCATGTTTCATAAAATGACTCTCCCTCTTTTTCAAAAAAGTTTTGGATGCTCTTTTTAAGTGCAATTGTTTTGTGATGAGGGGAGTATTTTTTGTAGAATTCTCTTTGCTGTTGGTCCCAAGAATGGATTTATGCAGGTACCAAGTTGTTTATCCAATTTTTAGCTCGATCCTTTAATGACAAAGGAATGAGTTTCATCTTAGCGGATTCTAGTTGATGTGGTTGAAACTTCGTTTCAACATTGTAGATGAACTCTTTGACATGAAGGTATGACATTTCTGACGCTATCCCATGAAAGGTTGGAAGGTGGTTTAGGACATGGGGATTGAATATGTAGTTGGTGTCTCCTATGGAATTGTGTCTAATGCATGAGGGGGCATTGGTCCAAGATGGAGTGAGGTAGTTGTTCATGGTTTGATCAACTACATTCCCTATGTTTGGAGCTTATTGGTTTTGGTTTCCCATTTGATTCCCCCCAGGGTTTACAATTTGATTTTGTGGATGACCCTCCATTGGACATGTTTCAAGTTCTGACTTTGGGGTTTTAGGAATATTTGGATCTGATTTAAAAAATACCCTAGGTGAACTTGACTCCCCTATCCTTGGACATTCCACCCTAACTAGTCTGTTTGAGAAACCGCGGGTGTAGGCGGACATGTGAAAAAAAAAGCGAGAAAGGGACAAGATTATAGATCTTGGGTGAGAGTATAAGAATGGAGGTGAGGAAAGAAGGTTTTTTTGGATCTAAGGTGCTTACTTGGTCCCCGACAATGGCGCCAAAATTTGGTTCACGCCCCAATTTACCCAAGAGAAGAAGGGTAGAACGGTCCTTGTAGTGTAGCTTGGGTTGTCGATTCCACAGAGACCTAAGAAGATACCCAAGATACACAACCTAAGGGATGGATTTTTGGATATGAAGTGGCCAACTTGGATTTGTTTTTAAGTGTTTTGGGAGAATACTAATAATCTTAGTTGAGTTCAATTATAATGAAATGGGTTGATCTTAGGGTTACGCTTGGGTGGATTGAATGCATTTTATTTCTTTAGACAAATTTTTGGTTTTATTAATTCTTGGTGAAACCATTCTTTAAAATAACACTACCTTCATCATTTTCTGGTTAGATACTATCTAAACTCAATTACTAGTCACAAACACACTTATAGAACCAGATTCATGATCTCTCCAAGGTATATGGTCAATTTAGAAATTGGAATTAGCTTTTTCAAACACAGTGAAGATGAGGAGCGAAAATAATTGAAGAATGGAAGTCTTGAATTATTTAACCAATAAACAACAATTCGTTCATTAAATAAAATTCAATCCAGCCTTTGAATCTTCCTAAGATCAACCCATTAGAGTTTTATCCCTCCATTAATGATATACTATCAATGGTGGGTGGAAGACGGCTTACAAGAATTGAATTGAAGAGATTAAAACCGCGGAACTAACGAGCACTACTCCGTGTGTGTGAATGGAATTCACACCTATGTGTGAACTATATCACCAACACACAGAGTTATCACTATTATTTTGTGATTTTAGTGATTTATGTATAGAAATTTGAAGAATATAAGATAAGGAATTGGATTAAGAACTTAGAAATACAAAAAGAAACTTACTTGGGGAAATGAAAGCATTACAATGAAAATTGAGCATAATAACATTACATGAAAGAAGGTATGAGTTCCTCCTCACCACCACTACGTTAAATAAGAAACATTGGATCCTTAGGCCGAGCTCCAAAAGTCCAAGTCATCCCAATAAATGAGGGTAGGAATAGGTGGTGTAAAGTAGGTGGACATGAGACTTCTCCACCCTTGACCTGAGATGGCATCCAGCTTGCATCCACTTGACATATCTGATTCAAAGTCCTTCTAGATTGCAGATTTGGAGTCGACCATAGACGAATCAAATGAATCCCCGGATGTCTTATAACAGACTGTAAAATATCAGCCCAATTTATATTTTGGTTCGGGAGATATGGAAGATTCATTGGGCTGACATTCTGGGCCGCAGATTCTGGCCCAGATTCTGATCTTCCATTTGGGATGCCTTGATCACCATCATGGAGACCGAATTAGTTCTTTTTCCTGAATAAGTATTTGTTACCCTATATGTCTTCTATCATATCAAGAAATTTGGGCTTCATTGGTCCAGTATTGTGGGACCCACATCCTCAACAGTGGGTTGGTGTCCAATCTACCTTCACCAGAATTGTCTCCTTTCATCACCAAATATCTTCATCATACTTTATGAATCATTCCTTGCTCCGTGAATGAGAAACATTTAAATTTGAAGTGAAGATACATTTCCAAAAATATAATATTAAAACATGAATAATTACATTCAATAAAATCAGATGAGTCATTGGGCCTAAATTGGTGTACATTAGGCATGAAGTGCACAACTGATGAGAGTGGATATTTAAAATTAAAATGTACTAACTAAGGCCCATGTGATAAAAAATGAACTTTTAACCCTAATAAAATGTAATTATAAAATGTGTTTTGATTTTCTAATCAGTGATTTACATCCCAATATTTTTTATTCTCTATTTAGTTGTATATGACATGATATTGGGAATGTATCAATTCCCTCTATATTGAATCCATATCAATTAAAAAGGAAGTTAATTAATGATTAATATTCTAAATCAATGATTGATTATTTTTTTCTGTGAGGAAGTATAAAAACGTACAATGAATGTTAAATAAATTATTTTGGTCTTAATACGTATTAATAATTGAAATTTATCTCAAATGGTTATTGAGAAACTCATCATTGAATATATGCCTATTCCTTGGAATTGTGTTGATGCATTTTTAAAATTCTTTTAATGTATTACATTAGTTTGTTATGTTGAGTTTTAAATAGGATTTTTATATGGTGATAAAACTATTTTAAGGATTCAATATAGAATAGCATAGTTTTTGATTATGTATTTGAAGTTGAATGTCTATGAGAATCATGATATGGGAATCATTTGAGCTAATGCATCATAAAGGGGGTTCACCTATCCCTAATAAATGAATGATGGATCAATTCATTTTTATATTGATTATCATGAATATAACCTTATCACTAGCATGAAATTTAATTATTACAATGTGTTGATAACTTATTTGATAATCTACATAGAGAATGATACCTTTCGAAAAAATAGATTTGGAGATCATCAAATGAGATTCCATAAGGAGGATATACATAGGATATAATTATTTACTTGAAGTGGTCATTATTAATTTATAATAATTCCATTTTGACATACCTGTGATCCACCAATTTATATGGATTTAATTAATAGGGTCATTTGGTATTCTCATGATTGGATTTTGGTAGTATTTATTGATGATATTCAAATAATTGTGAATTTAAATGTGTAGCATGAAAAATATTTGAGGATTTATTTTATGTCGCTGGGGAAGTATAATATTTATACTAAATTTACCAAAAGTAATATTTGGTTACAAAAACCCTCATTCATTGGTCATATAACCACAAGTGTTGGTATATCCGTAGAAATGTTAAAGGCGTAAATTATTAAACAATGGAGAAGAGTAACCATATTAACCGAGATCAATTAATTTCATGGATTATATAGATAATACATGTTAATTTTGAAGGATATGAAATATATATCTAATCCAATATCCATGATTACTTAGAAGGGATCCAGGATACTTTTGAGATATAACTGTGATGAGAATTAAATGGAGAAAAAAGATGTTTTTTAGAACACATGTAAATACACTAACTTAAATTGGATATGGGTTTGTGATCATTAGTGATGAATAATGGAAGGTACTAGGATGTGTATTCATGAAGAAGGATAAAATGATAGATTATTCCCCATTCCAATTTAAAATTCATGATAAAGATTACTTGTCTCATGATTTTGATTAGGAAATAAAAAAATTTCACTAATAATATAGATGAATTTTTGTTATAGTGAATGATTAGATATATAAATTTAAAAAATAAATAATTTTATATTCACCTAGAATATGTTAAATATTGAAATTAAATTATGGTTTATGATGATAAATTATTATGATTCCATAATACATTACCACCTTGGTAAATTGAAAAAGGTTTTTGATTCTCTATGTAAGAAACACAATGAGTGTTTTTCCATGATAATTAATGAAAGAGATCCAATAATATAAATTTTCATAATATAGGTCCTGAAATAATCATAAAATGGTTAATATTATATATTATACACATGAATATGAAAATATCCATCAATGTGATGATTAAAATAGAATACAAGGAGAATATGGATTAACATAAGAAAATGAGGAATATTAAATATTTATCCTATTTTTAGGATTGAGTAAAAAGGTTCTGGAATCTAGAGTGAGTTTCATTAATAATATCTACGTAGAAAGAGATTTTTGATGAAGCTCATAAACAATAATTCTCTATTCATCATGGATGTATTAATATGTATATAATTCAAATAGAATATTTTTATTCCACTACATAAAAAAGGATATTTATAGTATGTTTCATTATTATATATAAATCATATAGTTAATTCATAGATATATATGTGTATGGGGATGTTAGATCATTTTTCTATATTAGAATGTAATTAGAAAACATTATCAACAATTTTATCTTCATACTCCTATAAACACTAATAGAGAACAATGTGATTTGGGTATTTGTAAAAAAACATATAAAATAAGTGAATTTTACATCCATTAGTGAATATTTATATATTGATTATATTTTTAGGGTATACATATAATTAGTGGAAACATTTCATGACGTACCACATTATATTGTTTCTTATCAAGATTATATGATTACCTAAAATTTAAAGCTAATTCATCAGTATGATATTGATATAGATTATAGTTTTAGTATTGTGTATTTACCTCAAGTAGATGGTCTGTATGAGAGGATTTTTTGAACCCTAAATGAATTTTTTATATTTTTCTCTACTAATTGAAATTATGGTTGGGATAAATAACATTCAGTAAAGAATATTCCATATAAAAATATCTTTCATTCAAACATTTAGATATATCATTATGAAGGCCGATATGGTAGAAATTTCAAAAATTCAATGGACTATGAAAAATATAATGAAATAAATGTATTTGGACCTACGTTATCTAATGGAAAGTAAGATAAAGTTCTAACTATTCAGTGAAACATTAGGGAATCTTACTGATGATATGTGTGCAGACAATCATTGTTGATATCTGTAGCTCAATGTTAGTGACTAGGTACATATATAAATATCTCCTCTTATGGTGATTATTTTATTTATAAATAAGGGAAATTTTTTCCATTGATATATTGTACCCTACAAACGCAATCATCATATCAATGTGGTTGCCTATCACTTTTCACTTCCATGGAATCTCTATCATGTTCACAATGTGTTCTACATATCAATCCAATGAAATAAAATAAAATATAATCCATATGTAATGAGAATAAAGGTAATAACCCAAGAAAATGTTTACTCATATAAGGTAAAACTATGGTATATATTATATCAAGGAGTAAAATAATTTTAAAACAACAACACTCAAATTATAAATGTTTTTTTGTTGAAACTAATTAAATTAATATGCCTGGTGGGAATCTGAGAATGTGATGACCAAAAAGTGTCTTCAATTATTAGAATAAGATTGTGAAAATACCAATGGTGATATTATTATATGGTAGGTAAGAACTCATTTATTTTTTATGATATATTTTTTAATAAACATTTTTTTAATCTTTAATTACACAAAACATTGTGTTTATACAAACCACGATATAATATAAAAATATAATTATTTATTTTGACAGTTATTACATAGTTGTTGGATTGGTGGGTATAACTATGACTAAAGAAATTGTTGAAATGTATTTTTACAGATGTATAACCTGAAAAGTTTTGGTAATTAATTAGTTATTAATGAAAATAAAATAAATTTATGGTAAAAAATATGTTGTTCTAAAATAATTTTTTTTATTTAGACATTTTGTATTTATAATTACAAATAAATTTAGTATCTATTGTCGATATAATATATAGTTATTTATTGACTATATATTAAATTAACATTTTTAAAATTTTTCTATTAGTTTTTAATAGGTATGAAATAATAATAAATAACTATTTACGGTTAAAATTATTTTGTTTTCTTGAATCATATTTCATTGTTTCCATCATGCATATATTAAATTTAATTTATGAAATATGTATAAATTGAATATTTTAATATTTATTCCATAATTGGAATTATAAAATTTAATATATGATATTTTGGAAAACCTATTTTTTCCCATTATTAATAATAACCAATTAAATGATTCACCACCTCAGTAAAAGTGGTAAAAAATGCTTAATACTATTGGAAAATTTGTTTCAAATATCTTTACCATTTCATTTTTCATATTTAATGATTGTTTTTCACCAAATCTATAATTAATGACATAAAAAATTTATTTCGAATAATTATTTTAAAATTTGGGAGCAGGGATTGACTTTGGTTGTGATAATTTATATTTTATTAAATTTTAAAAAATATTTTGGGTATTTAAATTTAATTTTATTGTTAAAATATTAAAATTTCATTCACTTTCTCCAACTATTATAAACATTTCAAATTTAATCATTAAACCAAAATATTTAGGTAATCTAACATACAATTAGTCTACTAATTTTGTTCCACCATATCTCATGTGATTCATATTTTGATTATCTAAAATACTGATCATACTTTACAAATGTTTTAATTTTAATGATTGGTCATAATGTTTTATTAATATTGGTGTTTTAGATAACAAAATAAATATTTCTTTTCAATTCTAGACACTATTTATGATGTGTTCCTATTTTAGGAAAAATATACTATGTGAAGAATTTCACAATATAGGGAAACAAGTATGGGAGAATTGAACTATATAGACAAGCTAGCGTATATAATCACAGACATGGAAGTTTCCTAAATCATTAAAATGGCTGCATGAGAATAGGATACATTGATTAATCAATTATCTGAAATATTTAAACTGAGTAATTAGATACTGGAAAAATATTTGTGGTGAAATCGTCATTTTGGTTTCAATTGGCTATATCAGATATGGTTATATGTGTAAAAATATTACATGAGTAAATTTTCCTATTTCAATTTTTGTACATGGAAATGATAGATTTTTTTAGAAAATATGAAATTTTATGAAGTCATACATGATTATGACTATATTTATAATTCATCTAAGTGAATTCAGTGGAAGAAATCAGTTATTTACTGATCTGTAATTGACTATGTTAAGAAAAAATTTCTATTTTTTACCATTGAATAACGTGAGTGATCTTTTAATACTATATTCCTATATTTAAATTATATATTAACTATTTATAGTAAAATGATTATAATAATAATAAAGTACCAATAATGTAAATATGTACAAATATAATTTATTTTTCTTTACTATAACATCGTTATTTATAAGGAAACAATTTGAATGTGATCCAAAATTTTATAAAATGAATCCTGTATTCATTGCTAAAGAGTTTTATATTGATTTTCATATATTTCATGATATAATTTATAAATATATATATATAAGAACATAATTTTATACTAGGTAAAAATGTATTATTACATTCCTTTTTGAAGGTATTATATGCTGCTCTATTTTTCAAATGAAGAAGAATAAACATGATCTATAGATGTGGGATATCAATCATATTTTATATTATATTAGAATACCCTCTTCATGGTACATTTATTTTTTAAAATATCTCATTTTATTTTATTTTCTATGTTCTTTTAATCATACATTTTTGTGCTAATTTCATAAATAATATATATCCTTATCATTCACCAAAATGCTTCCAGGTAGAAAAACATAAATATTATTTTTGTAGTCCATTCATGTATCTTGGATGAATTACACTATGTTATTTTACTATGTATTGGCTAATTTAAATTGTTTATAAATTCTATTGAAAAAATTTCTACAAGTTTCAGAGAAAATAATTGATCTAGTATAAAATATCAAATTTATTGTGAAGGGGGTTGGTGGAGTGGAATATGGAAAATATATTCAAAAAACCACTATAAATCACTATGATAGTTTTATTTATTTTTTATTTATAAATATAGCTTATTATTTTTATGAAAATATTAGATGTTAGTCATATCCCTGAGAGGGTGATTTTCTATGTGAATAAAATTTCAGGTACTCAATTTAAGCCCCCTACCGTGTCAAGTATGGAACATTTAAGAAAACATATTAAATTGGAGCTATAGAATCATGAATTCATATATATATATATATATATGATAACTAAATATCAAATTTAAAATAGATTTTATTAATGTTATGAGATATGTTATGTCAGTCGTAATAGATCCCTACATTAATAGTGAGATTTATTGATGCAAAAGGGAATAGTGATCATTTAAATTAAAAACCATGTACTACTGAATATCATAAAGATGTGAAACCATATAATATTAAAAAATATCAGCTAGAAAAATTGTATTAAGATACTGGAAAATGTTCTGATCTAAATTATATAGCTTTGAAAGCTACAAGTTTTTTACTAAGAGTGTAGTAATTAAGATTGTATCTAAATTCAAAACATTCAAAAAATATATCGACTACCATATCAATTTCTTAGGATGGAAAATATAATTTTAGAGCCATCAGATATAGAAAGATAAAACTAATGTTTATTATGTTTATAATTATGGATAAAGGGAGAATCATACAATTTAATAGATGTATTACCAAGACTGTAATAATTTTAAATTTCAATGGAGATCAAATTACTAATATAGATTAATCCATAAATGTTTTATGAATTCTACCAGTACTATGGAGTGGCATCTCAGTATCAATTAAATAGTTAACAAAGGTCATGAGTTTTAAAATATAAGATATTATAGTAACCATTATGATGTATGATTCATATATGGAAGCATATATTGGATATAATATTATTTTTATTATTGATAATAATTATACTAACATCAATACATCAAAATATGATATGAAGTAAAACAATATTCAAATAGATGCATAATATATGGAAATTAAATAGATTAGTTCTTCTTCAACCTGTACAATTTATAACGTTTCATGAAAATTATGAATTCTATAAAATGATATGGTGTTTTATGAAACCCTTTATCAAATATTTTAATTTTATCAATTATTATAAAATGTGATGTGCTATGAATGCCAAAATATCAGATAGATCAAAACATATTTTCCAAAGCTACTGGATAAACAATTTTAGATAAAAACTACATAAAAGGATTGGTTAAAAATGATAAAATTTCATGATAGTAACCTAAATTGATTTTGAGGATTCTAGTGATATTACATATTTATAATCATACAATAAAAAATCTCTTTAGTCGGAAATCGTTTTCCTTATTGAACTATCAAATGAAGAATAACATTATTATTCTTTAGATCATGAGTCTGAATTTGAAAATTAAAAATTTTATTATGAAAAATTAAACTAGTAATACACCAAATATATTATTTGGGAGCTTGGAATGGGGAAATATATGTCCAGAAATGATGTATTGGGTTCTTTTGAGGAAAATGAAAAAAATTTGAAATAAGTTAAAGATGATTATAAATATATTGGATAAATGGTTATAGGTTACTCAAACTACTGTCCATGAACCATAAATGTTTTTTTATATATTCCATAACTATTTTGTAGAAACATTTATGGACTCAAAAATATAATTTTTAGACTAATAGAGTTATATTTTAGATGAAATTTAATTTTTGCATGTTTCTTACAGGGAAGGAGTTGGTTGCCTATATACCATCATGTCTGGTTACAATATTTAAAATGTTTCTCATAATCCTTTTGTAAAAGTTCCGCTTGAACATATACCTACTATTTTTAGTGATCAAATTTTAAAATCATATAATAGTGATTTCTATATAGGATGTTATAAGGTTGGAAGATCATGTTGAAGGCATGGATTCGAAGATATAATAGGTTAATGGAAGAGTTATTGGAATATAGTGTTAAGTGGACTAGATTTTAATGATTATTCTTATGAAAATTCCCGCACCTCTAACAGATTCATACATTTATCCTCTAAAATTTCCTTCTCCAATCATTTTTATTTTATGTTTTACATTAATTAAACATGTCATTTTTTAAAAAATTTCAAACAATGGTTTATCTTTAATTTCTAATACGCTTAGACATTCCTCAATCATTATTCTGAATTTCTATAAGAGAAAAATTATCTCATGGAATGAAATTTGTGATTATGATTTGTTTAATATGAGAATAAGGAAAATTTTTCCTAATCCACTAAATTCTTCTTGAGTTTAAAATAAAATTATAAAATCTATTTTATGATCTGTCCTCATACTACAATAATGGTATATCCAATGTTTTTGTGGGCTTAGCTACTAATTATTCCAAAGGATGAAATTCATCATCTCTGCTGATCTATAATGTACCACTTGTGGTAGAAAGAATATATCAATTGTATATGAATCAAGGTCATAATGAATTTTTTTTATTCACATCATATATAGGTAAAATGTACAACTATTTCCAAATGTGTGTCTACATAAACTTCATTATAGGAGGCCATTACATCAATAATAGAAACCCAAAAATCCTATTGAACAAAAATAACTATCAAACTAAATGAAATATAAGAATATAATAATTTATAATCCACCAATAATTGTGGGCCTTCTGTCAAACTAGTTAAATTTTTATTTCATGATTGTATTGTTTATGTATATTTATACAAAATTAAAATCAACAAAAAATTATTTATTCATTTTTTATTTTTTACTTAGGTATTGTTTTCATTTATTATTATTCATTTCTATCGTTAATTCTAGTGATATTTTTCAGGATATTTTCAACATTGGTTTCAACTATATTGTGAAATTTTTCATTTACTATTTCGAATCTCTTTAAATTTTTTTTAATTTGATTATTTCCATAAATCTGTATATTGTTATATCACGTGAAAGTAATAGATTATTACTCTAAATCCTATACAATAAATTTATATTTCTCTCATTTATCTATATTTTTAATAAATAAACAAGGTGTAGATATAATTCATTCTTATCGTAATGTTAATCAATAGGGGGAAGATTTAATCATTTACAAAAAGTGGGGGATGATTTATCAAAAGATGGAACAATTTCAAATCAAGGGGTATAAATGTTGTATAAACACAGAAATTTTTAAGCAATATATATTATTTAGAATAATTAAAAATCAGGATTGACGTTTTTAAAATGTCATGTTTAATATATTATGAGTTTTGTGATCATATAAAAGGGGGATAATGTTAGTCTTCTATGAATTTTCTATAAATATTTCATGTTCCATAGGTTTTCCGAATATCAAATTCCATTTTTTACTTTATTAATGATTTATTAATTGTGATTGTTAGGTTTTATCTTTTTTTTAGACTTTCATATGTTAAAATCTTTATGATTTCAATTTGAAAAACATTCACTAAAAGATTCCTGTTTATGGAAAATTTAATTATGTGAGGCATTTGGTTACCTGGAGAAATGATGATGTGATAATTAAACTATGAATATATTCTAAATCTATAATGACCCATATAATAAATACATTATTATTACTTCATAATTGAAGATTACTTATTACAACATATAACAAAACCATGATATGACCGTATAGGTTTAGTGTCTTTAGAAATTGTGAATCCTAAACAACAGTTTTATAACGAATATACGTTATCTCCCATTTATTTCATCATATCTAGAGTCCCTTCTAGAATTTACAACTTAATACCCTTCTTCCGATCTTAGGGAGAAGAAATCATACAAAAGGGTGAGCTAAAATTCCCAGTAAGGGTAAACAAAAGAAATATCAATCATATAATATTCATAAGAACATAATATTTTTAAAATCATAACTTGGCAAAGAGATCATAATATCATAACCTCAGATAAATCATAGGTAGTGAAATTTACTTCCAATAATCATTACATAAAACATGAAACTTTGTGTCATACACACATAATCAATGAAAATCATTTATTATTATTCAAGACTCATTGCCATGACTATCATTGCGGACAAAGTCCATTTCTGAACCGAGTTCACTCCTCGTTCCAGTCCTGAATCACTGAACCAGATTAACTTGATGTTCCAGACATGTCTATCTCATGAGATATAAATCTTTACCCATTGCATTGGAGGAATATATAGGTACCACCAATATCATAATGAGACCATTCTTATTTGGCCCACAAAATGTTACATCATACATCATATCAAAACCCATGTAATAATAATGGGATTCGTAAACATCTTGACATAATAAAACAATTCATATAAGATAAAGGATTTCATAAAAATAATTCCATTATAACATAATCAAATCATTGTAATAATAGGGATAGAAACAGAACCCTATATTATCTTAGATGGAAAATATTTTTGATAAAACACTTGAACTCCATTCTCAAGGATAATATCCTTTCTATTTGAAATTTTTTTTTCCTTTCTTAACATGACATAAAATTTTAAACTTAAAATATCTATTTAAAAATAAATTTGAAAACATGTTAAGGAAGATTAATGGAAATAATGTTCCCCAGATTCATAAAAATTCATCTATTCTTTATAAATTAATAAAACATTTTTCTCGTAATTTGGCGAAAAAAGTAAAAAATTAGCTCGTACTGAAAAAAAAACAAATACTCCTTTAATATCATTTACTAAAAACTCAAAAATAAGTAAAATTGGATTTAAAAAATTGTATGAGTATAGAAATAATATTACCTATTGAGTAAATATGGACGGGGATGATAAATATGCTCAGTGTATTCTAAAATATAAAAAATCTCGGATAAAAATAAGATTGTGAGATTTTCCCTTACCATTGGTCAGATATGATTCATACGTATCCAAACCACCTATATAATGATTTAAATAATGTCATTTACTTATTAAAAAATCATATTCATTTTTATTATATCATACATGGTAATATTATTATCTTCTTATTAATAATATTTCATTTCTACTTGTTATTCGAGTGATCAATGCTTTATGTTCTTATGGATGTATTGTCGAATAAATTATTTTTCCTCATTTTACGTTATAGTTACATTATTTAAAGAATGATATTAGTGTAATATATATCATATTTATTCATTAAATTAATTTATATAATCATTATTCAATTAAGATCATGTAGATCGAGTCACATCATATCGTGGAGACAGTAGGCCGTACGTACGCACGAGAAATGATATCGTTCCAATAACTATTTAATTGTATTAGATTGGAAGATGGAAAGTATGATAATTATTATCATGTTATAATAATAATATATAGTAATTATTTACACCATTATACCCATCCAATTAAGTTGGTGGTGGAAAACAGATTACACCATGGCGTGGAGACAATATTTTTTACGTACGCACGTGTGGTGATTTCATTTTCCGTAGGATGGATAGAAGGTGAAATAAGTTTGTTTCATATTTATAATAATGTATCGGTATATGAGTGATACTGATGTTATTATTTTATGATGAAAAAAATAATGAAAAATAAGTATAAGAAGAAAAAAATTGGAATGAATCTGTAAAGAATATTACCTCTTCTTTGATGTGCCTATTCTTAACTTCCACTTAGGGCACTAAAGATGGACTTTGAAGAAGACATGAACCTCTTGTATATTTCTGAGGATGTGGAGAAGAGAAATTGTCAGGGTTAGGTCGAGCTATAAGGCTCAATGTGGTGTGAGGAGGAGAGGTAGGAGGTTCCCTTTTATAAGGGAGGAGAGGTGCACTTTTGGAATTATAAGAAATATTAATTTATAATAAATTCCATCCCAACCTAAAAACTACAAAAAATTACTCAATTCAAAGATGAGATGATGTAGGGTTGTAATCTAATCAACCAATAAAATTTATACAAGTTTATAATTTATTTTCAACCTTATCAAATTGATTTATCATTTTTTAATCTATTATATTTTATTTGTGGTAATAATATTCTAAATTTTAAATTAGTTTAAATAATTACTAATTTGATGTGAATTATCCATAATTAGATACTATATGACATTTTATACCATATAAATTTATAATTTATAATTTTTAAATATTTTTGTGATTTTTAATCAATTTTATAATATGTTATTTTTATAAAATATCAATATAGTCAATTTTGACAGTATTCATTTTTATGAATTTAAATAAAATTTTCATATAGGATATATTCAAAACAAATATTTAATAGCTTCCTACCATGTCATAGTCATCTAGAAAATTCTTGGATCATATTAAATAGTTCATATAATATTTATTTCTATATTTTTAAAACCATTTATTTGATATTTCAATCAATAAAATAATTTCAACATCGATATTGGGTCATAATTAATGATAAATATTTAATCCATAAAAATTCTAAATAGATTCCCATAATTTAGATAATCATATTATCTTTCTGGATACTATTCATGTTTGAAGTCTTATGAAACCTATCACTAAATTAAAATTATTACACTTATAAGTTATAAGAGAGTGACAAGTTGTCACTTTCTTTGGTTTTAATTGTAATTATATCATTTTCATGGTCAACATGAAACGAATCTAATATGACCCTTAGGTGATATTGGTCGACTTTTATTCATCCAATAGAATTTGGTAAGCTGTTAGGGTAATTTTATAAACTTATGTTTACCATTAATTACCCGATTTACCTTTAACTATTGTAAATAAAAATTACAGTAGTTACTATTCATAATGTCAAAAAAAGAAATATATTAACATCATTTGGACCCACTGAATCCAAATATGGAATCCATTTTTCAAAATTCAAAACACAGAAGTAGTAGTAGTTAATTTCAAATTAATCTCGTTGTTAAGAAAAACGAGTTTTTAAATTTAAAACATTGTCAAATATTGAAATGTTTTTAACTATGAATTCAATTTGAAATTATTGGCAATGATATACATAATATTAAATGGTAAAAATATATTCAATTTATGCTTTATAACCATTAAATATTATCATTTATCCATATAATTTATCTAGATGAAACAAGTTGTTTTTTCAGAAAAATTAGCATATTTTTAGTATTCATCAAAATAATAAAGCCATCAAAGATGTATCAAAAAAATATCCAATTTAAATTATTAAATCTCGACTCAAAAGAATAAAATAATTTTGAAAAATTGAGCTTATAAACTATTCAATAATTATATTCAAAATGGGTGCGCCATCAAAAGGCGGTAAATCTGCATTTTTTAAAAAATACTTTATTTATCTAAAAAATTTGATTTTGTTTCCATATGTCATTATAGAAAATGTGTAAGATAAATTATAATTATATAAAACTCAAAATTCAGTTGATACTATTCATAACGTCTTGTTCATAATATTAGAATAATATATCTTTATTCATTGAAACTCGGTATTGCGTACAACGCAAGCTATTGAGGAAGGTTTCCATTGCACATAACGCAAGCCAAGATAGTGTTTTGTGAAGTGAAAGTTTCTATTTCATATAAAATAAGAAATTAAAAAAATATCCCATAAAATCTCAGGGTGTTTCATTCTACCCCCCGTAGAATTAATTTTCCCCCTCAAAATTCGTTACTTTTTAAAAAACAGATGAGGATACCTATCTCTCATCATATACTCAAGTTCCCATATAGAATCGTCTAATTAGTGGTTCTTCCATAAAACATTAACCATGTGTGTTGTTGAATAGATGATACCTTTTCTGCCATCTCACCAACAAGATTATGTCTTAATAGCTTTCCTTCCCCAACTTCATCCCATCAAGTTGGAGTTCTGTATTTCATTCCATAGGGAGAATTATAAGGAGCCATCTGAATACTAGTGTAAAAGCTATTGTTATAAGAAAATTACACCAATGGAAGGTGCTGATCCCAACCACCTTTGAAATCCATAGAGCATGCTCTCAAAATTTCTTCTAGAGTTTTAATTGTCCTCTCAGACTGACCATCTTTCAGAGGATGATAAGTAGTGATGAAACTCAAAAATGTATCTAGAGTATGCTAAATACTTCCCCAAAACATCAAGGTAATCCTAGGATCCCAATCAGATATAATGGAAAGTGGTACTCCATGAAATCTTACCACTTTCTTCACATATATCTGGGCAAGCTAATCAAGAGAGAAATATTATCTAATATTAATGAAGTGTGCCGACTTTGTAAGATGATCAACTATAACCCAGATAGAATTATTACCTTTGGATGTTTTAGGAAGTCCAGTGATAGAGTCCATAGTTATGTTTTCCCATTTCTATTCTGGTATGGGTAATGGTTGTAACATCCCCTTAGTCTTCTGTATCACAGATTTAACTTGCTAACAAACCTAGCAGCGATAGACATATTCACTAACATATCTTTTAATTCCATCCCACCAGAAGTACTTTTTAATGTCCCTATACATCTTCGTGCTTCCTGGGTGAATAAAGAATGAAGAACTATGAGCTTCATCCAATATTTATTTCATTAATTCTGGGATGGAAGGAACACAAACCAGATTCCCGATTCTTATTATTTCATCACAATCAATGTGAAATTCCAGAACATTTCTCACCTTATTTTCTAACTCTACATCTTCTTTCTGTGCCTCTTTAATCTTCATATGTATAGATATTTGAACATTCATTTGAGAAAGATAATATTTTTCACATTCGATTATAATTCCAAGATCCAACCTTCGTAAATCCATAAATATTGGATCTTTTGTGATCCTCATCATGGATAAGCTAGCACGGTCTTGTCGACCTAATGTGTCTTCCACATTGTTTGCTTTCCCGGGGTGGTAATGAATAGAGAAATCGTAATACTTAATCAGGTCCAACCATCTTCTTTGGCATATATTTGGCTACTTTTGTGTGAAAATATAATTTAAACTTTAATGATCTGTATAAATATCACACCATTCACAATAAATATAATTCCTCCAAATCATTAATGCAAATATTACCACAGCTAATTCCAAATTATGAGTTGGGTAATTTTGATCATGGATTTTCTACTGTCACGAGTCATAAGCTATAACCATATCGTTTTTCATGAGAACACACTCCAATACCTTCATGGATGCATCACTGTAGATCCCAAACCATTCTCCACTATGAGGTAGTGTGAGGACAGGTGAACTGGATAACAATCTTTTTATCTCCTTCAATTTCTCTTCAAACTCCTTCATCCAAACAAACATAACTCCTTTTCGAGTAAACCTAGTGAGTGGATTATATAATCATGAAACATCATTCAAAATACATCAATAATATCCAGCCAAACCATGAAATCTTCAGATCTCCGTTACATTTGTTGGTTTCGACCATCTTTCAATAACCTCTGTTTTTCTTGATCCACAGATATCCCCTCTTTTGAGATTATTTGACCAAAACATGAAACTTTTTGAAGAAAAAATTCACAGTTGGTAAATTTGGAATAAATCATCTCCTATCATAGGGTCTTTAATAAAATTATCAAGTGATCTTCATGTTCTTCCGTGATCATTGAACAAACAAGAATATAGTTTATAAAGACTACCACAAACTGATCAAGATAGTCTTTAAAGACTCTATTCACCATATCCATGATGATAGCAAGGGAGCAGTAAGACCAAATGGCATCACTATAAATTAGTAATGTCCATACCTTTTACAGAAAGTCATCTTTGGTGTATCCTCCCTTTTTGCCCTTAATTGATGATACCCGAGATGAAGATCAATCTTGGAAAAGTATTAATCTCCAGGTATTTGGTCAAATAAGTCATCAATGCGTGGGAGATGATATTTTTTCTTCATAGTGATCATGTTAAGTTCTCAATAATCAATGAAAACTCTCATTGATCCATATTTATTCCTAAAAAATAGAACAGGTGCCCCCTAAGGAGATACACTGGGGTGTATGAATCCCTTGTCAAGATTCTCTTGGAGTTCCTTCTTCAATTCCTTCAACTTAATTGGGGCCATTATATAAGGTGTCTTTGAAATGGGCATAGCACTCGGTGTGAGTTGTATTGAAAACTCAACTTCACAATTTTGTGGAAGACCTAGAAATTCCTCTGGAAAGTCATCATCAAAATCATGTACTATGGTAATAATCTTAATTGTGAGTATCTCTCCAACCATTTGAGATAAATAACCTTCCTTTATTTGTATCAAGTCCTATAAGATGGATGAAATTTCCTCTAGAAGGTTATATTCATCCTTGCATCAATACATAATCATTTATTGACCAGGAATATGAAATGTGACTTCCCTTCATTGGAAATAGATATGAGCTCCATGTATGGAAAGCCAATCCATGCCATGAATCACATCAAATTCCACTATAGGATGGATCAAAAGATGATTAGGAAGCACTTTCCAAAAAACGTAAATTGGAGAAGAATTTTAAACTCTTTATGCAACCATTGTGCCATTATGATTTGTCACAACTGACTCAACATGTAATTGTTGAGGTAGTAAGACGATACCCTTAGAAAATTCTTTAGAAATAAAAAAGCGGGTGGATCCAGAATCAAATAAATCATTTGCTACTTTAGAGTTGATGGTAAGTGTACCTTTCACCACATTGTTATCGGACTCCACATAGCCGATAGAACTTGCATGTGACGTTCCTTTGTCTTTGGCCTTACGAGTTTGTTGTCGTCGATCATCATCAACAACACTTGGATTTGGTCATTGATTAACATAATTCCCCATTTCCTTGCACTTGTTACATTGAACTATTAGAGGTGAATTATGTGTAGTCTTTTCTTTTCTCACATGACTAGACATGTTTTTTTCATCATTGCGGCATTCAAATTCCCAATGACCTTCTTTTCCACATTTGAAACATTTACTTGTCCCTTTAAGACAATTCCCTCTATGTACCATTCCACACATTGAGCATAAGGGAAAACTCAGCTTTTTTTCAGTGTGGTCATTAGATTTCTCTTTGAATTCCATTTCCCTCTTCTTATCAATCCCATATAAATGGTGGCTTACTCCAATCTCCATCTCAACATTGAGAGCACATCAAACCATTTCCTCATAATTATTGAAGACCCTTATGGATACAGCCCTTCGAATACTAGGTTTTAAGCCACTAAAAATCGATCGATCATACTCTCAGGTTGGATAAAAATTCCAGAATCATACGTTGCAAGTCTTTTAAAATTTTCTTCGTAGGTACTAACTGATTCATCATCCTTTTGCTTCAGTTCAAGAAACTCCTTCTCCATCTTTGTTCGAAGAATACGATGGAAGTACTTAGTGAAATATAAGTTCTTGAACTCATCCCATTACATGGACTCAATTTCAACTCTTTCCCTTATATTCTTGATAAGATTCCACCATTGATGAGCTTCACCTTCCAAATGATATACCGCTATGATGAATTTATCATGTTCAGAACAATTTAGGATTGAAAATATATTTTTAGTGGTATTAATCCATTGTTCATCCACTAATGGATTAGAAGACCCGCTGAATGCAGGTGGAAACTTCCTCATGAAGGATTAAATAGAATGTTTATCCTTCCTTTTCTCATTTGGAATTCCTTCATGATTCATATCTTGAGAAAGTTGTGTGGTCATGACTACATGATTTTTCATTACAGATCCCATAATGTTTGGTCGCTCTGGGGATAATCATTTCATTGCTCATCACATTTAGCATTAACACATTTATTTCGGGTTCCAGCCACTGACAGAAACCAATAAGCATAGTGTGAGAAACACTAATCATAAAAAGAAAACCACATAATAATGAATAAAATTTCACACCTTAGTTCTTATCATAGGTTATTCATGGCCATTTCTAAAACACTAATATTGTATTCTATTCTTAGACATATCCTTAAGTTTACTACTAAGTCTTTCACATCCTAGTATCCAATGGTTACCAATTCCTTTCCTCTGATACCAACTATAACGACCCATTCTGTATATATATTGTTATTACATCATAATTTAAGCATACGTATTACAACATATAACAAAACCATGATAGGACCGTATATGTATAGTGTCTTTAGAAACTAGGAAACATAAACTACTGGTTCATAATGTGTCTACATTGTCTCCTATTGTTTTCATGATATCTGGATTATCTTTTGGCATATCCTACTTAATACCCTTCTTCATGACCTGGGGAAGAAAACATACAAATGGGTGATCTCAAATTCTGAGTAAGGGTAAACAAAAAAAATATCAATCATATTATATTCATAATAACATAACATTTTGAATATCTTAACCTGCAAAAGAGATCATAATATCAAATCATGGTATAAATCATAGTACTGAAATGTTATCACAATAATCATAAAATAAAACATGAAACTTTGAGGCATACACACATAATCATATAAAATTATTTCTTATTAGTCAATAATCATTTCCAAGTTTATCTTAGTAGATAAAGTCCATTTCTGAACTGAGTTCACTCCTCATTCAAGTCTTGTATCACTGAACCGGATTAACTTGTTGTTCTAGACTTCTCTATATCAAGATATATAAATATTTACCCAATTAATTGGAGGGAGATATATGTCCCACCCATATCACTATGAAACCATTCTTATGTGTGCAACAAAATCATTAATCATACATCATAGCATAACATATGTAATTAAAATGAGATTCTTAAACATCGTGACATCATAAAACAATTCATATAATAAAGAACACCATTAAAATAATTCCATCATAACATTATAAAATAAATGTAATAATAGGGATAGAAACAGAACAATATATTATCTTAGATGGAAAATAATTCTAATAAAACACTAGAACTCCATTCTTGAGGAAAATATCATCTTAACTTCAGATTTTCTTCCCTTTAATAATGTGTCATAAAATTGTAAACTAAAAGTAGTTAATTAAATAGACATTCAAAAAAAATTAAAGGAAGATTCATAGAAATAATGTTTTATGGAATCATAAAAATTCATTCATGCCGTATAAGTTAAAAAACATTCTTCTTGTACTTGGGCTGAAAAAGTCAAAAAGTATCTCGTACTGAAAATGAAAATATACTCCTTTCATAACTTCTACTAAAAATTCACCAATAGGTAAAATTGGATTTAAAAAATTGTAGGAGGATAGAAATAATATTACATATTGAGTAAACATGGATATGGATACTAAATGTTCCCCAGTAAATTCTGATGTATGAAAAATCTCGTATAAAAATGAGATTGTGAGATTTTCCCTTACCTTAGGTCTAATATGCTTCGTACGTACCCGAACCTCTTGTATAATGATTTAAATAATTTCATTGACTTTTTAATGATTCATATTTGTTTTTATTATATCATTCATGGTCATATTATTATCTTTTTATTAGTAATATTTCATTTCTACTTGTTATTCAAGTGTTCATTTCTTTATGTTCTTATGCATGTCTTTTCGAATAAATTCATATTCCACTTTTTAGGTTATAGATAACTTATTAAAAGAATGGTATTATTGTAATATATATCATATGTATTTATTCAATTCATTTATATAATCATTATTCACTGAAGATCATGTAGATCGAGTCACATCAGATCGTGCAGACGGTAGGTCGTAAGTACGCACGAGCTATGATATCGTTCCCATAACTATTGAATTGTATTGGAGTGGAAGATGGAATGTATTAGAATATTTATCATGTTATAATAATCATATATAGTTTTTATTTACACCATTATACCAATACATGATAGGTGGTGGTGGAAAACAGATTACACCACCGCGTGGATACGGTATTCTCTATGTACACAAGGGCAGTGATTTCATTTTCCGTTGGATGGATAGAAGGTGAAATATGTATGTTTCATATTTATAATAAAATATAATTATATTATTGATACTGATTTTATTAATTTATGATGAATTAAATAATGACGAAGAAGTAGAAGAAGAAATAAATTGGAAAGAATAGGTAAAGGATATTACCTCTTCATTGATGCCCCTTTTAATAACCTCCTCTTAGGGAACCAAAGTTGGTCTTTGAAGACGAACAAGACCTCTAGTATGTTTCTAGTGAAGTTGAGAAGAGAAATTGGCAGGGGTTGGCTGAGCTGGAAGGCTCAATGTGGTTTGAGGAGGAGAGCAAGGAGGTGCCCTTTTATAAGGGAGGAGAGGGGCACCTTTGGAATTATAAGAAATATTAAATTATAATAAAGTCCAAAACCACTTAAAAACCTCCAAAAATGAATCAATAATAAGATGAGATGATATAGGGTTGTAATCTCATCAAAAAATAAAATTTAGACATGTTGTAAATTTATTTTAAACCTTATCAAATTGATTTTTTACTTATTTAATATATTTCATTTTATTTGTTATAATGATATTCTAAATTTTTAATTGATATAAATAATTACTTATGTTTTTTGAATTATCCATAATTAGATAGTTTATGAAATTTTAGAGCTTATAAATTTAATTTCAAAATATTTAAATATTTTTGTTATTTTTAAACAATTTTATAATATGTTATTTTTATAAAATAACAATAGTGTCAATTTTGACACTATTCATTTATTAGAATTTAAATAAACTCTAAATAGAGGATATATAAAAAGAAAAATATTTAATAGATTCCTAAAATTTCATTTTAATAGTGATAATTCGTGGATCACATTAAATAGTTCATATAATATTGTTTTTAATATTTTTAAATCCATTTATCTAATATTTCAATCAATAAAATAATTTCAACATAACTATTTTGTCATCATTAATGATAATTATTTAATCCATAAAAATTAAAAATAAATTCACATGATATAGATAATTTTATTATCTTTAAATAGAATATTCATTTTTGATGTTTTATGAAGCTTATCACTAAATTAAAATTATTACACTTATAAGATATAAGAGGGTGACATGTGGTCACTTTCATCGGTTTTAATTATAATTATATAAGTTTCATGGTCAATAGTCCATAAAATGAATATAATATGACCCTTAGGTGATATGGGTCGACTTTTATTCATCCTATAGAATTGTGAAAAGTGTTAGGGTAATTTTATAATCTTATTTTTACCCTTAATTACACGATGTACCTTTAACTGTAATAAATAAAAATTACCGTAGTTACTATTAATAATGTCTAAAAAACGTAACCTATTTACATATTTTGGTCCCCCTGAATCGAAATATGGAATCCATTTTTCAAAAATAAAAATATAGAAGTTTTTTTAATTAATTTATAATTAATATCTTTGTTAAGAAAAACTGATTTTAAAAGATAGAACATTGTCAAAGATTGAAATGTTTTTACCTATGAATTTAATGTAAAATTAATGGAAATGATATACATAATATTAAATGGTAAAATTATATTCTATTTATAATTTAAAACCATTAAATTTTATCATTTAACAATATAAATTGTTTTGATGAAAAAATTTCTTTCTATTAAAAATTAGCGTACTTTTAGTATTTATAAAAATATGAAAGTCATCAGAAAAGTATAAAAAATTTATTCATTGTAAATTTATAAATATTGACTCAAAATTATAAATTATTTTTGTAAAATAGCACTTATAAACTTGTCAAAAATTATATTTAAAATGGGTGTGCCAAAAAAAGGCGGTAAAACTGCATTTTTTTAAATACTTCTTTTATCTGAAAAATTTGGTTTTGATTCCATATCTCAGTATAGAAAATGTGTAAGACGAATTATAAGGTTATAAAATTAAAAATTCAGGTAATACTTTTCATAACGGCTAGTTCATAATATTAGAATAATATATCATTGTTTATTGAAACTCAGTATTGTGTACAATTTAAGCTATCGAGGAAGGTTTCCCTTGCATGAAAATCCAGCCAAGCCAGTGTTGTGTGAAGTAAATGATTCCTTTGTGTATAACATAAGAAATTAAAAATAATATTTATCATAAAATTAAAGGGTGTTACAAAATCACTATTTATCCAATGATAAATTCACTTATTTTGGTCTAATATCTATTTTAGTAATTTATTATATATATCAACCATTTTGGATTATTATTTGAGTCGAGTAATCAACTACATAAATCATGTACAAGATGAAATTGGCTATGTCGTTCAAATCAGCTCTGTCGTCTTTTCTTATCTGAGTAAAAATCCAAAATGAATCAATTTGTCTATGGGAATTTGGATACGTGGAATAAATTTCTATATGGAGATTTCATCTATGTGATTAAGGCCTATATGATTTTTTCTATGTCAATTAATCAACATTATAAATTAAAATGAACAATTCACCTATTTAATAATCATAAATTGACTATTTTGTTTTATATTATGTAATTATTAACATATATGAACATGGATGATCTTTTATTATAGATGTGTAATCATTAAATGAATTGTTATATTTTTATCTTAAAAAATTATAATAAGATCAAATTATTATGAAAGGAAACACATACAAGAATATTATTTGTCTTAACTATTGATAATGTATATTAGTTAAATTGATATTTTTATGATTCCTCAATATATGTATCATGTGATGTTTCTTTATGTAAATTGTTCTACATGATTTTTTAAAATGATAATTTTTATCATGTTTAAAAAGTGATATATTTAGAAGAAGGTAGGTTTCTCTTTGGAATACATGAAATATTTTTTTCATTCATATGGCTCTAATAAGATGCTCTATCATTTCATGATAAATAAAAATCAGTATGATCAATATCTATATGAAATCAACAATCTCTTCATTAATTTTAGAATACTCTCTTTGAGCTACATTTTTTTACAATCAGTCATATAAAATTATTTATTGAATTAGTCATGTCGTAAAACTTTTTGATGAATCTATTATTTATTTACTCTCTCATCAATCATTTTATTAGTATATATTAAAACATCCTAACGGAATTTTTTTAAAACCATGATGAAGCGCGGTTGATAGGTCTTATGAAATTGTACCATTTGTAGACATATTAAACTAAGTCAAATTATATATAAAAAATGAATGTAAGTACCAATAAGAAGGAATATTCTACATAAAATCCCCCACAATCATGGAGAAGTTGTTTTGTGGAGTGTACTAAAATACATATATTACCCAAACATCTAAAATCCTACTGTTAGTTTTATTTCATTTTTGAACATCATTTTTATTGATTCTTGTGTCTAATAAAAGATTATATGTTATTAATATCCTAGAGAATCTGATTTTTTATTTGTATAAAATAAAAAAACATAAATCTCCTCCCTCTTGAGTCTTTTCTAGACCTTTCAGGACACCACTTATATCATAACTTCATCGAAAAATGATTTTTATTTTTAAAATATTTATTTCCCAAAAATATTTTTTTAATCATTTAGTGATATTGTATTAAATGTAATTTATTATACATAAAAAAATTTAATATGATAAAATGGATTAAAAATACAATTTTTTATTATTTTCATCTATTTTGAAAACATGGTAGAAATTTATATTTTCCTGGTCATGGTTAAAATTGGCCTAAAGTGGTTTAGCAATGAGATAAAAACGAAAATGATTCCAAAACATTCATAAATTTCATATTTTGAGTTTATTTCATCTTTATAACATATTCTTTTTGATATTGACATTCCTTGGTTGAAATATATATGATAAATATATATATATATATATATATATAATTTAATATATTTTCAATTCCAAGTCTGTCGTTTCCCTAAAATGTAAATGTGCTCATTCTCTAATATTTAATTAAAAATGGGAGAGCCTCAATTATAAAAAATTCACGAAAATAATAAATTTTTATATTATCTCCCCTTATCAAATATTTGTTTTCTTCCAAAAATACATTTCATTCATGGAATATGGTGCAATCTAAATGAGGTTTCCCAATAACGTGGAATGAATATTAACTTGGTTATTTAACTTTAATTTCCTATTATAAATTTTATAAATATTTTAAATCTATTATAATAGAAATATTTATGTATCTCAAATTTGATAAATTATTATTATAATTATTTATAAACAATTGACCACCATTTGGGAATAAAATATTATCCATGATTACGTGTGGAATAACACATCAATGAAGTGATATGATTGATTTTTCAGCACTACTACTTAATAATGGTTATAATTATGGACTTAACAACTATATATGATATTTGTGACAATATTATAGTTATATAAATTTTATTATTTATTTAGTTTATTTTATTTCATCAATTAAAAATGGAAAACATCACTCATGCATACGTACAGACTATGATATCCATGAAGTGATTTATGAAAATTTTCAACACCACATTACATTATTGATTATATAATTTTATATAATGAAAAAGTATTATTCATATTATATGATTATGATTTAGGATATTATTATATCAGGAAAACATTTTATATAACAGAACCATTAAATTGAATCATGCATGAAAAAATGATATTTCTCCCCAGAATTCCTATTTCAAAAAATAAAAATTTGTGAGTATATTATTAGAAATGATAAAGGAATGGTATGTAAAAATTTATTCAATAATATGGTTAAGTTATATATTTAAAATTAATTTATAATTTTTATATAATATGTTTTAATGTGTAAAAATTAGAAAAAGTCTTGATCTAAGGTATTTTCATTTCATTCTCATTTTAATAGGGACAGTTATGCATGAATTTAAATTGTGGGAAATTAAATGATCCTTCTTTTTTAAACAAAATTAATTTTATTACCCTATATTTAGTTATATATTTTTTAATGTTTTAGTATAAAATTCCTCTATATGGTAGACAAAATGGTCCATAAAATTATTATGTTAAATGTTGACAATATTTTATCACTTTTGGTTAGAAGTGTTTCTCCTCAATGACCTTGTTCCAAAAAATATTAATAATAATCATTTTAAAATTCTCGAATGATTATTAAAATTCATTTGTTACAATAATTTAATTTTTAAAATATGGTTTAAAAATAATATTGTTGTCTATTTAAATTTTTTTTACTTTTATCAAATGCTGTGACAAAAATATTTGTTTTCATTGTTTATGAAATGAATGAAATGTGTCACTGTAATGACAACAATTGTATTTTACGATTTCATTGAAATTATCCATGATTTTTTCGTGAATTTTGTTCCATTATATTATTGATGTTTTTAGATCATATTTATGTTATTTTATAAGAAAAAGTTTATTTTCCTCTAGAATGATTCTTGGGATCTATAACGTAAATTTTTACATATTAAAACATCCATTGATGTTAATTTTTCATTACTCGGGATATAGTACAATAATTACATCCTAATTATTTATCTGAATGTTTTATTAGTCAGATAAATTTAATCTAATGAAAAAAACTTGATTTTTATTTTTATATTATTTGTTTTGTTGATGAATTATTTATGATCTCACTAAAAACATATGAATGTATTATCATTATGTGATTGGTGTGCATGGAATAATATATCCCTCTATTGAGTTGGGTAAAGTTTTTGGAGTAGTAAATATTCTATGAGATGAATAAGTAAGTAATATTATTAGTGATGATAGTGTGAACTATATAGATGTTACTCCATTGATGTTGTTCGAACTAAAGGGATATGTATTTTCATTATTGGAATTTTTCAACAATGATGTTATTGGGAGTGACCCATGACTAAGGAAGTTATGTTAATTGAATATATTTATTCCAAAAACGTATGTATTTTTATTATGATAATATCTAATGGATCATGATTTATTATCTATGATTATAAACATAGAAATGTAGAAAGTTATTATGAAAAATCCCTTTAAATTTATTTATGATTAATGGAATTTGACATAATGGGTATTACTATTATAAGATATGATCAATTTCTCAGACAATTATGCGTCTCTTATTCTCAATTGAAATCATTGATTTTTATCTCAAATATTTACACATTCATGGAATCTATGATCACCCTTTATTATGTTTCCATTACATAGGATATGAAGAATGGTTTTATATAATATATTCTTTTGAAATGTTATATTACAGATGATATTTGTTGAAGATATTGATGATCAGCCCTTAAATATATTTACTATTTTTCTCATATCTAATGGACCAAATCATTTATGGTCCTTAGGCATGTATATATATATATATCATGATGATATTTTTTGAGTTATTCCTATCCAATACGATAATATACACTTTTCTTAGATCTCGATGCGTACCCAATCAAAAAACACAATTTTTAATTTTCATTAGTTGAGTGATCAATGTTGAAAAAACTAGTTATATGAGTTGTTTGATATTAGTTTCATCCACACTAAAACGTCAATTTTTGCTACTCCTTTCTCCAAAAAACAGAAAAGGATTCTATGAGTCATTTCATTGATTATAGAGTAATCAATATCATTACTATTAAGAACAATTCACCTTTACGTTCTATTGAATAATTATTTTATGAAATACAAGAATCATAATATTTTCTAATCACTAATCATAGGTATCACCACCATCACCAAAAAATTACGAAAGAGGAAATTTTGAGGATATATTTTCAAACTGGGTATAGATATTATGAGTTTGTGGTTAGGCCTTTTGGGTTACCTAATGAACTCTTTGTATTTATTATTATATCAGATAGAGATTTCCATGATAATTTTGGAAAAATTATTTTTCTTTTCAATGAAATTTTGGTATACTGTTAATGAGATAAGGATCATGATAAACATATAATGATTTTTATAACCATAAAATAAAATAGTTTTTATAATTTTTTTTTGTAAATTTCAATTTTTCATACAATAGGTTTCCTTACATAGAAAATTTATTTCTAAATATAGTGTTAATGTCGATGATACTAAATAAATTTTGTTTTGAATATTATTCAAGAAATAATGGTGTCCCAAATATTTTATGATTCCCTGGGCTTGAAAGATACAAATGATTGATTTTTGTTGAAATCTTTTCATAGTATGATTACATAAATAAATTAACCCAAAAAGAATAAAAAATATCTATAGAATGGAATGTGATGAATGTTTTTGGAAATTAAAAGAATACATTTTAAATATACTATATTATAATTTCAATTTGGAAATATGAATTTTATTATTATGGTATCCATTCATTGAAGTTCTTTGGTTGAGTCTTGATGCAAGATGATCAATGGTTTTGTTATGAATCTAGATAATTGAAACCCCATGATACAGATTATCCATCCCAAGACCATGATTTCACTATATTATATTTCATTATTGATATATAAATAACATAAATTTAGGGATAAATGAGAAATATCTACTAATAAAAAATGTTTATTGTATATATTCACTCAATGAAAAATTAGACATACGGTAAAAAATATGGTTGGAATTTATAATGGATTATGATTTCATGATTAAATATCTACCATGCATAGAAAAAAAATTAATTGATTTTTTGATTGGAAATATTATTCATCTTAAACAATGAAACATTTTAATCATATTATTTTCATCAATGATTTAAAAAAAGTTTTCCAAGAAACAATGTTTGTTGAAACTAATACAATTTTATATTATTTATTAGTGAAATAATTTTACTACAAATAATTAAGGTGGATAATAATGAAGATTAGGGTTTTAAAGATGGATTAAAATTATTCAAGGATGGTAAATATCATGACATTCATTTTCATAAAAATATTTTTTAAAATTTGGAGATGTGAGTTTTTTTTATCAGAGTGTTTTCCAAGAGAATAATGAATTACATTGTGAATTTGATATCAATTTTATTTTTGTTATACATGGTAGAATAATTATGTATAGATACATTCAATACTATTATAGGTGTGTTGGTGTAAAGAGGGCTATTTCTAATTTTAAATTAATCATTTTCGTTATCGGTATGTTAATGAAATACAAAAAATATTAAAAGGGATGATTCATACATAGTCAACGCCATAATGGAAATTGGAAAATATATCCATGGATTTCAATAGGTTATTAAGGAATACATAACCAGGTAATATATATTTTTGGATTATTATTAGTCAAATGAAGAAATCTATTCATTATATTTCTATTTTAGATAATATTTATTTATATTAGCATTATAGATATTTTTTACTATTGAAATTACAATGTTACATGGATTAAACTAATATATTTTATAAATTGGTTTGATGCCCCGACCCCGGTTCCACACACAGGTGCCCTGATATGTTTATTTGTGTGACCTTAGGTGTTCCACCTTATATACCTTAGGCTATAGACTAGCACTAGGGCTCTAATATTATATATAGGGAGTATATGCCATATTTTACAGAGCAGAAAAATGGAAATAAATTAGAATTACCAGATGATATAATCAAATAACCATACAATACATGTATCACCTGATAACCAAAATAGGAATATTATAACCAAAATAAAATATGAAATATGAAATTCCAATTACGTTCCAAGAATATAATGAAAAACCCATTAGTAAGACAATGAAAAACACCTAATTGGTCATGAAACCGAGTTAGGTTCCCTCATCCATGCTTCATCCAAACTAATCCATCAAACACAAGGCGTTTTCCCTTAACCTGTCCTACAGAAATCAAATATATTCAGGTAATTATCATGAAGCCTAAGTAGTGTGTGAGTAAAACATAGTAGGACACCATAAATGTTGTTTAAAACAATATTCAATCTCATAACTGTATTCATTTGAATAAATAATAAATAAATGAAAGAAATTAAATAATTTATATATATTCAATTACTCATTATATAACAACATTACCCATGGTTTCCCAAGGACAACTGAACACATAATACCTTCTTTGACTCATGGTTATAATAAACCATATCAAACTTTTAATATCACAATTCGTTATTACTCATGGGATTTCATTATTAGTTTCATTTAAATTAATAATGTGGTTAATTGGAACCATGTTTGCATGGTAATATTTTGTGTCTAGGTTTCCATGCCCTGTACCCTATATGATTTTGAAGAAGAAGTCTATGTCCTATAATATTTTATAAAAAAATAACACCAGGGGGTGAGAAAAAAAATTAATTGAATATTTTTTTGATAATAACTGACAAAATTTCCTCAAATTGTTTTAAAAATGTTTATTTATATAATAATTGTTATTAGATCATTCATTTGAAAATTTGAGGAAAATTACAGTTTAACCCTTTTATAGGTCACTATTGTATTTCAAACATATATATTTTTATATGTATTATTTAGACATTAAATTTTTTAAAATTTATCTAATGTAATGGGTTGAATTATTATTTAGGACAATGGAGCTAAAGTGTGCATTTTTTTAGAGTAAATGGGCCGTTAAGAGAAATGTGGGATTGACACGGCATATTAGATATCATTTCTATATTTGGGCCATAAATTCATCGTAAATAATTGGATAGAACCCAAATATTTAGAGGGGTTAAAAAATTAAATTTTCGTAAAAATAATCCATTAGGATTCATATATGGTTCATGAGTTCTAGTGGTCAAAAAGTTGTGTATATTGGCTTAAAATATTTCTCCACATTCCCCCATTCACAGATAAAAAAACATTTAATCAAGCGTCATCTACACTTTATAATTTTTTTTCTCATTTGGATCGGGTTGGACGTACCATATTTGATTTGGTGTAGAGTTGAAGTGGTTCCATTCCATTTCAATTCCACATTACAGGAGAGAAGCTACCATGTTAGTAACTCCTCCAAATTCCCATTCTTTTCATCTTCATTGTTGTAATGTTTTTATTCTTTCAATAAACATTTTAATACCTCATATAATTCTATTTTTCTTTTATTTTTTTTTATTTTTCATTTTTGATCTTCCTATTTTGGATGGAAATCACGCGTAGAAAAGATATTGGGATCTACACATTCTAAACCATTGCACGAGTAAAACGTTTCTACAATGACTACACCATCTATGGAAGCGTATTTCATTTAAGTAATCGGTATACCTCTAACATTAATCAATTATTTATTTTGAATCAATAATCAATTATAATCCAAATAATATGATATATTAATTTAGTATTTAATGTTAATGAAAAAAATTATGAAATTGAAAAATGAACACAAAACACACGAGGTAGAGTATTGTGTGAATTGTGAAAATTAAATCCTAATATGTAATATGAGACCACACGGGATAAATTTTTTGGGATTAAATATTATCCCAAAAATGAAATAACACTCATATATAGAGTGGATATGTACACCAATTATCCATTATCCATAAGATGGCCACTGAACATCAATCAAAGAAGGGTGATGTAATTACATTATCCAAAGCTAGCATGGGGTATACGAAATTTCATCTCTGAGGAGAATTTAATTCCTATCTGGTAAGAGGGTTAAAAAATTACAGGATCATAATTAAATAGATATTGATTTAAATTATATTGATTAATAAATATATAAATCGGTATAGTTATGTCGATTACATATTTTAAAAAAAAACTCTACAAAATTTATCTTCTCGTTGTGTCTTATTAATCAAGTTTCATTTCAATAACAAAAAATCAATTAAAGTATTATTCCAACATACATCACCTTATTTTATAAAATATAAAACCCATGTATACTTGTTTGTATTGTGTTTATTTTATTTTCTTTTATTTTCAATGTAGCTTTAATATATTGTTTTAAATTACTTCTTTATTTGAGAGAAGACCATGGTTAACCACTCTAGTAAACCTAAATAACCTAAATTAGAACATCATTTGAGATTTCCCATGATAGTTCCATTCAAATTGGAATTTTTTAGGGAGGAAATTATTTTTTCAACTATTTAGATGTTTTTTTAAATTTTATACATTTTTTAACATAATTCATTCTTCTTTTTTCTTGTTTATCAATGTTTGTTTATTTTTTATCTCTCTCTTTATTTGTCATCTCCCTAGTAATTTATATTAGAATATAAATTAAACTTATTCTCATGATATTATGATATAATTTTTTAAATATATATGATTTATGAAATGGTCCCATCTTGAGGTTATTGTTGATCTTAACACTGGGATAGAACGCATCCTTATGGATCCAATCAAACAATCTAGGTCTATGGGAAGTGTCGACATTTACCCAACATGGAAATTCCAACACTCTAAGAACATTGATATTGGAGAGAATTATGAATCCATCATAAAATATGAAACAATGTCAGAAAATAATAACAATGAACATAATAGAACAATTATATAATCAGTTGCACCCAACAATAACTATAAACCAAATTGTATTGTATACCTAAATCTCAAATCTGACATTGAACTAAAATCATGGTTAATTAACCAACTTCCAAAATTTCATTACCTCTATAGTGAGGATAATATAAAACATAAAAAATAATTTAATTTGGTTTTCTAAACATTAAAACCATGAAATTTATCTGAAGATCAAATAAAACATAGAGCATTCCCATTTTCACTTGATGGAAGTACAATGGATTAGATGTATTATTTACAACCTGAGGATGTAATGTGTTAGAATGATTTGAAACAGGTTTTCATGTGGATATTTCTTCTAGAATCATGGACCAAATAAATTTTCAATGTGATCTCAAGATTCAATAAATCCTATGGGTAGTCAATGTAAGAGTACTGGGATCAATTCACGAAGATTTGTGAAAGTTATCGAAATCACTAAATTAGTGAGAAACTAGTCATCTCATACCTCTATGAGGGAGTCATGCATATGGAGAGAAGCATGGTGGATGCCACATCTAAAGGGGAATTAGTTTACAAAACACTAGCAGTTTCACGTCTATTGATCAACAAGATGGCCCAAAACTGCCTACAATTTGGTGATTAATGTACACCACATGTGAGATGAGTACATTTGGTTAATCTTTCATCTATTTAAAATCACATTAATGATAGTATGTTTGATTTATTGGACACTATAGTGAGACATATTTCTTTGGATCAAAAGACATCCCAACCCACTATTATTATTCCATATGGAATTTTCACAAAAACAAGACACCCAACTAACTTTTGCATCCAATTAAAAAAGACAGAATATTTCTCGGTTGTATTTCCTAGGATACTATATCTGCAGAAAAAATAGCCACATCCCAATAAAAAGTATTATTCTTCTGATCAAACATTCCACCAAGGGTAGGATAGTCATTCAGACATTAGGTATGGAACTAGGCAACAAAAAAGGCATCCATTTTATCAAAATTCATGACTGAATCCACTATACCATCAGAGTTTCCATTAAAGAAGATTTGAATCCCAAAGCATTAACATGCCAATATCAAGTGAATACCCGCAAAAGGTATATTCTAAAATGGATTACTGTTTGAATTTTTTTTGTTAATGAATAGAATGTGTTGAAGAGTCAATGTTCGGAGTTGAGAGAGTTGAAAACTCAAAGGAGCCAGATATCCAATACCCTCCATGAACGTCTATGTATAAATTCTGGAAATATACCTTCCCAACCTACTTCAAATCCCATGGGGAATATTAGTTACATCACATTGATAAGTGTGAATAAAATAATTGATAATTATACACCTTTTTTTCCATCAGGATTCACCTCAACTCTAGATAATCCCATTCATGACCAATTGATGAGAACCCCAAGGAGAAACAAAATGGTGAGAAAAAGATTTACATTGATCCTATAAAACCCCATCCCTTTCCCAATAGAGATGTTAAAACCAATAATATGGCTGAGGAGGTGATTCAAAAAGTGGATTTGGACACATTCAAGCATGTGGATTTCAATATCATTCTAGATTAATCGAAAATCAAAATCCCAAGGTTTAATAAATTTTTAAAAGAACATTATACCAGTCAAAGAGGGATCCAGGGAAATTAGAGGATTGATATTTGATGGAATGTTTCAACACTCATAACTCCAACACTAGCAATTCCATCAAAGTGATAGGATCCAGGGAAATTCACCATCCCATGAACCATATGGGAGTTTCACATTTCTAATTCCCTATTTTATTTAGGAGCATCCATAAATGTAACGATTAACATTGTATTTTGTTCTTTACTAGTTGTTGAGTTGATTCCGAGGAGATTAGTTGTATTTTTTGTGAATAGAGAGACAACATATCCTGTAGGAGTATTTAACAATGTACTTTTTCAGTTAAGAGAGATGATCTAACCACCATATTTCTATTTTCATATCATGGAGGATGATCAGGTAAGTTATCATTTTCCCATTATATTTGGTATTCCCTTCCTCAAAACTGCAAAAACTATCATAGATGTTCATAAGGGTATCATTTACATAGTATTTAGAGATGAATATGGGATATTTTATATTATAGACACTGTTATATACCTCTCAGGGGAATAATCTTATTTTGTTATCTCCTAATGTGAACCCCACATAAATACCCCATGGAATAAGATTGTCCTCATATTAGGGGGATTATGAGTATTGGTTCTTGTTTCATCTCTAAGAGAACCCCCAAACTGGATTATAATACACAAAACTCCTTTATATTTGATTTTTAAATGGATTCATATGATGATATTGATTATGTTCACTCTGATTATGATGTGGTTGTTGAGTTTTCTGATGGTTTTGATGCATTATTATCTGATTATGAGTATGGTTATTCTGGTAATGATGTACATAGTGAACATATTTCATTTCGTTCGATGTCTCTATCCATACCACACCCCCTTTCATCGAAACTCATGCGATATCTACCCAATCTAACAAACTCATACTTATTAAGTACTGATAAATTACCTTTTATCATTGATAATGGTCATCCTTTTGAATATAAAAAAATCTTTTAAATATTTTTGGGTAGAATATAAGGGAAATCTGGTGGTCCTTGGATGAAATGTCATGTATTAGACCCTAAATTTTATTTCATTGGATTCATCTAGAGGATGGGGCTAAACCAGTTAG
The DNA here is from genome assembly GCA_963277665.1 of Viscum album. Taxonomy (NCBI): domain Eukaryota; kingdom Viridiplantae; phylum Streptophyta; class Magnoliopsida; order Santalales; family Viscaceae; genus Viscum; species Viscum album. The sequence continues at coordinate 688,479,316 of OY728162.1, read as the reverse complement.
GCATCCACAAAACAGACCCAACCGAATATTTCTAAGGGTTTTTAAAAAAATTATATTAATCTTCTCAGGGAAGGAATAATTTATCCCATTAATGACCCCTAATGGGCAAGTCCTATTTAGTTTCTGCCTTAGATAATTGGTGCTACTGTTTTTTGAAATGAGAGATGGCAGTTAGTTCCATTGAGGTTACAAAATATTGGCATCTGTTTATTGATTATTGTAAAGTAAATCAATCTACTCAAAAGGACTATTTATCTATTTCATTTATGATAAAATGCTTGAGAGACATGTAGTGAAAACACATTATTGTTTCATGGATGGGTTTTCTAGTTTTTTTTAGTTTCTTATAGATTTGAGGGATCATAATAATTAAAAATTCAATTGTCCATTCCATACATATTCCTACCGAAGGATTCAATTTAGACATTTCAATTCCCCATGTTTCTTCCAGAGATTCATAGTGAATATTTTCTCAGATTTCATTGATACATTAATGAAGGTTTTAATATATTATTTTACAATGTATGCATCTTAATTTGATGATTATTTATTTAGTTTATGGAATGTGTAGAATTGATACATTGAGAAGAATCGGGTATTAACCATCGAGGAGTGTCATGTCATGGTAATTAATGGAATTGTCATGAGGCACCCAAAGTCAAGACATTATATAGAACTTGAAAAAATCAATAGAAGATATTATTTCATCCTTACTAAACCCTTCATGTGTGTTTGATGTTAGATATTTCCTAGGTAATATAGGAATTTATTAGTGATTCATAAATGATTTTAGAAAGAATGATCTTCCTATATCATGATTACTTCAAAAGGATTCTAATTTTCTGTTTGATGATTCCTACATGACTTCCTTTTAAGAGATAAAGATGTGTATAACCACTCAACCAATCATACAGCCCCCATGGTGGGAGAACCCTTTTGAGCTTCTATGTGACACCTCATTCTTCATGGTTGAACCTATCTTATCTCAGAATGTGGAGGGACATTCACATGTGATTACATATGCATAAGGTACATTGGATTCATCCAAATAAAAAAACAAAACAATTGAAACATAGTTTCATTCCATCATATTTTCTTAGGATATATTTCATTCATATTTTTTGCGATCTAATATAGTTTCATTTAATTTCATTCAATTCTGAGGTACCTCATAAAGAAGTCTGATTCAAATACAAAACTTATCTAATTGATTCTCCTCTTCAAAATTTTAATATTGACATAATGAATTAGAAGGGTTCATAGAACTTGGTGTCACACCATGTGAGTTGGATTACTCACACACTAGAGAATGAAACCATTGACCAGGTAACACTTTAGAAACTCTCCCAAAGGACGATATTTATTCCATATCAGGTATGCATACTTGGTAACCAGATTTAAATAACTACCTAATTAACTTTGATATCACAACAAATTTAAAGAAACATAATGTCCAGAATTTTTATGTGTGAGTCTATATTTTATGTGTGGGATGAACCCTACCTATGGGGCAGGTGTGGTGACAATGTTATGATGAGGTGTATTCTAGATCATTATTTTGAGTGAGTATTACGTTTCTGTTATACAATTTCTTGTGGTGGACACATTGGACCCAAATATAGAGATTGGAAACTCATATACTCAAGATTGTATTTTCCCAACTTATTATACGATGGTAATTTGTTTTTTATGTAATGCTCACATTTCAAACATACGAGAAACATTTATACGAGACATGAGATGCCTGAGCATGCCATATTATTATGTGAAATTTTGGAAGTATGGGGAATTTATTTTATGTGTCCTTTCTTTATTTCATTTATGTTATTGTACATCTTAGTTGGTGTTTATTATTTGAGAAAATGGGTGGAATCTATTCCCACCAAGACTAATGGTCTTCATGTCATATTTTACTTTTTCAAGGCACTATTTTTTTGCAGGTTTGGAGTACCTATGCATCTCATCAGTGATTCAGGGACAGACATTTTCATTCTGAATTTGGATTCCCTCTATTAGAATATTGAGGTGACAACCAAAAAATCAACACAATACCACCCCCAATCAAATGTTCTAGCTAAGGATTCAAATCAGGAGTTGAAACATATATTGTAGAATACTATGGTGCTAAATAGGAAGAATTGGAGAAAGAACATAGATGATTCATTGTGTGCTTATACGATATCATATAATACCCCTTATGTATGTCCCCATATCAGAATTTTATTTTAATATCTTTTTATCTCCAAGTGAAAGTCAAGCATTGGGCATATTGGGAAATAATAAAATGAAACATGGATTTAGTAAGAACTAGAATTAAGCAGAAGAGAAAATTAAAGCACATGATGATATTTTATTTACATCATATGAGAATTCCAGTATCTACATGTAAAGATAAAAAACAAATCACGGGAGAATGATTCAACAAAAGGAGTGTTTTGTTAGAGATAAAGGCTAACTCTATAGTTCACGACTGAAGCTGATGCCTAGTATATTTCATTATGGATGATTTGGTCCTTATATTTAATTTAACATTTTTAATTATTGTCCATTTGGGATCACACAAGTGTGAAGATGAAAAATATTCAGGGTAAATGGGCAACATTTGATGAAATTCTTTAAGGGTAATCCTTTTGATGTAGTGGATTTTATCACACTGCATGATCCCATCATCACATGATCATGTCTGGATATTCCAAACCCTTTCTATTTATTATTCTATTCCATATTTAAAAAATTAATTTCATGTTCACATGTCATCTAATGGTTCACATTGAAGATAATTAAATATTTCATGTGTGGGCGAGGGGAAGTCATTTTGGGGTAGTTATTTAGGATTTTCATTGGTGTGTTTTTAGGTGTGTTTTCTGTTAGGTTTTTTGTTATATTGTGAAAAAATATTAAAAAAATTATCATTATCATGGTCATTTAGATATAGAATTTATGGGAAATTCATTTTTTGAAAACTAAATGGTCGAATGATAAACTTGAGTAAGATTTCATCATCAAGGGTTGATTTTTATTAAGATTGAATTCGTCAATGATATGATTGGTTGTGTCATTATAAAACATTTTAAATTTTGACATCACTATTTGTTATATTTGATTATTGTGAGTTCTGTCATTGTTTTCTCCCCACAAATTTTCACTCAATCATGAAGGTTGAAATTTATCATACTCAATTTAAGGTGTAGTAATGTTACATAAAATAATAATTGATTTATCCCTAAGTTTGTCTCTCTTCCAATCAATTTCATTACTGTACCAAATTGAACTATGTGTGTTTACATGTTATCCGACTATTGTACACCCTAAAAAATTAAAAAAAATGGATCCTATCATAGGCAGGTCAAAAACCACTCTTCACTGACCATTTATCAAGTGATTACAATTTCAATTAGTTTTGAGGATATAATAAATTGGTTGAGCGATGGGTTTGATATTTATTCCAAGTGAAAGTTAAAAAAATAATAATAAATGAGGGGAGTGATGAAATGTACAACATATTGGTACTTCTAGGTCCGGAGCATAAGGTTTGTAATTCAAGAGTTCTTAAGTGGGTTGGTTATAAAATTAGATTGCAATGTAATTTAGAAAAGGATCACTGAATTAAACTATGTACAAATATTTATTTTACTTTACCTGAATATAGAAAATAATTTGTGGATTTTGGAGCTTGGAATGTTTGGTACAACCACATTCGGAGAATTAGTGTCATGGTAGACCAACGACTTGTTTTTCTAGGATTAATGGTATAAATATCACTATATTTTGATTTGAAATAATTTTTGAGACATTAAAATTAAAATTTATTGATATTGACTCTTTATGGGATTCTTAAATTTCATATATATCCACTATGTGTTGATAAATAAGATCATGCATAACTTGTCACAATTTTTTTGAATACATGATATGATTTTTTTGTTTGGCAGTGAAAAAGGGTAAGTGTTAGGGAGTAGACAAAATACAAAGCGGTTGAATATTTTATTGATAATAAATGGAATAATTAACTCACATTGTCTTAATTATATTTATTTGTAAAATATTACAGATTCGATAATTCATTTCAAATTTAGAAGAAAACTCAATTTTTTATATTTTATAGTTCACTTTAGTACTACAGACATAAATATTATTATATTTATTTTTAAAACATAAATGTATGTAAAAATATTCTTAACATAATGGGATACAACATTTATTCATGACACATGAGATAACACCTGAATTTGGATAGAGGAAATGGGTCATTAAATCAACGGTGGTCTAGAAGCTTGATATTGGACAACACATCTCTATTTGGGCCATGACATGTTCATAAATTTTGGGATTGTGGAAAACATTTGAGTGTAGATTGAGAATATATTTTCTCACAAATCATTGTTCAAAAAAGATATTTGGTTCACACATATTTTTATCATACAGGTGGTGAAAATTGGCATAAAATATTTAGAAATATTTCCCCATTAACACTTGAAACCAATTGAATCCCAGCATCCACTCCACTCTATAAATAGGTGTTTTCAAATTTGGAGGGGGTTGTACGTGAATTATAAAATTGGCCACAGTGGTGAAGATTTTAATTGACATTTTAATTCACCATTGGAGGATTGAAGCTACCAAGCGAGGATCTCGTCCAAATTCCTCATCTATTCTTATACATTGTTGTAATGCTTCTATTCTTTTGATGAACATATTAATTCTTCATCTATTTATTTATTTATTGTATTTGGTTCAATTTATGTCTTACTTAATATTCATATTTGGTATTGAAAATAAATATTAGAAAAGGTGGGTGTTCTACCCTTTCAAAACATTTTCAAAAGAAAAACATTTCTGCGATGACTACATTTCCCATGAAATAGTTGTTATATTATGTAATTGATCTAAATATTATCTTATTCATTCATTTAGTATGAATAAATGAGAAACTGTAATCAGTATAATTTGATATATTAATTTACTTTTTAATTTAAATGAAACTAATCCATCAATTGATCAAATAACACAAAACAATAGAGGTCTAGTTTTGTTTGATTTGTGAGAGTGCAATCTTAATCACTAAATACAAGACCTAAAAGGATAAATCGGTAGTGTTTAAATATAATCCAAAACTAAGATAATAATATTTTCAATAGAGTATATTTACACTGATTAAAAACTTACTATAAGTTATCTTCATAATATCAATCAAAGTAGTGTGTCGGTATTTCATGTTCTGAATTTGGCCTAGGGATTAAGTCATTTCATCTATTTGGATAACATAACTCTCATAGGGTATAAGTGTTAAATAATTATGGTTGTATAATTATGTGGATATTAATTTCAATTAGAATGACTAATAAATAAATTATGATGTAGATTTATATCAGTTATTTCTTTTAAAAATATTTTTCTAAAAATGCATCGTCTCGTTGTGCCTTATTTATCATGATTCATTTCAAAAACAAACACCAAAGAAATTACAATATTTTTCCATGATACTTCTTATTATTTATTAATTTATAAAAACCCATCATATTTAAAGGTTTGTTTATTTTATTTTATGTTATTTTCAAAATACCTTTAATATGTTGTTTAATATTACTTCCTCCTTTAAGAGACGTCCTTGGTCAACCACTTTTTGGCACGTAAAAACGCTAAATTAGAACATTATTTTATAGCTCCAATAATACTTCCTTTCAAATTAATTCCATTTTTGGGGAGGAAATTATTTTATTCAACTAAATTTACATGTTTTTTTACTTTTATTTTATCCTTTTTTTATCATCATTCATCATTCTTCTTCCGTATTCGCAATTTTTGTTGATTCTTTTCCTCTCTATCATTATTCTTCCTCTCCCATTTCTTCACTATTATACCATAAATTAAAGTGTATTCTAATGATATTATGATCTAATTTTCCCAATTTCCTTTATTTATTACATGATTCCATCTCACGGATCTATTTGATCTAGACCCCAAGATTGAACGAAGCCATAGGGCTCGAATTAGATAATTTCAGTCTATAGGATGTGTGAACATTTACAAAACTAGGTAATTCATAATCACTAAAAACATTGAAATTGGAAAAACAAATAAATTCATCATAAAAGAAGATCCAATTAATTAAAATAAAAAAAATGAACATCATAGCACCATTTGAGAAATGCCTGGACCCCACATTAAATATCATCCAAATATTATTGCATACCTAATTCTCGAATCGGGAATTCAACTAAAATTCAGGTTAATTAATATATTTCTAAAATTTTATGGCCTCTAATGTGAGGATCACAATAAAAATATAATATAATTTTATCTGTTTTCATCGTCCGTAAAACCAATATATGTATCTAAATATAAATTAAAACAAAGAGAGTTCTCATTCTCAGTATATGGAACTATAATGGATTGGATGTACATCTTAAAACCTTTAGATGTAACATGATAGATCGATTTGAAATTTCATTTCATGAGGATATTTTTTTAGTATAAAGGACCACTTACATTCACCAACATATCTCAGGAATAAATCAATCCCAAGGGTAGTAAATGTGTGAGTACCAGAAGCGATTAAAGATGTTATGTGCAAGCTGTCCACATCACGAAGTTAGTGACCAACTAATCATCTTATATTTCTATGAATGACTAACTCCTATAGAATGAATAATTGTGGATGTCATAACTATAGATACATTATTTTATAAAATAGAAGTTGTTTCATGGGTATTTATTTAATATATGGAATAATACTCCCAAAAATATGGTGATCGAGGTACACCACTTTTTAGAGGAGTACAACAGGTAAATCATTCCACTATTGAAAATCATTTGATTGATACTATGTTGTACAATTGTACCATTATAGAGAGACATAATTATTTGGCTCAAAAGAAATATATACCCACTATTATGAGGCCATGTGCCATTTTCACTGAAACAGACCCCCCCAAATGACTATTGACACCAATTACAAGAGATAGAAGATTGCTCAGCAGTATTCCCTAGGAGACAATATTAGCAGCAACAACAGCCACATCCCCAAAAGATGAATTATTTTATTGAACCAACATACAACCGAGGATGTATGGATAAATTGATCATATTTTATCGCTCTAGAGAACAACCAAGTCCTCATTTTCAACAAAATTTCCAACAGCTACCTCCTTACAAACAAAGTTTCCAATAACGGATATTTGATGCCAAGGCATCAAGAAGCCAAAAACAAGGGAATACCCCACCAATTTTATATTCAAATATTGATAACCTTTTGAAAAAAATTGTACATAATCAACAGAATGAGCCGAAGAGTCATGGTTTTATATTGACAGAGTTCAATACTCAAATGAGAAAAATAGCCCCTACCCTCCATGAACATGTAATTGAGAATTTCGAAAATCTACCTTCCAAACCTAATACAAATCCAAATGGTAATGTTAGTTCCCACACATTGAGGAGTGGAAAAAAAGAGTTGATACATCTACACCTGTCATTGCACCAGGATTTTACTCAACTCCTAAGAAACTCCATATAGGACTAGCTGATGATTTACCATAGGAAAATAGAAAAGGTAAGAAAAATATTGATGATGTTCCTGATAAACCCCTTCGACTTCAAAAAAGGGTTGTTCAAACCATGAATATGGCTGAGGAGGTGACACAAAAAGTGGTTTTAGAAATATTCAATCAGGTAGTGATCAATATCCCTCTAATTTCATATATAATGAAAATACGAAGGTATTCCAAATCTTTACATGTAATATATACCAATAAAATATGGTTCGATGGAAATGAGTGGATCAATATTGGATGGAATGTGTTGGAACTTATTACACCAACTCACGTAATGAAAAACAAGTGCAAGGATCATTGGACATTCACCATCCCATGCACCATAGGGGAGTTTCACATTTCTAATTCTCTTTGTGACTTAGGATCTTCCATAATTGTAATTCCCAGTCATTATTTTCTTCTTAATTGGTTTGTGAGTTGGGGATGATGAGAGTAGTGGTGTAGATAGATAATAGAGCTATATCATTTCTTACAGGAGTCCTTGAGGATATACTTTTTTTGGGTAAGATTCATCAACTTCCCAGTAGATTTCTACATGCATAACAAGGAGGATGATCAGGTAAGATCTAATACTCCCATTATCTTTGGTAGGACCTTACTCATAAATTTAAAAACATTCATAAATGTTCATAACTATACACATTGCATGGATTTTGGAGATGAAGTATTGATATTTAATGTTATGGTTCCATGATGTACCCATAAGAGGTCCATTCTACTTTTCTGGTCTCCAATTGTGAACCACTAAATAAAAACCCCAAGGAATTTTATTATATTTTTATTATGGAGATTTGGATTATAATTCACAACACTGTATTAGATTTTATTTTTAAATGGATTAATATTTTTGATATTGATCTTTTTCACTCAGATTATGACTTGGCCGTTAATTTTACTACTAGTTTTGACGCATTATTCTCTGATTTTTATTATGGTAATTCTAGTACTGATGTTCATTGTGCACATATTTTAGTTCCTTCAATGTCTCCATCCATACTACCCCCCCCCCCTTCAATGGAACTCAATACATTTCCACCAAATCTAAAATCATCAGACTTTTTATGTGGTGAGAAATTACATGTAATCGTTGCTAAAAATATCCCTTATGAACATGAAGAAAAACATTTTAATTTTATGATCATGAATATCCGGGTAATCGAGTGGACCTTGGACGAAATTTCATGTATTATCTCCTATATTTTCATGAATAGGATTCAAATTGATAATGGGGTTAAACCAGTTTGGCAACCACAATGAAGAATCAGACCAACACTTCTGGAAGTTGTTAAATAAGAAGTTAAGAAATTGCATGATGATGGTATAATTTATCCCATTTCTGATACATGGTGGGTGAGTCCAATTCAGGTCGTGCCTATGAAAAGTGGATTTATTATTGTTATAAATGTGAGATAGGAGTTAGTTCCAATGAAGGTACAAAATAGTCGGTTTCGGTGTATAATTTATAGGAAACTAAATCAATCCACTCACAACGTCCATTTCCAACTTTCTCATATTGATCAAATGCCTGAGATACTAGAAGAGAACACACACTATTATTTCTTGAATGAATTTTGGGATATTTTTTGGTTCATATAGTTCTATTTTATCAGGAGATGTATACATTCATATGTACATTCAGTACATTTTCCTACCAATGGATTCAATTTAGAAATTTCAATTCCCCATGTACATTTTACATATTCATGGTGAGTGTTTTTTCATATTTCATTGACCTCTACATGGAAGTGTTTATGGGTGATTTTAGGGTTTATAGATCTCCATTTGATGAATGAATCTTTAGTTTAGGATTGTTTTTGAATCACTTCATTGAAAAGAACAAGGTCTTAATATTTTTGAACAATCATATCATGATAGAGCATGGAATTGTCCTAGGGCATGTAGTGTCAAGATATGAGATAGAGGTTGATAAATATATGTTATATATTATTTCATACTTACTATATCCTTCATTTGTGTGTTATGATAGATATTTTAAAGCGCATGTAAGATTTTATCAGCGCTTCATCAACGATTTTAGTAGGATTTTTGTTCCATTATCACGTTTACATCCAAAGGATTATGATTTTGTGTTGGATGATTCTTTTAGGACATCCTTTAATGTGATAAAAAAGTTTCTAACCAATCCACTGACCATACATCCCCCATGGTGGGACCTTCCATTTGAGCTTATCTATGGCACCTCAAAAGTTGTATTTGGAGATATTTTATCTCAAAGGGTGGATGGTCTCTCACATGTAATTTAATATACATCAAGGACACATATTTTAGTCCAATAAAACATCAAAACCAAAGAAAAGGAGTTTATTTCAATTATATTTGATTTAATAAATTCTGTTCATATTAAATGGGATATAATTTAGTAGTTTTTTTAACCAAGCATAAATGTGGGTCCTATTGAAGTAGCCTGATGTAAAGCCAAAACATATCCTATGTACTATATTTATTTAAGAGTTAGATATTGAGATTATGAACAATAATGTTTTAGAGATCCTGGTGGTGAAAAACATGAGTACGATTACTCACACACCATAGGATGACACATTGGACCTAGTACCACTTCCGGACACATTCCTTGATAAGTATCTTTATGGAATCTCGGGTACACATCCTTGGTATGAGAGTTTAGTTAACTATCTTGATTCTACATTAATCCCAAATAATGAAAAGATACATGAAGTCAAAAAATTAAATAGTGAGTCAAGATTCCATATCCGGGATGATCCCTACCTATGACCCATGTGTAATGACCACATTATTTTGAGATCTATACCAGATCATGAGTTTGAGTCCATTTTACATTTTAGTCATTCACATGCTTGTAGTGGACTCTTTTGACCCCAATAGACTGGTAATATATTCTTAAACTATGTATTATATTATCCTAGATTATTTCATGATGCTATTGTGTTTTTAAAGTCTTTTTCATGTTCCCAATATACGAGAAACATTTCTAGGAGGCATGATATGCCTCAACAACCCATATTATTTTGTGTAATTTCATTTGTATGGTGAATTGATTTTATGGGACCTTTTTCTTGTTCATTTGGTTTCATTTACATCATTTTTTCTATTGATTATGTGAGAATATGGGTTGAATCATTGGCCATCAGGACTGATGATACTCATGTTGTAGTTGACTTTGTCATGGAATATTTTTTTTTGCAGTTTTGGGGTACCAAATTATTTCATCATTGATCTAGGGACACTTTTTTTCAATCATAATTTTTCATCTCTCCTTCTGATGTATGAGGGAACACAAAAAAAACACCATACAACCCCAAATAAAATTGCTAGAATGACGTTTCAAATTATTAGTTGAATAAAATTTTTTAGAAAAATTGTGTAACCGAATATGAAGGTTTGGATCAAGTGCTTGGATGATGAATTATTTGAATATAAGACATCATACAATACCCACATCACTATGTCCCCATTTCATATTATTTTTCGAAATTAAATTCATCTACCAGTGGAAGTCATTCATTAGGCATATTGGGAAACAAGGAAATGCATCCTCGATTTGACCCAAGCTTGAATTCCACGGATGATACAAATTCAAGATCTTGATGAAATTTGATTTTTATAATATGATATGTCCTTCCTATACTAGTAACTATAAAATATCATCTCATGAGTGAATGATCCAATTAAGGGATTTTCATGTTGGAGATAAAGTCATACTCCACAATTCATTACTAATACTGATGCCTGGTATGTTTCAGTACAGATGATCATGTCCTTATATTGTATCTTGTGTTTTTCCTTATGGTTTAGTGGAGATTATATAGAAGGACACAAGAAGAAGAATAACATTTAATGGAAAATGATTGATGATATACATTAAAATAATTCCTACTAATTCAGTTAATTTCATCACACTACATTACCACATCATCACTTGAGCATTTCAGGATGTTCTTAACCCTTTCAATTTTATTTTATTTGTTCTATTTAAATATCTACATTTCTTGTGCACAAATCGTCTTCTGTGTTCACATTAAGGACAATGTAATATTTTATGTGTGTGGGAGGGGGAAAAAATTTTGATAAAATATTTAGGATTTTCATTTTTGTTATTTATATTGTGTTTTTATATAATTTTAAAATAACCCTAAAAAAATATCATCTAAAATGTTCATTTAGATATGAAATATATAGAAGAACATGTTATCAAAATTCATTTTTAGAATGATAAGAATGAGAAATATTTCATCATAAATGTTTTATTTTTATAAATACCAATGTTTTCAATGATAAGGTTGGTTGTGTGATTATAAAATATTTTATATTAAGATGTCACTATTTGTGATAATTGTTTATGGTAAGTTGTGTCATTGATTCCTCCCCACAACATTTCACACAACCATGACTTCTGAAATTTTTCCAACCCAATTTTTGGTATATTTATGTTAGGAAAAAATAAATTGGGTGATAAATATGTTGGTCTCTCTTCCGATCAGTTTCATTACTATACCAAATTAACAAACCCATTTTTACCTATAATACAACTATTGTACACCCAAAAAAAGATATAAAAAATAAAAAATATGGGCTTTATCTTGGGAAGATCAGAAACCACTCTTCCTCAACCATTGATGTTGTTATAACTAATAAAATAGTGTTGTGGGGGATATCATACATAGGTTCCTATAGGAGTGTGAGATTATTTTCCATGTGAAACCTAATAAAATAATGGGGGTTATAAAATGTAAAACATGTGGGGATACTTAGGACAAGATATTAAGTTTTTTCTATTGGTAATACTTATGTTAATGGTTCTTGAAATTCAATTGAAAAGGAATGTAGAAGAGGTTCGATGAGTTAAACCTGGTATGAAAAATTGTTTACAATACCTGAATATATTGAATAAAGGGTGAGTTTATGATATTTGAATGGTTGGTGTACACACATGTGTATAATTAGTGTCATGGTATACCCATGACGTGTTTCTATATGATTAGTGTTATGAATATCATTGGATTTTGTTTTGAAACAATTAAGGAGACAATTAATTCATAATTTATTGATACTGACACTTAATGGGATTCTTAATTTGCTTATATTTACAGTATGGTTTGAGAAATATGAACATGCATATATTGTCAAAAAAATTTAGAATACATGGAATGAGGTTTTTCCTATGAGTGCTAAATGGGATGTGTGGGGGGGGGTTGATTTAACACGATATTGTTGAATATTTAATTAATAATAAATGTAAAAATTTCCCCAAATTGTGATAAATATGTTTCTTTATAAAATATCTGGGATTAGATCATTCATTTGTAAATTTGATGGAAATTCCAGTTTTACCCTTTTAAAATTCCATGTTGTATTTCAGACATAGTGGATTTATATGTATTATTTAAAGATAAAATTATTTAAAAGTGTTACTAACATAATGGGATGAAAATTTTATTCACAACAATTGAGCTAAGGAATTCATTTGGATAGAGTAAGTGGGCCATTAAGTCAAAGGTGTGATGAACATGCCAGATTGGAAAACATTTCTATATTTGGGCCATAACATATTCATACATACTAGGATAGAGCCCAAATTTTTATAAATGATATAGAATACATTTTCTCAAAACCCATTCTTCTATATATGGAAGACTGTTTCATGAGTTTTTTTTGGTCAATCAAGTAAAGGAAATTGGCATAAAATATTTGGTCGAATGTCCCCTTTCACACATGAAACAACATGTATACTAGAATCCCCTACACTATATAAATTGGAATTTTTCACATTTGGAGGGTTATTGGCGTGCCATATATAATTGGTAGAATAAGATAATTGGTTCATTTACATTACAATTCACCATTGGAGGAGGGAAGGTACTAATCAAGGATTTCCTACAAATGCTCTTCTTTTCCTCTTATTTGTTGTAATGTTTTTATTCTTTTAGTAATCATATTAATTCATCTTCTTTTTCTTATATATCAACTATTTATTTCAATTTTATTCTTTTTTAATCTTCACATTTGGGTTGGAAATCAATAATAGAAACTAGATTGGGTTCAACCCTTTCTAAACCATTGCACATTTAAGAATTTTCTACAATGATTACACCACTGATTGAATATTACTTATTTTAAGTAATCGATCTACATATAACCCTCTTTATTAATTTACATTCAATCAATGATCTACTATAATCAACATAATATGATCTATTTATTTTTATTTTTATTTAAATGAAACTAATCATGTAATTTAACAATGAAAACAAAACATGTGAGGTCGAGTATTGTCTAAATTATTATCGTGGAATCATATTTAGTAATACAAGACCATACGGGATAAATTTTTTGAGATAAAATATAATTCCTAAACACAATTAATCATCATTTTTAAATTGGTTCTGAGATCTAATTAATGACTAACCATAAAATACCAATACAACATCAATCAACATAGGGTGTTGTGATTGCATGTTTCGATGCTTGCCTAGGGATTAGGTAATTTTATCTTGGTGGATAAGTTAACTCCCATATTGTTTGAGGGTTAAAAAATTATGGTATCATAATTATGTTGATATTAAACTATATAATAATTATTTATAAATAAATTAATAGGTAGATTTATATCGATTATGTCTTTCAAAAATATTTTCTTAAAACGTATCTTCGTGATGTGACATATAAATCATGTTTCATTTCAAAAGAAATACAAAAAAAATCATCTTCTATCCTACTTCTTGTTTTATAAACTATAAAACCCCATCATTTTAAATTGTGTCTTTATTTTATTTTATATTAATTTTAAAGTATTATTAATATTTTCTAAATTACTTCCTCCTTTGAGAGATGACCTTGGTCAGGCACTCTAATACACCTAAATAACCTAAATTTGAACATCATTTGAGAGAACCCATAACATCACCTTTTTGTGGGATTTTTAAGCCATAGTCTATGTCCCATACTCATTTATCAATAAATTATTCACTATTGGATTTGTTGGAAACATAACATGCCCCCACACACATTAATCAATAAAATTATCCATATGGTATTTGGAAGCATCCGACCATGGCCCACACACATTTTAAATAAATTTACCATTGTGGGATTTTGATTTAGTAGACCATGTACCTCACAAAAAATTTTACAATCACATATATATCACATATTCAACATCATTAAGTGTTAATCAAAATTATAATTTTATCTTATTCCACAGTTAAAGGATATATTAATTTAGTCAATAATTAATTAATCATATTCTATCAATTTCATAATTTCAAATATTACCATATATTAATTAAAAATTTAATTAATATGATTCAAAATATTTTTACCATAATAATTAATTCAACATTTAATTATTCCAATAAATTACATAGTCTCAGCATCTCATTAATTAATCAAACAAATAAACTAATAAAATAAATTTCAATATCTCATAATCTAATTAATTAATTAGACAATGAATTATTTTGGTTTCCGAATCACCACAGTCCTTTAATTAATTCATCAGTTAATTAATCAAATTTCACAAAAAAACCATCATTTCCTCAATCACAATTTCAATAAATTAATTAAAAAATTAATTTAGCCATTATCCATGTTTCGATAAATTAATTTGTCAATTTATTTTATAAAATATAGATTTTAATTCCAAAACATTCAATTTAATCTAACAAAATATACACACAATTGGAAACAAGACTATGATAATTGAATTTAGACCACCTACCTCAATTCATTGATGAGATATCTCACAATGTAAATCCAAAATTTAAGCAGAGAAATCGAGAATGTGATGAAGAATGAGATTTATATCTTAATCCATGATGAATAATAAAACAAACAAGGATCCAAAAATCATACATTGTTATCCACAAAAACAATGGAAGATGTACCCTTAAATTATGACGGGATAATATGAAAGAGGAAGTAGACCACACTGTATAAGATTCAATTACTGACAGAGGTGTAGATCGTTGATCGAATGATTGAATATTGAATAAATGAGTTCCATAGGGATTGTATTCAATATAGGATCCTCTTAAAATAAAGTAAATTTTATTGGGGAATACGTGGGGTAAATTTGGGGTAAACACAAGGATTTGGGTAATTTTAAATATAAATTTTGGGGTAATTAAAACCAAATAGATTGTATCATAGGAAGGTATACATGGTTTTTAAAACCATATACCTTATCTATTATCCTATTAAATTTAGGGACGTTTGTAATTACACATTAAAGGGAACATGGTTTGACAAACCATTTGACAGCCGTGAGAACTCCCTCTGTTTGAGTTCACACAGTTTATTGGGATGGGTGCACTGTTTGGGAAAATTATATGTCAACTGTGTTGAAACTATACCCCTTAAAAATATTACAAATTACATCCAAAAAATCCCAAGGAAACATGAAAAATAATAATCAGAACATGTAAAAAATTTAATTTGATAAAAGGTCGACACATATCTAGAAAAGGATGGGATCTTACAATCTCTCCACATTATAAAAATATCATCATCGAGTTGTACTCCCAAGAATCTATTAAATTTAAATACAAAAAGATCGGGACAGTGAGCCCACAAAACTACTTATATATACAAGGTTTTATCCTAAACATTACCATTATTACACAATAAACAATCTGTCATTAAAGTCATTCCATGAAACATATTCCTTCTGTGATCCAACACAGTATCAGATGAACTTTAAAGGATGCATCTATCTCAAGCTCAAAATATTACACATCGTTCACATGAGAAGGGTTTGGGTGATACTATTGAATCATTGAAACGTGAAAAACGTCAAGAATAACATTGTACCCATGTGGAAGAGGAAATTAGTATGCAACCGACCCGGTTACCACAACACAACAAACAACACAACAAACCTGGGATCCAGCTTTACTGTCTCTATATCCAATAGTTCCCCATTCTAGGAGGAACCAGAAGGAAAAAAAACCCTATGAAAAATATTGGGGACATTGATGTCTATCAACATATGACTTATACCTACTCTAAGTCGTAGCTATATGTTTTTGAATCAGATGAACCTTTCTCTGATGTCTCCTTCAGGAGACTTGGTCCCAAAAACTCTAACTAACTTTCCCCCACCCAGCATAGAGGTGATTTTTATGGCCTACCATAAAGTTCTTCATATGGTTCCATAATAATATTTTCATGAAAAATGTTGTTATATGCTAACTTCAATAAGGCTAGGTGATTCTCCCAAGACTCGATGATGTCTAGGATACACACCAGTGCATATCCCCACACACTTGTATTGTTCAGTCTAAATAAACATATATTTGTGGGTGGAATGTAGTACTGAGTAAAACATGGTTATCAAGTGCCTTCTATGACCGCTTCAATAATAACAAAGTAAATTGTGAGTCTCAATCTGAAACAGTACATTGTGGCACTCTGAACAGATGGTTTTTTTTCAAAATAAAATTATTTGAGTTGATTCAGTAATACATTCACCCATATATATAATAAATATGACACATTTTTCAATGTTTCCACAATCACCCAAATATAATCAATCTTCGGATTCTTCCATGGGAGTCCAACCACAAAATCCATTGTAACCTCATCTCACATCCATTCTAGAATCGGCGTTGGTTGTAGTGTATCACCAAGTCATTGATTCTTATCCTTCACCTACTGAATGGTGTAGCATAGTGTCAGGACTCCTACAATATCTATATTAATGTTAGACCAAAAAAATATGTCATTATAGGTTATGTTAAATTGTATCGCACATAGATATAGCAACCACATCAAGGTATCAAATTCATGAATCATCTCCTCCCACAAGCTCATAGGGAAAAAACACCACCATATAAATTGATTATCGTATCCAAATTCACTTTCCTGTTTGAAGGTGACTCCCAACCATCATGTATTTTCATCAATTTTAAACATTCCATATCCTGGTATTTCATATCAATAATCCATATTCAAACTATAGACTCAACCAAACCAAATACAATATTTCTCTTCATTTGACTATTCTAATCCACAACATTCATCTCATCCAGTGAAATGATCATTATCCACTCAACACTGGACAAGAGAATAGCATAAATATGAGTTTTCCTTCTTAAAGTGTCATCAGTACTTTTTCCCATTCCATGAATATATTCTACCTCTAAATAAAATGAATGCATGTACTATACCAACATCCAATTAAGGGTATTCAAATATCATTATGAAACAATATAAATTAGGCTATTATGATCAGTATATATAGTATAAGTCCCAACCAATATATAATTCCACTGACACATCAAATCATAAACCAATCTAGGCAATTTAAGGTCATGTGTAGGGTATTTCAATTAATGTTCCCTTAACTATGATGACCAATATCCCACAAATCAATCTCCCAGTATCAAAACTCTTCGGTGAAAAATTCTAGAAGTGTCAAAAAAACATCTTGTATTCCTCGCCTAGCTAGGGTTGGATCATTATTTTTTCCAATATCATGTTCTTATTCAAATCATAGAAGTCATTCTCACATGCTATAAACCATTTAAATGTTATCCTCTAATTGGTGAAGCCTGAACTTAGTGATTCATAATGGGAAAAGTCTTGCATGAACCACTGATAATATTTTGGTAACCCCATAAAAATGTGGCTATTAAAGACATTCTTGTGAGGATAGAAAGAAACAACTGCCTGAGCATTCAATCAGCCCAATGGCAGACCTTCAACTGAGATGATGTGACACATAAGTTTCCCTAATCAATCTTGAACTGACACATAAATTACATTGCATATAGTCAATTCATTGTTAGTTTACACGAGATGATGTCAATATGTTCGCAATGATTAACATGAGTCTTATATTACACCATGATTTCATCCAAAAACAATACCACAAAATGAAAAAATAATAGATGAAATATTTTTTTATCAGATTCATAAACACTATAACTGAGTTTGATAACCCAGATAACATTAAAATAAACTAATATAGTCTAAAATTACTTCTGAATGTAGTAATTATTATATTAGAATGACAAATTCTCAACAGATGATACCATGTTTTCATGATGATCATAGAGAAAACACAATCTCTTCTCAAAAATTCCAATATTTCATAGATAATAGGAAGAGGATTTTGGTTCTTAAAATTTATTTCTTCTAAAATTATGTATTTAACATACTATTCCAAGGCCATGTCATCCTTGTTTTCAAAAAATAATTTAGAACCAAAAAGTAATATACTATGATGGCTAAACCCCTATCCATAAACTCTTTCATCTATGTCTTGATATCTTGAAGATCTATCAGTGTTAATCTATATAGCGGAATAGAAACTGGGTTAGCCCCTAGTATGAGCTCAATTGTAAATTCCTCATCTCCATCTAGTGCCAATATTGAGAAGTCATTAGAAATAACATCCAAAATATTATACACTATAGGTCGAAAGACATTCATATTTACACAACCATTATCCAGCAAAACACTAAAATCTCAGGTGTTGGGTTCCCATTGTTTCTGGTGAACTGGTCATGCATATCCCCCATAGATATGTCATTATCCTTAGTCGATATAATTGTCTACCAAAATATTCGTATTAGACACTCAACAAGGTTAACAATATATGTGTGATCAGTATTCCACTAACTAGTCAGTGCCCATAACTAGGTTAATGCTTGACTCATTAAGGACGTATATATACCAAATAAAATAATACTCTCTGACCATGTGAGAACACCCTATTCAAAACCAGATGTCTCTTGGTCGTACTCCCAATGGTGTATCAATAATTTTCACCACACTCATGAACACTGCTTTAAGGTTCAAAACAATAAAATGTTGTGATGATATATATGAATGAGATATAATAGTATCAAGTAAAGAACTATAAAATTTATATGATACTACAAAAGTATCTCTTATTATCGATGGTCCAACCTCAGTATATACAAGTGTAGGATGAAAAACATGTAACTATTTTTCACCACTTGTTTTTTGATGTATTCTATGTCCCCTAAGATGCCTAATTATACGTATAAATTCTCTATTTATTTAAATTAACCCATCAAATTCCTCTACCAACACAACTAATGAAACTCAATCTGATCGACTGATTAGGTGTAGAAGATCCCCTTCCTACACTCTAGTTCAACCTAGATGCTCCATTGATACACATCTAATGGGGTTCATGCAGAATATATAAATATGTCCTAAATTTTTATAGGATTAGAAATGTACTAGTAGTTAGGGTTACAATTTCAATATATTTTTCATCCTACTAAAATCCTAGAAAACAAATCAGTTAAGATCCTGAGTAACTGGTCCTTCCCCCAACTTACTCTTATTGCTATCATCAAGGACACAGTTCTTTTCAGAATGGTTCATACTATACAAATGAATTTCTCCTAGCCATCTATTATAAACCAAATATATTCCAATAAATGTTTCTTTTAGGTTACCCTTATTAATGAGATCTGGATTCTGAACATCGAAAAACTTCTTCGGCCAGAAAATATTTACATATGACATAATTTCGAATTTTTACACAGCTATACAACTTTTTTTATGAAGAATCCACATCTCCTTACAACACTAGAACAATGAATTTATAATATATAAAACATTCAAAAAAATTCATCATGTATAAGCATTACTGAGTCAATAACAAGAACTCAGGTACACTCTCTTGTCTCAGTGAATCAGGATTAATGTTCTAGAAAACATCTCCTAAAATTCCTTCAACAATATATCCTCCAGCAATACATCCTAAGTTTTTATTTCCCATCATTTAATTTCATGAAAATGTAACATTAAATCATCTAATTTGAATCTCTTCTTAGTTGGACTCTCTAAGTGGTTAGGTATTTTTTGTTTGGCCTCCATCCAGAACTATGCTTCCTCAGATCCACCCTCTCTAGAAAATTTTTGATAGTTATGAAATTTAAACTCTTTTGGTAGATCAAACATTATTTTCACTACCCACCTTGGGTATAATTCCATGTATGGAATATAGAGTAAAATAATCTATTGAAACTGATCTCTAAATTCTTCACTCAATGCTATATATGCCTCATGTTCCACTACAAGACGATGATCTCCAGACATGTCCTCATGTCACCCTCTGAAAAACAGTCATCCTGGAGACACACCTCTTAAATTCCAAACAAAAATCATTGGAAACATTTAAATAATATAATTCATTTAATAATATGGATACACTCATGTTAAAAACAAGTCATTTCCCCTTATCCGAAGACACAGTCAAAACTGATTTTCTATTACTACCTATAAACATAGTATATCTATGTCATGTTAAAAAGTGTAAGATCATTCTAATTATACAAGTCACATTTCAAATCCATTTATTCAGATTTTTTATGATATTTAAATTATAAATTTCACATAAATAAAATTTTTCAATTCAATTACACAAATAAGTAAAATCACATCAATTTCGATAACTTACCCAAAACAAGAATACCAATGAATGCGTAAAAACAATTCATGTCGCAATTAATCATTATTGAATATAATGATTCATGCACACTCAACTCCAATCATAATTTATCCCTTCAGTAAAATATAAAAAAATATCAAATGTAATAATCACATCACACATGAATTATGTTACTTGAGGTGAAATGGAATCATCTCTGATAACACATATTAATAAAAAAATCCCAGCTCGGGTACATAGCCTTTACCCATATACATGTGTTACCTAATCTCATGAATGTGATTTTATCCAAGGAAGGACTCATCTAATTATACATTATACATTTCCTAAATAGTATAAAAAAATTGAAAACTCCTCTGATACCACTTTGTGACATCCCGACCTAGTTTCCACATATCAGTTCCCTTAGCCAGTTAACTATGTGACCTCAGGTGTTCCTCCCCATACTACAGACGACATCAACTAGCATCTAGGGTCTAATATTTCTTATGGGGAGACTATAAAAACGTTATCAAAGTAGAAAAATAGAGAAAAATTAGCTCAAAAAATTAAAAATTAAGAACATTGTATTTGATATCATATATCTCATGCGACATTAGGCATGTAAAGTGATATAATACCTGAATAGATTAAAACATATTTACTATTTTAAATAGATATGAAATATTTTATGTTTGTTAAATCACTTGACATCATGTAATATTATGTTACACATAAAACTGAACACCCTCGATATATTGTGTTAAACACAGAAGTGAACTTCCATGATATTTTACATCATATGTAAAACTGAGTTTCACTAAAAAACATCGTAAAATTTCAATATTATAGTTTAATAAAATATGACATAACCTTGCCACTAAGTTTTCATGTATGAATAATTATATCAAAATTATGAAATATATTTTTCTTTATAATATAATATTAATTATAGGGTAATTTTTTTTAGAAATGAATATAAGAACTAATTGAATATAAACGAAATGTTTTTATATAAAAACATGTTTTTGGTAAAAACCGTTTTATCATTACAAATTAGAGTAATACTAATTAGTAGTTTTTTATGAAATATATATGTTAAATATTTAATAAAATATTTTTTATTTTAATCACATGGATTTTATAAGCATAAGATCACAAAAAATCCTTCATTTAAAATAAAATACAATATTTTTATAAAAAAAATAGATTTATCACATTTTCATGGAGTGCATACTTTAAACATGAATTTTGAAATATTTATGAATTTAATTTAATAAAATAATTTTCTTTTTGTTATTTAGTATGAAAAAATTATCTCAGTGTGCATTTTTTGATTTTTTATGAAACATTAGATTTTGATGAATAGTGAAAATACTACATTTTAATTTAAAATTGCATTTCCATTTAAATAATTACTAATGTGAAATTAAATTTTAAATTTTTTATTAATTAATATTTGATAAATTTAAAATCTATTAAAATATTTTAGTTTATTATAATCAAATCACACTTTTAAATTGAAAATAAAAACATTATAATATTTTGAACATTTTTCAACTAAAACTAGTAAATTTGTTGGTCATCGAGATTAACATTATTCTAAATTTTTACAGCTCTATGAATTAAATTTATAGAATATTAAATACACCAATTTAATCATTATAACTTTTATTTTCTTATGATACTAAGTTAAATTTTCACCAAAATGATTAGTAAAAGTGCTCAAAATTAATCACAGATATTAAGGTCAAATTAATCATATTTAGAAACTAAACAATAATCATGGGGGACCAAATGACCTGTAAAATTTTCCAAAACCTAGTATATAGCCATATAGTGAAAATAATCCTTCCATTATTTAGTTTTTATGGTCTGTTATTACTTTTTATCTGGTAATAACATGTGTCTACAAAACATGTTTCTGAAAATTCAATGTGAGTCCATTTCATTTCCTATAAAAGGCTACCACCTATCCCACTTATTAACTAAAATAAAACCTATTATGTTATAAAATATATACCCATATAGTATCACATCACCCCTTACACTGATTTATATGCCTTTCTCTATTAATAATTTTTTCCCTATTATCTTTTTTTAATAAACCAAAAGAAGTTACCCAATTAAGAGGTAACATTTTCTTATCTCGTTTCATAGTTTTACTTCAATTCTCCAAACCCTCAATCCTACTTATTAAATGATTAAATAAAAAAATTTATTCTCAATATAGTACGATTTGTTTAATATTTATACCTTGACTTATAAAGACTTCCATCTAATGTGTAATGAATATATTGTTTCTCTGTACGATAAACTACTACCTCATTAAATAATGAATTTTCAATATTCCATTAACGCCTATAATAGTTGATATATTGATGGAAACTCTATTTATATAAGATATATAATATTTTTATAATACAATTATTCTTATTAAATTTTCATTCAGAATATAACGTTATGCTTTTATCTTCTGTAATTATGATAATTATATTTGAGGAAGTGTGGAATACTACCCCCTCAACATTATGTGTGTTGTTCATTCCATGTATTCACTGAATAAAGGAGGGTATTAATAATCATATGTAACTTATATAAAATAGATATTATACTAGAATTATAATATACATATGTATCTTTTACATTTCATTCTTTAAATATGAAAAATAAATGAAAGTAGACGTCATGCATATGTACGACCTACAGTCTCCATGAACGATGCACTTCATTTCTTAACTCCGAACATTAAGGATTATTCTAAATAAAAAATATTCTGAAAATATAAAATAATTAAATCATGTTTACAATATTTAAATGATTATACCATTAAATAATTATTAAAAATAACAAAATAATAAGTCAAAAACAATCTTGAAAAAACAAAGCAATTAACACCCTAAATAATCAATATAATGAAATATTGTATACAAATAGGTAATAAGATATTATAAGAAGATGATATAATATATTATAAACATTGGAATACATTTGGTTTAAGTTAGTGATAGAATTTAAACCACTATACATATGAATAATTCCCACAAATTAAAAGGAAGGTTAATCAAATATAATTTCATCTCAATTTAAATTCCATTGAGAAATTATTGTTATTATGAACTAAATAACTTTTATTTGGATTATATACTAATGTTTTCAGGTTATATCATGAATACAGTTATTCTCTTGATATTATAATTTTTCATTTAGGTCATACTTTTCTTTATATTATGATTTAAATGTTTCAAGGTGTAATGAGAAACATCGGAATTTTTAATGATCATTCTCCTGTAGAATGTTTGTAATGATTATCATTACAATCTCACTTAATTTTGTGATTTAAAACATTATTTAGAAGCAAGAATATTATTTTAATCACTATTAATTTAATATTTATTTGACTATATATATTATCTTATAGTGGATATATGTATTTATAAAATTGTATACCATTTTTCATATGGTGTTTACATGGACAGTTATTTGGTTAATTGGGAAATTAATGATAAAATATTTATCTCACATTCAATATGATTATTTGATTAGGCTTATTAATCATTTTCATTATTAATTATGAGGAAATTTTTAGACTAGCAATGCAATGATTAGTATATACTTAATATATCTTCTAGATGCATTGTTAGGTTATCATGAGAAAAATTAGTTGGACAATTTATATGGGATTCAATCCGCAGATTTAAACAATCTTATGTATGATCTTGATGACAATCAGTTTTCATATACCTCAGATATGACATATAATAATTAAGGTTTTCCTCCATTTACATTTATTTATTATTCATCCCTGATATTTTTTAATCAATATATTTTTGGATACATTTTATTCTCAATTTATTGATTTAGATGGAATGCATTTCAATTTCATTACATTCTATATTGATATTGCCATAAGATGTTATTGAAGGGAATTATTTTTCAATTAATATATTTTAAATTTTAATTTATTATAACTAATCCATTATTCTTGGAATTTTACTTATCCTTACCAAGCATTTTATTGCACCCTTATTTTGTTTCCATTCCCCAGGCATAGAAGAAGAAATATTTGATTATGCATTCATCCATGTATATTATTCAATTTTTTATGTGGCATGTTTTTATTTATTATATACATTTGTATTATGGGTATCATTTATATAATTTGGATTTACAAGACTATTAAAATGTTAGGTCTATTGGGCTTTTATTCCTTATAATTATTCAATTGTAATAAAATAATGCACTGGTTCTGGGATTCTGGGTTAGGGATGTTACAGTTGGTATCAATGTAATTTCAGCTACTACCTTGGAAACAAGAATTAAAAAACCAATATTAGGGTAAATAACCCTATGATAGAATTTGAGTACTATTATATACTAAAAACATTGATTTTGGGTAAGATACATATTATGTGGGTGTCCATGGAAATACATCCATCTCTGGATACATCAAGTGGATGTTGTTCTGGAACATATGTACCAAGTAGTAAAAACCCCAACAAGGTGTTCTGAGATATAATCAGGGTAACCTATTACATGAAAATGTTCATTTCTATGCACTTATATGGATACTCCTAGGGGATACAATTAGGATAGTTCACATATTATTTATAAACTATTATGATGTAATTAAAATTAATGATTTCCCCAAAGTAACCCAAGTTTATGATTTTTTTATGTACGATGAATAAATTTACGTAATGTGCTAAACCATTTTTTATGTTATATAATATTATAAATTTTATCATATAATATATAATATGTCTTTTTCATGAAAATGATCCTAGATGGAATAAGTGTGTCAACAGTCATGGAAAATGTAAAGATTGTCCTACCAAAGAAATTATTGTATATGGTATTAGAACTAAGAAAGTTATGGATATATTATGGATTAGTTTACTGGTTATGGGGAATAAAATAGCCCTAATGGAGAATCCAATTCCATAGAGAGAACTTCAAATGATAGACTGGTTTATACAGTATATCCCTTATAGTTTAATGGGGACATTAATCAAATTGTTGATGTTAAATTGATTAAGTCTCTAGATAACATAATTACAACATTAGAATATAGTTAAATGGAAAAGTTTATAGTTTTGGTCTATTATCTCAAAAGTGATGTTGATTAATGGTTGATCGCAATCAGTAATATTTTGGAGGAAGATGAAAAAGACATCATGGAATAGGGAAAATTTATAGATACAATCTTCGATGAATATATTCCCTGTGATCTGCAAATTGAGATGACGATATTTTTTCTTAGCTTAAAGTAATAGGAATAACGGTGTGTTGTGGATTATATAGCTAACATTAAATGGTTTTTCTAAGTATTCAATAGATTATAAATGAAATAGAGATTTGATTTTCGATAAATTATTTGATGTTCTTAAGAAAAATATTCGAATGGAAATAATTTTTCCTAATTTTTCTTCCAATGGTGATATATTTTTATATTCTATCAGAACATAAATGGAATGCTATAGATCCTTTGTATTTAAGGGAAACAAAGAGATGAAAAGGTTTTTTGATCACCATGACAAATGGACTGAGTCATAGAAGATTAAGGGAAAGAAAGATTTTCTATATTATGATAATTATGAAAAGAATCACAAAGGTAATTTCCTGAAAGGAATGGTAGTTTTCAAAAAGTGTAAAGAAATGTGTCACCATGAAAAAGAATGCATGGGGATGAAGCTGATCTATAATGTTCAGTGCTTCACCTATAAGAAAATGAGCCACTATAAAAATGAATTCATCCTGTATCAAGGGATTATACTATTGAGTAATATAAGAGATCATGTTAAAGAATATGTTATTGACACAACCGAAGTAGAATAATTAAAGTATTTCGGTATGGGATCTAATAAATATGTTGTAAAAGTATATTATTTCTATTTTTCTAACCTTTTTATTTATGAAAAATATATGGATCATGTTTCAGAATATTTTTGTTATGGATTTGTGACCATATAATGAAAGGTAAAACGAATGGTTATTCAGTAAAAAGTTATCCTTTTTGAAAAACACATGATTGAAGGAAAGAAACCCCTTAAAATGTTCGTGATTTAAAGATAATTTTGAAGAAATTATTGATTTGGATAAGTGGTGAATACCTTAAGAGTATTTAATGACTTGTTTACACATTTTCTATTCTATCATAGATAGAGTTTACAACACATTTGGAATAAAGTAATATATCCAATAACCTTTTTCTAACTTAAGGAATAAGGAAGTATGCATGTTATAATATTGGATTTATGGTAATTAATGCTAGTACCTTATTTCAATTGATTACATGATTCAAATGTTGGGAGTGGGAAATTTTAGAGGTTCTTCATGTTGATTCCATGATATTAATATTTTTATTTTGTAACATTAGTGACCTTCCTTCTGATGAATTGGATAATAATATCTTATAAAGTAAACTATTTATAAAAATTTTTAACATTATCATTGGATAAGATTTTATAGGTAAATGTATTACATCACCATATGATGCATCATGTGCTAATATATAAAGTAGAAATAGTTCAAGGAATAATAAAAGAAAAAAAATTATATTTATAAAAACATATTTTTTCTTATATTCTTGTAGTTTTTAATAAATTACATAACTATAAAAAGTGTTATTTGAAACAAAAAAGTTGTCATATAATCATCATTTTTCCTAACTTCAATTGCATATAGTCACAGCCTTGAATTATGGTATTTTGGTCTTCAACATTCAGTTGATCATGTTCTATATCACTCTCTATCAGAACATTATTGTTAGATTTTTCCTATATATTCATATTTCCCTTTACAACAATTTTGATTCTATTAAGGAATGTAATTACGTAACCTTTCTACATTTCTTCACCTCTAATTTTGATGATATGATATTAACCCTTTTTATGATGTGGGTATTTTAAAAATATTTTATTTTTAATCCCAATATTATTGAGATAAATTTTAAATTTTGATGAAAAAAATTTATGTGTGGCGTGGAGAATGTAACTTCCTAAAATTCTATAGTGAGAACATTCTATTTGATATCGTGTATCACACATGATTGAAAATGAGTTAGGGGGTATAATACCCTGATACGTTAAAAAATGTTTACTATTTTAAATAGATTTTATATATTTTTTATTTTGAAATTCATTCAATATTGAGTTATCTTGCATTAAAAAAATGTGTGACGACCAACGATAGCTTTTGTTACACGCAAGAGTGACCTGTCATGATAGCTTGCGTCATTTTCCAGACTTAGTTTCACTAAATAACACTATAATATTATTATATTAATTTTTAATATCATATTATATATCATATTAGTAATATTATTGGAAATTAATAATGTTATTTGACTTAGGAATTATGTTGTTTATAATAATATAAAATCATTTTAAAAAATATTTATAAATGAATATATTGACCCACTAAATATAAACAACAAGTTTTATTACAAAACCATTTTTATGATCATAAATCTATTATACCGTATTATATTAATGTTATAATAAATACAGAATGATTTAAATTAAATATATATTTTAAATATTAAATAAAATATTTTTAAGTTAATTCCATGTATTTGACAAGCATATGATCAGAAAAAACCCATCCTTACACATAAAAAACTATTTTTTAAAAAATAATTTTTCCACCATTGAATAGATCACCTATTTTAAATATTAATTTTGATGCATTTAGGAATGTAATTCGATAAATAAAACAACATTTTCAAATTTATGATGTCCAAATTATCTTACGGTCATTTTTTTTGGATTCTTCTGAGAAACATCAGTTTTGGATGAATATTGAAAAGTTCAATAGTTTCTTAAAATCAACCATTTCATTTATATAATTATTAATATTAAATTATATTATAAAGTATTTATAAAGAAATATTAAATAAATTATATTTATATTAAATCCATTTTGTCTATTTTAATCAATTTCACTTTGAAATTGAATATAATAATGTATCTACCTTTTGAACATTTTTATATTAAAACATGTTAATTCATAATTATACAACATTACCATTCATCATTATTTTTATGATTTTTTTATTTGAATTTTAAAAATATGACATATACCATTTAATCAGTATACTATTAATATAATAATTATACAATCTAAATTTTTGGGTAAAAATATTAGTAAAAGATATTAAAATAAATGACCACTATTATGATCAAATTAAGCTAAATTAAGGACTAAACCTTCAACATTGGGGCCCAAATGACCTAGAAAATTTCCCAAAAACAATTTTATGGCCTTATTTGTAACAAAAAAATTAAATAATCAAAATATAATGGTTTTAAATAAATTTATATTATATAAGATCATGTTTATACCTTACTTCTATCCAAAAATTCTATTTTAGTCATTTTATTTCCATACTATTGGACACCACCTCTACCACTACATCACACCTCTCAAACCTCAAATGTTTGGAAATTATCATCCGATATATTCTAAAAAATTCCATTCCTTAGACAGATAAATTTCTATTTTTTATGAAACCATTCCTAACACCAAACATACATGTATTGAAATACACAAATAAATTCATTAGGAAACATTCATGGATGGGAATACTGAATAAAAATATGTATTCATCTCCATAGTAAATCATCTAACTACCGAATGATAAATCATAATATATTGGGATTATTCAAAAAATATATAACTGAATTATCACCTAAACCTAAGCCCAATAATTTTAAAATGGTGGTTTAATAAGGAAAATTATAAATCATGAGATAGGAAAAAAATTCCGAAAATCAGGACAATGATGCCACTAAAAAACAAATGAAAAGAGGAATCTAAACAAATAATAATTATAATAGGATCTAACCTAAATAAAATCACCAAACCCCCATTACCCTGAAAATAAATATAGAGGATGACTAAAAATGATAGATCAAACATTCAAAAAAATATAGTATAATAAAAATTGAGGCATACCCCATATGGCCCATAGTGTAAATCCCTTCATCCTGAGATTCCTCATGATTAAACATAATGAATTTTAGTGAATTTCATACAATGTGAACAATCTATATTGAACTCAAATCTCTATTTTGTGTGCCTCATTCTTGAAAAATCTAACTTGCCTACCTTCTAAGAACCCTCTATAACACAACCCTAGAATATAGAAAAACACATCCCCCTCACAAAACCCTTATGGTATTGTCTCACTTCTTATGGATAAAACTACCATCATCCTGAACAATCTTATAGATTTCGTATATAAAAATTCATGTGAAGAATATGTAGGGGTCATCACAATTGTTTTGAACCATTATCCTTGGATTGATCTGCATGCATAAGAGTTTTTGTTCTGAAAAATCATCGACATAAAATTCAACAACAATGAAATATCATTTCTAAGACATGATCCAATATTATCCCCCCTATATGTAGTGGTTTATAATTACAAACATGGATTACATACTATTGGAAAATCACTACAATAACACCAGGACCCTACCCCAACACTTTAAATAAATAAAAATCCACCTCATTGGGATATGAACAAATATAAAAACATTTTTTGAGATTCTATTACCCAAAACATATAGAACCTTTTCATAGTCCTTCAAATATCCCCTAAAAAATAAAAAAAAATCATGTGACCATAAATTTCCCATCCAACAATTATTTTTTCCTTTACATGAACTTTTCAAATTAGTATGGTCTCCAAATCATCCTATTCAAAATAAAAACTAGAGACATGCATCCCCATAAAAATATATATATTAATTCTATATTGTTGAACGAAATACATCATATCTTCTACTATTATTTATTTTTTCCTATTATATCCATGGATGTCTTATAAAATTGTTTTACTCCAGTCATCCTGGGAGGCTTCCATGAAATATATAATTATATACCTCCTTCATTTTATCAATACCATTATCTTACATATGATCATTATGACTCAACATTAAATTTAATACTCATATACGAAGAAATAAAAAATAATAAAGGATCTAATATTCCATTAAATATTTGTTATAAATACCACACTACTCAATGTATAGACCACAACATAATTATTTTAATTTTTTACCACTTCATTAACCATTATTATAATAGTAAAACATTATTTAGGGATAAAGTTATTACCATCTATTCTTGGGGAAAATTAAACTAATATCTCTATGATTAAATATGTATGAAATATTCCAAAATATAATGAAAATACATCACATATTCTCTAGATTCTTGAATATGACCTTCTATCCACATATTCACCACTATAATTCATCTAATTAAAAATAATTCCCTATGAAGCCACTATAGAATCATGTTCCATATCGTAATCTTTATTTATTTAATTTCATGAGATAGGCTTTATGTGTTCAAATATTTTAGGCCTATGTTACACATTCCATTAAATAATTTCTTGAATATATCATTGCATTAATCTACAATTGATGTGTGAAATAAAATTGATTTATCTTCTTCTAGAACCATTACAAAAAATTTCATTGTTTGATTACATTATCAATGAAAGGGATCATGTGATTCATCATATTTCCACCATCTGAATTCATAATCCTTTATATTATAGTCATTATAAATTTTTTTATAGAAAAAATTTATTAAATATCAATGTTCTCTAAATTTTCAAAGAGTTTTATTTTAATATAATTTTAATCATCATAAAAATATTTATTGATAATATTTTCCATAATACAATGTCAAATAATACTTTCATGACATGAGTCCATGTCTTCCAACCATTATTAATTCATTTTGACCATATTTTCCTCAATTAAATTTAAAATTACTACACAAAAATTATTTTATAAGTGTTTATAATCCATATATACCAATTTATTAAATTAAATTTTCCATAATAGTATTACATAAAAAATTTAATTAGCCTTAACATGATCTCTATCTAGGAAAATAAATATTAAATGATAAATCATATTCATTTCTCATTAAAACCAATTTTTTTATAATTTTAAGGAATGAAAATGACACACAAATAGATTATGTGGTTCTGCTAAAAATTCCTAAATTCATGAAATTTTTCATTATCCAAATATAAATGAAATATTCCAAGTAAAATAATTGACCCTTATAACCCAATCATAGTAATAAATAACACATCCATAATACATATTTACTACCTATGAGAATATCCTAACATAATTCCCACTTGTATTTAGATGAACCTAACAATTTGTTTTTGATAAGATAGTTTTTGTGGTGCCCAATTTTTTTAACATATATAACAAAATATATCTTCCAAATCATACATACCCATTGAATAAAATTAATAAATTGTTTAGAAAAATGAATCATTAAATTATTCATCATAGGATGAGGAAATTATAAAAAATTATATATAAATTTTTGTAAATTACCCTCCAAGTCACATTCATAGTGTCGCCATTTTAGATGAATTTGTTGAAAACACTCTTGAATCCATAATCATATACATTTGTATTGGATATTTCAACTGTCTGGATGATTAATTATCACTGTGTAGATTATTTAATGTTTTCAACCAAGGTAATGATATGGATTCAGAGAAGGAAATTTCGTTTATAATCCCAAAACCATAATCAAGAAAAAATATTTTTTATAACATCCTGCTAATGTGGTTGAATATCTTATAAAAGTTATTATGTAATTCATTTTACCATAATATTCATGATAAATATGTAATATATTTTTTATCCATTTTTTATAATTATAATATATGTAAAGGGGTTGAAACCTATATTAATCATAATAGAAATCGTCATTATATGACATTATTTTAACGTTAATTTTTTAGGATGTCACGTTATTTACATCTCATAAATTTCATATTTTATTATTATGTTTTCATATTGTGATTTATTATTATTAATAGATCCTAGTAAAAATAATCCTAGTGGAATTTTATATTCCTTTTATTATATTAGAGAAATGGTTTTTATGTATCAATGTTGAGACAGTTCATCTTATAACACAAGGAATGAACAGTTCATGACAAGTATGGCCATGTCTAAATACCCTACTCCATTAAGGGGGATATTAAGATGGATTCTAATTATACCAAAAATATGAGAGGGGAAATATCTTATTTCATCATTTACCTAAATTTCATCACTATGTCATTTTTTGAAGATTATTCCCAATACACGTGTTTCATGACCATCATAAGGATTTTTATCCATCGATTTGATCGATTTCAAGATTGTGGGTGTAATTATTGTGTACAAAATATATGCCGGTTGAGAAATTATGAAATTACATTTTATTTATGGACCAAAATACCATAATGAAAAATATTTGGGATCGATGAATGTGTTTGTGGTGGGAAATTATATTAATTGTCTTTAATTTTGTAGATTCCCAGTTGTGGATGAGTGTTTCTGCAATTTTAAGAGAATTTCATTTTTCTTAAACTCTTATTTTATCCATATTCTATAATTATATTTGATTATACACAAAATTAATTATCCACCATCTGCTATAATTTTGATTATTCATTCAATAAATCCCTTATAATTTCATAAATACTACATTGTTCCAGTATTTTTAAAATACATTATTTTGATCATTTATGTGGACCAATGCAGATATACCCATAACAAACCTATACTAACTGGGGTCTTCCATGAGTAGGAATCATTTTATCTAGTCCATAAAGTCATATGTTCTGTAGCTGATGGTTGAAATAGGATTCCTTATTTACACAAAATTGAATTATCAGTCAAATGGTATTCGTTCTATGAGCTATAGTGTTTTTTGCATTTATAATTTTAAAATTATATTGAATATAGGAAATTGAATGACATTGGGTTCTATGGAATAGATTATGGATTTAAATATTACACATCCATTGGTGTAATATTATGGGGATTCTATTAGGGAGGGGTATATTAACATTTATGCTTATGATAACTTGTATTTGAAAAAAAATTCAGATACATAAGTAAAAGGGGAACATAGTGGTCTATTATGATGACATCGTGTTATTTTCTATTCAACCATTGGAAAATCCTTAGCTATTGTGTGATAATGGGGTTCATGGTTTCAAAATCATTCCAACCATGTTTATATTATTTTCTATATCATTTTAGTATAATAATGACTCATATGTTTGTGGTGGATAGAAGAGCACATAAATTTAATTACTGGGATAGGCACTCATAATCTTATTTTGTGGTGGGAATGATGAAGTCATGCTAGATGGTTGACCCTAATAAACAATATCTTATGTTCACTATTATGAATGGTGTAACTAATATCTCTATACCTCATCTCTATTCGTGTTCAATAACTTCTACCATGTTTCCTTAATTTTAAAGGGTTTCATTTATATTAACTTCTGTTCAATAATTGTTTTGGATCTTGTGTAAGAATATTTTTTTACCAAATTGGATTTCCCATAAACCTAACACTCAACCCAATCTGTCAATACACTAAGGGTGTTACTGATCCCCATTGGTTTGTAGGAAGTACCCAAGTATCGAACTGTAAACTATGGGGAATGATTTTAGCCAACGTGAACAAACACATGTATTGTATATACATCATGAAAGAAATAATAGTGAAAAGCTAATTAATATATGAAATAATTTTATGAAAAAAGTGGAATCCAGAATGACTGTGAAATTAGAAAAAATCCGCAAGAGACAAGTCCAACTACAAAGATCCAAGATCAAACATCTAATCCATGTGATAGTGTGGATTAACTACCACTATATAAATACCATCTAAACAAATATGCTGACTTAAAACATCATAGCCTCACTATGGTGCCTTTCCATACCCAACATTGGAAGGCATACATTGCTCTTCTCACCACCGAAGAGGTTCACAGGGTGTGAGCTAACGTTCTCAATATGATATCAACTTATTGTTCAATAACAATTCACTATAAAATTGTTCTGGTATGATTATTATATATAAAACATTACATGATAATTAGTAAATTAGTTTTACAAAAAAATGGTAAACATTTCCCTTTTATCATAGTTCTAAAACAAAAGTTGGTATATCAATTTCAAAGAATATTTTCCACATCATCTTTCAAATGTATAAGTATAATTATGAAGGATATAATATAAATATAAGAAATAAAATATAGATGCACACTTATCATCACCACATATCATTAAAGGCCATACTAGTAGGCTACTCATACCATAATTAATCATGTTGAATATCTGGTTCATAGAACACAATCCTTGGAAGTAGAGGACTTGCCCAGGTGTAAATCCCCTACCAATTTCAATATCGGTCTCATATAACAATGGGCTATGGAAAAAAGGGAAGAATAATGGGAAAACCACATAATAATTACAAACCCATCTCTGATGTCCTCAAGATAGAACTTAAACCTATGTACAAATGTAAACTGGGTGATCTTTTTCATAATTCAATTCATTAATTTGAAATCCATTTATAAAAAATTTAACAAAACCATTTTAGTGAATTTAAAATACAATTTTTTATTCCCTTTTATCATCAACTAGGGAAAAACCATTTTAATTTTAAAAAATATTTTCAACACACACAAAATACTAATTTTTATTCCTTTTTTAAATTAGTTTATAAAGAAGGTTTAGTACGTTTCATTATCATAGGCTATAGTCGGATCCACCTACCTCGTAACATGGGTCACATATACCTGAAATGGTATAATCAAATGATGAAATACAATGATGCGAACAGAGACCCTAGAATCTTATCGGCAAATGGTAGGATTTATCTAATTGATAATGTGGGTCTATAAAGAAGAATATATACTAAATAACTCCATAAAAAATGCTTGTTTCACACAAAAATTAGAAGAATGACCTCCAAAATGAGATTAGACAATATATCATGGAAGGAGTAATGAAAAATACCAATTTTGATCAATGGATCTAATAACACAACCCACATTCACTACCATAGTCAATGATAACGATGAATTAATGAGTTTTTTACTCAGAGAGATGCACCACAACTAAAATTGATATTGAATGATGAACTGATATATCTAGAAGGAGAGGATTCTCCCAAAATCAATTGTGAATTTCCATGGGTCGAGGGAAATATTATCTAGAGAAAGATCTGAATGAAAAATAGTCTCACACCTATTGGAAAAAACAATATGTGGGGAGTTACATGATGTGTACTCTAGTTACACATCACATGACCACCAAAGTATTTGATACATTGGAAAACCCATCGACTGAAATTAAAATTTTAAATTTTAATAATCCAAAACATGTAAGAGAACATCGTGTCATGTATCCCTTCATAGCATTAATCCTTTCAAGACATCCATCAAGCGACTCATACACATTGTGTAACCAAGTTACATACTATAAAATCCTCCTACAACCTTCAAAAAATGCTGGTTAAAGATGACAATATAAAATATTTGTGACTTCACCATTATAGGTATCCTCCCAATTTATTATCAACCCTATATAATCAACGATCAAGGAAACCCATGACATAGTCAAGGATATAGCCAAAAAATCTGTAATAGGACGTTACAAACTCCCCGACATTAATACATTCCATCCTTGGGAAGTCATGTGGAAGATGTAATCCCTATAAAATGATAAGGCAATTGTTCCACCAATAATGACTCACAATCCAAATTCTTATGAGAATATAATATGGGATTACATAGAGAACTAGAAAATTGAATCAACATCCTACACAGTACATTCATTTGAGAGTCCACAATCTCAATGGGTTTATTTGAAACAGAATCATATGGCTCTATTTCAATCTCATCCTAACTCATAACATGAGGGTAATTACTATGTTATGTAATTATTTGAGACATGTAGAAAAATCATGAAAACATTCACCTGAACTAGAGATTCCAACCAGTAAGGAACATATGTTTCCCACTCCGTGACCTCAAATGGTCCAACATATCTCTGAGGAAACATTCTTTGTTTTTGAAGTCGACGGTTTCCCAACTGAGGAGAAAATTTTAAAAAAATCCCTATCACCAATGGTTGCCTCTAAAGAATTATACCACTAATTTGTATGTCATTTCTAGTGAATTTGGTATGTATCGAGACACCAATGTACATCCTGAATAGTTAGAGATGTCTCCTGATCTAATATTGGTCCAAACAATGATATTTCTCCCACCTAATCCATAAAAAGAGATGATCTGCATGGGAGACCATAAAATGGTTCAAAGAAATACATTTTAACTGATGACTGATAATTGTACTTATAAACAAACACAACTAGTCCCAAATATGTATTTGACGATACAACGAAGTCCACAACTCAGGTATAAAGCATATATTCTGGGATCTGAATTACCCGCTCCATATGAACGTCTATTTATGGACGATATATTGTGTTCTACATTACATGAGTTCCCACTTCCTCTTAGAGAACCCTCTAGAACCTCATGGTAAACCTTTCATCAAAATTTGATAGACCTGTATAATGAATCTCATGTAACCCCAAAATCTCTTGTAAAAACAACCTACCTAGATCATCAACTGTAGTGGTATCTTTTATCAGGATGAAATGATAAGACTTTTTCAACTGATCAAAAACTATCTAGATTTCATTCCACTCTCGAGGAGTCTATGGTATTCCATTAAAAAAAATCCATAGATACCTTTTACCAATTCTAAACAAGCACCAAAAGGGGATGAATAAAATAGAGGGTTTCAAGTGTCCTACCACTATCTATTAGAAGGTGAGGGAGTGAGACACATAATCATAAATGTAATGATTTATGATCGACTATCAAAATCACAATCTCATGTCATTATAAATATTATTACTGTAAATATGAACAACCCATGAATTTCATTGATAATTAAACAAGAATAAGCTGATAAAATTTGATTGGATGACAACCAGTGTCCCAATAATGAATATAACAACTGAAGAAATAGACCAACTACAAGTGGTCTCTCCACCATATGGGATTCCGTAAATATTTATAAAATTGTTATACTACCACGGACTCTACATTATAGACTCCATTAGAGATGATGTTCACTAATCACTTATCAAAACCATACCTTAAACATCCTCTTGAATATCAAAGAGAAACTGATTGAAAAGCCTTATAAGCATTGACTCCTCAGATTTAGAATAGCTTGTCATGGTGAATTTCATCTATGAAATTATACAATGTCTTTTCTCATTCATGGGGTGTAGGTGATATCAATGTAAAATGTTTTATGGTATTGTACGCATCCCCTATGTTAAAAATTCAATTCCTTCTGAAAAAATATATAACTCGAAATCTTATGATAATATAATAACATGAAACTCTATAAAAAAAGATATTGTCACTAAATTTTAGATCCTTTATAACAAAGAAATGATCCAAATATTGAGTGGGGAATATCATTTCATGTGGTCAAAGCTGATGAGATCTATTAGTTACCACATGGTCATCTGACATAAGCATGCATCCAAAACTAGCACCATGAATATCATAGAACACCACATAAAAATTACCAGGCTCAGGTAAGAAAATATTTGGTGTTAATTTTATAAGTCCTTTTAAATCATCGAAAGAAGACTGTAATTTATAATCCCATCTGAATTTCACTTCATTCTGGGAATGAATAATTAAAGACATCCCCAACAAAGTGAAATCTATAGCAAACAATTTGTAGTATCCCGCACAAAAAATGAATATCCTTATCTCAAAAACATTACAGGGTTCCTTCTGTGACAATAAAACCATGAACATCTCATGTTCATCTTATAATCTATGCATAAAAGTAATTTTTCTTAATAACATCACTCATGGAATACTTAAAATACATTTCAAAATATATCCATACAGAATGTGAAATCTTATAATTTCCTGAACAAAATATAGTTGTTTCTTTTGAGCATGATCAAATTTCGAATAAACGATAATATCAACCATGAACACTACAAAAAAAGTGTCAGGATATTGATGGAATATTTTATTCATCATAGACATAAAACCACAAGAACATTAGTAAATAAAAGGAATCAAAACATATTCATAATGTCTATAGAATATCTCGAAGGCTATATTGGGTATATAGGACTCCTAAACCCTTAGTAGATGATAACCAGACTGAAGATCAACCTTGGAAAGAAACATTTACCCCTTCTATTCATCATAAAATTAATCAATATGAGGAAAATGATATTTGTTCTTAATTTTAACCCTGTTCAACTACTGATAGTCCTTACAGAATGAAAGTGTACAAACATTTTTCTTGGAAACAAGAATAAGAGATAACTAAAGTGATCTTTTAGGGTGAATGAAAACTTATTCAAATAAGACATCTAAATAATCATAAGTTATTTGACCTCTAATGGTTCCATATGATAAAAAGTAATTGATATTATATGTGTACATGGAAACAGGTTATCCATAAAATCAACCTCTCTCTATATAGGAAGATCAAATACGTCTTCTAAGAAAATATCAAGAACAAATCAAAAAAATGGGAAGATCAACAACATGAGAAATATCATTATGATCAATTGTAACAAAATTCTACAAAATCTGACGCCCTAGGGAGGTCAGCCATGTACAACATGATCTCATGTCCTACCCTCCATGAAACACATAAAATCTCCAATTATCTAGAAGAAATAGAACACACTAATGATAACAATAAACCTCATCTCAATGAGTGACAATGAAATCCCTATCGAAGATTAAGTCAAATAAATGGAGATCAAGAATTAAAAAATCACAGACAACTCCATATAAAATGTAATTAATGAACAAGAAGGACACAAAACCCATCTTTTATTCTCTTACCAATAGGTATTTATAACTCCATTGCAAAGGACATGAGTTATATATTAATTTTAAGCATATAAAAAAATTTGATGATATAAATTATTTAGTGGATCCAGAATTAAATAATAAAATCACTAATGAAGATGGAATAGGAATAATACCTCTAAATATTTCTAGACCTGCATTGACTTTTGTTAGATGTTCGTCTATTATAAGAATTTGATTCCTAAATGAGGCATATTTGTAGAGACATATAGTATTTGTAGCATATGGGTGCAATAGAGTAGCCTTGGGGCTGGAAAACTGTGACTAGAACACAGTGTCATCATAGCTCAAAACAAGAACTATAAATAACTAACGTGTCCAAAACTATTACACATATTCATGAGAATTGAATAATAAAACCATGTGTGTGAGACCATTCCACATATAAATAATGTTAAAGGCACACAAATGGCTATATATGATAGTGTGAAGGAGGATAACTATTGATACTCACCACCACCGCTTATGTAATGATCCTGCCACTTCCATTTTTCCAATGAATGCCACTAAAATTTATAATAAATTAATGATAAGGGGTGGGAAAACAATCCTTGAATTCCATATACATCTACTATATCAATGTTATTTCTACCTTCTTCACATAGGTATAATGTTTCAAGATAAATATTTATTATATGATATTTGGTCCCTAACCCTGCAGGTATGTATGATCATTCAACTAGACATTATTCGCCATGATAAAAAAAACAGACAAGCTTAGTAGGTTTATTGGTGTATGCTGACACAGAAGTCTCTCATGGTTTCAATGATAAAAACTCTAGATTCATTTCAAACATCATGGACATTAGGAAAACTTCTAGAATAATATGCTTATGATACCCTCCTAGCTCAGTCCACATGACTCTCTTCTTGGACAATGGAATCCCCCCATCACATACAGGAACTCTCAAGACTAAATGTTGCACATTTCACATTGATACTATCATTTTCCTCTGTGACGTGTAGGATTTGATTGATCATATCCAACTAGTCCTCCAAATATTGAGGTTTATCCATTACTCTAATGGATAGTGGCTTCATATGAATGAATTCCAAAAATCGATATCTCTATCCTCCCACTCTTAGATGTACCTCAAAAATTGCATTTTGAGCTCATAGTACATCCTCATAAACAACATAAACATCCTATATGATATTAAATAAGAACTTTCGATCTATTGGTGGATTCTATTTAGCTACATCTACTACACATTACATAGAAGCACGTGGATGACGTCTCAGAAGAAGAATAATTCACATCATTGCCTAATAATGATCAAACAATAGAATAAATCTCGGTTCACACCAGAAACCCCCGCAAGAAAAAACTAAGAATTAAAAATAATGGTACACTAGAAAAATATATCCTAACATCTCTTGGAAACATGAGTCTTATCACGATATGAATAGGATTGAAACTTATCACAAAATACCTCTAAAGTACCTTAAAGTATCCTTCTTTTCTAGCTGAAATCCCAAGACCAGGGCCCTTGAAGACATACCAACTCTGATACAAAATTTTAATGAACCGAATCAGGTTTTCCCTAACCCTAACAACAAACCCGACCCTTCACATACTTGATGGGAATCATTGATCCCCATGGTCTAGTGACAAGCACTCAAGCATCAAACAATAAACAAGGGGGAATGTTTTCACCCATCCTGAACAATCACATGACATATATATATATTACAGCAATAAAGAATATTATAAAGTTAATTAATATATTCATTAACAATAAGAAAATAGAGGAAACCAAAATAAATAAAAAGTAGCTAAAATATCTAGGATTCAAGTACAACTATAAATTACCGAAACCAATTTGTTACTTTAGGTAATAGTTTGTAAGAACACCAACCATCACAACCCCACCTACCCAACTTTGTTAATATAACACCTCACTTCCTAACTATGACGCCTTTACATTTCATGAATTATAGAAAAATGATTGTTCTACACAACAATGAAGAGGTTTACAGGGTGTGAACTAATATCCCCAATAGGATCTCAATTGGGTGATTG
Organism: Viscum album; assembly: GCA_963277665.1. Classification (NCBI taxonomy): domain Eukaryota; kingdom Viridiplantae; phylum Streptophyta; class Magnoliopsida; order Santalales; family Viscaceae; genus Viscum; species Viscum album. The sequence continues at coordinate 688,437,545 of OY728162.1, read as the reverse complement.
ATAAAAAATATTTATATAAAAATTTATGTAAGCTAATTTTATATAAAACACAGAATGATAACCCATAAATTTTTTATAGAAAATATGGTTAACACATTCTTTTTAATATAGTTATAAAGGTAAAGTAGGCATATCAATTTCAAATAATATATTCCATAACATCTTTATAATGTACAAGATTTCTTATATACTCTCAAACAGAAATCGAATCAATAAATAAAATAAGCCTATGTATTACCATCATCGATCACTATAGGCTAGGCTAGTAGACTACATATACCACAATCAATCCAGTGCAAAATCTGGTTCCTAGAAAACAATCTCATGAAGAATAGGAATACAAAATGATTAAACCTCACAACATTGTAAATATGTTTCCCATGTAACAATGATCTTAATTAATAGAGGAAAACTCCATGATAAAAACTCCTCATAATCACAAACAATAGAGGATGGCCTCAAGCTAAACCTTACCAATACATACCTAAGGTAACTCCTATTATCATTTTCACAATTCAATCCAATTCTTTAAAAAATATTTAAAACCATTTCACAATCCCATTACAATGTTTTGAACATACCCCTGTTCATTCAATTTATCAAAAACCAGAGAAAACCAATATTCCTTTTAAAAACTATTTTAAACAAACACAACACAATCAAAAAAAATCATTTTATTAAGGATTTATCTAATGTAGGAATTGTAAGGTTCGTCAATATAGGATAGATTCATAACCACCCACCTCCAAACTCAGGCTGTAAACCCCCTCAATATGATCCACCAATGAAGAAACAAAAAAAAATTCCAATGGAGACCCTATAATCCAATCCATACATATTAGGATTTATTTAATTGATATAGTCAGTTAGTAAAGAAGAGGATGTACAACATACCTCATGAATGAATGATGTTTCACAACTAAAAATAAATTAATGACCTCCAAAACAAGATCTAATCACAAATATTGAAAAAATATATGTAGATACACCAATTTAGTTTAATAGATCAGATGATGCAACCCAAAGGGAATACCAAAATAAATAGAAATAAATAACTGAAAGGGTTGCTTACCTGAAGAGATGCACCACAATTGAATTGGAGACCTAACGTCAAACTGATTGATCTAGAAGGAGAATAGTCTCCCTAAATTTCATGGGAATATCCCTAGGTACAGGGAACTGAAGTCTGGAGAAAGAATAAAAAGAAAAATAGGTGCATGACTATTTTAAAAGCAGTATGGGGGCTGTTACAATATGTGTAACCACAAAAGTCTCATATATTTTGAAAAACCTATACCTCATATTAAAATATGACCCTTTAATAACACTTGATATGTAAGAACTATTCACATTAGGCAACCTATCATAGTTGGAATCCATTAACAAATTGAATCTAGTCACTCATTACACATCGTGTAACCTTGTTACATGATGTGATATCCTTGTACAACCTACATAAAATATAGTTAAAGCTAATATTCCACTAAATCTATGACCTCAAAATTATAGGTATCATCCAAATTCTGTATCAGCCCTATATAGAAAAAAAATAAAGGAAAACTTTGATCATATTGTGGATATACCAGACAGTTCGATAATAATATGATACAAAACCATTCTGTGACAGTATCCAGTTGATAGAGAATTACAACATTTAGAAAATATTCATTGAGTTCATGTTGATCGTACATTTTAACTCTTTATTTATAATAATATTGAAATATTTTTTCATATTGGGAAATAAATAAATTTTTCCTAGTTATTTTAATGGATATATACATTGATAATGAATAAATTCTCCAAACACATATATTTTATTATATATTTAATAATGGTTGAAATCACATAATTTCTCAAATATTGGAGGTGGATTTAACATATTTCACTTCATATGAAACTATAATCCTTATTTTTAAAAGGATTACTTATCATCATGATGTTGTATCTATTTATTGGGGCATCACTACATTATGTGTTTTAGCAACCCAAACTATTCATACATAAATATTACATCTAAAGATAGGAATATTACTTACATAACATTTCAATCCATTCAGGTATCTGATAGTAATAGTATTTTTTGAATATTGGAAACAAAAAAAAATTTTCATAATAGATGAATATCATAACCTACTTATTTATTTAAAACTATCACCCATAATATACATATTATAGATAATACCATTCTTCATAAAATTGGAAAAGGAAACACAAGAATATGGTAACCTTAGATGACCATTAAGGGTAAAAAAGGTAGATATCAATTATCACATAACCATTATGTTGGATTGAATATATAGATATGTATGTCTATTAGATGGATCAATACAAGTGGGGGGTGAATTGTAGTTTTAAAGTTTTAGCACTTAAGAGATTAGTTTAAATGATCTTAAACTAATACAAAAACAAACCCACATAATTATATTGAATATAAAAGGTATGATGTAATGAAATACTAATGAAATGTAAAACAATTGTATTCAACATGAAAAGAATAATCAGAGTAATATAAAGATGAATGATTCTACCTTAAAGAATATAGACTCAATCAATACAATATTTATTAGAATGGATGTAATTGAAACAATTACAAATATATAAGATATAGAAAAGGAAACAAAAACAATTTCCTTTCTAATACAATTAGCAGAGGATATGTAATAGAATTACAATTATTTTAACCCAAAGAGAAGGGTTATCCTTTCACCTAGGATAAAAGGTTTGTCTCACCAACACCTTGGTGAGCCCTCGATACGATGATTGGACTGTCTATCTGCCTATCCCCGACAGCCCTCGATTCGATGATCGGAATGTTCGTCTGCCTATCCTCGGCAGCCCTCGATACGATGATTGGTCTGTCCGTCTGCCTATCCCTAGAAGCCCTTGATTTTGTAGGTAATCGGCACCTCTGTCTTTCAATTACTTGAAAGCCCTTGATACGATGATCGGACGCACAAATCAGAAGAGATAAGTCACAACATCTCTCTCTAAAATATTGATTGAATCATAGTATCACAGTTGTTTCACAAAGTCTCATTCGTTATCTTGTTGTACTCTCAGCTTCAAATGACCTCCTATTTATAGACCTCGAGTACCAACGGTCAAGTTTCCTCCAACAGTCATATTTCTCAGAAAAAATCGGAGAGACTTGGACACCTGGCATCATAACGGTCATATTGAAACAGAATGCACGACATCGTTTTGATTAGTTTGTAACTAACTCAACGACATCATATTGGTTAAAACAGGATATATATCGATGATAAGCAATGGTATGATTGATATGAAACCATTGTTTTTGAGTAAGTAATAAAACAAGTAATGAATGTATGAATAGCAGAGTCAGTACGATACGATTGACAGAGTTAGTACGGTACGATTGATAGAGTCAGGACGATACGATTGATAGAGTCAGTACTATACGAGTGACAGAGTCAGTACCGTACAATTAACAGAGTCAATATGATACGATTGACAGAGTCAGTACGATACGATTAAAAATATATATGTGATTTCCAAAACAAAATATAGAAGTCAAAAGATAACATTTGACTCAATAATCTCCCCCTTTTGGAAATCACAACACACTAAGAAAATATTACAAGAAATACTTATCTCCCCCTGAGTTATTGGAAACTCTTCTAAATATGAATTTGAATACAACTAACTCCCCCTTAGGTATGAAATTTCCTAAGGATTGTATTCTTAGATTTCCTTTAAGAGTTATAAATCATTCTCCACCTTTATAAAACATTCTCCCCCTTTGTAAACATTCTCCCCCTTTGTGATTTACAAAAAGAAATGGGTAATCTTGAATTTTCTGGAGGATATAGAAAATAAACACAAGACAATGGATAAATGAAAATTCATTACGATAACAAACAATACTAAACATGATGACAAAATACAAGTCACTTGTTTTCTCTCTCTTTCTCTTTTTTGATCAACTCATGAAGAACTGCCTTCATCTTATTTATATCCATCTTGTATTCAGAAATTGATTCACCATATGTTATGAGAAGCTCTTGTTGGTCCATAAAAATTTTATCTTGATTCGTGATAGTCTCCTCCTGGGCTCAGATTACTTCTTCAAGGGTATCAATTCTGTTTTGCAGATTCATGTTATCTTTGGATAACACAGAATTTTGTTTCTTCAACAAAATCATTTCATCCTTGAAAGATGAAACCTTCAGGAATTCAGATTGGAATGTATTCATTCTCTATTTCAAAGGCGTGATCGTTGATCTTCTACGGCCATGATTTGAGAAAAACAGATCGATGGTTAGGATTAAAAACAAAAAAAAATAAAAGAGTGAAAAGTACCTGTCGGAGATCGTAAGGTAATTGTTGGTTTTGGTAGAATTCAAAAGAAAACACAAACGTATGAAATAAAACTATCAATCGACATGCTGATGGAAAAAAACTCATTACCATGAACTGAAAAGCCGATGGAAAACAATCTCGTTACCATGAACTGACAGGCCGATGGGAAAGAAATTGATTACCATCATCGAACTGTACGATGGAAAATAAATTCATTACCATAATCGGTCGATATGATGGAAAAGAAAATCATTACCATCATCAGTCGATACGATGGAAAATAAAATCATTACCATCATCGGTCGATATGATGGAAAAGAAATTCATTACCATCATCAGTTGATACGATGAAAAAGAAATTCATTACCATCATCAGTCGATACGATGGTAAAGAAATTCATTACCATCATCAGTCAATACGATTAAAATGATATTTGTTACCATCCTCGGTCGATATGATGAAAAAGAAATTCATTACCATCATCGGTCGATACGATGAAGTAAATAATACAATAAAACTGTCAATACGATAAACAGAAAAGTAAAAACACATACCAGGAGAGTAAACAATTAAAGATCATAAGATAAAAAAGAAGCATAAAAAATTTCATCCCCCTTTCAAAAGGAGTTATTTAATGTTAGAGAATTGTAAAACATGAAGTAGATATGAATGATTATTTTAATGTAATAATTCCTAGATTCTGTTTTATAAACTCAAATCTATCGGATGGTAATGGATTTGTAAAAATGTCAGCATGTTGTTCTTGTGTTCCGATAAATTGTAGAATAATATCTCCTTTTTATGTGTGATCCCTAAGAAAGTGATGCCTTATATCTATGTGTTTTGCACGAGAGTGGTGTGCTGGGTTTTTACTAAGATCTATGGCACTTGTATTATCACAAAGAATTTGAGTTTTGGAGAAACTCAATCCATAGTCAGTGAGTGTGTGTTGCATGCACAATACTTGAGCACAGCAAATTCCAGCTGCTACATATTCAGCTTCAGTAGTGGATAGTGCTACAAAGTGTTGTTTCTTGCAGGAACAAGAAACCAGAGAATCTCCTAAGAAATTACATGTTCTAGATGTACTTTTTCTATCCATTCTTCAACCACCAATGTCAGCATCTGAAAAAAAATTTAAAACAAAATCATTCCCAGAAGAGTAAAAAAGACCTAAATCCATACTGCCTTTTAAATACCGAAATATTCTATTTACGGCTTTTAAATGAGACTCATTTGGATTAGACTGATATCTTGCAAATAAGAATACAGAAAAAATAAAGTCAGGTCGACTTGCTGTTATGTATAGAAAACATCCTATCATACCTCTAAAGATTGTTTGATCTACTGGTTTCCCAGTTTCATCAAGATCATGTGTATTTGATGTACCAATTGGAGTGATAATACTTTTAGTTTTGTCATATCCATACTTTTTGAGTAAATATTTTATATACTTATGTTGAGGTATATATGTTCCTTCTGGTTTTTTTAGAAATTGAAAACTTAAAAAGAATGTTAACTCACCCATCATACTCATTTCAATCTCAGATTTCATTAAATTTGAAAAAGAATCAGTTAAAGAGTTCTGAGTTGATCCAAATATGATGTCATCAATATAGATTTGAACAATCAAAATAATTTTTTTCCGCTTTTATAAAAAGGGTTGGATCTGCTATACCTTTTGTATAATTGTTTTGTAAAAGAAATCATGTAATTCTATCATACCATGCTCTAGGGGCTTGTTTAACACCATATAGAGCCTTGGTAAGTTTAAAAACATGATCAGGATGTTTTGGGTCTTGAAAACCAGGAGGTTGTTCGACAAAAACTTCTTCTTGCACGAAACCATTTAGAAAAGCACATTTGAAATCCATTTGAAATAGTTTGAAATTGAAATATGCTGCAAAGGCTAACAAAATACGAATAGATTCATGTCTAGCTACAGGATCATATGTTTCTTCATAGTCTATTCCCACTTGTTGATTGTAGCCTTTAGCAACAAGTCTTGCTTTATTTCTTACAATGATTCCATTATCAACACATTTGTTTCTGAAAACCCATTTTACACCAATTACAGTTGTTTCTTTAGATCTATCAACTAATGTCCAGACTTGATTCCTTTCAAATTCATTTAGTTCATCTTTCATTTCTTTGATCCAATCAATATCACCTAAGGCCTCACTTAGACTTTTAGGTTCAAATTGGGAAAGAAAAGAAAGATGTTCTATTTCATTTCATAAGGAATTTTTAATCCTTACAGGTTGATTTACATCACCAATGATGTTATCACTGGGATGATTCCTCAGAAACAATTGATTTGGGTTTTGTAAAACCTTTTCATCAACATATGGTAGAATATCTTCCATGGTAAAAGTTTCAGGAATACTATCTTGAATATTTTCCTTATTATAAGGATCTTCTATCAAAGATCGATAATCAGTTTTTGAAAACACATCCGAGGATGTAGGATTGGGTTGGTTGAAAACAAAAGGATTAGTTTCATCGAATTTTACATGTACTGTTTCCACAACAGTACAAGTGTTTTTATGGAAAACTCGGTAAGCCTTTGAAGTTGTAGAATATCCTAGAAAGATTCCTTCATCAGATTTCGGTGCAAATTTGTGTAGATTATCTTTTGTATTCAGAATGAATACTTTGCATCCAAAAACTTTGAAGTATGAGACTTTAGGTTTTCGGCCATTCCATAACTCATAAGGGGTTTTATTTAGAAATAGTCTAGTTAAAACACGATTTATAGTATAACAGGCAGTACTAACAGCTTCAGCCCAAAAGTGCTTAGCAATTGAGTATTCACTCAACATGGTTCGAGTCATTTCCTGAAGAATAAGATTTCTTCATTCAACAACACTATTTTTCTTAGGAGTTCTTGGAGGTGAGAAATTGTGATTAATACCTTTCTTACTAAAAAAAGTTTCAAATTCTGAATTTTGAAATTCACCACCATGATCACTATGAATAGTTATCAATGGTAGGTTTTTCTCATTTTTAACTTGGGCTCTAAATTTTTTGAAATAGGAAAAGGCTTCAGATTTCTTTGTGAGAATGTAGACCCATGTAAATCTAGTAAATTCATCGACTAAAACAAATACATAGTATTTTCCTCCAATGCTTCCAGATTGTGAAGGATCAAAAAGATCCATATGAACTAGCTGTAATGCATTAGAAGTTGAAACTTCATTAATTGATTTAAAGCTAGTTTTATGTTGCTTGCTAAATTGACAAGGTTCGCAGACTTTTGAAGAATCATATCTAAGGTCTGGTAGCCCCTTCACAAGTCTTTTCTTTGAGAGTTTACTAAGGTTTCTCAGATTACAGTGTCCTAGTCTCCTATGCCATAGCCATGATTGGTCTTCTATTACACTTAATCATGGTAAGTTTTGGCTCCTAAGGTCTTCTAAGTTAATAGTGTAGACATTCTCTTGCCTATGGGAAGATAGAATGAACTCATCCTTGTAATTGTGTACTAGACACTTATCATTTCTAAAACTCACAAGGTAACCTTCATCACATAATTGACTTATGCTGATGAGATTTTGCCTAAGAACTTTAACAAACAAAACATTTGAGATAAGAACTTTTCCAAGGAAAACGATATTACCTATACCAATAATCTTTCCTTGAGAATTATCACCGAATGTAACTTTTCCACCTATTGTTTTGATAAACTTTTCAAAGAGACCTTGGTTTCTAGTCATGTGTCGAGAACAACAACTATCCATGTACCAAACATTCTTATTGGTCCATTTCTCATTTTCCTGAAAAAGAAATAATTAGATATTCGGAATCCATACTTGTTTGGATCCAGAAGGGTTAGATAAATGAATTATAGGAATCCACATTTGTTTTGAAAAATGAGCTTTATGAAACCCTAAATATTGAGTTTTATTAAGAGAACAATCTCTTCTCCAGTGTCCACCGCATTGACACTTAGAACAGAAAGTGCTTTTTGGAGGAACAAAATAGATATTGCTAAAAACAGGTTTGGAATAAGTATAACCATGACCAGAACGATTTTGTAATGGTCTAATTTGAGAGTACATCCTGTCAAACATTTCCTTTCCATGAGTAATGTTTGACAAACATTTCTTCAAAGACAAAATCTTCGACTTTAGTTTTAAAACCAAATTCTTATTTTCCAAAACATTTGAATTTGAACTAGAGTTAGGCTCTAAAATATTTTTCTTTGAAATTATAGTTTCCATATCCTTAGAAAGTTTATCCTTATAAGATTTAACTTTCTCAAGGGTTTTTAAAATACTTTTAAAATCAGAAGTTTTCACATCAAGATCTTTAGAATGATCTGATACTTCTTTAGTCAAGATTGAAATTCTAGAATTTTCTTTCTCGAGTTTCTTTTTGAGTTTTGAATTTTCATTTTCAAGTAATTTAGCAAATATAGATACTTCTTCATAAGTAGGTAATGTATCATCTATTGATGATGATGATTCATCATTTGAAGATTCATAATATCTATTATTAGCATAATTTTCATTCAAAGAGACATTTGTAATAGCTTCAGCGTTATATACCTTAGCCATGAGACAATGATCTTCAATTGGTAATCTGGCTAAAAGTTCTATATTCCTCTGTCTTGAGGACTCATATTCTGAAGAATCATCTGATGAATCACTATCACTTCCACTCCAGGTATCATTTGCCTTAAAAAATTTCTTTGTCTATATATCCTTTTCTTGCATCTTTGAGAGTGTTTCTCCTTTTTGTCTTTCCTTTTCAGTAAAGGACAATCAGGACTTATAAGTCCTACTTTCATACATTCATAAGAAGTTACCTCTGAATATTTCTTATCCTTCCTATCTTTCTTTTTGAATCTATATTGGAAGTCATTCTTTCCCACATTCTTGTTCATCCTTCGAGAATGATTGGCTAATTCATTATCTGAAATATTACAATCACTTCAATCAGATAAAACTTTCTTGGCTTTGGATCTTGTAAGCCTTTCAAGTGTTTTACCTTTAGATGCAATGGATACACTTCCATTTCCATTCTTCTTATTGATGAAATTAGTATCACTCTTCATTCATGTCTCGTGCTGTAATAGAGTTCCAAAGAGTTCATCTAGAGAAATATGAGAAACTTTTCTGTTTTCATCAATAGCTGTCCTTTTTGACTCCCATTCATTTGGAATTATGTCTATAATTTTATCAACTAGTGATTGATCATCAAGAAATTTTTCTCCCATAGATTGTATGCTGTTGTCAATTGTCGTAAACCTTTGTTGCACTTTATATAATGGATCTCCATAAGGAAAAACAAATCCATGATACTCTGCTCGAAGCATTGCTCTCCTTCTTTCTATAACCTTAGATGTACCAAAATGAGTGACTTCTAATTTCTTCCAAATACAATTGTCTTCTTCACATGAAGATATCTTACTATATATATTCTTGGTCATAGAGCATAATAGATTATTGCATACCTTGTAATTTAGTTGATATTATTTCTTCTCTTGGTTAGTGAAAGTACTGACTTATTTGTCAGGAGTTTTGTAACCTCAAGTAATCATTATAAAATTGTCTACACTGGTATTGATAACAAAACTATTCATACGATCTCTCCAGTACTCATAATAATTTCCATCAAAGATAGGTGGTCTAAAAGGATTCAGATTTTCAACTGACCCAATATTCATTCCTGCAATCTAAAAACAATATCTTTTCCACTCCACATGTTAGTGTAGTAAGTAGTTAAAAAATATGAAAGAAACCCAACAAGTAATAAAAATCAATGGAAACCTCCATTGATACCAATTGTTGGATCAAATATATAGATATGTATGTCTATTAGATGGAACAACACAAGAGGTGGGTGAATTGTTGTTCTAAAGTTTTAGCACATATGAGATTAGTTTAAATGATCTTAAACTAATACAAATACAAACACCCACAATTGTATTGAATATAAAAGGTATGATATAATGTAATACTAATGAAATGTAAATCAATTGTATTCATGATGAACACAATAATCAAAGTAATATAAAGATGGTTGATTCTACCTTAAAGTATATAGAATCAATCAATACAATATGTAATAGAATGGATGTAATTGAAACAATTACAAATGTATAAGAGATAGAAAAGTAAACAGAAACAATTTCCTTTCTAATAAAATTAGTAGCGGATATGTAAAAGAATTACAATTCTTTTAACCCAAAGAGAAGGGTTATCCTTTCACCTAGGGTAAAAGGTCTGTCTCACCAACACCTTGGTGATCCCTCGATATGATGATCAGACTGTCTGTCTGCCTATCCCCGGAAGCCCTCGGTACGATGATTGGAACGTCTGTCTGCCTATCCCCAGCAGCCCTCGATACGATGATCGGTCTGTCCGTCTGCCTATCCCTGGCAGTCCTCAATTTTATAGGTAATCGGCACCTTTGTCTTTCAATTACTTGAAAGATCTCTATACAATGATCGGATGCACAATGTTGAAGAGAGAAGTCACATCATCTCTCTCTATAATCTTGATTGAATCAGAGTATCACAGTTGTTTCACAAAGTCCCATTTTTTATCTCGTTATACTCTCAGCTTCAAATGACCTCCTATTAATAGGCCTCGGGTTCCAACGGTCATGTTTCCTCTAACGGTCATATTTCTCCGAAAAACTCGGAGGGACTTGGACACCCGGCATCATAACGGTCATATTGAAACAGAAATCACAAAATCGTTTTGATTAGTTTGTAACTAACTCAACGACATCATATTGGTTAAAACAAGATATATATTGATGATAAGCAATGGTAGGATTCATATGAAACAAGTGTTTTTGACTATGTACTAAAACAAGTAATGAAAGTATGAATAGGAGAGTCAGTACGATACGATTGTCAAAGTCAGTACGGTACGATTGACAAAGTCAGGACGATACGATTGACAGAGTCAGTACGATACGAGTGACAGAGTCAGTACGGTACGATTAACAGAGTCAGTATGATACGATTGATAGAGTCAGTACGATACGATTAAAAATACATTTGTGATTTCCAAAACAAAATATAGAAGTCAAAAGATAACATTTGACTCAACACATAACACGAGTGTAATGGTATAACCATAAGAACAAAATGTTTGAAAATTATACCATACATATCAATGATCACTATAGTATGTCATATCAGAAATAATGGTAGTTCAAAAGAAATGAATAATAAGGTTTTCAAAGAACATGAACTATCAATGATTGACATAGGTATATGAAACTGATTTTTTCTATACAAAAAATCATAGAAAATAATTTCATCAAGAGTTAGTGATAATTTCCCATACATTTATAGGGTAATTAATTCAATTAAAAATCATTGTTATAGTTAGGGTTTATTCCCAATGTTATTATTGTTGATATATACCATTAATAAAGTCAGTTCACCCAATATTATATTATTTTCTATCACATGAGATATCAATATTTACCAAATTATATGGGGGTGATATAGGATACACACCTCCCAAAATCAGAATTATAATTATATGGTCTAAAAATAACATAATGAATTTATTACATTAGAATCCATTATAATCAAAGTGTTTTGTAAATACTACATTATTTTATTACCAATGGAATATAAATATGTTTAATAAACATTGCATCAAAGCATAACCTATAGAAATGAAAATGTTTTCATAAATATTGATTCATCAATTTCATAACCCATATAGGGAATTAATAACCATGGTATATTTGGATAATCTTCTCATTAAATAATAAATGTATTTAAGGGTTTTTTATGTGATAAAAAAATACATATAAAAAACCTTTAATTTTTTTAGGAAATTAACAATCCCATTTTCATTTAACTTATAAAAACTATTAAAATATAAATGGAAAAATATCATTTCAAATAACCATGTAAAATTGTAAAGGAAGATAAATGTTAATAATTTGTGATGATGGCGGGAAACTCTGTTCATGTCGTAATAGTTAAAACTCATTCCTTCCCTACTTTTGATGGAAAATTCTTGAGGAACGACATTTGGAAAATAAATAAAATTTTCTTTTATAAATATTTTGTGAAAAGTTATATATTTATAAAAATATACTTCAAAAATACTATGAAAATATTATAAACAATATTTTGAAATTTTTTATAAAACATTGATTTTGAAGAAAAAGTTTTTTCAAATAATGAGAGAAATAAATTTTCTTTTAATTAAAATATATTATTATTATAATTAGAGGATACGTAAGGAAAATGAAAGAAATTGTATTTATTTTCAATGAATAACCTTTAAAAAATAAAATTCATGTGTTTTTTTGAGATAGAACCTAAAATTAATCATTAGAAACACAATGAGAAATAGTCATTATAAATAATGATATTATAAAAAAATATATGGACATCACATTACCCTTAGAAACCAATATAACCTCCTATATAATAAATTTAAATTTATTATAATTATATAATAGAGTCTTACATATAATTATAATATCATGTATGACACCTTTATAATATTTCAACACCACCTTTTTTCAATATTATCATTAAATAATAATTGAATTCAAGTGTTTTTAACATTGATGAATTGAAATATCAATAACATACCATTAGAAAAATATTGTGGAAATTAACTATACCATTTTCTAATTACATATAAAAAATTATGAAAATATAATTGAAAAAAAATCCTTTCAAATAAACCTGTAAACATTTAAATGACGATTCATATATAATATTAGAGCTAATTGTGGAAATTTTTGTTCACGTTCAAAGAGTTAAAACAAATTCCTTCCATACATTTGTCAGAAATATCATAAAGAACCTCATCTGAAAAAAATATTACTTTCAAAATATTGGGTAAAACGTAAAATATTTTTTTAAAATAAATTTAAAAAATCATATAATAGTATTATAAACATTTTTTAGAACATTTTTAGATGTCATGGATTTGGAAGAAATAAACATTTTGACTGAAGAGAGAAATGAAGTCGATTTTACATAAACCATATTTTCTGTATCTTGAGAACATAAGTGAAGAAAATGAAAGGAAAATGTTTATTTTATTTAAATAATAATGAAAAAATAAAATTCATGACCTAATTTAATGATATACTATAATATTTCATCATTGGAAACACAGTCCTAAAATGTATTGATAAATAATTTAATTCTAACAAAAAAATGGTTACCTCAAATTCAATTTACATAGAAAGAAATTAAACCTCCTGTTTAATAAATTTAAATTTATTTTAATTCTCTAACGGAGTCATCATATAATTATAATATCATATATGATCCATTTGTAACATTACATCATGCCCTTTTATATATAATTCCACACTAAAATCATCATTTCATGTTGTTAACTATTTTTTATATAGAAGTATTTCAGTTTAGTTGTTCTGGTACATGCCCATTTATATTGTTTAAATAAAAATAATAATATTAATCATGTCAATATATCATATATATTCACTAAATAAATATTAAATTTCATATATATTAGTTATATATTAAAAAATAATTACACTATTCAAGGTGACTATAGACTATTCAAACGCATGAATATTGTTTTAATTTATTGATAGATGGAACAAAAGAAAGGTAAATATTAATTCCACTTTATAGGAACATTAATATATAATTTTTATTATATACTTTATTAAAATAAATCCTTATTACCTAAAATGTAAAATATAAAATAAAAATGTATCACATTACTTGGTGGATGTGGTAGTCCACACATATACATGAACACTGTAATGAATTTATGAAGGATTGGAGGGTAAGTATATTGATGTATAATATAAAATAATTATTTGTATCCTAAATATAATAAATTTACATTTAATCACACAAAAAATTCTCATTCATAAAATAAGGCGATGAAAATTAATTCTATCTCTACTGGGAGATGGTAATATGTATATACAAACAAGCAATAATTTCACTCCTAATTTGATAGTAAAAAATTTAAATATTATTTCGTTCTTAATAAAAATAAAATTTATAAATATTTAGGAAACATATATTTTAATTTCATTTTAAATAAAATATATTTAGTGGAGGTAAATAATATTAGAAAATAAAGTGATCAATTAAGGATATTACATGTTCTTTGAAATGATTACAATAGATGTATTATAAAAGGGTTCTTGTGGTGGTATTTTGGTAATAAAAACACCTTTTTAATGTTTATATGTAAGAATATAAGATAAATTTTTTGGTTTTTTATAAGTTGGAAACACAATTTTGTGTAAATAACATAGGTTTATGGTTCCAATTTATAATTGGTTGATAGGAAATTTTTGAATTTCAGAAAATCTTATATTATAATAAATTAATTATCATGTATAATGACTCATAATTCCTAGTGATGAAAATAGAATGTATTATATGGAAGTAATCATATTAACCAATATAATATAGATAGGTTTTGAGTCATTTTATGCCTAATCATTTAGACTAATCCTTAGTTAACTAATTTTTATTTTAACCACATACATAAAAATTTGAAATGATAAAGTGATATAATTTTTATGTATTAGGTGAAAATGGAAATATTAATGGAATATTTATTATATTTTAGATGACATCATATTGAAACTTTAATATTTTAGTATTTATATTATTTTTAAATAATTTATAATAATAATTTGATAAAATATTGTTGTTTTTATTATGATATTGTTCATATAATTTTACATAACGTGAATGTAAAAAATGTTTAAATTTCAATAATTTATTTTATTAGTATTCAAGTATAAAATTTATATAACCCTTTAAATTACAAAAATTATATCCCTTTTTATATTTTCATGTTCATTTAAATTTTTATTCCATTAATTGAATAAATAATTTTTCATCATTATGTAAACATTTAAGGTAACTAATATTACACTAAAATTGTTAATAAATTACCAAAATGAATATAATACACCCATGCACAATATTACTATTCTGATTCATTATTATCGTGTTTCTTCTCTTTATGATCATGTAAATTAAATTTAAAACATTGAGAGTGTCATTTAATAATTTTCATTGATTTAAATAATATATAAATAATTTGCATTGTAATTTATCCCTTAAACTATTATATCTCGATCATAAGGTGATATGTGTTGAATTTCAATCATCGAACTTCAATTAGGATGAAATATTATTTCCTTATTACTTGTTTTTAATCAAGAGTAAACTGATTTACCCTTTATTAGGGTGATAAATATTACCATAATTAATATTCATTATTACTAAAAATAAAATGGGTCTATTATATAAATATAATATTAATTATTATTAATATATAATTCCATTTATACATTTTAGTTCTCAAAATGAAATAAATTAATTTTCATGTTAGTTCACAAAATGCTACAAAACTCCTTTTTAGAAAACATACAATTCTTTAGTTAAAAATAGGTTAATTCTTATTTTATGCATAGAGAAATATTTTTAAAAATTTTAAAATATATCATCGAGTAAAAAATTTATAAATCCCAACAAAATCATTCAAAAAGAAGTATTTTTAAAAATTATTAATATAAAATACCTTTCACCCGTAAAAATAATTGAAACCAAAAAAAAATTAATTGAAAATTATTATTTCTTTTAGTTCTATTGATTTGATAAATAATTAAATAAATTTACAAATTTTTATACTATATATATTTAATAATTTAGTTATTACTATTGATAACCATCAATTCAATATCACGGTGATAACTAACACATAATATTTTAAAAATGAAACACAGTTTATTTAGACATAGTGTTGTGTGTAACAATATATATCGAATTAATGAAATTACATAATGAAAAATATTTCATTAAAATATCATTGTGATACATTTTTTTAATTTATTGAAAAACAATGAAAAAATAATTCAAAAAGGTTTTATATTCTCAAATAAATTAAAATTTTAATTATTTTATTAATATAATTATTTTGAATGTGATGTTTTGTGGGAATATCTCTTCCAATAGAAATAATAGGAAACCCAATCAAATTTACATTCTAAAAATGAAATAACATAATTAATAATATTTTTGAAACATGATCATGTCAGGGGACGTAGATATAGGGATGGGAAAAAATATTTCAGAAGAACACAATAAAGTTGATTCAATACTCAACCAGAATTAAAAAAGTATTCCATGATGTCAATTAACAATGGTAAAACCAATATCAGATGTATTATAATTTTTAAAAACCAAATATCTAGTAACATAAGGTTAGTGGTTATTTTATTACTATGGTACATAATACACCAAGAATAATACAAATAATCCAACCGTTTATATGTTATAAGAAACTAAACATATACATGGAAAATACATTATATTGGAAATTCGGAATATATTGTTATAATAAATGAAAATTAATTATTTCTATTTTCTTACCCTTATATCTCATATAGTAATGTTATTTATTTCTTTATCAAAAGGGAAAACAATATAAATGGGTGATCTCAGACACTCAATTAATGGAATTTCTCTACTAAATAAATCATCAAATAATTTATATTTACATAATATAATAGGAATGGCTTATAAAATATTATAATATAGCTGATATAATAAGCATGATACTTCTCATGGTAACATAAAAATATATCAAAATAATATCATAAGTAATAATAATACTTCATAATCCTAGAATGAAGAATTTTTTATATCAAACCCATAATGTAAAAGACCCGACAAGGGAATCATATATTAATTGGTAGATGTATTGACAATATAAAAGGAAATATGTCTCATGAATCTTTCCAACGAATAAAGGGGACTTATAATTTAAATATCCACACATCACAAAATATTAACAATAAATCCCTCATACTAATAATGTTGTTAATCAATGAAATGTATGATGTTAGTTAAGAAAACATATACATTATCATGTATGTGAGATCAACAGATATCTATATAGAAATAATACAAATGTTTATTTTTTATATTTATATAGTCAATGGAATAATATAGCTAACAAGGTGAGTATATAACTTGAAAATAATAAATAATAGTGAATTTCGTACATAAATGATTATTTGTTTATCAAAGGGTTGAGAATTTAGTTATAGGGTTGGATATTATAATTAAATAATGATATGAATGATTATTATCCCATGATTATAGTAGTTTATAATTATAACTGAACAAACAAATGCTAAAAATATAATCACTTAAAATTACAAGTATGTGAAAAACATATAAGGATAATATCATTTTTAATGGGATGATAAATTAGTATTAGGGTAATATATCTTAATCTAATATGGATTCAATGTGTTTTAGTCAGTTATTAAAAATATTTTTAATGTCTAGATACACAAAAAATTTTAAAAAATAATGTCTCAGAATTATAATAATGGGACACGTTAATTTGTTAGGAATTACCTATTAACAATTACTCTATAGTGATTGATTATGTTAAGTATGATTTGTTGAAAAACGAGAAATAATTATAAAATTAATATTAATCTCCATGGGGATTGTTAAACCATCCATGAACTATAGCATCATATTACATCCTTATAGAAAAAAAACCACTTTAAATTAATATATCCATACTTTAGAAATATATGAAATGCACATGGAGTTAAATAATAGAATTTATAGATATTAATTTTTTCTGTATAATAAAAAATATGAAGGTGATATAACAAGATAGAATAGTAATGACACATAAATATTAAAATGTGTAATGAATATTATTATATGATAACATTATATGACAAAAAATAATTAGGAATTGAAAATTTATTTCAAAATATAAATGAAAAGGGGGTATTAGGGACCCTTTTCATGATATGTATCTTGTACAAACATGTGAACGGATAGATTAAATCCTTAAGATCATATTAAGTGGGATATTGGCGGGTAAATAGTGAAAATAACAATATTTATTTTTTTTCAGTGTGTTATGGGATTAGAGGAATCTTTTGGAACATGGTATAGAGGTTTGAAATACATATAGAAAACAATAGTTTCCCACTAATGACCTAGAAAGTAAACGAGTTCCCGAAGTTTCACTCCTATTTTATTTTATTATGGGCTCCCTCACCAATGATTTTAATTTAATCGTTAATTTTGATGCTCTTGGTTTTCATCATTTTCGTTCGCCTTACCTGTTGTTCTTAATTTCTTCTTTATTCAACAATATATAATTTTTAGTACAAGAAAAAAATTAGTATTTACCTTTTTAATAATACTTTGGTCATATAAATATCAATTTTCTAAAATATATAGTTCTTTAAAACCAACATTTCAAATTTTGATATTTCTGGGTCCTTTAGTGGTTTGGAAATTTATTTTAATACCTTAAAATAAATTATTTTTATAAATTAATTTATTTTTTAAATTTTATTGATTTTTATTTATTATTAAATAATTTCTATTTATTAATTAATAATTAATACATATTTTATATACATATTGTACATTACAAATTGTGTGAAAAATTTTTTATATGAGAAAATTAGAAAAGAAATTATATATTAGATAGGTTTATGGTTTTAATAATAATGTTAATGTAATTTTAAAAAATAATATATATATATATATATATGTGTGTTTAATAATTTTAATTAAAAGTATCCATCTATTTTAATGTCATTCATTATTAAAAAATTATTAAATACAATATTTGATTGTATTCTTGTTTTATAAAATCTATGCCCGAAATTACGTTATTATTCAATAATAAAAATATATTATTTGAAATTATAAATTATACTATTGAAGAATAACATTCAATATATTTTTTTAAACTTTGATGTTACACTCAATGGTATCTATACCATTTTAATAATAATCTTACTATTACAATTCCCTTAATCAAAAAGAACCATATTTCAATTGTTCCTTTTCAATTATTTTAAAATCACGTTTTAAATAAATATAAAATTATTCCCCCATATGTTTAGTCTTAAATCATTTAATATGTCACAAATTCTTCACTTCATTATAACATTATATCTTTTATTATTACAGTTCTTTATAGCATACAATCCTTTATTGTGAGTATAAGGCCCTAGCTTCAAACCTTACTTAATCATTAGATATTTCAAGAATAAACCTTGAGGATCATTTCAGGATTAGAGTTTTAGAGAATTAGATCAAAAAACATGCATTACATTCCACATTTAAACAAAGTGGTTACATAAAAGATAGTATTCATTTTTTCCATCAACGGAAACATGTTTAAAATAAAACATGGATTTTTTCTTGACACTTCTTTGACACTATCATCATATCATGTACCATTCCCGTGACCTGTGAAAAACATTTCAAAAACATGGGATGAGCATAAAAAGCTCATTAAGGTATATAAAAAAATATGGAAAGGAAACATGAGTACATGTATACATAAGAATCAATGAAATCATACTCTACTCATAAAACATATGAACATAAATATACCTCATCAAATAACGAATAAATCATAGAATTCATAAGACATAAAGGTAACTTGAGGCATTCATAACATTCTTATGTAGGGATTAACCCTTTTAGTTACGTTTGGAATACCCATCATAGTATATTCCCTAAATATCTTCAGAGAAACCTTAATGTTTAACTCCTTCTCATTACCCAATGCATTGGAGAGCTATATCGGGGTCACCCGCCCTTTGTTTATAACGAAACCACTCATCTTCAAAATAATTCCCAAGAACCACAACATAATCGTATCACATAAAACATGCATAAAGGAAACAAAACATTTTGACGTTTCAATCACAAGATTTCAATACAAAACATTGATATAAAAACAATATGAAAAACATTTTCAATTCCAAAATAAAATAAAAGTAAAAAATGGTATTTATTTTTCCTTCAAAAAGATGGTATGTCTTGTAGAGGAAGACGAAACTCAGATAATGGTCACGGGGGAGGAGAAGTCATTATCGCTGAATACGTACGACAAAAAAATTTTCTTTTGTCATTTTGTAAAACGATTCGTATAAAATAGAATCCTTTTGGATAAACGTAAATATCAAAGGGGTTTATACACTGTATAAAAGAAGGTTGTGAATAAAACAAAATATGCCTCAATGAATGGAGATTGAGATGAAGTCCCTTACAAAGATAATTTTTAAATAACATAGATCTATTATGTGTATCAACTATAAGTACACATAAAGAAAGAAAAAATACAAGATAGGACATAATAATATCATGACATAATTTGAAAGTAGGAGATTAACACAAAGAATGAAAATTAGGTTAAGAAGTTCCCTTACCTCGGGCCTGCGTTGACTTGATCGTTCTTTAATCTCTTGAATAACACACTTGAGTTAATTTCTAATTTCTTAATAACCTTTTTCAAGTTCATTATTCTTTTTATATCACTTATTACCATGTCATGAACACTATGTTATTTTTTTATGTCAGTAACTGTCGTTTTAACGATCACTGGTACTTGAGTCAAAAATAAACTCTTAATAATTACAAGTTGTTCTTGTGGTAAAATATCCATTATATCAAGAATTGTATTCATGATATAGATATCATATATATCATATATATCCAGTAAATTCATGCATTTATAATATTACATAACATTTATAGGTAAGAAATTAAATGCATTGTTCATGGAGACAGTAAGCCGTACGTACGCATGAACGCTAATTCCATTTATATTTCATATTTAATGGAATTAAGACATAATGATACAAAATATTATTTTAATTACAGTATGGTATCATATATAATATCATTAAATATATCCTTTATACTTACCACATATGGTATTAACGAATCAAATCACTTTGAGGGGGCGGTAGTCTGCACTTCCCAAAATGATGATATCGCGTATACCCATAATGGAAGCCATAGAGGAATTCCATAAATGAAAAATACAGAAGTTTAAGGAAAACATAATCATATTATATATCATATATAAATATAGTGACATATTAATGGCCACCTTTGTATGTGTTAGAAGAATATTGAACAATCATCGTTTCGTGTGGCAGAAATTCGCCATCCACGGAAACAGTATGTTATTTAACCATTAGATGTAGGTGTGTGTAAGTTTAGATCGAATCCTTCTTATAGCAACATCCTAGAACATTGAAGATACTGCAGTTGTTACAAAAGAAATTAATAAAAAGAGTTTAGGGGGTTGGAGAAGCAAAATAAAACAAAAGAACACAAGTTAAGACATTACCTTAAAATCGGGTAACTCTCTTTGATTTGAGATCAAAGGCTTCCTTGGGAAGCCTTCTGCCAAACATGAGGCTTCTAGGAGTTAGATAGTGATGTGTAGAGACAAAATGGTTATGTTTTGGCCGAGCCAAAGGCTTTGGAAGTGTGGGTAAGTTGGTAGAGGTGGGGGCCTTTTATAAGAGGAGAGGAGGGGCACTCTTGGAAAGTAAAGAAATGTTACTTTATATTAAAATGAGTTTCGGATTTAAAAGGCCCCACAATGATATAATTCGAGGATAAGGTGATAAGGGTTCTATATATACCCATAAAATAGTTTTTTTAAAAGTTTAGGTCATATATTTTACATTATCTCTTCATTTTATTTAAATCGTTAAATACATAGGTCATCGCTGCATCATCATGGTGTCATAAATAATTTAATTTATTTAAAGTCTAAAAATTATAAAACAAATAATATGATGTAGAAAATCGTTTTAGCTTTCTAATTGCTATTTATAGTCAAATATATGACTTTTATAACACCATGTAAAAATTGTTTTAGTAAAACAACTCATGTTTGTGACATTTTTACTTTAACATTATGTTAAAAGATATTAATGTCATTGTCCTACCAAAGTGGCTCCATGGGGTCACCATGTTGACCCATGGATTGTATTGGTCTGCCATGACACATACAATAAGGGTAGGACATGTTTCATGAATATTTCATATTATTAAAACATTATTCTTACCTTAAATTGCACTAATTGCCTCTAATCGTGATTAAAAACTTGAAAGTTACTATTCACCAAAAAAATTATTTTAATCCCATTGAACCACATTTTACTTATTAATGACAATAATTTATGTTGGGTTTTGGAAATTTAAAACACAGTGGTGGTAAAATTTCATTGAAATGAAAAATCATATTTTTAAGTACCACTTAGTTGTTTCACTATTCATCAAAAATTGAAGTTTCTCAGAAAAATACCAAAACTTCACCCTAAGATATATTTGATATTCCGAATTCAAAAATGATGTATATTTTACAAAAATCAAAACATTTAAGTTAAATTAATTAATTTAATAATTAATTCCTGCTGTCAGAGCAAATGGCGTCTTTTTATGAAACAATAAGTATCAAAAGATTGACACTAGTTTAAGTCCAATTCCAAAGTGAAATTAATTCCAATGACCACTATTGGATTAAATGGTAAAGATATATTCTAATTGAACTATAAAACCAATTCAAAATATAACATAATAATATAAATAAATTATATTAAAAAGAGGTTTTGAATTAAAATACAACATTTTACACTATTCATTAAAAATTGAACTATATCGGAAAAATACCAAAAATTCACACAAAGTAAATTTTGATGTCCCAATCATAAAGAATAAGTTTATTTTGGAAAAAATAGCTTATAATATTGTCAAAATATAGATTTATAAATGGTTTACCATCAAAAGGCAGTAAAACAATCATTTAAAAATATTAGTGTATTCCATGCTTATTTATTCTCACTTTAAGCCTCTAAAACACTACCTAATTCATTATCAGACATAGATAAAAATATCTATTATTAATTACTTAAATGGGATGTTACATCCTTCCCCCTTTATAAAATTGCATCCCCTCAATTTATTTACTTATCGAATAAGTGGGGGTACTTATCCTTCATTGCATTTTTAGATTCCCATGTTCCCTCTTCAATGATGCGGTTTTTCCACAAATCCTTTTCATGATGAATCACCTTATTCCGTAACACTTGCTCCATGTGGTCAAGAATCTGGACTGGTTGTTCCTCATAAGATAGGCTCTCTTCCAGCTGAACTACCTCTGGACTCAAAACATGAGATGGATCTGGCATATACTTTCTTGACATCGAAACATGAAAAACATTGTGTACCTGAGATAAACTCGGAGGTAAATCCACCCGGTATGCAACTGATCCAACTCTCTCCAGAATTTCATATGGTCCAATGAACCTTGGACTCATCTTTCCTTTCTTACCAAATCACATCACACTTTTCCATGGTGATACTTTGAGAAAAACATGATCACCAACCTCAAAAGAGAGATCCTTCCTCCTGTTGTCCGCATAGCTCCTCTGCATACTTTGAGTTGTTCTCATGTGTTTCTGAATCAACTGAACTTTTTCTGCTATCTCTTCTACCAATTCTGGTCCCATCAACTTCCTTTCAACCACTTCATCCCAGAAAGCTGGATTTTGACACCGCTTCCCATATAATACCTCCTATGGTGCCATCTATATACTGTAATGAAAACTGTTATTATAAGAAAACTAAACTAAAGAAATATGTTTGTCCCAACTTCCCTGATAATCCATCGAACAAGAACGTAGCATATCCTCCAATGTCTGAATTGTTCGTTCTGAGTGCCCATCTGATTGAGGATGAAAAGCTGTACTAAAATTTAATTCAGTACCCAACGACTTTTGATGGCCTTTCCAAAATTTAGAAGTGAACCTCGGATCACGGTTAGATACAATGGAGAGAGGAACTCCATGTAACCTGACTATCTCTTTGGGATACAAATGGGATAGTTGATCTGGGTAAAAAGTTTCCCGTATAGCAAGGAAATGAGCAGATTTAGTCAAGCGATCAACAATAACCCCGATTTCATTATTACCTTGAGGTGTCTTCGAAAATCCTACAATGAAGTCCATGGATAAATTCTCCCATTTACATTTTGGTACTGGTAAATGCTGAAGCATACCTTTTGGTAACTGCCACTCTTATTTAACCTGTTGACATGTCAAACACTTCACAGTACAATCAGCAATATCTCCTTTCATCCCATCCCACCATTAATACTCCCGCAGATCTCGGTATATCTTAGTACTACCAGGATGAACTGAAAACGGAGAACTATGAGCTTCACATAACAACTCTCTCTTCAACCGTGAATCACAAGGCACAAAATCCCTTCCCAAATATCAAAACGCAATCATTATCAATGTTGAATTCAGGAAACCTACCTTTCTGAACCAGCTCTACCTTTTTCTGCAACTCACTTTCCTGCTTCTGTGCTTGCTTAATTCTGTTTGATAGAGAATATTTCACTGATACCTGAAATAAAACAGAAGGACATCCTGCACCAACAACTTCTATGCCAAATTTCATCAAATCCTTAACCAAAGTATCATGTTCCAAACCCAACATTGTTAATGAAGCATTACTTTTTCAACTAAAATCATCAGCCACTTTATTTGATTTTCCCAGATGGTAATGAATTGTACAATCATAATCCGTGATTAATTCTAGCCATGTACTCTTTCTCATGTTTACTTCCTTTTGAGTGAATATATATTTTAATCTTTTGTGATCGTTATATATTTCACACTTTACTCCATACAAATGATGCCTCCAAATTTTCAAAGCGAAAACAACAACAACTAATTCCAAATCATGTTTAGGATAATTTACCTCACGAGTTTTCAACTGTCGTGAAGCATAAGAAATTACCTAATCATTCTACATTAGGACACAAACAATTCCATTCAACGAAGCATCACTGTATATAACAAACTCACCATTACTAGAAGTAAGTCCCAAAACTAAAGCATTCACCGATTTTCTTTTCAACTCTTGAAAACAATCATCATATTCTTTTGTCCAGATAAACTTAACACCCTTCCGAGTTAGCTTAATCATTTGACTAGATAACCGTGAAAAATATCTAACGAACCTTCGGTAATAGCCTGCCAAACCAAGGAAGCTACGAATCTCAGTTACATTTGTGGGTCATGGCCATTCTTCAACAACCTTTGTTTTTTCAGGATCAATGGTTATCCCATCTTTAGAAACACTATGACCAAGGAAAGAAATTTGGTGCAACCAAAACTCAAACTTGCTTAATTTCACATACAATTTCTTTTATTTTAAGGTTTTCAAAATAACCCTTAAATGTCTATCATGCTCCTCTATACATTTAAAAAACACCAAAATATCATCAATGAAAACAACCAATATTTTTCACCTGAGTCAACTGAGTCATCACTGCAACAAACTGTTTAGTTCTGATTCTGACCATCTCAGGATACTGATTTGAAAGGTCCATTCCCTCTGTATGCCTTCCCAGAAAATTTTTTCTGTTTCCTCTATGAAAAATCATTCTTAACCCAAAAATATCTTGGGAGAAGAGACATGGTAATCTTAAAATTCTATATCATTTCAATCATACTATAAAAAAATATTTTTGGATAATCATTTAAGAGAATTCTAACTCCTAATGTTATCTAAACCTCCCTCTGATACCAACTATAAGGCCCAAGCCATAAACCTTACTTAATCATGAGATATTTCAACAATAAACCTTGAGGATCTTTTCAGGTTTAGAGTTTTAGAGAATTAGATCATAAATCATGCATTAAATTCCACATTAATACAAAGTGGTTACATAAAGGATAGTATTCATTTTTCCAATCAACGGAAACATATTTAAAATAAAACATGTATTCTTTCTTGACACTTTCTCGACAATATCATCATATCATGTACCCTTCCCTTGACCTATGAAAAACATTTCAAAAACTTGGGATGAGCATAAAAATCTCAGTAAGGGATATAATAAAATATGGAAAGGAAACATGAGTACATGTATACATAAGAATCAATGAAATCATACTCTACTCATAAAACAGAAGCACTTAAACACACCTCATCAAATCATGAATAAATCATAGAAATAATAAGACATAATGGTAACATGAGGCATTCACAACATTATTACGTAGCGAGTAACCCTCTTGGTTATGTTTGGAATACCCATCATAGTATATTATCTAAATCTCTTCAGAGAGACCTTAATATTTGACTCCTTTGCATTACCCAATACATTGGAGAGCTATATCGGGCTCACCCGCCCTTAGTTTATAACAGACCCACCCGTCTTCATAATAATGCCCAAGAACCACAACATAATCGTATCACTTAAAACATGCATAAAGGAAACATAAAATTTCCACCTTTCAATCACAAGATATCAATACAATACATTGATATAAAAACATTATGAAAACCATTTTCTATACCAACATAAATGAAAAGTAAAAAATGGTATTTATTTTTCTTTTAAAAAGAAGGTACGACTTGTAGAGGAAGCCGAAACTCAAATAATGGTAATGACGGCGAAGAAGTCGTTGCCACCGCACACGTACGACAAAAACATTCCCTTTTTTCATTTAGTAAAATGCTTCGTATAAAAAATATTCCTTTTGGATAAACGTAAAAGTCAAAGGGGTTTATACACCGTATAAAATAAGGTTGTGTATAAAACAAAATATTCCTCAATGAATGGAGATTGAGATGATATCCCTTACAAAGATCTTTATTAAATAAAATAGATCTATTATGTGTATTCATTATAAGTACAAATAAATAAAGTACAAATACAAGATAGGACATAATAATATCATGACAAAATTTGAAAGTAGGAGATTAACCCAAAGAATGAAAATTGGGTTAAGAAGTTCCCTTACCTCGGGCCTGACTTGACTTGATCGTTCTTTAATCTCCGGAATAATAAACATGAGTTAATTTCTACTTTATTAAGAACCCTTTTCAAGTTTATTATTCCTTTTATATCACTTATTACCATTTCATGAACACTATGATATTATTTATGTTAATAACAGTCGTTTTAACGATCATTGGTACTTGAGTCAAAAATAAACTCTCTATAATTACAAGTTGTTCATGTGGTAAAATATCCATTATATCCAGAATTTTATTCATGATGTAGATATCATATATATCATATATATCTACTACAATCATGCATTTATAATATTACATAACATTTAGAGGTAATAAATGAAATGCACCGTTCATGGAGACGGTAAGCCGTACGTACGAATGAACGCTACTTCCATTTATATTTCATATTTAATGGAATTTGAACATAATGATACATAATTGTATTTTAATTCCAGTATAGTATCATATATAATATCATTAAATATATCCTTTATATGTAACACATATGGTATTAATGAATGAAATCACTTTGAGGGGGTGGTAATCCTCACTTCCTAAAATGAAGATATCGTGTATACCCATAATGGACGCCATAAAGGTATGCCATAAATTAAAAATACAGAAGATTAAGGAAATCAAAAACATATTATATATCATATATAAATATAGTGACATCTTAATGGCCACCTTTGAATGTGTTAGAATTATATTGAACAATCATCGTTTCGTGAGGCAGAAATTTGCCATCCACAGAAACAGTATGTTCTTAAACCATTAGATATAGGTGTGTGTAAGTGTAGATCGAATACTTCTTATAAAAACATTCGAGTATATTTAAAACACTGGAGTTGTTACAAAATAAATGAATAAAAATAGTTTATGGGGTTGGAGAAGAAAAATAAATCAAAAGAACACAAGTGAAGACATTACATTAAAATTGGGTAACTCTCTTTGATTTGAGCTCAATGGCTTCCTTGAGAAGACTTCTGACCAATGTGAGGCTTCTAAAAGTTATAGAGGGATTTGGAGAGACAAAATGGGAAGGGTTTGGCTGAGCCAAAGGCTTTGGAAGTGTGGGTAAGGTGGTAGAGGTGGGTACCTTTTATAATAGGAGAGGAGGGGAACTCCTGGAAAGTAAAGAAGTGTTACTTTATTTTAAAATGAGTTTCAGATTTAAAATGTCTCACATTGATATAATTATAGGATAAGGTGATAAGGGTTAGAAATATACCCATAAAATAGATTTTGGAAAAGTTTAGCTCTTATATTTCAAATTATCTTTTCATTTTATTTAAATCGTTAAATAATGAGGTCACTGCTGCATCATCATGGTGTCATAAATAATTTAATTTATTTAATGTCTAGAAATTATAAAAAAAATATGATGATGTATGAAATATTTTAAGATTTCTAATGAATATTTATAGTCAAACATATGACTAGTATAACCCCATGTAAAAATTGTTTTAGTAAAACAACTCATGTTGGTGACATTTTTACTTTAACATTAAATTAAAATATATTAATGTCATTTTCCTAATAAAGTGGCTCCATGGGGTCCCAAATTTGACCCATGGATTTTATTGGTCTTCCATGACACATCCAATAAGGGTAGGACATGTGTCATGATCATTTCATATTATTAAAACATTATTCTTACCTTAAAATACACTAATTACCTCTAATCGCGATTAAAAAGGAAAAATTTACTATTCACCAAAAAATTATTTTAATCCCATTGAACCACATTTTAATTCTTAATGAAAACCATGTATGTCGGATTTTTGAAATTCAAAACTCATAGGTGGTAAAATTTCTTATAAATGAAAAATCAGTTTTTTAAGTACCGCTTAGTAGTTTCACTATTCATAAAAAATTGAAGTTTCTCAGAAAATTCCAAAACATCACCCTAAGCTATATTTTATATTCCGAATTCAAAAATTATATCTATTTTACAAAATTAAGAACATATAAGTTACATTAATTAATTTAATAATTAATTCCCGATGTCAGAGCAAATAGCGACTTTTTATGAAACAATAAGTATCAAAAGATTGACACTAGTTTAAGTCCAATTTCAGATTGAAATTAATTCCAATGCCCAATATTGGATTAAATGGTAAAAATATATTCTAATTTAACTTTAAAACCAATTCAAAATATAATTTAATCATATAAATAAATTAGACTAAAAAGAGGTTTTGAATTAAAATACAACATTTTTCACTATTCATTACAAAAATGAACTTTATCAGAAAAATACCAAAAATTCACACAAAGTAAATTTTTATGTCCCAATAATAGAGAATAAGTTTATTTTGAAAAAAATAGATTATAAAATTGTCAAAATATAGATTTAAAAATGGGTTTCCATCAAAAAGCAGTAAAATAATCTTTTAAAAATATTAGTGTATTAGATGGTTAAGATTGGATTTATTCTCATTTTAAGCCTCTAAAACACTATCTAATTCATTAATAGACATAGATAAAAATATATGTTATTCATTACGTACTTGGGATGTTACAGTGAGATTTTTGTATTACCCTATACTGTTATATGTTGTTTGTGAAAATTGTGGAAAATACGGCATATGTAAATTTTGAGTTTTTGATTTATTGTTCATAATATATAATAAAATGTTAATAATTCAATTATTATTATAACGAAGTGTTTAGCTAATATATTATATTTTAGGTCTGGAATTCCCCCCACCCAAATAATTTCAACCTCATAATTTTGGGTATACATCATTCCATAAACATATGTGGTAAATTATTCATTTTATACACCTTATCATCCTGCGTTATATCCTCTTACTTTTGATTACTCTATATACTATAACTATCGATGATTTCAAACAACAACAAAAATATCACTAGAATAAAATATATATATAAACACTTAATCATTTTAAAAAGTTATGTTTTAACTCTACTTAATTAAAGGTATGTACATGAATGAAGTTATGTTATTTCTACATTAGAAACATGACATCAGATATATCAATAACTTTATATAAGTAAGGTTGTTGAATCTAATGCTAAGGTAATACTCTAATTCACAATAAAATTCCAAAAGGTAAAATATTCAGTGGTCTAATCTTTCATTTCATACCAAATCACATCACTCCTTTCCCTGAAGATACCTTCATGAATATATGACCATCAACGTGAAATTCAACGAATTTCCTCATATCATCTACATTTATTTTCTATCTTATTTGAGCCACAATGACATGTTAATGGTTATATTTTACCTTCTTTGATTTCCCCTTATTAATATATGCACCAAGTATCCTCCTTTCCCTAGTGTCTGCAATGCAGGATAGAGCGTTAAATATTATATTATTTAAAAATTCATATTAATTAATTTTTATTCATGGATAAATTATAGACTTATTTGATAATCCCATAAGGCTGTTTATTAATCCCATTTTCAAAATAATTCTAATGAACAAGTGAGGTTACCTAAGAATTACATAATCAAACATTACACTATTTTAGATGAATATTACATTTATATCTCAATAATACACTCCCATGATCTATAATGGTTTACCTGATTTGAAAACTAAATACATAGTAGTTTTATTTCACTAAAACCCATAAATATATATCACATTGTTCTTCTTTTTAATTATTTAGATAGTGTATTCAATCATATAACATTTCATTACAACATAGGAATAAGAAACATATGTACAGTTAATGAATGATAAATAATAAGATAAAAATGTGAGAAATATAAATTGATTATCATATGTGGGTATTAGATAAGCAAAAAAGTTTTATAATGTGATCATAACATATAGAAATATACCAATTGTTCACAAATTATAAATCATGAGTCATGTCATAATTTTGTATCACAATAAAATGCATGAACTAAAAGTGTGTTTAATCATTAATAATCAATCATAAGAAATAATATCATATCATATGTTTAATAAATAAGTTTTCAGAATATAAAAAAGAATTAAATATCATTTAATTATACAATACTCACTCCAACATCATTAATAATATGAAAAATGCAATAATTTATTAGGTTTAGTCTAAATTCACATCAACATAGTAGAGATACATATATACTAGATTAGATTCACTCTAATATACATTTCACATTATCTCATGAGATATCATTATTTTACCATTTCATAAGTGGGATATTTTATTTCTATTCCACTAATCATATAATGGAATCGATATATATGTATGTTACATAATCATAAAACATTAATCATTTAATCTTATATTATAAAACACAGGCGAATGAAATAGTTTCATGGAAAAAACCGTAAACAAGATCATCATCATAAATTAACCTAAAAATTTCCATCAATAGTGTCATTAAATAATATCCAAAATAAAGCATAAAATATATTGTACTATGTTTAAAAATATGAGAGATATTTTTATTGTTTCAAACAGGAAAATAAATATACTTTTTAAATTTTATATTTTAATACAATATAAATTACTATAAATATGGTAATAATATTTTCTATTAAAAATTAGAAATTATATGGTAATATAAATGAAACATAAAGGAAATTGGGGGAGGAAACTAAAATCTGACCATAAAAGAATAAGGAAAACATTTTTTATGATCAATTAATAAGAATGTCAATATATAGTTGTATAAAAATATATCTAAGTATTATATCCAGTAATTTTTAAATAAATAAAAATGTACCATAAATACCATTATCCAAAATTTTTATGAAGATACATACTTATATAGAGAAATTTTAAAAAATTTGGGTATGGAGGACAAATTTATAGTTCTTAACTGAAGATTTAATCTTTTTATATTAATAAAAATATGCAATCAGAACATTTGGATAAAAAAGA
This sequence comes from Viscum album, assembly GCA_963277665.1. Lineage (NCBI taxonomy): Eukaryota > Viridiplantae > Streptophyta > Magnoliopsida > Santalales > Viscaceae > Viscum > Viscum album. The sequence goes on along the minus strand of OY728162.1, from coordinate 688,405,731 downwards.
GGGGGTATAGAAATATAAAATTTAAACTCATGAAATATCATTATATTATAAAATAAATAGGTTTCATAGAATATAAAATTTATAATTCTTCTAATGGATATAAATACATAATCGATATCAATTAAATATGAGACCAGAACATGAATCCATGCCCAAATTACCGAATTTCTTCAAAGATGTTGTAAATTCATGTATTATAAATTTAAAACAAAAAAAAATTATTCTATAAAAATATTTATATATATTATTCCATTATAATTTAAAACATTCCATTTATTTACAATTATTTATTAAACTCAATATTTTGGTGAAAACCGTTATATTTTCATGTATAAATTAGTTTGTAGATTCCTACCCTTGAACATTTCTCATTGATTAGTCATATTAAAAATAATAAAAATGTCATAAAATTTATATTTTTTTATTGTATACACATCTAGAAACATCCATGTAATGTGGTGAAGAAAGATGAGTTTTGATACATCGTTGAAGTGGTAGTATGGACAAATACACGGGTAATGTTTACATTTTTCAATGCATTGAATAAAAGGAAGGTAATAAATAATTTATAAATACTTAAATAATTATTTCATAATTATAATATAAATTCTCTGCATTAATTTATATAACCACCTGTGAGATTCGATGGTAAAAAAGGAAATTCATCACATCATGGTGGCGACAATCCTTACTTACTCATGGGTGATGATTTCATTTTTGATTAAATAAAAATATTGTAGATAAAAATTATGTATTCATAATAAAATTCTAGTATAATAATTATATATATTATGTTATGTTGTGGTGTCTATAGATTATTTTTTGGATGTGTTAGAAGCAATAAACATGCAACAAATCCTTTAAGATAATAACATCATCTTTGAGTATTATCATTTTGATTAAACTATAAGAATTGTAGGACAATTTTTCATTTAGTAATAACTATTATAATGTGGAGATAATTGTTTTTAAGTAATATGGACATATCTTGATCATTATATCATTATCATTTAGCAGGGTTAAGTGTGTAGAGGTGGGCGACTCACTTCAGGCGGAGGCCCTAGCTTTGGCCAAGGGTCTGGACATGTGCTCCAGTAGGCAGCTTTGCGTTTCATTGGAGGGGACCGATTCCCTTCTACTGTATCGAGTGCTGATGGAATGGGATGAATTCTTTGGAGTATTGTTCATGCTGTCAGGAGATACAAAGTTCTAATGGGGTCTCACACGGCGATATCGCAAACATATCAGGTGGGAAACACAGTAGCAGATTTTCTGGCGTCAATGGATACATCTAATAGCGGTACAATTTTCTTTTTTAATTTGGCATCATTTTCTAGAGAGGGGATGAAGTTTTTTGTCAATGATTCATTGGGGTCGCATTACATTAGACATCTGTGATGATTTTCATTTTCTGTGTATGGTGATCTCCCAAAAGAAAAAAAAAATTTAACATTCAGTCGATACATAAAAAATACATTAATATCATATTTTAATAAAATAATTCCCTAAAATAGTCATAGGACCCTAGGACATAGAGTTTTAGTGACTTGGAGATTTTTTACCTAATCATTTTATTTTACCACCCTTATTGAAATTTCTCCACAAACATTCTCCTCTATAACTTTCCCTAATAAATAAAATGATATAATAATTTCATAAATTATAAATCTAAAAAAAAATTCATGAGCTTGAATTCTACGTAATGGAAACATCTCTAATAGTTATAACTATTTGATCATAATCATTATGGAAAGCATGAGTAAGGGAGAATTATTATATGTTTTTTAATTAATTATAAATTAAAATAATAAAACATAATTTATCATTATGGATCATGGAATAAAAAAATACTTAACTAGTTTCATCAGCATCATAAATATGAATGATATAACAAAAAATAAACAAAATATGAAATTTTAATATAAGAAAAAGTAACTACATTGTTACATAGAATATAATAAATGTATTTAATTGTTATGAAATAGAAAATATCATGGGAAATGGAAGTAGAAAATATATGAGAATTGATAAAAGTAACATGATAGAGTGGTCTTGACCAACCAATTCCCATAACAATGTGTAAGCAAATTATCTTCTTAATTCAAGCTGTGGATATGTAATAACTACCTGATTCTTATAGTGGAATGATAATTTCATAATTTTTTCACAAGGTGGATTGATATTACTTACTCGATTCATAGATTGGAGTGCGAATTCATTCCAAAAATCCCATTATTATCTCAAGAGATGCCAAATATTAAATAATTCATTAAAGGGTCATACAGGACCCCACCCATAATCATTCAAATATATGATTTACACATAATATCAAATGATGTATCTTATCATAAATAGCGTGCAGAATTATAATAGGTTTCACAATGTTTCCATATTGTATCATATAAAAAACATGTTAATTTGATACCAAAAAAATTATTACCCAGAATGATTTTTTAAAGAATCACATTCATGATGATTTATGAACCATTAATGCAATAGAGAACAACACTTTGAAAATTTAAGATGAATATTAAAATGTTTCATTCATAAATTTATTATCTTAATACAACAGAATAAAATGTAATTCTTATGTCAGAAACCAAAAACCATTTTCATAAAAGATGAAAAGAATAATTCATAAAATATTATAAAACATTACTGCAATAAATTCACAAAAGCATATGTGGAAATGTTAAGTAGATAATAATAACATAAGAACATGATTATGTAAGACATTTTAAATAATTTTAAACTCGTTTTTTAAACCGACAAGGTTAAATGGTTATCATGGCCATTGTTTATAAATAAATAAAATATTAATATATGGATAATTTATCATAGAGAAAATTTTAGTTTCCACCAGGGAATAAAAGACATTATCAAAAAGTAAAAACATTGATGTAGAGGAAAATCAATTGAAAGAGTTGGGATTTATTTTTTACAAAATAATTTTTTATCAAAAAATAGAATAATAAATTTTAAAAACATAATTCATAAAGATTATTACAATTAATTTAAGACAGAAATAATACATAGCATCATCATATGATAGAATAATTCAATCGTGAATGATTATAATCCAAGTTGCTTGATAATGGGAAAAAATTTAGTCTAGAAACCCCTATAGACCATGAGGAGTTTTTATGTGAAATCCAATTAAATGAGTTGAATTTAAATATTAAATGAATTTAAATTAATTAAATTTAACTAATGATATAATTTATCTAATAAGAGTTGCATACATCACATAAACTCTATTAGTGAAAAATAAAATAACATATCTCAAAGAGAGGAATCTGTGATGAAAACCCCTACTATGATAATTATTCATTTTACACTTTCACAAAACATCATAATTAAATAAAATAGGGTGCATAATAAAATACATCAAAATTTAGTTTCTAACAATAACTGTCTAAAACTCTCATTGATAATCCTTATATACATATATATATGTCAGTTTAGACATATTTTCCACATTGAGTGTTTATGAATTTAATTGTTTACACTAAATTCAATATATAAATGAGTTTATTTATTATTTCCCTAAATTATATCATTACCCAATAAATTATGTTATCATATAATTTTATTTTTAATTATTATTGAAACTTAAAATTACATTAATTAGTGTTTAATTCCTTATTGTAGATGATGAAATCAATAATAAGCTTGTTTTGATGATTCCAAAACAACAAACTGTTTTTTCACAATTATTGTATTAAAAGTACATTATTAATTTATAGATGAAAAAATTATTTATTTATATATGTAAATCATATTTTGTAATACTTAATTTTTAATCTTCATCATGAATATATTATCATTGAATTGTTCAGGTAGGCGGTAGAAATGACCAAAACATCAACATAGCATGATTTTTGGATGATTATGAGGTGATTTAGTTTTAATATATATAAACTAATAGAATATTATTGTAATATATATTTTTAGTGCTATAAATATTTTTAATAATCTTATTAGTTAAATATATAATGGATAGGAAAATACTACATAATAGGAATAAAATATGTTATACAAATCATGTGTTTTTTAAATGATTGAATTAATTTTGATAGGTTATTTATCATATCCTAAATAGGTTCTAAAAATATAAATACAACATTATTAACGGTATTATGAAAATTATATTCATCCATTACACCTATTAATTTAACTACTTAGTAAGGAATTGAGGGAAATAAAAATGAAAATCAATTTTTCCCTGGAGGCATTATTCCACACGTATGCATAGTTAACAATTTAGGATTCCATTGAATTAGAGAAATGAGTGATAAATTTTTTTTCATTTAGGATTATGAATAATTTTTTAAATGTTTCATTTGTTTAATAAATACATCATTATAACTTTGTATTTATTGTGGTTACCGAAGACAAAACACGATCTTTTGTTGAAGTGATAATCTACACAGAAACATATAAATATCTTTTACTATTGTCCTAATAGAAGTTTGGAAGGGTTGTTAATGATTTTTAAAAAAATATTAAAAGGATAAGGTAAAATAAATATTTTACTATTATATTAATATTGGGGGAAATAAATATTAAATATGGTTATAAAAAAATAGTGACTAGATTGGTCTTGCGTGTATCACTATAGGTTACTAATGGGGGATTTATTTAATGGAAGTTCAAATGATAAATCATATTAACAAAATATTTTGATAGTGGAATTAGATGATATAGGAATAAAAGAGTTCATTTTTTTCAAGGTGAAACATAATTTTTTGAGGTTCATTTATTTTATGATGTCACAACCCACATATATGTAATGATAATATCATTTTTATTTATATCAAATTAATAAAAATAGAGAATGCGTTAAAATTTAAATGTGAATCTAACATTATAATAAAATTTCTTATAGAGTTATATAAGGTCAATAATCTCTCGAACAATCTATTAGAAACGTATTCTTATCATGTTTGAATCCATTTATCTCTTGAAGTATTGCTTCTTCCATTCAATCAATTATCACGGTAAATTGTTTTAACGAAATATATCTTAATAACTGTTCCAAGACCCATTGCATTCCATATTAGATAATTTTTACCCCGGATTCTAAATATTAATTAAATTTATTCTCATATTATTTAAATAATTTTAATTTTTTTAATATTATTTATATATAATGTAATAAAAATTTATTTGATAAAAATATTACACGATATTTAAAAAATAAAATTTAGGTTTAAAAAAAATATATATATATTATTATATTTATTATTTCAATTATAAAATATTTATTTTAAATTAAAATATGTTCACAAAATTCTATGTGATACATATATTCCAATATTGTCAAAAAATCATAGTATCGATATATTATACAATTAGATGTTGAATCAATATTTTTTGAATACTATAAAAAACAACTAAGATAATTTGGACATGCTAAATAGAAAATTGATGATTTTTAACTAATTCATATTCTAATATTTATATCATTATTATTTAGATGAAGAAAAATAATATATTGAAAAACTACTATTTTTTAAAAATAGCATTTTTAGTCATTAAGTGTTCTTAATTTAATTCCATTCCAATTTTTATTTTAAATGATGTTATTATTTTTTCTATTATATAATAATATTTTAATTTTTTTTTCAATTTAATATATTATGATATAATATATAATACATATCCTAATGGTTCTTCGATAAAATATATATTATTTTTATACTAAATACACTTTATAAAATATAGTTAAAATTATTTATTTATATTCAAAAATTTAATTTTACAAATCGAATGATTTTCTAATCATTTTTATAATTTTATAATTACAATGTAACATATTTCAATAATTTTAATATTAATATTTATACATAACAAATATATATATATATATATATATTAATTTAATATCATATTTTTAATTTTTTTGAGTTATAGTAACATAAATTTATTACATTACCACATAAAACATAAGTATACCAATTTGATATATGTATGGTGACTAAATATGCAATGACTATATTTGAAATGGAAATATTCACTTTTGTATTACTTTTTCCTATATATAGAATAATACAGAACTTATTCTCATTCAATCTTGATATTTCCATAATTTTCATTTTAAATAGGACATCATGCTTTGACTAATCATTGTATTATTTCTCGTTATCAATTGTTGATATTAATGATGATTCATAAATGTGACGGTGGTCTAAGGGAGATTCTATTTCAAATGATGTTATTATTTAAAATTTATTACCCCTTATTATATTTTGTATTCTTAATGAATGTAATAATTCATGATGTGTAATTCATATTTTCTTATGTCTTATTTTGTGAAATATTACTCTGATGAAAAATGATTCATTAGTTTAATAAATATCTGGCATGACTTGTTACCTAAATTATTTAGGTTCCATTGAAAAAATATAAGGAAAAATAAAATTCTAAAATATAGTTTCTTGGAAAATATGAATCCTTAATACCTATAACATTACATTCCCCCAAAATTATATAAGTTTTGTCCTATAAATTTTAAATATCACATTCCAATGGAGATATCTAATGGAATATAAATTATAGAGTTTATATAAGATATAATTTCTAGAGATATATAAACCATTCAAAAAACATAAAAATACTTATCTCATAGAATAGTATTATCCCTAATATTAATTTATTTTACAACTATTTCTTATATGAGAAAGTTTTTTATATTAGGACTAATGTAATAAAATTTATTGCAATATGTTGTTTATTTTCTTAATTTCAATGATATAATATCATATATTAATATCAAATGTTTTTTCGATTCTCCAGATAATCTTTCATATAATAAGTCGGAACAAATCAATAAATATAAATGCTATTAAATTTATCAAATGTGGGTAAAAATTGTGGATAACATATATTCCAAATAAATATACCAATAAAATTCATCTTAAAATACTAGAATCGCACCACTATAACATTTCATTAAAAAATAATTAGAGTGGTGAATTTATGATTTGAGAATACTTCTTTAATTTACTATAGTTCATAGATTCAAATTCAAATAAGACATCAACATCTCAATTTTAGAGGGGATGGATACCAAAAAATACGCACACAACATAAAATATATACAATGTTACCCCACTGTCCCCTTTTTGCATGGAGTTTAGAGATGCACATCATATTGGTTAATCATAGGATTAGGGAATCAATATGTATAATTCGCATCTTCACCATATATACGATATTGAATTGGTAGTGGTAAAATAGGATGAAAAAAATTCTTCTAATCATTTACATTGAAGCCATTATATTTCCTTAACTATTTGATACATGATGATCCACACTCCCATTGGTAATGTATTTTCAAGTACACTTGAGACAATTCCACTGGTTCTACACTCATCATTTCTGACATATAGAAAAATTTAAATTATTTCATATACCATTATCACCACAATATTTCATTTGAATCCATAATTCTCTTTTTTTGGTTCTTCAAACCTATTCACATTATTAATAACCTTTTCACAATGATGATTTGGTACAATCTTATGCTTTCTCACTGAAATTCTAATTCTGATGGATAGTTTGTTGAGGTAATCTATATATTGTCCCACATAAATAGAGTTCCTTATAGTTCAAAACATTACTAAATAAAAATGGTTGTACATTGGTGATAAGGAATTAAAATTATTATTCAAATATCATTATCATAAAAATAACTCATTTGTATTATTTTTTATTCTATAAAATTACCACGTTGGAAAATAGATCACTTAGTTCAACCTATATCAATTTTAGTTTTCCATGAATTACATTAAATAGTGTTATCATATATCTCTCTACCTGATCCATCTATGTGCATAAGAAATCAAATAATATACAGTTGTTGATTAAATGAATATGATCAACCAAAAAATATCACATAGATGTTTTTAACATTGTTTTTATTGTTAGTCCCACTCATCTTGTATTTTATTGATGACAGAGTAAATATTTGATAAAAACTTCTTATTGTGACTACCCCTATAGTAATTTATTCCACAAATTAATCAACATTCCAAAATAAAAATATAGATTAATTTTAATGAAAACTACATACTCAACTCATTCCTAGATTCATCTATAAGGATTTCACTATGGTACCCTAACTATAAAGCAAAGTTATGTAGACTATTCTCCAAAAAAACTATACCCTACATTGAAACAAATTATGGTGACCTATACATTACGTAAGTAAATAATACATTAATACCATATATAATTTAAAATAAATCACATATAGTATTACAAAATAACGACCAAAAGATTTTTTTTAGACATTTCATATAAAATCATATTTACAACACTTTTTGAAAATTATACATAACATTTATCCTCTAGAAACTCATATATATTTCCCAATTGATATAATCATCTTCATATCATAGAGAATGGAAATGATGATAATGTTTTGAGTATAAATACTCATCCTAGGAAATGTATCAACTTCTTGTCATAATTAGATCATAAACATGAGGTGAAACAGTATCATGGGTGAAATATTAATGAAAAATATCAAGGGATCATAATTACAATAATTTTTTTAACTTTGCAGATCTTTTCAAAGTCAAATTAGACAAAATCACAGTCATAAAGAACATGAATTACAATCATATACAGAAAATTAAATATGACATGAATTCATTACACAAGAAAGAATAATATCATTTAGAAATAGAAAAATAATAATCAATTTTTATAGATTCATAATAAAGAATAGATTAAAAAAATAAATGAAAAAAGTGATAATAGGACAACATAACATTGTTGAGATGGATTTGCCACCTGATTCCCATAACAAAGCAGAAAAGGCATTATAACCTAATTCCAATAGCATACTATAATTTAATACATAATTCTAAATTTGTAGTGGGAATTAGTAACTTATAATAATTGTAAATCATGATTTAGTACCTTATTCTCGTTGTAGATCAACCATTCCTTAATTGATTTCCATATTAGATAATGTAATACTTAATATATCTTCTTATTTGAGAGATAATTTCATTCCCAAATCCAATAGTTCCATTATGATATATAAAACATTTATCGATGAATAGGGCATTGATATTAGACTTCACATATCTTTATCAATACATTTCTGGGCCATTTAAAATCAAATCATTCATATTATCATAAATAACCCAAGTAAATAAAATGTTTTCGTCAACACTTCTAATTGGTATCACATAAAAAAATGCTCTTTTGATACAATAACAATAATAATCCAAAAATGTATTTAAAAAGATAATATATGGGGATACTTTTGAACAATTAATTTATTAGATAATGATGGTTTGAAAATGGAAGAGAACCCATAATAGTATAATTATTTAAAATTGTTTTTATATATCACATTATAACATTTCATTCTCATATAACTTTAATAGCACTATGGGAATCATTAAAACCTACTATGTTGCCCAATTTTGTAATTTAAAATATGAATAAAAAATTAAAATACATGGTAGTATAGGATATGAATATCCAAGGTCTAACACATAGATACTGGGTTGAAGAATGTATTAATTATGCAATATAAACCCAAACTAAATATGATTTTGATCAAATAAAATTAATGCTACAGTGCATTGGATTAGTGAAAAGTTTGGCAAGTGTTGGAATCAGGTCCTTGTGAGTATAATGTTCATGGAAAACACTATCCATATAAATCTCCCCTTTCTCATTATAAGTTATTTAGGATTGATATAAATGGGTGAAATGAAGCCTTGTTTAAACATATGGAAAACAAAAACCCAATATTCATGGTGGATGTCTAAAATTCAGATCACAAAATAAGAAAATCTAATTAATACAATTAGGAAATGGTCATCCATAATGAAAGAAATAAATTAAACCCTTTTTCTATCCCCACTCACAATTTCCATTGAAGAAGAATCATAGATGATATATATTTGTTGATGGAACATGAAATCACAATATGAATTCCAGTAAAATATAAAATTCCGCTAATAATAAATCCCCTTTCATTATGCTTGACTCAGAAAAAAGAAATCACATGCTCTTGCTAACCATGAGGTGCTGTAGAGAAATAAAAAATATAATTAATATAGTAATGTGGTGAAACAAAAGTTGTAGCTTCTTCTAGTAGGCATCTGGTGGGGGTCCACCATCCAGTAATGATCTTCATAGAAGCAGGTAATCCCTATATTTATATGCTTTAAATTGATTTTCCATGATATTTTTCATGACGTTTAATGTTATTACACGTTGCGTAATCTCGATTAGCATTTTCATCCACGTATTTTTAATCTACACAAATCCTATTCCTCTATTTGAAACATTTACTTCTTTCATGGCGTGAAATTGGGACTCATGATGTGTATAAATTAAATTTATTTATCTCTAAAATCATGGTGTATTCATTTTACAAAAACATGTCCCGAAAAAAGTCATGTCCTGTAATGGAGTTACACAACATGTAATGCTATTTAACAACATGTATTGACCTCATGACTTATCATGAAAGATACTTACTTATCCATTTATGTCATTATATGGGATTTGATTGCACATTGTGTAATCATGTTTCTCTAGTTTTTGAGCATTAATCTTCCCCTAAAATCTGGGGTGGCACTCTGAGCAAAGCCTATGGTGCAAGGAGTCTTTTAGTTCCAAACACATCCTATTTTCATTCCATATTAGAGATTCTTTTTTTCCTGTCATGAATGATAAAACAGGTATAATTATTCCAAATTGGAAAGATAATTCAGTTAATTTCACAAATCCATAAATTAAAATACCATAAAACTTATGCATGAAATACACTTATCCAACATCCTTTAGAATAGTTTGTAGAAAAATGATAAAAATTATTAAAAAATTATCTAGAATAAAATTATAATATATATTCCTTGTTAATAAATACAACATATGTAAAAATTTAATTTATAAAGAAAAATATTCAAATCTCGATATTGAAATGCCTTTATTATATTTTTTAATGATTTTTTTTAAAACCAACTTCATTAAAATAAATTAAAGGATATTTTAAAAAATAATGAATTTGAGTATGAGGATAATTGGAGATAAACACCATTTTTGTTTCCATGAGGTAAATTATAATAATATTATGAATAAAAATATGTATATGTGGGAAATCCATTTAAAATGATAGTAATCATTCGTAACAAAATTATTTTTTATGAAACATTAGATTCAACGTGGAAGAAAGCTTTAGTGTGAGAAATTATTTCCCCTAAATTATCACAAAAAACCTCATAGGGAATAACAATTTAATATTGATAGAATTTAATCGAAGTGGATTGATTATGACTAAATAAAACCCATTAAAAACTATTTTTAATTTAAATAAAAACATATAGAAACTGATAACATTAAATTATATATATGTGATTATGAATAAAAGAAATATAATGAAATAATATCTAAAATTGTAATTATATACACCGCATAAATTAAATTTGGGTTCGGATACAAAAATGTGTATCAGTGAAAAGTGATGTAAAAACATTATATTCTCCTTTTGGTCTATAAAAGGGAGTCATGAGGACTCTTATAAGAGGATGTTAATGAATTAGTAAAATGAAAAAATTGATGATGCTCTATAAATAGTGGATGATATTCCACGAGAGTCGGTGCAAGAGCCTCGAGTGTATCAAAGGGATGATTGATGTGTTCCTGTGTATGATAGAGGGGATGGTAGGCTTAACATGATAGGATCTAATCCAGAATTGCACCGAGTTCTGTTTCCTTTGCATGGAGTTGATGGTGGCATAAAATAATGAGTGGAGAAGCATGAAATTAGTCCCAACGATGAGGGGATACAAACTAAAAGTGACTGTACAAAATCACACAAGGATTCAGTAGGATATTACCATGTTAAGGAAAACACAAACAATCCCTAGAATGTGGTATGATGTAGAGAATGATCCTCCAAAAAAACAATCTTATAGTTTGACTTTACCCAAAGGTGAAGATTTTGTTGTGAATGATGAAGGATTTCCCGCTTTTTCCTCCTATGAAAGCTAGATAGATGAAGGAATACTCATACCTCATGCCAACTATAGTTACAATCTCCCATAGACCTTTTTTATAATGAATTTTTTTGGGATGGCTATTATGATTCTACCTATTATGACTATGATCATTGATCTATTTTGTTGTTTGTGTTTGGAATTAAGGCTTGTATACAACCATTACATCATCCATTCTACTTATATATTTTTTCTTCCTTTTAATAAAAAATAATTTTCCCCAATCTTTTAGAAAATCCATGATATTTATTCATAAATATAACCATTTTTAACTTCTCCTTGACATCCATTTCATATATATTTGTATACGTTAGTTTTTAAATGTTTTACACATTGGTTATTTAGAATAGAAATGGTTCAAACTAGTTTCATTTTTGTAGGGTATGTATTCATTAATCATACTATGTTTATATTTCTAAAAATATAATATTCACCATAATAAATGACATATATATATTCATTGTTGTATTATTTTTTTCATGGGTGTCCCATTCTTTATTCTAAATTATAAAACCAACAATAATAATATTTCATTGATTCTTAACGAGTAATAAGTGTTTTCATAATTTTTCAGTTAAATATCGATTTATCATTTCCAAAACGTAAACCAAATAAATGTTAAAAATTTATTTGATATTACACCACAACTAATTTTCTCATTACCATCCAGGTTATAATTTCATATAATTTTTCAAGTAGGTTGTCAAATTAACCCAAACAATAATATAAAAGTATTAAATGATGTTTTTAGGTTATTAAGTTGCGATATCATTACACAACATGAATAATTATATAATATATTATTTACTACTATGATAATTAACATTCAGTAATGATGTAAATAGTAAGTAATGGATATTAAAATATTACAGAAATTGAATACATTATTTTACACTTAATATTCTGATTTTAAATTAGTGATTTAACAATGATCATTTGCTTATAATATCTTTAATAGATTGTATATATTTTCATTCAATGATAATAATGACTTTATAATCATCATATTTATCCATTAATCCAACAATCTTGATCATGCATCTAATGTGGTGATGAAAATAAAATCAGAAATTAATAATTCCATTGAGGTGGTTGTCCACAAATTAACATAGTTAGAAAAATTATTTTCCATAGAATAAAAGAAATTTATAAATTTTTTTATCATGTCATAAGATAGAATATGTTATAAATATAATAAGAATTTATTAAATTTATTATTATGACCATCAATGAGTGTTTGTTAAAGAAAATTTAACATCATATTTTGTTGTGGGAGTAGTCTTCACACTCACACACATGAATGGAATTTTTTTATATCCAGAGGATTAAATAAAGGGTTCTCATTGTTTATTCATGAAAAATAATGAAATATAGTAAAATATAAATAATGATATCATCATGTATGATTGTGAAAATAAATATGAAATGGAATGATAAATGAAATAAATGTTATTGAAAATATTAAACATATGTTTAGAACCATATGATTCTCTTGGAGGATTCTATGAAAGGAAATGTCCTGGGATAAACTCATATAACATCAATATTATGATAATGAAAGGGGATAATAGGGAGAGGAATGGGTGAAGTGTTTCATTAGGGGAATTAATATGCAATTTTTTTAAAGGGGTGGTAAGATGACCATTTTGTATATGCTGATTATGGTTTTTTTATAATATTTAAAATTAAAATAAATAGAGAATAGGTTACACAAGACTACTAGCTCAAAAATAGACAATAATTTTGTATAAGGAGAGATAGTATTGACTATAACCCAACTAGTCAATCTGAAATATTTTTTTAACATGTTTTATATCCTTTACCTCTCGAATTATTACTTTCCCATTTAAACTTTTACCACCATAACTAGTTTTCTACTAAGGTAAAATTATCATTATGAATTAAAATAATGTGGTCTATTTTAGATAATTTTTACCCACTGATTAATAATTTTAAATAAATTAGATAATAATTAATTATAATATAATACATTTATAATGTATTAAAATAATATATTAGATAAATATAATTTTAATTTTAAAATATCAAATATTTTTTGTAAAATGTAATGAATATATTAGAATTAATAATTTAAATTATAAAATAGCACGTTTTTCAAAAAAAATGATTCTAAAATATCTATTTTATACTTGTACAATAATAATTTTATAAATGTCACTCTATTTGTATATTATACATTTCACACAAAAATTACTTGATTAAAAAATATCAAAAATTTATATTATGATAATATTGAAATTACAAATATATATTTTTATCTTATTCAGATTCAAAAATTTATAAATTAAATTTCCAAATTATAATTAAAAAAATGATAAATACTTTTTACTGAAAATTATGTTTTTCAACATTAAGTGTTCTTCATATTATTTCAAATCAGTTTCTAATTTCGATGATTTTATTTTATTACATCATATATAACAGTATATAACAAGTTATCAATATAATCTATTATAATAAAATATAAAATACTGAACATTATTATTCTTGGAATATATATATTACATTTATACTAAATACACATCAACAAATAATGTTAGAATAAATTATTTAATAGCTAGATTTTATGATTACTTTTCAATTATTATTAAAGTAAATATTTGATTTTATATATACTTCAAGTTATATTTTAAAAAAATTAGTATTAATAATTATAAATAACTCATAAATATAGATATTTTTTTAAAAAAATATATTTAATTATGTGTTCTGTTATTTTAAATTTACTAATTATCCATGAATGTCTTCAGTATTCCTTTTACATATATTTATAACTATTATAACGATAATTAATATATTTTCAATGAACAAATTTATAACAACCCAATTTCATAATCATATATATATCCTAAATACACTTATTCAATTCACACTTCCCATTTCTATATTTTTCATCATATATTTCACAACATGCATTCTAATTTTATGGTATTCATTCAAATTGTTTTATTTTTTATATTAATGGTGATTCTTAATTGTGATGGTGTTCAAGAGGAGATTTGTGTTCTACAGATGCTAATCTAATAAATTTCCCCCTTGTTTAGTATTTAGAATTTAATGGATGTAATCATCCATGATGTGTAATACATGCTTTCATGTGATTTTGTAGTAATATTTTATGATGAATGAATATATTTTTGCTTATTTTACTTTTATATTTTACGACTTGTTACAAAATCCATTTCAATACAATATAATAAATGGAAAAGTTATTATGAATTATAAATATAATGTTTAAGAATAGAATATTCTTCAGAAAAACCTAGGGAACTACAAACAGAAGAAATATTTTATCATTGGACAAGTTAAGGGCTCAACCCTCAAAGCCATTAAAATTAGTATTTTTTTCAAGATAATCGTTCCAATATCTATTAGGTTAATCTCTTATTTTCCCCTTTAGTCCACAACATAGTGACTATATTTTACATTGGTAAAATACTACAATATTGAGCTATAAATTTATAATAAATATATTGTATTTATTATGATGCTTAAAAATATAGAATCCATTTTAAAAGATAAAATATATAGCTTTTTCTATAACTAATTATATTATCCTTTAAAAATAATCATAGAAAATATTTTTAGAATAATAATTGAATTCTAAAGCATACAAATTATCTTATTCACATTTACTTCTTTGAAAAAAACATTAAAAAATAGTAATATATTATTTTTAATCAATAATATATAATCGATTTATATCATTAAAATCAATTATTAAATGTGATTTAGTTATGTTTCATTAATTAATGTACAATAAGGAACTAAATTATAGTTTTCTGAAATATATCTCATTTTATATTAAAATGATTTCATCTTCATAACTAATCAATTTATAATCACTACATGAATGGTGATAATTTTTTATTCATGTATAATAAATTATAGTCTATAGAAATTTTTTAAATTCAAATTCAAGACATTTATTGAAATCAAAGCGATTGTACAAAGTCGTCAAGGGTTCTAAAAATGTAAATACCAAAATAATATCTGATAACAATGTTCAATGTTCCTAGGGGAGGGACCAGGGAAAAGAACACACTATGTGGATGGTTCTGAGACTCCTTTTTTTCAAAGTACTCAGTGAAATGATTACCTTCACACCACATATTAAGGTTCTCCATGTCATTCAAGAATAAATCCTTATATAATCCAATTAGGGGGGTATTATTCTAAAGGAAATAACATGATCTTTATCGGTGGTCCCAATGAATTTTTAGTATGACTTCATGGTAGATGAAGGTATCAATCGTGAGTGGAATAATTCATGTCCATTAATCATGAGCTTCGATAATGCCAACAAGGAATCATCAACCACCTAAAAAGAAATATATGAATAAAAAACCAAGCAAGTGGAGTCATGGATAATTCTCCCTATAAATGTACTCCTATATCGATGCTTAATCAGTATTACGATTGATTCATTATGGGTAATGAGTCAAGAGAACCCATCACCCCCACAACTCAGATATGGGTGCCTAAGAGGGGAGTCTTCTTACACTATAGCATCTTAGAGAAGGAGCCTCATATCAACCATTTAGAAGAATAAAAGAGAAAAAAAGATATATGGCCTTCAAAAACATGTATGTTCTAGATGGTGTGGGTTGTTGTGTAAATCATGATTATGATCTTTAAAAATAGACCATCAATCAGCCACAAGTAGAATCATTTGAGCATTCTATTAATTGATGTTCATGATCATCTCAACAAACCATCCCTGAATGAACTCCCCAACCAGATCCACCAATCTAGAGAGGTCGTTGAACTCCCCAACATTACTTATAGCTGAATCAACAAATCACAATGGAAGAACGTTGCATCACGTTTTCCACCATGATAAACAAATAACATGAACATTTAGAGGCCTGGTGGACCCCTTTTCCCTTCACATCCACTTTTGTGGGAATGGTTTGGTTATGAACCATCCATATGAAAAATTTATAATTCACAATGAAGGAATTGCACTTTATAGTTCTTCCCAATGATTCACATATTAGATCCTCGTGAAACACCATTTTATAGACCCTAGCCCTGAACCCTCTTGACCAGTAGCCTGAGTAAACACAGTTGTTTGTGATTTTCTACAGCTAGATACAATCAAAAACATTTTTTAAGTGTGGTTAAGAATAAACTAGATAAAGGATCTATATGGGAAATCCAAATTGAAGGTCAAGTTGTTCATGGGGTATCCAAGGAACTCTATGACCTCTCCCACCTATTTTCACACCTAGAAGATAATGTTTCCATTTCTATGTAGCCACTAGGAGTGTTGTTAATGGATAGGGATACTCCTCTTTAATGATTTTTATAAGGGGGGAGGTTTACATATTTTATTTGTAGAACCATAATTGTAATTTCATCTAATAGATATACTACAATGTGTCATTCCCTCAATGACCTCCCACACAATCTTCCTCTAGAGAAATTGTATTTCATCCCCCATGTTTCTCACATTGATTACACCAAGATACACCAATTTTAAAGCCTACTCTATGATTCCCAAGGACATAATCCTTACCCTATTGAATCACATGTTAATGTATTTAGGATATTCTCAATTTCCTTAGGGATTGAATTTAGAACATTGAGCATTGTGCAGATTTTTATTGGAATGGATGACAACAAGTTATTGACAAGGGTGATTCTCCCACCCAAAAGAGGAAATTGGTTCTTCTAATCGTTGATTCAGTTGGTGATTATACTAAACATATATTCAATGGGTAATACATGTACTCTTATAGGTGAAATGGGTTCACCCCAATATTCCCTAGGATATCACATCCCTCATATTGAAAATTTATATTCAATGTTGTTCCTTGTCCTGGATGAGAAAGAATTTGAAAAAAATGTTTTCTCAATTAATAATATTAACACTAAAAATAGTTTATTAATCCATAATTTGGTGGAAAACCCTTATATAAGATCTTAATAAATTAAATAAAAACATCATGTAATCAGTAAATAGGTTTTTGGATATCTGAGGGAGGTGGCCTCGATGGTTGTAAGGATTGATATTGACTTACTACATGAAAGATGCTACATGTATATTAATGGAATTATGGTTCATAATGAAGATGTCAGTGGAGAGATTATCCCACAATCTATGACCCCATAGTGATTTATGGAATCCATGTTGCCTCCCCCTGAACCCAATGTTAATCCATGGTGAGTTATTACACTGGAACAACATATTCATGCACCACTAAGAAAATCACATACACCTCATGAGCACAAATATAAAACCCCACTAAATGTAATCATAATCCATTTCCTTGTAAAGATTAATGAAAATATTGTATCTCGTCACCTTTATATTGATATCACCACCTATATCTTCTCCATGTTCTAATACGCCAAGGAGAGACCTTCCATGAAGGAATTCTTACTACTCCTCTGAGACCCAATATTTTATAAACTAATATAGTCTGCAATAGATGATTGAGGGTGTAACATTATAAAAATATATACAAATTCTAATGGGATGAAATTGGTTTAAAAATTAGGGTTATCTTACATTATGTATAAGGACCTTCATAGTGGAACATGAAACCTAGGGGAGAGGCCACCCCAAAGAAGAAGTATTGGATCGTTATAACAATATACTTCATAATGAAACTTTATGATCTAACAAATTATAAACCCTAAAATCCATTATGTCTTGGAAGACATTCATGATTGAGAGAAAAAATATATTCCCATACATCCTTCTCATTTGGGGTTCATATAATCAAGACATTATCTAGGTTGAAAAGCAATCATGGGATCAAGTTGAAGAGATCATCTAGTCCTTTAGTGTACCAATTTGAAATGAATGGGTTGGGATCACTTAATAATGAATAGAAATAGGAAATTACCATACCACAAATATATTACAGGTAACATGTATGTGATCTATATTCTTACCATCTGTTCGAGGGGAAATCATAGTGTTTCTTTTTTATGTCGGAATGGGAGAACGTTGAGTTACAGTTACATTTTTTGTCTAGTTTTCTTATAACCAATCATGAATACTCCTCTCATATTCCAAGAGAAAAAATATTGAATTTTTTTATGGAAAAGACTAATAAAGATAACTTCTTCTCGTGATTCCTTCAATATTACTTCATCTCTTTCCATATCACATTGGATGAAATAGAATCTTCCATAGACTTGGGTGAGTTGGCCCTGTACATGATAAAATTTTTCAACCGGTGACATTTTTTGTGAAAACCAACCCACCATTCAGCATGGATTGTGTCAACTAGGATTTTTTTTATGTTGGGAGAAAACTAGTATGATATGTCAATCAATTTGAGAATAATAAAGGAATTCCTCCATCATTCCATACCATCAACTGAATGATGAGAGGATAATGATGTTACAAGGAATGAACTGTGTGAATGTCCTTTATATTTAGTTATGAGGAGATAGATTGAAGGTTTCAAAAAAATCCAATATGCACAACATCCCCCAGTTCCCTTTCTTTTTTTCATTCACTTAGTGTAACTGTCGAATGAGTTTCAGAAGCCCATGATACCTTCCTGGGATGTGAAGGATGTGAAGTATATCCTTTAAATATGGGGGATTCAAAATCATCCATTTTCCCCTAATGAGTCTATAATTTTTTTAATGTCTCATCCAACCATACAAGCCTCATCACTCAAGTTAAAGTATATTGGATAAATCCATAAATGTTCCTGAATACTTGCATCACATATTACCTACATGAAGGATAATAAACATTGATTTCTAACTGGCATCACTTTAAAAGAGAGATGTTGTTCTAATACCTCATGATTCACCCCCACCATGGGAGTGGTCCACAAAACCCATATAAAATGGTTTATAGGTTATTCATGTTGACAATTACTCATTAAAATTATTTATGAAAATTCCCCAATTTCATTGGGGATCTTCATAAGTTATACGACTACAATAATAAAATATCTATGTTTGGATACCCCATAGGAGATAATGTCTATTTAACATGGTATCTGACACTCCAGATGTTCTATATGATAACTGAGGTTACTAAAAAATGATATTCTAAGAGCTGGGCCATTGCGTTGAAAATAACATACCCTATATACATAAAGAATATGACATCCATATTTATTATGATCTCATATTTACCCCATTAAATGATTATTTTGGTGTGGGGGAGGACCATGATCCCCATTGGATATCAAGAGTGAAATAGACCATCCTACATGGACAACAATTGAGGGGATGGGTTAGTCGACACATATTATAACACATTATAGCTTTTATATACATGAATTATGGAGTCATGATGGCCTGTATCTTGAGAGGAATATTGTATTTTAGTAGATTCTTATTAAATGATCTTTTTCTATTTGGGAAACTGATTGAAAAGTCTTGGGTGTTTTGAAATAGGTGAGGTGATTAGAGTGAGATGAGGTGAAATCATGTATAGATGAGAGGTGTTGAAGAGTATTTTTTTGTTAGGATCCATTAAAACATTAAATAAACCTAGAACAGAAGATGAAATAGAGTAGTGGATGAATGGAACGTGGTAATTCATATCCTCGATAACACATAGTCTTATAGCAGGAGGGTTTGGTCATCCACACAAGAGAACTCACCAAGGCTGTCTCTAATTTTCTTGGGGAATGATAGGTTTTGGAAGGGAAGCAGATGCATGTGAAAATTCACTGACACAGTAGATTAGTGGGACTCGTGATCCTAATGAACATCCATAAACCACTGTAATTGGTGAAAATTTCACCAGTTGATCGATCAAGGACCATTATTCCAAGACCCTATGAAATATTATCATCATTCCAACATGATAAGGTATGATTTCTTGTTCAAATCTGAGATCCTAGTTTTGTAGTTTATATTCTATCTATGAAAAATTTTCTAGATGAACCAAAATAGAGTTTTTTCCAACATGAAGTGGGATATCAGGGTCAAATTGAGGAGATTTGAGGATTCTATAAAGGAAGGGGTGAGAAAGGTGACCGCTAGATTCCCATCCATTGATCCCACACAAGAGGAGTCTCTATGAACCACTGTAAATATGATGGTGGGAGGAACCTGATCCAATGGAAGATTGAGGAGTTCATCTTTCGAGGAAAACCTAGAAGGTAGATACTAGGCCATCAGACCATAGAATCCTGAGCATACTACCACCAGCGATAAACAATAAATTGCTAATATAGGAGGTTCGAAATCTCTCATTCGTCTAGAGGGGTGATCCCGCCCCAACATTCATTATGTTAGATGGAGGCACATAAGACACAATATTTTTCTATAAATTAGAATTCATCCTCATAATGCGGTTTGATTTTAGATTAAATACCAAAGATTTAACTGTAAACTACATAAATTGTCATTATAATAAAATTTGAGATAAATATATCAATTTATAGGAAGAAAAATATATCAATTTAATCATAAATTTGTAGAATATTATTAACTATCCTTAATTAACCATTTACCTAATGTTCAAAATTTATTTCATAAATAATTACTTATATTTTTTCAATAATTATTGTTGATATCATTCTTCAAAATCAATGAATTTAATATAAATAAGAAAATGAACAAAATAATTTAAAAAAAATCTCAAATATTAGTTGAATTTAATTTAAATAATTTATCATTTTGACTAGGTGATATATTTAATCAATTCTATATAACTATATAATAATTTCATTAGGTTTTTATTTAAAAAATGACATTTTTACTTATATTTGGTATAACATGTATCGTAGTTTACTGAACATATTAAATTTACTAAAAATGTATATATTATAAAATATTAAGCTGTTATATTCTACCCCCATAAAAAATAACTTCAAATTCTTTTATTAATACTAAAACATAAGAGGATAATTTTTTTATTATAACATAGAGTTTCCATGAATCTTCATTAAATTTACGGATTCCCCAAAAAAACATTTACACGGTGTGTGACCTTCCTCACAACCCATTATCTCATTGATTATGAATCTCAACCAATAGTACCTCATATGTAACAGAATGATATAGTTATACCATTTATGGGATTAGTACATGTGAAAAATCCAGTATGTACATCCTCAAAAGAGATACGTTATAAAATTCAACAACAAGAGAGTGGTTTGGAGGAATCCCAAATAGATAATCCCTCATCCATATACAATCACAAATATCAAAGTGACTAATATATATGGATCTTGACATAAAATTAGTTCCAAATATCATATCATTAATCCACTGAGATATATATAATAATACCATTTCACCAACATCGAACACTAAAATTCTATATAGATTTGTAGAAAAAATATTACATCAACTCTAATATAATCAAATTAAATAGAAGATATATATAAAATTCACTACCATTTTCTCATCTAGATCATGTCCCTTTATATTTAATTCTAGAAATTCATCCTAACATGTTTGTGTTCTCCACTTAATTCCCTAGATAAAATTATAAGGATCCATCAACAATCAAAAGTGGAATCTATTTATATGTGAATAATTGAATTGGGGAATGTGTTGATCCAAACCTCAATTTATTTTTATAGTAAATATATCAATATTTCTCCACGTATATGAATTATACTATCATACTAACCATATGTTTAAAAATGATACATTATTCTAAAAACCTAATTTATATCAAATGATTTCTGAAGAATTATCCATGAAATCATGTTAGAAAAGAGATATCGATTAGATACAATATAAATTTGTACTCAATGAATCCTTAAAATATAATTAATGTAGATCATGGAATTTTTATTATGAATAAAATATTCATGAATATCACTTAAATTTCAATACCTCCTATGGTTATATAATATAACTCAAATTATTTATTGGCCTATAGATGTCTTTGAGAGCCCCGGAATGAAATTCATTGTTTTTTCCATTCTATATTTATTTGATGATAATAATTTGAACATAAAAATAGTTATACAGAATTTATTATTTACATGATTAAATACCATTAATTAAATTAGGACTCCAATTTTCCCCTTTTCATGTTATCCCATAAAAAATAATATTTGAGATCCTTGCATATCAATTTTCATCCAAGATAGAGAGGGAATGATGACTTATGTTTTTTATCTAATATATCTTTAATCATAACCTTATCATTAGATAATGGTCAAGGTTAATATATGGAGAAATCCTTGACTTATTTTTTATATCCATATATTTTTTCTACATCTTAATAATATTAAAATGGATTGGATGGTGAACATCCTGCTATGAAATATACGATTTCTACAATTTATTTCTTATTTAATGGAATATGTATTAGATATATATGTATATGTTGAAGCTTTCTTAAATTCTTATCATTTTCAATGAATCTTGTTCTACATGACTCAACATATCAATTTTCATGTTCAATAAGGGAGGTAATTTAATGATAATATGCAATCATTAATCATCTCCAACCATATACATTAGAACATATCCAACAATTTATATATATATTCAGACATAAATTTTTAATGATCATTGTATATGTGAAACCTTCAACCATAATGATAATTCCTTTATATTTTCAAAAAAATAAATTATTCATCAAGATTAAAATCAAAGGAATTTTAATTTTTTTCAGGGATCATCATTTTGTGTGAGGCATACACTAATACCTTTTCCTTATTATTGAGAACACATCTCAATACATTATATGATTCATAACTATATATCATATACATTCTTCTAATCCATGGTAATGTGAACACATGGGATATAATCGAACTTCTCTTATGCTCTAAATAATTTCCCAAAATGAAACATTAATAAATATACCTTGTATGATAAACATAGATCTACATCAACTTGTATGGTCTAGGTTATTATTCAAAAGAAATCTATGAATTATCCACCGATACACACTCTCTTATAAGAATTTCACCAATGAATTAATTTTTTTTAGGAAATATTGATGTGTGATAAATTTGGAATACCACTTTTTCTTCATCAATATATTCAACACATTCGAATAATGATCTTGATACACATACATAATCATCTAATATATTAGAATATCATCAAAAAATCCTTATATAAAATATTGAATGTAATGCTATATACTCTATTCATTTGATCCATGATGGGAATTGGAGAGTTTTAGAATATGAATGAAATCAAAATAAATTCACTGTATTCATACCTCATAAAGATGGAATTCATGGGTATAACATACCATTTTAGTCATAATTTATTATTACCATTTTGAAGACAAATCATGGAAATATATATAGATTCTCATAGATGATGAATGTATTCATCAATACGATATATATGATAATTGTTAATAAAATGGATCTTGTTGAGTTTTATATAATTTATTTATTTATGCATTGGACCATCTTTTCTCTTAAGAAAAACATTAAGTTTAACCTATAGTGAAATAAAAGTGCATCTGAGACCCATTTATAAATTATCTTAGTGTTTCTTCTTCAATTCATGTAACTAATCTTGTGAAATTATTTATGGAGACATTAGAATTGGTGAAATACTAGGTATGAGATATATTTAAAACTCAAAATCATTATTCAATGGAGTAATATGAAAATATAAAATAAATAACATTTCATATTCCCCAAAAAAATTCAATTTTTACATTCACCCCAATCATTTTAGATTAATATTACTCCTGAATAAGTTAAAAGACCCATATAAAGTATATAATTCCCTTTGGATGTTCGTGTTCTCTCTTACACAAATATATGATCATGGATTTATTCTAAATATGAAAAATAACAACACGTACATAGAAATTAATTTTAGATCTATATATTGAGATCCAATTGATGAAAAAATCACATAAATTAAACTATAGGGAAACAACAATATTTTTATGTATTTTGTTCAAAAATTATATATATTAGAGGATTTATAAGCTATTTATTCAAAAAATATACCCCATAGTTTTCAATGATATGAAAATATCTATAAATTTAAGTTTTGGTGTAATTATATTAATATATTCTATAGATTAAAGAGTGTGGGTGGTAATTATATAAAATAAAACATCTATCATTATTGGGATATGATAAATTTATCATTTGACCCTTTGTTCTCATGAACCAATTCAAAAATTAGGATTATATAATTCTTATCTCTGTCCATTGTGTTAAGAGAATAATGAAACTGGTTGTCATCCTTAAAAAATCTCTTCAAGAACTAATTAGAATAATTCTCAAACTCCTCACAATTATATCATTGGTTTGTGGGTGGATATTGGGTACTTCGTTTATCCCATCATTGACTATCCTCTACACGTCTCTACGATAATAAATTGTTATATTTTCTTCTTTTCCCCACGTAAATAAATTACATGTCCCTAAAAGTATTTTTTCCTATGCATCATTACATAATTTTTAAATGAAGGATGATTTTTTTCCTCCCCATGTTAGGTTTTTTTATTTTAATTTCATTGAAATCCAATAATTATCTTCCTATAAACAAACCAATGAGAACAATGGATGTCTATAGTCTCTATTACAACAATGAGATCTCATTGAATGATTTATTATGACATATAAAAGTATATTACATTAAATTACTTTTAGATAGTTTTTATTAATGCACTAATGAATAAATGAATTTTAATTTTTTTTGATGAAAAATATGGATGCATAACATGAAATTATATTGAAAAGTTATTCAATGTTACTATGGAATTCATCATCCTTTTTCTTCAGTTCCAATAATTTACCATTAATTTTACTATGAATAGTTCTAGGAAAATTTTCATTCTAGACAACCTATTAAACAATCCAAATATTAAGGAGTCAATTTAACCCTCGTTCCATGTATTCTAGATAAGATTACTCCACTGTTAATATTGAACATCTGAATCACACACATTAAACAAATATCCCCAAACTGATTGAGCATTCAAGAAAATATAATATATTATCATCTCTAGTTACTTGTTTCTCATTAATAAAATGATCAGGAGACCCGTTGATAGAATATATAAATTTTCATATAATCTAACCAATGTTGACTTATTCATTCCATTGGATGATAGGATGTTTATCTTGATTCATGAAATTAATCATTTCATGAGTGTTTTGGATGAATAGAGAAAGAAGATATTGAAACCAATCTTCAATTGAATTTGGTTACTCATGAGGATGGTCATTATGATTCCCATGAAATTTGTTGTAAAAAAATTCCTCCACATATATTTCATTGGATATAACTAAAAATATATATTTTGAGCATCATGAATCCATAATAACATTTTAATTTTAAATAATAATGTAAATAATTAAAAAAAATTAGAATTTTTTTCACCTTTTTATTATCCACTATAATTCCCTGTTTCAATATATGTTATCCATTATAATTTAATGTTTGGGGTTTTTATCAAAATATAATCAAATTCATCATAATTTTTTTAAAATTAAAACTGAATTTATGAAATAACATCCCCAA
Source organism: Viscum album (assembly GCA_963277665.1). Taxonomy (NCBI): domain Eukaryota; kingdom Viridiplantae; phylum Streptophyta; class Magnoliopsida; order Santalales; family Viscaceae; genus Viscum; species Viscum album. The sequence goes on along the minus strand of OY728162.1, from coordinate 688,379,266 downwards.
AGAGTGTTATAATAGTTTTATAGTTTGGAATCTTTTTCATGCAGATGGGGAAGATCGAGTTAATACCAAACAAATCATTTTTAGTTTATTAACCCTAGTTTCATATGTACAATATCATATATATACTTTTTAAAATCAAGAAATGGATTTCATATATAAAAAAAAATAACCCATACATTGAAATAATTTCAACATATTTTCGATATTTAAGGATTCCCATATGGTTTCCATATGGTTTTATATTCCTAGTATCTAAAAATAACTGAACCATTTTGAAATACCCAATACAGATATATGATATATACAAACATAAATATTTCTTCATTTTAGTTTAATATTCAAAACATATGAAAATAAGATACACTGGATTATCATAGAGGATTAGTGTCTTCAGAGACTAGATACATAATCATCATATTCCCTGAAAAGTCGTCAATATCACCCACAATTTTCTTCTCACATCACACCCCTCTTCAACATTTCATACATAAAACCATTCTTCAAACCCTATGTAAATGGTAACATAATAAATGGGATCTCAGATTCTCATAAAGGATAAACAAGATAAATAATAATGGGTGATTTTAATTGAGAATATGGAAAATATAAAGGTACAAAAAACATGACAAGAACTTAAAAAACCTACCAAGTAATTCAGAAAACAAATATCATGTGTATTGGAATTATAATTTTTCACAAATACTTACATGGGTCAAAAGATTACATAAAAATCAAAACTAAAAAAGGATCCATTATATAATAATATTAAATAATTGCAAAATACTTTTGAATAAACATATGTTTAAATAATCATTTCTATAATCATGAAACACTTATATACCTTTCATGGTGGATATAATCCAATAGTGGATTGGCATTACTCCTTATCACCTTTAATATTATCTCATGCGATGGAATGATTCTTCTAGTGCATTTAAGGGCTATATGAATCCCAACCAACCTATCACATAACTTAGTCCATATATACATAGCCCTTAAGAACAAGAAAAAAATTCAATAATTAAGAATAGATTAATTAACCCCTGATAGTGAAACTAGTTTCATGAAAAAATCATAATCATAAATTTTATAGAGAAAGACAGTTGATAGTATCATTAAAAAATATACCTAGTGATGTATAACATTCAATCGAGGATATTTATATTTGTGTGAAATATTTTTATTCATTGAAAAACAGGGTGAAAATTGGTATTCTCATTTTACCTATTTGAAACAAAAAATTCCAAAAAATGTAGAGAAATATTTTATTAATAAACAATGGGTAAATTTAATGGAATTTAAAATATGACCACTGTACAAAATAATAATAAAATCCATTATTGTTGTTTGCCTATATTAAAAAAATTAATCTAAATATTTTTTATGGAAGTCAAAATGTGATTGAAAAAAAGGAGGCTGAAAATATTATTTATAATCATGTTTAAAAAATTATAAGGTAGTTGAAAAGTCCATTATTAAACATGTAGGTGTCTCTGACACCATAACAGTTGATTAATGATTAATCTATAACTAATCCAAAAAATGGCAGGAATTTTCCCTAATAATCGCGTTGATTGATTTTATCTTAATGGCCTATATCGTATGGGTGTGTGTACACATTGAGATATGATGATTGAGTGAGTAGTGTGAGGATCATATATCCAGGAAACAATTATCCTCATGGAATTTGACCATGGTAATTTCATGATTTTATTATTACATGTCATTGTTTTTATTGAACTAATTTATTCAGTTTCTTTCAGTTTTATAAATATTTTCATTTATTTATTTTGTTCAAATACATTCCCACTACCTGTTTTGAAATAATTATTATAAAAAAAGTGTGGAAATTTATTTTCTCTTCCCTATTTTTATTTCAATTGAATCATAAATGAATTTATTTTTATAGAACTACATGTGGATAATATAGTGAAGTACTAGTAGTTTGTTTTTGGTTTCAAACAATGTTTACCATTATAAAATTTTATAATTTTTAATTATAGATCATTAAAATTGAAATATCTAATTGATGGTGGTGGGTGTGCACGATTTAGGGAACCATAGATGATGATGGTCACTAGTAGAGATACGACACACTCAATGAATGGAGATTATGTGTTTTTATCTTATTGTATTATTGATCATATTTTGGATAATATAATATTTTGATCATTATAAATATACTTTTTGTACTTTTTCCATAAATAGTATTTTACATACTAACGTGTAATAGAATTATTTTCAACTATTTGTTTTGGATATTTTTTCTTGTGGAGAAATCAATCCATCCAATAAATAATGTTTCCCATGATCAAATTTCCATCCTACAGGGGTTGGGATATCTATTATGGTCTTGTAATAGATGTATCGGGTACCGGTGTACTAGAGTATTAGAGTTGGTTAAAGGAAAATTATGTCAATTGAAAACATTGGAAGAAACACCAGGAATCTAATTTTGAAACCACTTAAAATTATTTTAGAAGCTGACCAATATATATATATATATATATATGTTTCTATAATAATTAAGATAATGATTTTAACTAAAAACTCATAGCTTAATTCATCATAGTATGATACAATTTGCATCGAAAAAATGTAATAAATTAATGAATAAAAATATTGAATCCAATATTTCATTTGTTATATTTATATTCATTTTTATACCACCTTCATTGATAACAGTTTTCAATTCATCAACTATAATATAAGTTATCAATTCTATATGTTTCCCCTTGTTTTTTTTATGTAGGTAAAAAAAAATATTTGGTTGTGGTATGTTTTTTGTTTCCAATACATTCAATTTAAGAATTATGCATTAGTGGTTTATCATTTTCCCTTGTACTCATGTGTTTGATGACTTTTATATATATATTTAATGAAATCCTAAAATCCCTACAATTAGAAATTTAATTATTCATTCATATTTCTCATGTTAGAAACTATTAATTTCTCTTCATAATCATTTAAAAATTTCATTCTATGTGGAAATAAATCATTATCCCCTTCTATTTCATTCATTTAAAAATAGATGGCATTGAAAACTCCACATTCTTGTTATATCATTATATTATCACACTATAAGATGAAAATGATTATAGGCTAAATCACATGTAATGATTTTATCTAGTCCATAAATTATTGGATCGTTCATTCATTCATGATTCCATTCAGGACCTCCAATATGCCACGATGATATTGGAATCTTGTCATTATACTAATTAACTTTCTCCTCTCAATTGTTTTTAATATTCAATCATTTCTGTTCAATGTCACCACTATTCGCTTGAGTAATATAATTAAATGGTTTATGACCTTAAATGTATTTTATACCATACATTTTATTCATTACACCTTTTTAGTGTTTTGAATCAAAAACTACCATTGTTCAAATTATCCTATTATATGATAAATATAAATCATAACCTTTTCCACTTAACAACATCCAAATGTGAGGAATACCATATTTATATATTTTATTGTATTATTTTCAGCTGATTGATTACTATTAATATTGAATGATGGAGTTTTTTTTACCCATGAAATTATATTAAATTTTTATGACATGTGAATTTAGTATGTGTTTTCCCATGTGAAAAATGCTATTTCTCAAAACTAGTGTCAACAACCCTAAAATTGGGATAATTTTCACAATCGAAGCCCGTCATCATTGATTTCGTCCTTAGGGAAATACATAAAATGAATATAGGTAATGGAATATTTTTTGATACATTAACTGGGAAAAATATATGAAAAATTACATAAACATTAATATTTAATGAATAACAATATGAATTTACAATCATAGAATATAATTTAACCGCCATAATTATAATTTCAAGTCTTATATTATTGAAAAAATTATAGGAAATCTTATCCTTTTAACATATAGGATACCAATACGGACGACCCAATTACTAAAATAGTTTTTAATGGCTTGAGAAGAATCCAATAAAAGAAACCACAAAACGAAAAAAATTAATAGTATATGGGACTCATGTATTCAGTACACATCACTAATGCAAGATATTTTTATGAACAAACATCCTTGTTAGTATTCATTGATATAACGGGTGAAGAAAATATAAAATCATGTTTATTACACAAATAAAATTATAGTGGATCCACAAAATAAAAAATATTCATCCTATATAGATTTACCCTCCTTGAAATAACATATCATCAATACCGAATATATATCGTATATATAGAGAATTAGGTAATTGAGTTCATATATATTGAAATATTTTATTATTAACATGATAATTGGGGGCTATATAATAAATGATAAAAGAAATATATCATTAATTTTATAATAAGTTATTTAAGGAAATAAGGCATAAAAATGTTATATAAATAGTTTTGTGTGTTTCAAAGGATTAGAAAATGTAATTGGGAAGAGGATCTTAAGGGACCCAACCTTGTAATATAGCTTCTTAGAACCTGAGAATGAACTCATTAGATATACATGAGCACCATACGAGGGATATTGAGGGGATAATACAAAGGATAAATATAATTAATTATTTTAGAGTGAATATGAAATAATGGATCTGTGGGTTTTTTTAGAGAATGTACGATAAATGATTAATAGAATTGGGATTAATGAGTTTGAAATCTACATTGTGGAAAATGAAAACACAATAAAATTCCTGTGGTTTTAATTTGTGATATTTAGAATTTATGTTTTTTTTGTAATTTTTTTACATAATTAAGATGAAAAATTTTTAATAATATTACTTAGCTCATGGAAATATAATTTTCACAAAAATTATAGTACTTTAAAACATTAATTTCTATTTTACACCTCTAACTGTACATTATAGGCTACAAAAGATATTATAATATATTATAATATTATTCTGATGTTTTAATATATATTATTTTAATTGGTTTATTTAATCTTTTAGATCATTTTTCCATCAAAATATAAAAATTATACCTATAATCTATACATGATAATTTTTAATATTCATGAAATAATATTTATTGTTTCATAAAAAAATAAAAATTGACCGTTCTGTAATTAAAATGTGTTGATTATAAATTTAATTTATTTCCCAGAATAAAATCATATAAAATTGGAAAATAAATACCAAATAAATATAATTGTGTTTTTCAAAATCATCCATTTGGCACCAATTATACAAAACTAATTTTTTTTTGAACAAAATTAATCTAAATTCAAACATCATTATATGTAATTAAAATCATATTAATTGGTTAATATATAGTATATATATTTATTACATACTAGAAATGATATTATTTTTTATTTGATATTTGTATGTTACAAATAACAGTCCCACTAATATTTCACTATCATCTTGTTATTGTGATGTTATGATTCACAATAATCATATTCCTTGGGTCATATTTATCTTTCCATGCATTCTTTTTTATTCTTACATCTATGGTTTTCCCATTTTTTATATTATTTTCAAATATTTCTATTCATTTTCTTTATTTAACACATATAGAAATATTTTATTCATTTTATTCATTATGGAATACAATCTTCTATAGTTCAAGATTACGGCATTTCCCTATATTTTTATATATTTTATTGTAATAGTTACAACTATTGTAATGAAATTAATTTTCTAGTTTTATATTAAAAAATAGTATTAAATTTTATATTGTGCATTCTTTAATGGTTAATAAAATTAATTGTTTTCATAATACTATATAATCTCAATTCTTATAAAATAGAATTAAAAATATTGAACTAATTTATTAAAAATTGAATTAAATTTAATAATTATAACAAATAAAGATTATTTTAAGATTTTATAATTTTGATATGTAATTTTATAATGTCAATTAATAGTGGTAAGGTTTATATAAATAATCCTATTTTCCCTGTTTATTTAATTTTTTCCCTTTTATGTTTAATAATTAGTATAATTTAATTAAAATGATAAGAGAAATAAATTTGATATTATGATCAATATTATATATAATTCTTGTATATTTAATTACCAAAATGGTGTTGATAGAACTACTTTTTCCAAGGATACAATAAGGTTACTATGAATGTGCATAATGTGCAAATAAATATAGTACGCAAGAGCCCAACCATTTTTTGCGTGGTCTCCAACTCATTTATAAGTAATATTTTTTCCTAGTTTTGGATATTCATTGGTTGAGGATTTTCATGTGTTTTATTAGGTGAATGTTGTTGACTTTTGGAGGGTTTTTGGGAAATTCATGGTTGGCGTAGGGTTTTACCAAACTATGTACCCTTCCCCAGTAAACCGTGCAGCCCTAAACAGAGTGGGATTCCACGGTTGGCACAAGTTCGGTCAATATATGATCCGTCTTAGTGAATATTGTGTGACCCCTAATGGGATACACCCAATTAGGTGCATTATTAGAGAAAAACATGTGCCATGTACATGGAACCATGAACGTGGAAAATTTAAACCTTGAAAATTTAAAAAAAATTAATGAACCCTTATCTTATATACATATACAACCTAGCATTACCCTAAATACATTCCTCTAAATGTTCATTCTCTGGTCCAAATTCTTAGGTATCATTAACCCTATTATTGGTGTATCTCTGGCTATCTCGAAAATATTTTTTCTTCCTATATAGATCCCTCACTCTCTCATACCCCATTCTTGATAAAGAGTAATGTTTTATCCTCTATTAGAATGGATTATGATATTTGATTTGATTATTGTTGTTTTGTTTTATCTTATTTCTCTTATATTATTCTATATCGCATTCATCATAGTGGAATTTATTGTCCTATTTCAATTTTGGGAATTCCCATTGGGTGATCATTCATCAACTCTCATGTGGTAGGTGGTTAAATTTATAACCCCGTAGTATTGATTCAATTGTGTTTATGTAATTGTGAAATTTCAATTTCCATGATTATGAATTTGAATCGAATTAATCAATTTTCCATTTAATAATTGAATATTTTAAAATTTGGAAATTGAAATTAGTTGAATTGGATAAAATAATTTGTTAATTAATTAATAAACTTTATTGGATATTTAGATTTTGGAGTTTCTGAGGTTTTCAACTAAATGGGATGGTATAATTGGTTAAATGTTGATATATGAATATCCTTAGTAATGAGAATAAATGGTTGGTTTTAATAACCCTTAATTTTTATTTGATTATGTGAAAAAAATTTAATAAGTGGTTTGATGATGAATTTTTAATATTATTGCTGGTTAGGGAAATAAAGAATTATTATTGTTATGATAAAATAAAATAGTATACTTTAATGAGAATATTTTTTAAGTATGTTAGTGGTGAATAACCTTTATGTATATGAAATCATTATTTTTTTCTGATATTGGGATATTTTTAATATATGTGTTGTTGAGGTGAGGGATCAAGAGAGAGGATCCAAATAACCATACATGTTAGTGAGTGTGTATGAGGACTGAGGCTCTAAAACCCCATATGTGTTAAAAATCATGGTCGAGTGACTAAGGCACCAAAGACCCATGTGACATGAAGTGTGGGATAGGTAATGCTTTTGTAAATATCCAAAGGGTACTAGAAAATATGTTTCACATTTTTGATATTGGGTTTGGACAATGATTCCCAATGGTTGTGATATGAATTGAATATAAATGATAAAAGATAACTTTTATATTCTTATATTTGATATTCAGTCGGGATAATTCACACTCTTATATGGACTGTAGGAGGTATTGATAGTTCATGTATCCTTGTGAACCCAAGGATTCGTGAGGTTAAAAAAGAATAACTTGATATTTAAAGTACATATTTTAACAAATTAATATTTTCATTTATAGAACAATATAAACTATTATAGATTAGATATTGTTTTATATTATTTTAGTGGTGAACTACTATGTTGTAATCAAACCCTACTAAGGAGACCAGATCAGTACCTGAATAGACATCCTGTTTAAAGGATGTGATATGGTCAATATCTCTAGGATAGATGGATGATTTGGGATAGAGCATAGATGAGATAACTAAACATGGTTTGAGGACCCTTTTTGGGGTGCTATTTTTTGTTATTTTGATTTGGATTTTGAAACATGACACATAGATTCCATGGAATATCTACTATTCTGGATGGGTATTGTATTCATGTATTGGTTATCATGTGATACTGGTTTTTTCTTATTATTGGTTATTTCATTTGGTTATTATTCATTTACATCTAAAATTATTTTACATTGATAAAGAGTGTATAGATTCCAAATGATAGATATTAGACCCTCACAGCTAGTCATCAGCCTCTGGTGTATGGGGGTGCATTCCTAATGTCATGTGACCGACCAACATAGGGAATCAGTTTGAAAACTCGAGTGAGGATGTTTCAAGTTGGTATTATAGAAGTTTTATTTTCATTCACTTTTTTACTAGTTAGGCAAGGTATATAAGAGAATAGGATTACTCGGGTCTCCAATAAGTGGCCATGCAAGGGAGTATCTAATACATTATTATGGTAAAATCCAAGTACCCAGGGTGAGATTGTGAAATTTATGTGGGGTGTCACAGTTGGATTCTATTTCACATTGAGTGATGGACTTGTGGCATGAAGCGATTATTGTTTCTAATATCTATATGATTTGACTAGGGAACCAAAATTTAATGTGTATTGAGTATTGATGCATCATTCTAGGAACTCACAAAAATTATGTGGAATCCATCATATTATACATGCATGAGAAATTTATGAATTGGATATGTCTTCTATTTTTCAATGAAATTCGCTCTTGGGTAAAAGTTGATAAAATATTAACTGAGAGTGAAAATTGAATAAATTTTTAGACGATGTAAATGATGGATAATGGGTTCCTAATTAGAATATTTAATATGATAATATGTTTACACATTGTTAACCATAACCTTGATATAGGATGGTTAATTTTGGTGGTAATGCTTCATTTAATACCATGTGGTAGAATATAGAAGATGAATATATATGATTTTTTTTAATCACCAAAATTTTGAATGTGTTTTGAAATGTTTCCTAAGACATGTGTTTTTAATTGATGATTATTGTTCCATTATTTAGATCATGGAGAGGACGACATGATGTTTTGGATAGATATAATCCACCTACAGTGGAATCTGATGCACTAATAGTAGTAGGGTGAGTAATTCCTAGAGTAGTTATGTGATAAATTGGATCTGTTTATGAATATTATTGTTGGAGATCCATGTTGGGATTTGAAAAATATGTATGAACATTCATAGGAGTTTTAGTTGAATCTCCCTAATACATTCACTAGGGAGGGAATACCTAGGATAGTTTATATTTGGATGGAGTCTATCAAGATGATTCGGGTCCACAAATAGACACCTTCTAAGAAAAGAGTCATGTTGGAATCTTATATGTTTCATGGATCATTAAAAGATGGATGTACATCCTAGCTCGGGGTGGATAGATAGAAAAAATTATATGTATGTACTTCGTAGAGGATTTCCTCAGCCAAGATTATCTACAATCACACAGAGAGGAGAGTGCATTATTTTTTATAAGGTTGATGTTGGAGAGTATGTCTGCAATGGAGTATGTTGGTAACTTTACTAACTTGGAGAAAATTTCTCTTGCGATGGAAGGGGATGCGACAACTAAGGAAAGAAATTTTTAGGATTGGATTAATTATGATAGTAAGTCTCGCTTTATCTTGTTTTAGGTAAATAAATTTTCTATTATAGTTGTCCAGGGTCTCATATCTGAGGGGAACGAGAATAAGGATTCCATTGGAGGATATGTGTTTGTTTCTAGATTACCAAGAGGTATGAATTAAAAATGTGGGAAGTGTTTCTATTAAAATTTTCTCAAATTTAGAGTAATGATTGGTGGAAATGGGGAAGGAAGAGTTACTATAAATCTTACTAGAGATATCTGCTAGAAGTTTGGTTGGTCATTTATTGTTCGAATGCATTGTCTCTTACCACATGTAGTGTCTCGAGCTAGTGGTAGGATGGGAAATCAAAACTGGTTCTAAAACAATTGATGAGTGATGGGTAATGATGGATAACAAATCCTTAATAATGGGTTTTGAAGGGGGTATTTAACTCCATATTAGTCTGGAAGATGGAGTTCTAGTAGCCATGGTAGTTGAGGTAGTGGATGCAGAGCTTGTAGGAAAGAGTGCTCATATCAACAAAGGGGTTAAGCACATGGAAGTAAGATTTCATCATAGGGAAGATTCATAAGACAGTTTCATGTAGTTAATTATACTTATTTGGATAGATAGGCTAGAACATTGATTGTTAGAGTACTATTATTTTAGCAATTATACTAGCTACTTTCTTATTTTATAGTAGTGAAAAACATTCTTTTATAGATTCATAACATTTAAATTGGTTGAGTCTAAAATATTAAATTTTGGTTGGTGTTTTTGACCATTGATATAACTTTGCGGTAAAATTGAGGGATATCTATTTGTGAAAATGGTGTTCTCTAGAGGATAGGATGTATCATTTTCTTAGGGATCTTTACATTATGGATGTGGCAGGATTCTCAATAATTTTAGTTATGGAATGATTACAAGTATAAAAAGTCCACATAGATTATTTCAATATAAGAGTGATTTTTACGTCTCTTGAGTGTGAAAATTATATTCACTAAGTATATTTTTTTATCTATATAAGCATGTCAGGGCCAGTTTATCAAGAACTCGGGGAGATAACCATCTAGGATTCTAGAATATTGTTGGATAATGCGGATTTAAATAAGGTTTTCATTCCATCTATAGTGGATAGATTCTACGTCATTTTTTCTGTGGACCTCTTTGTAATTCCACCTAAGAGAGGTGTGGAATTTACAATAGAGCTCACAGTGGTGGATGATCCATATTCTATTACAACATGTAGAATGGAACCTAATTATCTTAAATATCTTAAGAATCAACTAAAACATTTTATTGATAATGGGTTTATCCTTATGAGTACACCACCTTGTGGTTCTACTATTTTTAATTAAAATAAGGAGGAAAAGACCTTGGACTTCTGTGTTGATTACAAAATGTTGAAACAAATGATTGTGATGAACTGATATCCTCTTCCTTGTATCGATGATATATTTGACTAGTTGAGAGGATCATGTATTTTCTCTATGGTCAACATGATATTAGGTTATAATCAATTGAGAGTTTAACCATATAATAAACAGAAGACAACATTTAAAATATATTATGATAAAATTAATTTATCATGATCTTTTTTGGGAAGACAAACACCGTAGTAGTTTTATGCACATTATGAACAAAATCATCGACCCATAACTAGATTAGTTTTTGATAGTATATTTGGATGGAATGTTAATGTACTACATGAATCATGATGATCATGACTAACCCCTTGATATAATTTTGAGTATGATGAGAGAGAATTGAATATATTCAATGAAAAATCTATTTCAACTATGGATTGATCAGGTACATTTCATGGGTCACATCATCTTAGAGGAATGTTTTTTAGTGGACCCATGGAAGGTTTAGGTTGTATTTTATCAAGAGAAACCAAAGAATATTTTCGATATATATAGTTTTTTGGGGTTTTTGTGTTATTGTAGGATGTTCATCAATGAATTTTTTATACATATAAGAACCTATTTCATTGTTGAGTGAGAATGAAATAAATATTTAATTGCCTGAAGCGTGCGATAATTCATTTCAGGAGTTGAAGAATGGGTTGACTACAACCACAATCTAGATCCTACCAAAGCCTATAGAGGGGTTTATAATGTTTTTCGATGCATATGGGATCGGTCATTTTTTAGTTTTGATGTAGGGAGATTTAGTATAGGAATATAAGTCTCATCATTTGAGTTCGAATGAATGGAGTAACCCTATGCACAACCTCATGTTAGTCGAAGTGGTTTATTCCTCAATGTGTTGGAGACATTATCTTATGTGTGAATTTTTTACTATGTATATCGATCATGAGATCTTAATTTATACCATTTACCAATAAGAGTAGGATCTCCAAAATTAATAATGGGTTTATTATATGTAGTTATTTTATTTATCGATGGAATATATGATCGGAAAGTGATATAGATTTGATGAATCTTAGAGTAGGAAAACTCAGAATCAGGTAGCTCAAGATTCAAAATCGATGAGGAAGACAATGATTTTAATAGCTATGATGCATGTTTTGGTTCAGGATATCCATGATAGGATTACTCTAATATTACTTCCAGTGGATTCAACACTTTTGTGTCAAATCATGGAAATGTAGTATGAGGATCATGAATGTTTGGTATTAATGGAATGATCCAATTGAGGGGACTGACCTACAAATTTGACCATAGAAAAATATGAGATAATATATGTTTGGGATCATGTTGTTGTGCTTACATGTATGTGGGAGTATTTGAGGTGTAAACACCATTCCTCGAAGTAGGTGTTGAATTCTGGATTGAATGAAATGTATTGTGACCTATATCGATAGTATTTATGGATGGGAATGAAAAATGAGATATCAGGGTTTTTGACATGATCATACACCTGCCAATATGTGAAGTTCAAGAATCACGAACATGGATTTTTACTAAATCCATTGACCATTCTAGAATAATAGTGGGGCATTGTGTCTATGGACTTCATTATAGGTCTCATGAGGATGACGTGGACGGATTATTCCATTTGGGTGATAGTAGATCGACTGAAAAAAGTGTAAAACCTATTTCCTATACAGGAGACTTTATCAGGGAATAATTTGGTAGACATATACATTTGGGAGATAGTTTATATGCAGAATGTGCCACAGATTAATATTTTATTCCATGAATAAAATTTTACGTTGTGCTTAGGGATGGGTTTAAATAATGTATTTGGTACACAGGTTTTACTATGAATTTCTTTACATCTAAACATAAATTGACATTTGAAGTGTACTATAAAAGTGATTGATGATATGCTTCATGCATGTGTTCTAAATTTTTGTGGGTTAGGGGAGAAACATCAACCACTTGTTGAGTTTTCATGTAACAAAAGTTATCTGGTTTCTACAGATTTGGATCCAGATTTTATCTCTTTATTGATGTCAAAGAAGATCACTACTATGTTTGGATGTTGGTTAGTGAGTCAGATCTATTGTTAAATATTCTCATCAAATTGATATTATAGTAAGTTAAACTAATTTGGAAATATATGTTAAAGGCTAATGGTAGATATATTTCATATGAATATAGATGAAAATGTAGCCTAGAGTTTATAGAGGGTGATTATGTATTCCTTCATGTGTATCCTAGATTGGTTCACTACAGAATTAGGAGCCATGGAAAGTTTTCACATAGATTTGTTGGACCTTATGAGGTTGTGGTGTGAATTGGAACATTGCTATACCGATTGTTTCTTCCATTGAGGTATATTTCGATTCATTATGTTTTTGATGTGTCAAAACATTGATGGTATTATCCCATTCAATCTCATGTGATCTAAGTGGATGATATTGACATTGAGGGAGATGTGCTTTGAGGAGCATCTGAAACATGTGTTGGATCGTAGTGAGAACATGTGGTAGAGAAATACCATCCCAATATTTGATGTATTATGGAATTATGGGAGTGTTCGGCATGTAAATTTGGAGAGTGATGAGGATACAAGAGCAAAGTGGCCCAATAATTTCACCTTAGAATCTTATAGATACTAGGGAGTATAACATGAGGATGATCTTTTACAAATAGGGGATACTGAAAGATCCCAAATATTAATATTGATGTATACAACTAATTTATAGGTAATTTATTACATTTTTTGGTAAAACGTTGGTTGAGCCATGTATCTAGTGTGTTTTGGTGAAAATTGGGTATTGTTTTCGAGGATTGGGGTAGTGCATGGTTGGCCTATGTTTTTCCAAAACCATGCGCCATGCCGCAAAAAACTATACAACCCTAGAGTGGGAGGGATTAAATGGATAATGGAAACATTTTCCAAATTTTTCTCTATTTTTAGTAATAGTTTGACCCCTAAGAAGAGGTGAATGGTTAGGAGAAGTCTTAGGGGGAATTGAGCGTCCTATATAGGAAATCATACCTCAAGATGATTATACCCCACCAAAAATATCAAAAAAAATTATGAAACCATGTATTATATTCTGCAACACCCTGAATCATACAAAAATGAATTTCTCAAAATTTTGAATATCCAAACGAATTACTATTGATCTTGAACAATAATATCAATGAATCAATGGTCTGATTGATGGATGATCACCTATATGGGTAAGTGTTTTCTTCTTCTTTATATTCCTCTCTCTCCCATCACCCATTAAATTTTTTGAGTAATGTTTTATCCTACATTGTGGATGGGAAATTATTCATCAATAATCTTGAGCTTTGTAGTATAAAAGAAAAAACCCATAGTATTGATTTAATGACATCTGTGTAATTTTGAAATTGAATTTTCCAATATTGGAAATTTCACTAGAAATTAAATTGATTTAAATACATGGCTATGTTATAAACAAATAGGTTGAAATTTTTGAATTTTAATGAGTTTAATTGGATTAACTAATTTGATAGTTAATTATTTTATTTGATTGGATATTGGTATTTTGGATTTAATCAATTAAATTGGATTATGTAGATAGTTAAATATTGTGAAATAGAACGATTGATAATGGTAATTAAGGGATGTTTTGATTAACCATGAAGCATTTATGGGTTATGTGAATAAAGATTTGGTAAATATTTAATGATAATTTTCTCTTATTATTCCTTGTTATTGGAATAAATAATTATGGTTGCTATGATAAACTAAAAATGTACACCTTAATGATATTTTTTGAAAAGAAGGTTTATGATTCATAACTATAATGGATATGATTTTTTAATTTGCATGGTATTGTGATATTTGTGATATATGTTTTGTTGAGGAATGGAATAGGGACTGAGCCTCCATATACCCATATGTGTTAGTGGGTGTGGAAGGGGACTGAGGCCCCAAATACCCATATGTGATAACATTTGTGTGACATGGACTGAAGCTCTATATACAACAATGACATGGGGTGTGGGACATGGACTCGTTCTCCAAATTCCCATGGGGATCTAGACACGATGTTCTATGATCATGATATTGGAATTGGGAATGGTTCGAAATTGTTTTGATATGAATTAAATTGAAATGTTAAATGATAACCTTAGTATTGGGATATGTTATATTTCTTGCATATAGTATAGACTCCAACATGGGATGATGTTCGTATAGATGGTTCAGGTGTCCTCAAAAAATTTATGATTTATGATAGAAAATAATTAATAACTAGATCTATAAAATTCTTATCTTATCACTTATATTTTATTTTTTATAAAAATTCATATATTTTTATTCGATGGATATTTTTTAGATGCTGTAGGTGGTGCTGAATGAGTGGTAATCACACCAATGTGGGTAGCCAGATTGGAAACCGAATAGACTTCATGTTTGCAGTATAAGATAACAACAAGACCCCTTTCTTAAATGGATTTGTTAGGATGGATAATGGATTAGGGAAAATGAAATAGTATTAGGACCTATTTTTATCATTAATGTGTAATTATTATGTTTTTTTATTTTACCACATGACACAGATCTAGAATGACATATCTACAATTCTGTTTTGGCTATTGTATGCCTATTATCATCATAATGTGATACTAGTCTTTTCTTGTTATTGGTTATATAATTTGTTTATTTTATATTTACATACACTATTTTTATATGTTGGTAAAGAGGGTATAGTCCCTCCATTATCGATATTATACACTCGCTGTTAGTCGGTAGCATCAAGAATATTGAGATGATGGCTAAAGGACATGTGACTGTAATGATTAGGGAACCATATTGTGGAACCTGAGTTAGGATGTTAAATAATAAATCTAATCAAGATATATTATCATCAAACCCCAAATAAATTTTCAAGAACTAGGCCGTGTCGCCATCTGACCCGACACCCCACACAGTCTATGGCAAGGCTCGAAGGGCATTCCTGATCCCCACTGGATGGAACAAGTGCACATGTATCAAAAATAAAATATCGTAACAGTTTACCTGAACTAGAGACATAAAATAAAACAAATGAATAAACAAAAAAACCTAGAAAATACAACCATACATGCCCTTAAAGTTTGACTAGATTTCAAGATTACAACTCAACCCCAAACTCAGAGAATAATGCAATGAAAAGAAAACTAAAACATATATCTTAACATTCATGCAACATCAGGATCCACTTCCTGAAGCCTCCATCTCCCAAACTACAAGAGAAGGTCACTGACAAACCGAACCACCATCAATTATCCCAAAGAAAAATCATAGAAAACATAAAGAATGAGTTATATAAACACCCTATGGTGTAGGTCGGGTGTGATCCATGAGCCCAGTTAGAGACCACAAAATAAAAAGTATCCATAACACAACATCAAAGAGATAAATCAACATTTTTATTTAAAATCGTACTTTAAAAATGATTTTAAGGAAAATATTTAATGAAGTAAGTTAAAAAGAATGAAAATGTGAAGAAAAATACTTTGATAAATACAACTATAAAATGGAAGAGAAATTTATTAAAGAACATGGATATATTCTAGTGGTCTACTATATATCGACGAAAGGAATCACCTCATGAATAGTATATCAATGTGGGTAAATCCCCTATGGTAGCTAGTACGCGTGGGACACTAGAGACAACATACCTCAATGTAAATGTGTACTAAGATCCACAATGATCTAAATTCTCATGAATGATCCACTTGTAGTGAGAGATATACAGATCCTAGTGTTCTAAAATCATCAAATAAGATTAGTTAGTGTGCTAACCTCAATCTGGGTAGACAAGAATGAATGTGTGACTGATTTAGAGACTTGTTTTTTCCCTATAAGACTTTGTAATATTTCTAAATATATTTCTAGAGCTATGATCTAAGACGACATGCGATTTCGGGGCCTCGTGTCCCCGGAATAAATTTTATAAAAATATTAAGTTTTTTTATACTATACACGTGGTAGGGTTGCGTTTCTTCTTCATCTGTAGATTGGATCCGAAATCTGAGGGGATGGTTGCATCCGGAGCATGTCGTTTACCCTAGGCAGGGTGTAAAGGTTGTGGGAGTGGGCCTCCTGTGAGAGATGTCACCTAGGGGAAAATCGTTATTTTGAAATAATGACTTAGTGATTTTTATCACTGACATTCGTTTCAAATAACATTCGAGCGATGCCTCTGAATGGAAATATGAGACTTCCACTGAGATTGAAATGGGGTGTTTTGCCATGATACAAAAAAAATGAGAGGGCGTGACAGTTTTGAATTATACGGTAAGTAGATTTTTCTATAAATTTGAAAATAGGAGTTTGGAGTAGGGATCCCCCTCTCTCTCTTCTCTCTCTCTCTTCCCCTATCTCCCAATGGTTCTTCACCATTCATCATTTTTCATTGCCGGATCGAGGAGCGATCTTTACTGAAACCTAGGCATATCCAAGCGGGATAACCGTGGACGCATTTCCAACAACAAACGAGAAAATTGAGGCATGGATTCTTCTATTTTTTGTGTTCTAATTCATGATTTAATTTTAAGATCCCTAGTTTCCCCTTGATTCATTGTTTTGGTTAATATCGTTTATGGACATACTAACACGGAAATCAAACCATATTAAAAATAAAGTTTTATTCATCGTATTATTCATCTATTCTTTAGGTTCTTGGATGCTTACAATTAAGTGAATCAAATTATCAACGTTTTTTCAATCAGATGTAATTGAAGCGATGATCTCATCACAGGGAATGCAAGAATGGTGTCTGAATTATTTTCAGGTAACTGGACGGGGTTTCACCAGCAGCATGACGCCATGGCGAGGTGGCACTTGGTCAGTGTGGGGTGGACAGCGGTCGAGCGGCTCAGGCGAGGCCAGGGCGGGGCCGAACAGAGGAGCACCAGGGGGTGCGGTCAAGCAAGAGGTGTTCGGGCAGCCGGTATGCGGCGGCGTCGGGTGCGACCATTGAGGATTACAGCGTCAGTGGTGGCTGAAGAAGGTGACCCAGGTGCGACCAGTGAGGTGGGGTGGCATCCGACGGAATAGCTGGGCAGGGCGGCTGCGGCCTGGCAGAGTGGCGAGCCCAGGCGGCAGAGTAGGGAGCCCTAGGCGGTTGCAGCATTGGGTGGCGGTGTTGCGGTGGTGTGCTCCGCAGGAGGAGAGCGATGGCGCGGTCGTCCTGTCGCGGTTGGAGGGAATCATGAGGCACTGTCCTCAAGGGGGAGGGGAGCAGAAAATAAGGACCTGCAATACATGGGTCCTGTATGTGCATCCTGTAGAAAGGGATAGGCCTCTCAGCCGATTGGGGTGATGAAGTGGACCATAGGGTCTGGTTGTGATCGAGTGGGCCACGGCGAGCTGGACCAGAATCGTGGTTGGGTCATGGGTCGGTGGTTTGGACCGGGTCAGCCAGTCTGGACCTGCACAATTTTGGACCATATTTTGTTCAAGGGGGTTCTCTCCTAAATGGTGTGTTCGTTTAACGCGTCGTTAGTGGCTGTGGGTTCATGTCAGTGAGACAAATGTTTTTTATTTAGTTTTGTGGTTTTTGGGTTTTGCAACGAAACATGGGTGACCCAGAATGCTAAACTTTAATAATATTAAATTATTATTAGAGCTAACAATGAACGTAATCGTTCCCCGGATGTCCATCTGACATGCCGTTAGAGGCACTGTCGCCCTGGAGTTGGGACGGTCCTTCCAATGTTGGTTCGTCACCATTGTAGTGTAGTTTCGTTGCTCGGTGGCACGATACGCTTAATGTAATTTATTATTTAATAACTTAATTAATTAATTATTCTTGTGTTGCACCAAACTCTTGTTTGAGATGTCTAAATGTTGCGCTGTCAGTGGAATTGTGACCCCAGTCCTCGTGCGAACCTTTTTAGATTCATTTCGAAGTGTTCCGATTGGTGACAAGGTGTGGTCCCCATAGGGCCTAGTTCACACGTTTTACGGTGAAATGCTACTTTTTTACCCGACATCTATTTGGAGTGTTTGAGTACTCATTTCTGAGTGTTATTAAAATAGAATTGTGACGGCTCAATCTACTCGCCTAAATTCCTGCCCGAGGTGTGGGCCCCACGAGGCGGTTTTCTGACGTATGCTATGTTTTTACGACTTATGCTTCATAAGTTCGTTCTGGGAAAATGAATACCATACGCCTTGTGGTTATCTGCCCGGATCAAAATGGTACGATCTACGTGACGTGTTTTGGGGTCGAGGTTTGGGCCCCACATGGCCCCGTTTACATAATGCGGGAAGTTGTAGCTTCTGCATATGGAGTCCTTTTTTGGCTTTTTCAGTGGTGTTGTGACCCTGGAATCGAGGCGAAGATGACAATGGTGGTTTTAGGCATCGAAGTTGGAGTTTCAGTGTGCGCCCCACAGGCCATCTTTACACTGTGTCTAGCGTACTGTGACTTTTTCATCAAATGTCTGTTCGGGCAATTAAATTGTCTATCTCACGTGTTTTTCCACAATAATTACAATGGTGTAATCTGTATGAGCGTGCAGATACTCTTTTTATATCTCATTAAATGTGGAAACATCAAAGGGCATTGGCGGGAGTTTCCTTTGACGCACTCTGAACCAACGCATGGTAGCGATGTTAGTGACACCAAATGATGTCATGGGGAGTGTAGAGATATCAGACCAGTTCTGAGTTTACCCTGCAGTGAGGCTGGGAAGTGGGTTACCTGTTGACCTTAGGGTTTACCCTCGAGCAAGGTTGGGTAGTGGGTTACCCTTTGACCTTAGGGTTTACCCTCCATCGAGGCTGGATAGTGGGTTACCCGTTGACCATTTAGGATTTACCCTCTATCGAGGCTGCGTAGGGGGTTACCCGTTGACCTGTAAGGGTTTACCCTCCAGCGAGTGTGGGCTTTGGGTTACCAGTTGACCATAGGGTTCACCCTCTAGCGAGGCAGGACTGTGGGTTACACGTTCACCTTAGGGTTTACCATACAGTGGGGTTGGAAACTGGGTTACCCATTAACCTAAGTGTTTACCCTCCAACAAGGCTGGGCAATGCATTTCCCGACAACCTCTTGGGGTTTACCCTCCAGCTGGGCTGGGTAGTGGGTTACCCGATGACATCTTTTAGACACATCCCTTTCTATGAGGCTAGTCAGTGACTTTTCTCTATGATTAATATAGAGGGACCCTTGTTTGTACGGTTTAGCGATGAGTTTGCATGACGTGTGGGATTTTGGTGCATCAGTGATGGCTACCCTTATAAATTTTGGCGACTTTTCCAGGGCTATGCTTGGATATAGAGATTCCCTTTCACACATGTTTGGGTTTCTTATTGGGTATATATATATATATATTTATACAGCCTACTTCTTCCCACTCCTTGGGTTTTGTTACTCTCCTTCTAGGAGGGTCGATGTCGCTTGGGGTATAACACGTGATTTCATTGTCTAGTTCCTCTTGGTTGGATGAGTCCACTTCTTTTTTTCTATTTGGCTGAGCTGTACTCTCTCTATTATACACTTACAGTATTCTTGTTCTGTCTGCTGCTCACCGTTTTAGTATCCCCTTTGTTTCTACCTCAATTTTTCAAGGAATCCTACTGAGTAACTTTATACTCAACCCTGCTTGGGCTTTTCCCGCACTTGGTGTGCCCTTGCACATGATGGACAAGTCAATCGAGACTACAGCGGTGGGTAGAGGACAGAAGAGCTTGGGCTGTGTTATGTGGATGTTGTAGTATTTTCAGATGTGAGACTCACCAGCTGTTTACCTTCATTTACATGTTGCCAGGTTGTTGCACATTTCTAGTTGGGAGCATGTTTTTCCCTTTACTATTCAGTTTACTTGTCAGTCCAGTTTTCAGCACATTACTTGCTCTATTTTAGAATTTTATGGATGAATGAGGTTGGATTATAATTTTTTGTACTTTGGTTTTCCTTTTTTACTCTGTACATATGAATTTAGCGGGTTGTGTATTTGTGTACATGTACATAGGAAAAGGCCTCCCTGATATTGTTATGCCTTCGGCGCTTGTTTCCAGCCCCTGGCCAAAGGAGACAGGCTTGGGGTAGTTGTGCCTCGGGACCGGTAAGGTCAGGTCTTGACATTTATGATGATGTCACATAGAGGAGGAAGCTCTTATACTTTTAGTGTTCTAAATTTTAGAAGTACGAGGGATCTATTTGTGATGTAGTCATAGAGAACTAGTTTGATGTGGTTTAGAGAGGCTTAAATTGGATGTGTGCTTGAAAAGATCACTGGGTTTCATTGGATGTAGATATATTTAATGGAGAAATGAGGGAGTGGTGGTTATTGTTCTTCGGTGATGTTGAGGAGTCAGCAGCCTCGTGGTGGACGTTTCTAGATCATTTCAATGATTAATATTTTTCTTCGATTGTGAATTTAACATGTATCCTAGAGCTAAATACCGTTTTTTATTATATCTGTAGTGTGTGAGAGTTCATGATCTATTTCAAAAACCTTTTGTGATGTATATCATAACTATTTTTAGATAGGGTGGCTAGGTAAATGCATTTTGAGGTGGATTTTTAAATAGATATCCAGCTCCAAGTAACCACTTTTTTATGATGATATATCATTAGGTGTTGTAGAGAGAAGATGTAGTTGATAGGATGATGGATATAACTATGTAATAAGGAGTGGAGAGTTTTCAGGATTCCACATGAAGTAGAACTATGGTATGAGGTTCACAATTTTATACACATCAAACTATTTAGTCATCCAAGGGTAGACCCCAACCCTTACCATATTGTTTCTTGGGGGGAATCGACTATTAAAACAATTATAAAAGATCAGATACATGTTTTTATTATGAAGTATGTTTTCATAAATAGCAGGAGTGTCTGACATTTCCTGGCGGTCATTATGTTTTTATATTTTCCGCTTCAGTTTCCCCTTTGTGGATATTTAATAGAAGGTAGCAGCATAAATTTAGTCTTATTTGATATTAGAAGAGAGGATATAGGGCCTGAAGATTATATCCCCATGATTATCATTGTACGTAGATAGTAGAGCACAACTAGAGAGGAGTGTTTCAAAATTAAGAATTAAAAAAATTGTTAGAGATGACGTTATCAATAGGGAAAAGATGTATTGGATAAATTCATGGTCTACTTCATTATTTAGAATTTTCAGTACCTGGAATATAAGTCGTTATTATATGTATCCATTGAATATTTTATAATTGGGTGAATGGATTTTTTTATTTAGTATTTATATCTTCCTTTATACCACCAACCATTTTCCATGATTTAATATGGAAGGTAGCGAGGCTTACAGTTCCCTTGGAATTCACTATTAAATTTGGAGGTTAATATAACTTGTAAAATGTATGTAGAGACTGTGAGTAAGTGATGGAGAAACACCACTTCATATGATTAATGATTCAATGATATGAAATCATCTTCTACATGGATTGGTTATATATGGTGTAGGTTATAATTGATCAATTTAGGAAATGGTTTGTATTTTATTAAAAATACAAGGATCCTGAGGTGTTTTCAACCATGTGATACCCTTATATGAGTTAGAGGCATGTTCCATCCTTGTCATCATTAAATGAAAAAAATGATGCAAATCTCATCATAGGATTAATTGTTGGTGTTTTATGTGGTTTTAGAAGAGTACCCAGATTATTTAACATATAGATTATAGAATTACCCCCCCCCCTTGATGGTAGATAAAGTTTGGGAATAGGATATACATGGTCCTATCTTTTATCTCAATATCTCCAAATATAATGGTGGCTTCTGAGTTATATAGCTATATGTACAACATGATGATCTGTTGCAACATGGTTTTGTTTAGTAGAGTGTGCGTCCTTGGGGTAAGCCAGTTTTTTTCGTGAAGAAGGATGATGGACGTTTATAGAATTTTATAGGTTATCATTTCATGAAACAACTGAAAATGAAGTACCACTATCATATTCCTTATATTGATTATTTATTTTAACAACTGAAAGGAGCATTTTTATTATCCAAATCCCATTTGTGTTATGGAAATCATAATATGATGGTGAAGGATGAGGATGTGAAGAATATAACATTCTGTTATCATTATAGGCATTATGTGTTCATTGTGATGTCGTTCGACGTAATAAATTATCTATTTTTCTTCATGGGTGTGATGAACAATTTTATCTAATATTACCTAGTAAATTATGTGGTGTTCTTCATCAATGAAATCTATGTCTACTCCCCATTATAGGAGGATCATGAAGTTATTCTTCATACTGTTTTGAGTGGTCTTCAATATGATTACTCACTCAGGATGATGACTATGTATTAGTTCTCTTTTCTTTATGTTCATTTATTTGAGAATGTGGTTTTCCATTAGGGAGTGGCAGTGGATCCTTCGAAGATATATGTATTTGTGTCTTGGTCATCCACCAATAAAGCGGCCTAGGTGAAGAATTTCCTTAGTCTTTCATGATATTATAGTAGGTTCTTAGGTAACTTATCTCAATTTGAGACTCCACTGAGATGTTTGAATATAATTGAAAAGGTATTTTTTGGACTTTTCAGTGTCATACATATTTTTAGTACCTAAAAGAGTCGTTTTTCAACACTCCACTTCTCTGATGGACAACTAATGGAGTTTATATTGAAGTATTCTATGATTCGTCATGACTTGGTTGAGTTGTTTTATGATAAAAATATATATATTTTTTCATATGGATATCTATAGTTACATCATCACGAACATAACTCTGACACACATGATGTTGAGTAGGGAGATGTGATGTTTTTTTGATGTTATGGAAACATTACCTCATCAGTGAGCATTTTTGGAACTTTACTGACCATAAGAGCATAAGGTATATATTCGAACAACATTAATTGAACATCAATAAGTTCATATAGTTTTATTTATTCTTAGATTATGACTTTTATATTTTTTATATGCTATTAATGAGAAATATTGTATCCAATGTACTTAGATGGAAGTCACATACTTACACTATTCTTGAATATAGAGATTCCAGGAGAGTTATGGAATAACTCCCAGTGATGCAACTTGATATGGGAGAGGTTGGAGGATGGAATTGCATTTTCTTGATGGCATTTCATTCATATTTGGAACAACTAGTGAGGATTCCATGTCGGGGGTTCTTAAGGTGTTGTTCTAGAGGGACTATTTTTTATGGCAATTCACATGATTGTTGGTCTGAGGATGGATGACACTATTATTTGTTTTAAGGAATGATTTTGGTACCTTTGTAAATTTGTGTAATGGTCGTCCATGTGATCAATATATATCCGTTAGTGTTATGTCACATAATTACCAATGTTTTTTTTTGATTTCAGATGTATCTCTTCTCCAAGAGTGTTTAAGAAATTGTTTCTCTTATTATATTATTTCAGGCCTGTTTCTCTGATGAGGTAGTTATGCTCCGGGGATCACAATATATTTTAGATATGTCATAGAGGTTGATTATTCAAAATATTCCTTTTACTTTATCAATGGTTTGGATATATATTATTGGGGATGAGAATTGTTTGAGATGTTTATAATATAAGGGCTTGGAACTATGTGGTCTAACCCTTTCTATGTTGCAATGTCTAGTGGAGCATGGAAGAGTATAATAAGTGGTATGGAGGGGTTTGACTATAATTGTATGGATGTCGTGAAATTACACAATGAGTAATCCTTACATTCTATTTAAGCGAGGTTCAAAACATATATAGTGTTTGTTCAAGATGTGTAATTAATCTGAAAAAAAAGGTGATGCATTTTTCAGTGAAAATCAATCCTCAGGGATTATATTCCATGAAACTGTATTAGGTATCATGTAAATATATAATGATGAACATCTTTAAATGTTTTCTCCTCTCAGGATTTCTGCAAACCCTATGTCTAGTGGCTCTCCCTCTCTATTCGTGGTGACCAAAAACTCCTTTCATGGATTTATAGATATTCCTTTTATGGGAATCAATCCATAGCCTTCTTCGTTCAATATGTGGTGATTCGTGGTGATCCATGTTAAATTATCTCGTTATTTACATGTGGTTTATCCCAGTTAGATCTTGTTTCCTCTTGTATCTTCATTAAATTCTATGGTGTTTGAACTCCCATGTTTCTAATTGTAATTAAATTGGGTTGGGTTAGTGTGGTTGTGTCATGACGTTCTCAGTTGAATTCATTTCTCAAGTGATTTGTGATGAATGATCTATAATGTGGTATGTTCTAATGCGATGAACATTGATTAATTTTGATTTTGGGGATTTTATTATTCTCGTTTTTTCCATGAAAACATAAATTTATTAGGATTTATCCAATTGATACAACAATAAAAACCTAATAATTATTGAAAAAAATTAAATTTAATTGGACATCAGATTCATGTTGATGATGGAATTGCTTTATACCGTAATAGTTTTTTGCCACATTATTTTCTATTTTGTGTGATATGTATTCCTTTATTATTATATTTTTTTGTTATTAGTGGATTTATTATGTTTTTATTGATATAAATTTTTATGAATCAAAAAGAGGAAATTAATTGATGATTAATCAGATTAATTAATTAATGAAGAGGCATGTTAAAATCCATTGTTATTTTAACTTGATGTCAATCGAATTGATACAATTAAAATGTTTAATTCAATTTGTATACCATATGATAAGGGAAATTAAAAAATTTTAAATAATTCCAACTCATGTTAATGATAGGTGATAATAGTTTAAAAGACATGTTGATTGAGAAATTTACTTATCTACGATTGATTAAAGTAGAATAAATAGTAAGACCATGTTTTTCCATTGATAACTTGATGGAATATGTTTCCCCAAGTTGGAACCTAATAATTAATGAATTGGATAATTCAAGATGAGTTATAAATTTATTGTGTGATGAAGACAATTTTCAATTTCCATAGTTTCCCATTACCTTGAAAAAAATGAGTCCTTTTTTTGGTTTCATGATATATCGTTTTCATGAAAAGGATGAATTCCTTGTTTTGAGTTCCAAATTTTCGAGTTTTGTGATTATCTATTCCTGCTACTTTGTGATGTGATTTGGATACAATCCGTGTGACATGGTCCTAGATTAGTTGATTATATATAGCTATTTTTTGATATAGGGTGGGGAGTCCTAGATGATATGTGAGCCTGAGATGGCGAATCATATGATGGTTAGTGTGATATGTGGTTAGGTTGGCCCAGATGACATTGAATTAGATGATGACTGTGTTGGAAAGATACATCGATATATGAATGTGTGTTTTGGGGATGGAACATGAGGTGAAAAAATGGGATAAATCTAGAGTTACCCATTATTGAGATGATGAGAGCTTGTATGTTTGCATGTGAATCTATTTAATGGCTGATGGGTAATATTCTTGTTTATCAAAATTCATTTCCCCACTACTTTAGGCGACTGGTGGAGCTTGATTGCATGGATTCTCCTATTTGTAGACTATGATGGATTTCCTAATGTACCTGAATATATAAAAATTATAACAATGTATTAAATAATTATTAACTCATGGGGTTTGTTGTTGAAGGAATGAAAATGCATAAAAGATGTCAATCTTGATAATCCAAGTAGTAGATTTGGACTTCTTCTCTATAGGATTTTTTGATAATCAGATGATTTATATAATTTAATGTAAGGTAGTTTATAATAATTTTAATGGTTCATTAATTGCTAAAGAATTAAATAATGTAACATGAATTTATTAATGAAAGATATAGTTATTGTAGATCTTTTATATACTAGTGTGATTATATGATATATGTTCATAGGAGTGGTAGCAAGGAATTCGAGTGATGCTAGCTAAATTTGAGTCCAATACTATATTATTACCAATGTATGGTTGTGAGATATATTATATAATGTATATTCTATGATTCCATATGCTACACCACCGATGTTAATTAGGTTAACTAAAACGCAGTGGACTCTAGAAGGGTGTTTTTCCTAATTCACTTGTGGGAGGATGGATGGATGACTACCCCCTCGGGCCCCACTAACTTATATTGGTTTTTATATTTATTGGTATGAATAATGGATAGTTTTCTAAAATATGTGTATAGTGGGATGTGATGGCATGTAGTTATTTCACACAAATGTATTATTAAATGTAATGCCCCGACCCTAGTTTCCTAGAGTCGGTGCATTATTACATAACATTGGCATGATCACAAGAAAGATCAAATCTCGAAAGACCGATTGGTTTAGTAGCCTTGGAAACACTAGATATAATCATAAAGTTTTACATTACATTTCAAAGTGAAAAACTACAACAACAACAAAGTCTTCATATCCACACTATTAACCCCTCATAATATCCCTGCAAGTCATTCATAAATTACTTCTTCACTACCTGGGAAAAATAAAACATAGAAAAGGGGTGAGCTCAAATGCCCAGTAAGGATAACAATATAGCGGAACATTCATAATAAGCATAAACATTTAAGGCAATGAATTACTAAAACAAAAGCCTTTTAAAATTGAACTTCAACATAGTATGGCAAAAATAAAAATGAAATAATGCCATTTACTTATTCACATGGATATTCTACTAATCGAATAATCACATGAAATATCAATAACCACTTTCATAATGTTGGAAATGCATAATGCCAGACTATCATAACCACATAGCCAAGGCCTCGTGCCAAGACTACAAATAAGATTTTGTCAAGGCCTTGTGCCAAGACACTAGTTTGTCTCATGAGACCTACCGATGCATCGAGGAGCTATAGCGGGCTCCACCCGTCACTTATTAAGTCCAATACATTCCCATATGAAAAGGTTTAAACATAACATAAACATTCGTATTAAAACTAGCATACGAAATGTCAATAATTTCACCATAAACTATGAATGGTATAAAAATAGCACATCCAGAGTCAAACATATCACAAAAACTTCAATACAATATAGAAGTTTTGTATTATAATAAATCAACTTCAAATAATCTTAAAATCCATCAAAGGATGTTGACATAGATGAAATCAAAATTCTTTTTAAAGAAGTATCTCCTTTTATTTTGAAATCATTTAAGATCCATATAAAATAAAACATTTTCTTTGAAAATATTCTTATAATCTTGTATGGAAAGCTTCGAAGATTTTATAACGGCGTAAAATAACCGCACCCGCCGTATAAGTTAAAAAAAACATTCTTACCTCAATTCTGTCGAAAAGGTTAAAAAGGACCTTGTTTTGAAAACGACGGAAAGATTCCTTTATAAACCTCTTATAAAAAGTCAAAAAAAGGTATAAATGACTTTAACCCATATTCTTGTAAATAGTAAAAATGTTTTGAAATACATTTCGAAGAAACATGGATGTGGATGATAAAGAGATCCCAGTAGATTATTACGTATAATACAACCTCGGATAATGAAGAGATTGTGAAATAACCCTTACCTTGTACTTTTCCTTGGTTGGGGTAGGTTAACCTCCTGTATAATGGTGAAATAGTTGTTATTAAATTATACAAGAATCATATATATTAATATGATATCATATATGATCTTTTAACATTGATTTGTTAATAATATCTTAGAATTATCATCGTTTCGGGTGTTAACTTACTCATTTTCTTTTATATGTTTTGTTACATAAGCCATGTTTGTTGTGTCTTATTCATATCCAGAATGATATCAAGTCCTTAAACATCATTTTTAAATCATAAAATGATAATTATACTTGAATGGATACGATGGAGAATGAATCTCATCGCGTTCGTGGAGACGGTAGTCCGTACGTACGCACGAGCGACAATATCATTCTTTTGATATTAAAATAATATATAAATGAATGTTATATCATATATACAGAATCATTAACATGTTATATTTATTATTTACATGAGTTACACATCATTATTATACCCATCCAAATAATATTATATTGAATATCAATTACACCACGACGTGGAGACGGTAAGCCGTACGTACGCACGTATGGTGACAAGTTATTCAAAGGGTGGATAGAATACTGAATATGGTTGTACCATACTTATAATAACATCACAGTATATGTGAGATACTGGAGTTATTATTTTAGAATGGTAAGAACAAAGGAAGAAGAAGTGGAAGAAGAAATGAACTTAGAAAAGGGTGGTGAAATCATTACCTCTTCTTCGGGTTCTTCCTTTTGATTTGATCAAAAGTGCTCCTTAGGTTGGCTTTCTGATCAAACTAAGGCCTCTAGGTTGTAGTGAGGGATTTTGGGAGATTATTTGGGCAGAGTTTGGCCGAACCAAAAGGCTTTGAAGGTGTGAAGAAATGAGAAGGAGGAGTTCCCTTTTATAAGAGGGGTGAGGGGCACCTTTGGAAAAGCTAGAAATATTAATTTATAATAAATTCATATTCGGTTTCTAAAGGCTCCAAAGTTGACTATTCAAAGTATGATGTGGGGATAGGTCGAAAACAACTCATCCAATAGAATTTAGACAGGTTTGGGTACTTATATTAACCTTATCTTTAAGTATTAACTCTAAGTTAATTAGTTTCACTTTTACAATGTCTCTTTGTATTTTTATATATTATGGTTAATAAACTTACTATATACATCCAAGCGACCCCCAAGTGGTCCATTAATGAGGAACCTATCATAATATAAGTCTCTTGGCCGATCCTTAGATTTTTAGGAATTTATTATCAATTAATAATATAATATTTGTTTTAAGAACTCTTTTATGTCAATTTTGACACTATTCAATAGTTGATTTTTGTGAAACTCTTAACAGATTGATTACTTCGAACAAAGTCAATTAAATCAATCCTAATATATCATATTATCATATAAAATTAGTTTAATTCATTAAAAGTTTCATATTATAATTATTTGGGTATTTATAAGATCAATTATTTTTATTTTTCACTATTTTAGTAATTACTGCATCATCATTGTGTCATAAATAAAATAAATTATATAATGTCTAAAAATTATAAATAAAATATCATTATGTAGGAAATCTTTTTAGCTTTATAATGAATATTTATAATCGAAAATCCAACATGTATAACCCTATGTAAAAATTGTTCTTCTAAAAGATGTAAGCTTATGCCATTTTTATTTTTATTTTAACTTTATTAATATAAAGTGTCCCTACCACATACAAGTGGCTCCACGGGGTCCCCAAATTGACCAAAGGATCCCCATGGTCGGGTATGTGTCCACCAATAAGGTTAGGACACGTTTTAGGGTAATTTTTTATTATTATAATATTATTTTTTTAACCCTTATTTACCGGATTTAGCCTTTAACCATGGTAAATAAAATATTTACCACAGTAACTATTCAAAATGTTTAAAAATAAAAGTTACCTATTTACACAATTTGAACATCATGATTCCAAATATGGAATCCATTTTCCTAAATTCAAAACACAGAAGTGGCAGAAATTAATTTAAAATTAATTCCCGCTGTCAAAACAAAAAGCGTGTTTTTAAGAGATAATAACTATCAAAAGATTGACACTTGTTTATGTTCGGTTTAATTGTAAAATTATGTCCAATGATAAACATTAAATTGAATGGTAAAAATATATTCTAAATATACTTTAAAACCACTCAAATTCATAATTTATCACTATTAATTATTTTGATTAAAAAAGTTGTTTTTAATTAAAATTTAGAAATTTTCACTATTCATCAAAATATGAAAGTTATCCGAAATGTACCAAAATTTCACCCTAGGCTAATTTTGATATTCCGAATCCAAAAATGAAGTCCATTTTGAAATATAGAATATATATGATTTCAAAAAGTAGGTATTACTATTCACAACGGCTAGTTTAATTAGTTGTGGTGTGTGTTAGAACTCGAGGTTGCGTACAACACACGCTATCGCATTATTCGAAGGGAAACGTACCGTAGAAGCTTGGGGTGTTACATTCTCCCCTCCTTCAAATAATTGCGTCCTCGCAATTTCTAGGGTATTACTGCATAAAAAGACTCGGGTGGTTCTTCATCATAAGTTCCTCGGGTTCCCACGTTGCCTCTTCCATCTTATGATTTCTCCACAAAACTTTTACCAGACGCGTCGTCCGGTTTCTCAGTACTTGTTCTCTTGTATCAAGAATCCTGACGGGCTCTTCGCAATAAGATAGATCGGGTTCCAGTTCTAATTCCTCATAGGTGAGTACATGCGTTGGGTCAGGCATGTATTTTCTCAACAGAGATACGTGGAACACATCGTGAACTTTGGAGAGACTTGGCGGCATTGCCAATCAGTAAGCTACAGCCCCAATTCGTTCTAGAATTTCGAAAGGTCCGATGTACCTGGGACTCAATTTACCTTTCTTACCAAAACGTATGACTCCCTTCCACGGAGATACCTTTAGGAAAACATGATCACCGACTTGAAATTCCAAATCCTTCCTTCGATTATCGGCATAGCTCTTCAGCCTACTTTGAGCTGCTTTGATGTGATTTTGGATTACCTTCACCTTTTCAACCGTTTCCTCCACCAGTTCTGGGCCTACAAGTTTTCTTTCACCAACGTCATCCCAACAGGTTGGTGTACGACATCTCTTTCCGTATAACGCTTCATATGGTGCCATTTGTATACTCGAATGGAAGCTATTGTTATAGAAAAATTCTACCAGAGGTAAATATTGATCCCACATACCCTGATAATCAAGTGAGCAAGATCTCAACATGTCTTCTAAGGTCTGAATAGTCCGTTCTGATTGTCCGTCTGTCTGAGGGTGGTAAGCAGTGCTCAAATGAAGTTCAGTATCCAGGGATTTCTGAAGACTTTTCCAAAATCTTGAAGTAAAACGGGGATCACGATCAGAAACAATCGATAGGGGTACTCCATGAAGTCTCACAACTTCATTAATGTATAGTCTTGCTAGACGTTCCAGGGGTAGATCTTCTCTTGTAGCAAGAAAATGTGCTGACTTGGTAAGACGATCAACAATAACCCATATTGCATCGTTCCTTCTAGGAGTCTTTGGTAGCCCCATGACAAAGTCCATCGTAATATTGTCCCATTTCCACTCCGGTATGGGAAGAGGTTGCATGACTCCTCCAGGCTGTTGCCTTCCAGCTTTCACTTGTTGACAAACCATACACCTTGACACAAAATCAGCAATCTCCCTCTTCATGTTGTCCCACCAAAAATGTTCCTTCAAATCTCTATACATTTTGGTGCTCCCAGGGTGTATAGAGAAATTGGAACTATGAGCGTCATCCAGCAATTCCCTTTTTAGATCAGGTATATTGGGAACACAAAGTCTCTTTCCAAATTTCAAAGTTCCATCTTCATACACAAAGTCTCTCAATCTCCCATCATTCACAGCTTTAATCTTCTTCTGAAATTCTTCATCATCGGTCTGAGAACTCTTAATCCTTTCTAGTAAACATGGTTGGGCAACCATTTGAAAAAGCATTGATGTTTCACCTTCCCTGGTTATTCCCATGTCCATCTTCACTAGATCCATGAAAATTGGATCCCTTTCAATTCTCATCATGTTCAAAACTCCATGGTCTTTTCTGCTCAAAGCATCTGCCACCTTGTTTGCCTTCCCCGGGTGGTAGTGTATCGTACAATCATAATCCTTGAGTAATTCAAGCCATCTCCTTTGCCTCATGTTGAGTTCTTTTTGTGAGAAAATATACTTCAAACTCTTGTGATCAGTATAAATCTCACATTTTTCACCATAGAGGTAGTGCC
Source organism: Viscum album (assembly GCA_963277665.1). Classification (NCBI taxonomy): domain Eukaryota; kingdom Viridiplantae; phylum Streptophyta; class Magnoliopsida; order Santalales; family Viscaceae; genus Viscum; species Viscum album. The sequence goes on along the minus strand of OY728162.1, from coordinate 688,346,648 downwards.
TCCATATCTTCAAAGCAAAGATCACAGCTGCTAACTCAAGATCATGAGTAGGATAGTTTTGTTCATGAATTTTCAACTGTCGTGATGCATAGGCAATAACTCTATCATTCTGCATAAGGACACAGCCAAGTCCTTTCTTTGATGCATCACTATAAATAACGAACCCATCATTCCCCGATGGTAGAGTCAATATAGGAGCATTGACTAATCTTCTCTTCAGTTCTTCGAAACATTCTTCACACTCTTTTGTCCAAACAAATTTAACCCCTTTACGTGTGAGCTTCGTTAATGGGTTAGCCAATCGGGCAAAATTCTGGACGAAACGTCGATAATAACCTGCCAAGCCAATAAAACTACGTACCTCAGTTATACTCGTAGGTGCTGGCCATTCTTGGATTGCCTTGGTCTTAGAAGGATCAACAGAGATTCCATCTTTAGAGACAATATGGCCAAGAAAAGAAATCTCCTGAAGCCAGAATTCACACTTGCTAAACTTTCCATATAATTCATGCCTCCTCAGAGTCTTCAAGATAATGCGCAAGTGATTTTCATGATCTTCGTAGGTTTTGGAGTATACCAAGATATCATCAATAAATACCACCACAAATTCATCGAGATACTCCTTGAAAACTCTATTCATCAGATCCATGAATACAGAGGGTGCATTAGTCAATCCAAACGGCATTACAGTAAACTCGTAATGCCCGTACCTGGTTCGAAATGCTGTCTTCGGAATGTCTTCCTTCTTTACACACAACTGATGGTATCCAGATCGAAGGTCAATCTTTGAAAAGTATTGAGCTCCATGCAGTTGGTCAAATAAATCATCAATACGAGGTAGGGGATACTTGTTCTTTATCGTTATAGCATTGATCTACCTGTAGTCGATACATAACCTCATAGATCCATCTTTCTTTTTAACAAAAAGAACAGGGGCTCCCCATGGAGAAACACTAGGGCGAATAAATCCCTTATTACTCAATTCCTCTAGTTGTTTCTTTAGTTCGACTAACTCTACAGTGGCCATTCTATAAGGGGTCTTCGATATAGGCCTTGATCCAGGAATCAAATCAATAGAAAACTCAACTTCTCGTTCTGGAGGATGTCCAGGTAAATCTTCCGGAAATACATCTACAAATTCTTTCACAACAGGTACATCCTCTATTTGAACATTCCTTTCCTCACCGACAGTTATTTCATTCTCTTCCTCCCCAATAATTGAATTAAGTTGAGCTACTGGGGGTGGGTCTAAATAAGAATTAGGTGGTGACGATTCTGCTCTAAAAATAAGGTGTTCCTTATCATTATCATCAAGAATCGTAACCTCTTTATTCTTACAATAAATCTTCTCATCATAGTCCGAAAGCCAGTCCATACCGAGGATTATATCAAACTCAATCATAGGTATGACGATGAAATCAGCAGATAAAGAAAATTTATGTGCTCTAATGGGGACTGATTCACAAAACTTTGTTGCAACGATACTTCCCTTAGGAGTTTTAACTGACAACTCCCTTATTAAATCAAATTGGAAATATCTAATTTTCTTAGCAAACTGGGAAGATATGAAACAATGCGATGATCCAGAATCAAATAATGCATTTGCTAAACTTGAGGAAACCATTAAATTACCTGCCACCACGTCTTTCGGAGTTTCTACCTCAGCAGTAGTGATAGCATAAGCCTGGCCTTGATCCCTTGGCCTTTTCTGAGGTAAGTTCTCCTGACGCTTAGGACATGCATTTGCATAATGCCCCATCTCCCTGCAATTGTAGCACTGAACGTTGGTAACTTCCTTCTTCCCCTTGCAATCATGAGCTTGGTGGCCTTTTTCACCACACTTGTAACAGACTCCCATTCCCTTCAGGCAAGCACCGGGGTGTTTCTTCCCGCACTTACCACAAGATGGATATTCAACCTTTCCCTTCTTCCCCTTATTTCCATTCCCAGATTGATCAGCAGGTCTCTTCTTCTCTTGCTTTGCTTTAAAGTCATAAGACTTAGAGAATTCCTTTTCGGTCTTGATAGCACATGAGACAATGTCTTCGTACGATGAAAAGGATTGTTAGACTAATGCTCGACGGAGAAATGGTTTTATCCCATCAAAGAAACGATCAATCTTACTTCTTGGGTTGCGAATATAATCTCCAGCATACCTCGCTAACCTTGTAAAGTTAGCCTCATACTTTGTGACATTCTCATCCTCCTTTTGTCTCAGACTCAGAAATTGCCTTTCCATATCTGCTCGATGGTCGCGAGGAAAGTATTTTTCTAAAAACAGATCTTTGAACTCCCTCCATTCCATGTTTGATACTTCATCATCTTCCTTCATGTTTTGAATCAATGACCACCATTGATCAGCATCTCCAGTGAGGCGGTAAACTTCCATGGTAACTTTTTCCCTTTCACTACTCCCCAAAGCCTGAAATATTTTCTCTAGGGAAAATATCCATTGCTCAGCTACTAAGGGATTTGTACTTCCATTGAACGTTGGTGGTTGTTGTCTCATGAATCGATCTAACATTGATCCTCCACGCTGCGGATCAGGGTGCTCCATACGGGTAAGGTTATTATTCATAACCTGAGTAAGTTGTCCCAGTACGGTGATTAGCTGATCAGCACCAGTTGCATCACCAGCCCCACTATAATTATCTTGAGCAGGAGGGCAATCCCTACATGGAGTGCGTGCATTGATACGGTTTCCATTTCTTCCACTAGGCGCCATTTCTAAACAATGGCATAAACTAGATCAGTTTATGAATCAAAATACATAATCCCATACTTATAAAACACTTAACATAAATTGAACTATCTATGGATATAATCCATAATCATAAATATGTATTCTTTGAGGAAGTATATACTCATAAACCCTTCATAATGATTTGTAAAGAAAGTGAGAGTTATCCTAAGCATATCCCCCGGGAGTGTCGTAACCAAGAGTGCAGCAAGGCCCGTTGTCGTGCACCAGTTCTCGTTCGAGTCTAGCTCAAAGCGGTGTTTTCGGGTTTTACCCCTAGGTACATCTGTGCCAGAGCCGCCTCTACCTGCTCGTATCCAGACAGGGATGTATTGCTCGCAAAACTCACAAAGTCTCTACAATACCAAAATTCTAGGAAGTTCTTCTATACTAATCCTCAAAGTTCATCTTAGGTCTACGTGCTCTAATCAGAGTTTATCTAAATCTAGCTTCCAAGGTTTGTACTAAACTTCCTTTGATACCAACTGTAACGCCCCGACCCTAGTTTCCTAGAGTCGGTGCATTATTACATAACATTGGCATGATCACAAGAAAGATCAAATCTCGAAAGACCGATTGGTTTAGTAGCCTTGGAAACACTAGATATAATCATAAAGTTTTACATTACATTTCAAAGTGAAAAACTACAACAACAACAAAGTCTTCATATCCACACTATTAACCCCTCATAATATCCCTGCAAGTCATTCATAAATTACTTCTTCACTACCTGGGAAAAATAAAACATAGAAAAGGGGTGAGCTCAAATGCCCAGTAAGGATAACAATATAGCGGAACATTCATAATAAGCATAAACATTTAAGGCAATGAATTACTAAAACAAAAGCCTTTTAAAATTGAACTTCAACATAGTATGGCAAAAATAAAAATGAAATAATGCCATTTACTTATTCACATGGATATTCTACTAATCGAATAATCACATGAAATATCAATAACCACTTTCATAATGTTGGAAATGCATAATGCCAGACTATCATAACCACATAGCCAAGGCCTCGTGCCAAGACTACAAATAAGATTTTGTCAACGCCTTGTGCCAAGACACTAGTTTGTCTCATGAGACCTACCGATGCATCGAGGAGCTATAGCGGGCTCCACCCGTCACATATTAAGTCCAATGCATTCCCATATGAAAAGGTTTAAACATAACATAAACATTCGTATTAAAACTAGCATACGAAATGTCAATAATTTCACCATAAACTATGAATGGTATAAAAATAGCACATCCACAGTCAAACATATCACAAAAACTTCAATACAATATAGAAGTTTTGTATTATAATAAATCAACTTCAAATAATCTTAAAATCCATTAAAGGATGTTGACATAGATGAAATCAAAATTCTTTTTAAAGAAGTATCTCCTTTTATTTTGAAATCATTTAAGATCCATATAAAATAAAACATTTTCTTTGAAAATATTCTTATAAGCTTGTATGGAAAGCTTCGAAGATTTTATAACGGCGTAAAATAACCGCACCCGCCGTATAAGTTAAAAAAAACATTCTTACCTCAATTCTGTCGAAAAGGTTAAAAAGGACCTTGTTTTTAAAACGACGGAATGATTCCTTTATAAACCTCTTATAAAAAGTCAAAAAAAGGTATAAATGACTTTAACCCATATTCTTGAAAATAGTAAAAATGTTTTGAAATACATTTCGAAGAAACATGGATGTGGATGATAAAGAGATCCCAGTAGATTATTACGTATAATACAACCTCGGATAATGAAGAGATTGTGAAATAACCCTTACCTTGTACTTTTCCTTGGTTGGGGTAGGTTAAACTCCTGTATAATGGTGAAATAGTTGTTATTAAATTATACAAGAATCATATATATTAATATGATATCATATATGATCTTTTAACATTGATTTGTTAATAATATCTTAGAATTATCATCGTTTCGGGTGTTAACTTACTCATTTTCTTTTATATGTTTTGTTACATAAGCCATGTTTGTTGTATCTTATTCATATCCAGAATGATATCAAGTTCTTAAACATCATTTTTAAATCATAAAATGATAATTATACTTGAATGGATACGATGGAGAATGAATCTCATCGCGTTCGTGGAGACGGTAGTCCGTACGTACGCACGAGCGACAATATCATTCTTTTGATATTAAAATAATATATAAATGAATGGTATATCATATATACAGAATCATTAACATGTTATATTTATTATTTACATGAGTTACACATCATTATTATACCCATCCAAATAATATTATATTGAATAACAATTACACCACGACGTGGAGACGGTAAGCCGTACGTACGCACGTATGGTGACATGTTATTCAAAGGGTGGATAGAATACTGAATATGGTTGTACCATACTTATAATAACATCACAGTATATGTGAGATACTGGAGTTATTATTTTAGAATGGTAAGAACAAAGGAAGAAGAAGTGGAAGAAGAAATGAACTTAGAAAAGGGTGGTGAAATCATTACCTCTTCTTCGGGTTCTTCCTTTTGATTTGATCAAAAGGGCTCCTTAGGTTGGCTTTCTGATCAAACTAAGGCCTCTAGGTTGTAGTGAGGGATTTTGGGAGATTATTTGGGCAGAGTTTGGCCGATCCAAAAGGCTTTGAAGGTGTGAAGAAATGAGAAGGAGGAGTTCCCTTTTATAATAGGGGTGAGGGGCACCTTTGGAAAAGCTAGAAATATTAATTTATAATAAATTCATATTCGGTTTCTAAAGGCTCCAAAGTTGACTATTCAAAGGATGATGTGGGGATAGGTCGAAAACAACTCATCCAATAGAATTTAGACAGGTTTGGGTACTTATATTAACCTTATCTTTAAGTATTAACTCTAAGTTAATTAGTTTCACTTTTACAATGTCTCTTTGTATTTTTATATATTATGGTTAATAAACTTACTATATACATCCAAGCGACCCCCAAGTGGTCCATTAATGAGGAACCTATCATAATATAAGTCTCTTGGCCGAACCTTAGATTTTTAGGAATTTAATATCAATTAATAATATAATATTTGTTTTAAGAACTCTTTTATGTCAATTTTGAAACTATTCAATAGTTGATTTTTGTGAAACTCCTAACAGATTGATTACTTCGAAAAAAGTCAATTAAATCAATCCTAATATATCATATTTTCATAGAAAATTAGTTTAATTCATTAAAAGTTTCATATTATAATTATTTGGGTATTTATAAGATCAATTATTTTTATTTTTCACTATTTTAGTAATTACTGCATCATCATTGTGTCATAAATAAAATAAATTATATAATGTCTAAAAATTATAAATAAAAAATCATTATGTAGGAAATCTTTTTATCTTTCTAATGAATATTTATAATCGAAAATCCAACATGTATAACCCTATGTAAAAATTGTTCTTCTAAAGGATGTAAGCTTATGCCATTTTTATTTTTATTTTAACTTTATTAATATAAAGTGTCCCTACCACATACAAGTGGCTCCAAGGGGTCCCCAAATTGACCAAAGGATGCCCATGGTCGGGTATGTGTCCAACAATAAGGTTAGGACACGTTTTAGGGTAATTTTTTATTATTATAATATTATTTTTTTAACCCTTATTTACCGGATTTACCCTTTAACCATGGTAAATAAAATATTTACCACAGTAACTATTCAAAATGTTTAAAAATAAAAGTTACCTATTTACACAATTTGAACATCATGATTCCAAATATGGAATCGATTTTCCTAAATTCAAAACACAGAAGTGGCAGAAATTAATTTAAAATTAATTCCTGCTGTCAAAACAAAAAGCGTGTTTTTAAGAGATAATAACTATCAAAAGATTGACACTTGTTTATGTTCGGTTTAATTGTAAAATTATGTCCAATGATAAACATTAAATTGAATGGTAAAAATATATTCTAAATATACTTTAAAACCACTCAAATTCATAATTTATCACTATTAATTATTTTGATTAAAAAAGTTGTTTTTAATTAAAATTTAGAAATTTTCACTATTCATCAAAATATGAAAGTTATCCGAAATGTACCAAAATTTCACCCTAGGCTAATTTTGATATTCCGAATCCAAAAATGAAGTCCATTTTGAAATATAGAATATATATGATTTCAAAAAGTAGGTATTACTATTCACAACGGCTAGTTTAATTAGTTGTGGTGTGTGTTAGAACTCGAGGTTGCGTACAACACACGCTATCACATTATTCGAAGGGAAACGTACCGTAGAAGCTTGGGGTGTTACATTAAATACAATATCCGACGGAAAATTATAGGTACGACATGTATAGGACTTGATAGTGTGAAGTGGATACAAAGTGTATAGGTTGTAGTGGCTTGAGGAACAATAACCAATGTTTTATTTTCATCATGAAGGCTTTGGTGGAATAAATAAACTACAAGGTTACTATTTGTTTTTTGATATTGGATGTTGTGGTTATTTGATGGATGAGGTAAATGTGGTAGTTCATTGCCTAGGTGTATTTAGGATGTCCTTCTTTTCGACAGAGATGGATTGGGATGCGAAAAATTGTGGTAGAGCATTAAAATACTGGGGAAGATAGAGTGGGGTACTGTTTATGTTTTATTATTATATTATATATACTCTTGTATGTGATACATGGTGTGAGATAACCATTATGAGGATGTGAAATTAATATACTGTTTTAGATTATGATATATTTTCACTATTGTTCACTATGATTTAGCAAGAATTCATTAAATTTTGAATGAATGGATACTAGGGTGTCCTCCTGATAATGATATTATGAACAACCTATGAATATATAAATTATTTTTGGTCTATCTGAGCAGGTTAGTTATCTGGATGGATGTCACATTCTCAGAGTCTATCAGGAGTGGTATAGGCTTAGTGGTCGATTTCGCCCTTAAAATTTTTTGGGCATGTAGTTTCCCTTTCAATTTTTTAGTATTGTATAACATTTGTTGTCTGCAATTGGGTTTCTTTTACACACACACACATATATATATATATATATCTGAGTAGGTGTTTATTTTTGAATCCTTCTTATATCTATCTTATGCATGTTTCTCATATAGTGTAATGCCACATATATATATGTTTACTATAATTTTTGTTATAGTATCCGAATCAGGGGAAACTACAGGTGGGACATGGGAAGTCACCAAATATCTCCCCTCATTGAGTTATCATTTTATAGATGGTGTTTTGACATATGTATTTTTTCTCTTTTTATACCCATAAAATATTTTTGATAATTTTTCATGGATTTTTCAATGAGCCGATTATTGGTTTTGGGAATCTTATAACCATGATATAGATTTATTGGAAATAATATATTATCTTTAATTAGAGTGTAATCAACAATGTGAATAATGTTTATTTTTTAAAATGAATAATTTGATAGAAATTTCTATGTTTATATTAAATCAATAATTTTGGGATTACTAATGGTGCACTATAATTTTATTCCCTTCATGGGATTCTAAAATCAACAACCATGTAATATGATTTAATTAAACACCACAAAAAATTGGGTTTTCCTATTTTATCAAATTTTCGTATAATCCTTGGTTTATCAACTATCAAACCCAGATTGATATAAAGAGTATATAAATGGTAGAACATGATATTGTAGAGATATTGGGAATTCGTGAGATAAAAAATATTCATTTAATAGAATATACAGAAACATTATATTGAGACACAAAATTGGAAAATGCTTGATCTAACATAGAGTACGGATTTTGTATTTTTAATCACATAGTTATTCATAATTTTTCGTAGTATTCAATCAATTTAAATTCCCATTCATCTTGAATATATAACAATGAATTATTCATAAATTTCATTTTATTATAATTCATAAAATCATTATCATTGTGTAATTTAATCTATATGTTAGAAATATCATTCACATAAGAATGTTGATTTTGGTTATGTAGTTTCATTGATTAATCAATAAAAATGGATCTAATAATCCCTCTCTCCATATAACTCTCCACCACTCCCTTTTCTCTATACAAATCTATAAATCTATTTTCATCCCACATGTTTAAAATATATTTATAGGAATTAGAATCATATGAAAATTGAATCTTGAATAACTATGGAACCAGAAAATGTATGAAGATTGGTTTCGGTTGTATGAGTGATAAAAGGTGAAGTAAGTTGAAGGTTGTATAAATGGGGGTTGATGGAGTGAGTGTTGATGTCAAAGGGGAGGAGGATGACGTGGCTCTATAAAAGGTATATGGTGTGAGGTGGTGGACCGGTGGAGGATTAATGACGAGTATGGAAGCCTAGAAAAGGGGGAGTGGAATGAAATGAATGAAGAGGGGTGGAAAACATAATAGTATTTTCATGATGGTGGCTAGCGTTGAATAAATTCAGTGTTCTTCTATGGCCACTATTACATTGTGATGGATGTGGTAATCTAGTTTCTGCAGAATTACCTTTTAGTGGGGTTCAACCAACTAGCATGGCGATGTATAGCCCATTATTCTTGGAAGAACAAACATCAGACAAATTTTCCAAGCCTAGTCAGTTTTCAATGCAATTGGGGCCAACCGTACTGGTTGTCTTACTAGAACCAGCCCCGGGAGCCAGGTTCTTCATGACATGGGTGACTGACCTTGTTTGTAGTCAAAACAGTTTGGTAGGATGGGACCCCATTACTCAAATCATAATGTGCACTTGGAAACTATACTCTATCACACAATATTGTTTATGGGGGATCAAGTGTAAATTAGATTTATGCCCCTCCAATTCTAGAATTTCCCATTATGAACCTAAAGGCCATCATGGGGCCTTATTTTTTTTATTAAAAGGCATTATTTCATGACCTATTAAACTATTTTTATCTTATAGAGAATAAATATCTTACTTTATGTTTTATATAATCTATAGGTATCACCCATGAGGTGGAGTTATTTTATGTGGGACTAATAAAATTTTATAATTTATTAATAAATCAAACAATTTATAATAACAAATTAAAGGCAGTATGGGGTATGTTTAAGGTCAACCCCTAAGATATATTAAGTATATTTTTGTAATATTAATTGATTGAATGAGAATGAGAGAGAATAAATAGACATGAAAACACAGTTAGAGAATATGTAAAAATTTATTTAATTTCAAGTTCTTATTATTGTGGGTAAACTATTAAATTAACATTGTTATGTTGTTGTAGATGTTTTACTCTATGAAGACACTTGGTGTTAGTGATCTATATTTTATTTATTAATCATATTTTCTATGTGGTTAACTAATATTATTTTATCAATTAATTAGGTGATTAAATACAATGGTATTGAATAATCATCCTAATCATCACAATGGTTGTGTAAGAATTATAATGGATATATGTTTCTGAAAAATTTATTCGTATTATATTAAAAATTATCATGGTTAGGGAAAAGAGGAAGGAAATAATTAAATCATGAACATAAAACACAATAATAAACAAAAATATGAAAATAAAAATAGACTAGAATAATCCCTTATGATTGCATGCCTCAACACAAGAAGAACAACCCCCCTCATATTAGTCATGGGATCATGAGAGAATTGGATGGATTCAGAACCCTAAATAAATAAGGATATTTCCTAGGGATGTACTCAATATTATCTCAACACCAAGTACCATACTCTATTCTCTGATATAATCATAAAAAGATTATAATCTTATTTATAGGTTCAAAATCATACCCTTATCATACTATAAGTTTCAAAATTAGTTTGGAATTCATTTAGATCAATCCATATAGTACCTCATCAATTCAATGTAATACCTCTAGTTGAATAGGTTATTAGTCTAAAAATGCAGAATAGAAAATTTCTATTTGATATGTTTCATCATATGATATGATGTGCCACATAGGGAATCATTGGTCTTCACTCCTAGACTCACTATTTTCCATGTCATCAGATGATGTGAAAACTACGACATTCAAAACGTAAATTTGGGTGCGACATCATGAACTGTTAATTACCAAATTAAATTTTTTTCACTATAATCCTCTAATTTTAAGAATAAAGTTAGGATTTAAAATTTCCATATTGTGGAAATTATATTACTATTAGGAATAATTAAATTCCTAGATTGATTATTACATTCCGACTTCCACTATGGGAAAAATAGATTTTTTCTTGAGCTATTTGCGACCAGAATTAATCCCATCGCAAAACATTTGGTGTAGTTAGCTCGACAAACCACGGGAAGGTTATTTTTAACGGGGGAATTCCCCCATCACAAATAGTTTGTTGGTCGGAGGGTATTTGTGATGGGATCCGTTGCAAATACCCGGTGGTGGTAAATAGGTTTTCCAATGGGATGTTCTTTCATTACAAAAAAGTGTGTCGACATGTACCTTTTGCGATGGGACCCGTCCCAAATACTCTTTTAACTACTGACTGTAATTAATGAGAGTGAAGGTTTTTACAACGAGTCTCGTCACAACAAACACTATTTTGTGATGGGTAGCCCGTCTCAAATAGTCTCCTCGCAACTAATCCAACCAATATATACCCCCATCCATTTTTTCGTATCCTCCCCTCATTTCTCAATCACTCACTCTCTCTGAACTCTATTTTTAGAGTGAAAATTTGAGTGAGTTAGTTTTTTTTCACGAAAAAGTTGTGAAGTCGTCTACATCAATAGGAAATCAAGTTTCAAGGTATTTATATTTTATTTCATTTAGTATAAATATCATTTTTTGATGTTAATTTTAATTATTTTTGATTACTTGTAATTAAATTAGATTTAAATTGTTTTGTTATCAATATTCATTTTGTAATAATAAATTGAAATAATTAGTACTAATTTTTAGTAATTAATAATTAATAGGAATACTTCCTAATAAATAGAAATAATTAGTAATAACTAGTAATAATTAGTAAAAAAATGGGAATAATTAGTAATAAATTAGAATAATTAGTAAGAAATATTAATAATTATTAATAAATAGAAATAATTTGTAATAATGAGCAATAAATAGCCTCAAATAACAATATATAGGAATAAATAGAAAAAATTAGAAATAAATAGCATTAATGATAAATAAATTGCAATAAATAAGAATAAATTGTAAAAAATAGGAATAATTAGTAATAAATAAGAATAATTTTTAATAAATAAGAATAATTAGTAATAAATATTATTAATTAGTAATAAATAGGAATAACATGGAATAATAAAGAATAATTCTTAATAAATAGGAATAATAAGTTATAAATATGAATAATTAAGAGTATTTAAGAATAATTAGGAATAATTAGTAATAAAATGTAATAAGTAGTAATAATTATGAATAATTAGAAATAATTAAGAAAAATTAAGAATAATTAAGAATAACTAGAAATATTTAGAAATAATTATAAATAATTAGCAATAATTAACAAAAATTATTAATATTTGACAATAATTATTAATATTTTTCAATAATTAGTAAAAATTATCAATAATTAATAATAAATAGCAACAGTTAGTAATAATTAGCAATTATAAGTAATAAATAAAAATAATTCCTTATAAATAATAATAAATAGTAATAAATAGAAATAATTAGTAATAATTATAAATAAATAGGAATGATTCTTAATAAAAAGTAGTTAATGGTAATAAATAGTAACAATTAGTAATAAATAAGAATAATTAGAAATAAATAGGAATAATTAGCAATAATTAGAAATAATCAGTAGATACCTTTTATGACGGGACACGTCGCAAATACACTTTTAACCAGACTATAATTAATATTGGTGAAGGTTTTTGCGATGGGTCTCGTCCCAACAAAAACTATTTGCAACAGGTAGCCCGTCGCAAATAGTCTCGACGCTGTTAATCCAACCTATATAAACCCCTATCCGTTTTTTCATATCCTCCTCTCAATTCTCACTCTATCTCTTTAAACTCAATATTCTGAGTGGCAATTTTTGTGAGTTAGATTTTTTTCATGAAGAAGTTGTGAAGCCATGCACATCAATATGAGATCAAGTTAAAAGGCATTTATATTTTATTTAATTCAGTTTTTATTTCATTTTTTGATGTTCATTTTTATTATTTTTAATTTATTGTAATTAAATTGGATTTAATTTTTTTATCAATATTTATTTGTAATAATAAATTATAATTATTATTACTAATTTTTAATAATAAATAATAAATTGGAATAATTCCTAATAAATATAAATAATTAGTAAGAAATAGTAAAAATTAATAATAAATATGAATAATTAGTAATAATTAGGTAACTAGTAAGAAATAGTAATAATTAGTAATAAATAGTAACAAATAGTAATTATTAGCAACAAATAGCAATAAATAACAATAAATAGGAATAATAGCTATAATTATTAATAAATATAAATAATTAGAAATAAATAGCAATAAATAAGAATAAATAGTAATATATAGGAATAATTATTAATAAATAGGAATAATTTGTAATAAATATGAATAATAAGTAATAAATAATAATAATTAGTAATAAATAAGAATAATTAGGAATAATTCTTAACAAATAGGAATAATTATTAATAAATAGGAATAAATAGGAATAATTAGTAATAACTAAGAATAATTAAGAATAATTAGGAATAATTATGAATAATTAGAAATAATTAGCATTAAATATGAAAAGTTTGGAATAATTATTAAAGATTAAGAATAATTAAGAATAATTAGTAATAATTAGTAATAATTTGTAACAATTAGAAATAATTTGTAATAATTAGTTATAATTAGAAATAATTAGTAATAAATAGAAATAAATAGTAATAAATATCCATAATCAGTAATAATTAGCAATAATTTGTAATAAGTAGAATCAATCAGTAATAAATATAAATATTTAGTAATAAATAGGAATAATTCTTAATAAATTGTAATAAATTGTAATAAATAGCAATAAATAGAAATAAATAGGAATTATTCTTAATAAATAGTAATTAATTATAATAAATTGGAATAATTATTTATAAATAAGAATAATTAGTAACAAATAAAAATTATAAGTAATTTATTGGAATAATTAGAAATAATTAGGAATAATCGGTATGTACCTTTTCTGATGGGACCCGTCACAAATACTCTTTTAACCGCCGAGTGTAATTAATGCGGGCAAAGGTTTTTGCGATTAGTCTCGTCACAACAAATACTATATGTGAGGGGTAGCACATCGCATATAGTCTTTTCAAACTAATCCAACCTATTTATACCGCCATCTGTTTTTTCATATCCTCCTCTCAATTCTCACTCACTCTCTCTCTCTAAACTCTATTTTCAGAGTGAAAATTTGAGAGTAGTTTTTTTATAACAATGTTGTGAAGCCGTCTACATCAATAGGAGATCACGTTTAAAGCAATTTATATTTTATTTAATTTAGTAGTTATTTCATTTTTTTGATGTTATTTTGAATTATTTTTTATTAGTTGTAATTAAATTAGATTTAAATTATTTTGTTAACAATATTTATATGTAATAATAAATATAAATTATTTGTACTAATTTTTAATATTTAATAATAAATAAGAACAATTCCTAATAAATAGAAATAATTAGTAATAAATATTAACAATTAGTAATAAATATGAATAATTAGTAATAAATAAGAATAATTAGTATGAAATAGTAATATTTAGTAATAAATAGTAATAATTAAAAATAAATAGCAATAAATAGAAATAAATAGGAATAAATAGCAATAATTAGAAATATATAGCAACATTTAGAAAGAAATAGCAATAAATTGGAATAAATAATAATAAATGGGAATAATTAGTAATAAATAAGAATAATTAGTAATAAATATGAATAATTAGTAATAAATAAGAATATTTAGTAATAAATAAAAATATTCGGGAAAAACCAGTAATAATATAGTAATAAAAAGAAATAATTATTAATAAATATGAATAATTAAGAATAATTACTGATAAATATGAATAATTAGGAATAATTTGGAATAATTAATAATAAATAGTAATAATAAGAAATAAAAAAGAATAAATAGGTTTAATCAAGAATAATTAAGAATAATCAGGAATAATTAGAAGTAATTACTAATAATTAGTAGTAATTAGCATTAATTAGCATTAATTAGAAATAATTAGCATTAATTAGCAATAATTATCATTAAATAGTAATAATTTAAAATAATTTGTAATAATTAGAAATAATCAGTAATAATTAGAAATAATTATTAATAAATAGAAATAATTAGTAATAATTAGCAATAATTAGTAATAAATGAGAATAAATCCTAATAATTAGTAATATATATAATAATAATTAGTAATAAATATGATGAATCTTGACTAAATAGTAATAAATAGTAATAAATAAGAATAATTAGTAAAAATCAGAATAATTAGTAATAAATAAGAATAATTAAAAATAAATAGAAATAATTAGCAATAAATATGAATAATTACTAATATTTTGGAATAATTATCAACAAATAGGAATATTTAGCAATAAATATGTATAATTAGAATAAATATTATTAATTTCTAATAAATAAGAATAAATTGAAATAATTAAAAATAAAGAATAATAATATAAAATAAATTGCAATAATGAAAATTATATAAGAATAATTAGAAAAAATAAGAATAAAAAAGAATAAATAGTAATAAATAGTTATAAATAATAATAAATATGAATAAATAAGAATAATTAGTAATAATTATTAATAATTATTAATAATTACTTATAATTAGAAATAATTTGTAACAATTAGAAAAAAATAGGAATAAATTGAAATAAATATGAATAAATAACAATAAATAGAAATAAATAACATTAATTACTAATAAATAGAAATAATTTGGAATAATTTGTAAAAATTTGGAATAATTAAGAATAAATAGGAATAATTAAGAATAATTAGGAATAATTAAGAATAATTAGCAATAATTATGAATAATTAGTAATAATTAAGAATAATTCGGAATAATTCAGAATAATTAAGAATTATTAGGAATAATTAAGAATAATTAAGAATATATATGAATAAATACGAATAAATGGGAATAAATAAAAAAATATAGTAATAAATTTGAATAAATAGTAATAAATTGGATGAAATAGCAATAAGTAGGAATAATTATGAATAATTAGGAATAATTAGGAATAATTGGGATTAATTAAGAATAAATATGTATAAATAGGAATAAATAGAAATAAATAGGAATAAATAGGAATAAATAGAAATAAATATGAATAAATAGGAATTAATAGAAATAAATAGGAATAATTAGAATCAAATAAGTACAAATTGTAACAAATAAAAGAAAATATGAACAACTAAAAAAATATGATTTTATAGGAATAAATCGGAATAAATAGGAATAAATATGAATAAATAATAATAATTAGGAATAATTTTTAATAAATATAAATAATTTGGAATAAGTAGTAATAAATATGAATAAATAGGAATAAATAGGAATAAATAGGAATAAATAGGTATAATTAGGAATAATTACTAATAATGAGGAATAATTAGTAATAATTAGTAATCATTAGTAATAATTAGTAATAATATTAATTATAATAAATTTTAATAACCGGTAAAAACTTGGCACAATTTTTAGTGGATTGACGGCACTCCTTTTGATTGATAACTCTTCTTCTTTCAACTTTAACCGAATCAAAAAATTATAAAAAGTATGCGTCTACATATGCATATTCAATCTTGTATGCACAAGTTTTACTACACATTTGTAGAACCAAATTTTTCAAACAAAATTGGTGGTGTTAGTTGCAAAAAGATGATTCGTAGACGAAAGGGGGATCTTTTGTCCGATAGCTCATTTACTTGCATCTTTCTCACACTGAACTAAAAATGTAAAATCATCTTGGAGGTACGCATAAAAATTCTCGTATACACGAGAATAAATATGCCTACGTCCGAGATGATTATTCATTCTGACTTCAGTGAGAGAAATTGGAAGGTAAATGAGTTGTCAAACAATAGAGTAGTCGTCAATCCACTAAAAATTATGTCTCCCAAAATTAATTGTAATTATTAAGAATTACTTGTAATTATTTATCTTATTTTTTTAGATAGTGTTTTTATAATTTCAAATTTATCAAAATATTGATGATTTTATAATTTGTAAAAAAAATATGAAACAAGGAAATCGACATTAGTCATTTTTAGATAATGGCACAAGGATAAATCAGCACATGAATCCAAACCATTCCGGTATAAATCCTATATATATTTAGTGTGTTGAAGATTTCTTATCATTTTAATCATCAAAACCAGAATTTGTTTCATAAGGAACAATTAAGATTCCTTGTAAAAAATGATCTTTGAGAATGTTGGAGACATTTTATGAGGATGGAGGACATCTCTTATGGTTTGGACTTTAACTATATTATATTTTTTTTGGTGTCAACACGGTGAACATAGTTCCGGAGAAGATAATAACAACTAGATTCTGGATCCATCACAGTTTCAAAATTTAGTACATGATGTAGTAGGTCCATCTATTCAACAAACTGAAACTCAAGATGATATCAATTTTACTCTTATGATGGTACCATATGAAATTAATGAGTTTTTAAGGTCTGCTGAGGATGAATTATTTCTTAGTTTCAAGATAAAAAGATTATAAACAGTTGAAAAATTTACGTTTATTAAATCATATAATGCATTGTCAAACAACTATTTTGACCAGATATTTTCTTTGGTTAAAACATTGTTACCTGATTTAAATGTGTAGCATACAAATTATTATGTGGGAAAGAGCTTGGTTCGTAATCTGGTCCATTTATATCGAAAGACTCATGCATTTGAAAATGATTGCATCTTATATTCTGGTAAAAATGAGTCATTGGATAGTTGTCCCACATGTGGATAATCGAGGCATAGGGAGCCTCAACCAGGGATGTTTGGATCAATTATTATAAAACAGTTGAGATAATTTCCCCTTACACCCATGCTGCAATGTTTATTTATGTCTCAAAATACAGCGTCAATGATGTCATCGAAGAAAACCAATATTTCATCTGATAAAAGTTGGAATCATCCATATGATGGTGATTCATTGAAAAATATTGACTATCTGTATTTTTCTTTTTTATTAGACGCTTGAAAAATGCAATTGGGTCTTTCTAATGACAGTTTCTGTCCTTTTGGTTATTATGGTAGTCAGTATTCTTGTTGTCTTGGCTTTATAACTACATAAAATTTACCTTCATGGATGTTGATGAAGGATCACTATATTTTTTTACCTTATTAATCCCATAACATCTGAAAAAAAATATTGATGTTTATTTGAAATTTTTTTTGATGTGTTAAATTCATTGTGAGTAATGGTTTTAGTACATTTGATGTTTCTGGGAAAAAAATTCATAATAAAAGATGTATTGATGTGCACGATTAATGATTTTACGGTATAAGGCATGTTATCTGGATGAAGTACACATGGTATGAAATCAAGTACTTATTTTATGAAAGACAACAATGCCTTCATGCTGGTCAATTGAAGAACCCATTATATTTTGACTGTCATTGTATATTTCTTTCAGTTGATCATCGTTTTCGACCGAACAAATCTCATTTCAGAAAAGACACAATTTATAGGGATGAACCTCCAAAAATTTTCTCTTGTACAGAATTTAAATTAGTTGTATATCTATTACATCTTAGCACATTTGGGCCGATAGTAATCTAATAGAATATTCATTGCTTTGGAAAATAACATAATTGGATAAAATGAAGAATTTTTCGAGATCTTCCATATTGGTCTGATTTTTGGGTCTACCACATGTTGTATGTCATGCATATTGAGAAAACTCTTTTGATATTTTATTTCAAAGATATTTTGACACACAAGCTAAGATGAAAGATACTTTAAAAGAACGATTAGAACTTGCCCTAATTTTCAGGCCATTAGAACAAGAACAATTTGAAAATTTCAGATCACAGAGGTTGAAGAATCCAAATGTAGCATATATACTGTCCAAAGGAAGTCACATATTATTTTGTTAGTGGATTTCATATTAGGGGCTACCTGATGGGTATGATTTCAATTTGGGTTGATGTGTTAAGAATGGTCATATTACTAGATTAAAAATTCATGGTTTCCATGTTATAATTGAAATACTTATGCCAATTAGATTCAGAAGATTGTTTCATTCTGTGACATGAGATTCGATAACAAAAATATCATATTTTTTTGAGACATTTGTGGCGCGAAAAAGAATATGATACGCTAATAAAACTAGAAGAATATTTTTCTTAAATTATATTTAAACTTGAAAAATCTTTTTTTGATCATTCTTTAACTCAATGGAACATCTGATATTACATTTTCAAAATGAAGCTAAATGTGGAGGTCTAGTAATGTTTCGTGGGATGTACCTATTCTATAGAAGCATGCATAAATTGAAAAAAAATGTACACAAAAAAGTATTAGTTGAAGGCTCAATAGTTGAAGCTTATTTTCAAAAGAAAATTTCTTTTTTATGCTCTCACTATTTTCAATATGAATATCACTCAAAACACAACCTCATGGGATGGAACGAGGTAAATGATAATAATGAAATGGACAATCAATTATTGGTTTTTAATCTACCAAATATTTACTTTAGTGGAGTTCACGAACGATGACTTTCAGACGATGAACATCACAGAGCTCATACATATGTACTGCTCAACTGTGAAGAAATGACATCATCTGTACTTTGAGTGCTTCTATCGCTTGTTATATAATTTATATTATAGTATAAAAACTTATTTTATTTGTAGGTTATATGATTATCATATCAAGAAACAACTTCAAAAATTTACACCAGCTTCTCTTGAAGAACGTAGACAAAAAAAATTCTCTGAATGGTTTCAAAAACTGTTAACATAAATTATTGATTGTTTAATATAAATTTAGTATACTATTTATATTATTGAAAATTGTTTTAAAAAAAATTAGGTGTCTCAACATGATGATAAAATTGATAAGTGTCTATGTATACTGAGTAACCCACTATCCAAAATTGTAAAATATTATAATGCATATTTGGTACATGGATTTATATTTCATACAAATGCATTTGGGGATAAAAAAACAATTTAAAATGGAGTTTTTTTAGACGATCACATCATAGAGAAACTGAAGATAGACTTTATGACATTTGGGATGAAATTATTGAGCTGTGTTATCTATGAATGATTTACATAATGATGTTAAAATGTTTGTGGTTGGATACTAAGAGATAAATTCATGTTCAACTTACTCATGGAATCATGGATATTAAATATAATAGTCCTCTTATAGTAAATGAACCATTTTTAATAGCTCAACAAGAAAATAAAATGTATTAAGCCAAGTACTATTCTCCTTCAATAGACCTGAGTGATTGATAGAGCATAATAAAAATGAAATCTTGGAAAAATCAGTTTAATCAAACAGAATGTGGTTCCATTGAAGTGGAAGGAATTGAAAAGTTATCAAGAGACTACCCAAATCCATATTTTTCACAATGAGACATGAATATAAATAATGACACCCCACAGTTAAGGGTCAATGGTGATGAAGATGTTAATGGTGTTACAAATGAATTTCAAATGACAAGAGGTCATTAATCTGAAACTCATATGGATATTGATGATGCCGAAAAGGAATATAAAGATGCTGACATCGTCTGATATGAAGATTTTGATGAAGGTGAACATTGACATGGTTAAATTCTGGGTATAATCATAACTAATCAACATCTATATATAATAGTTTTTGTCAACTACCTTATAACAAAAATAATTTTATTTTTTAGATGGAACTTGATTTATTTCGTGAGTTAAATGAGGCTGAACAACCTTTGGATGAGGGTGATTTGGGATCATCTAACCCTCAGCCTACTAGTGGTTCAGGGGGTACATGGAGGGGGTGAGGTCTTGGGTGACTGATAATTCCTAACCCTATCCCTTAGCAATATCCATGTCTTGGATTCTATACATGCACATAGATGTATGGTAAATAGTATATTTTAGTTAGATTTCATTAATTTATTTATATATATATATACTAATTGTTTGATTAATTATTCTTATTTTACAGTTTTGTGCATGTTGTTGTTGGACATGGGAGCGCTATCTTGTGCAATTATTTTTCATATCCATGGATCACATGGGAACATATTCCCATA
Source organism: Viscum album (assembly GCA_963277665.1). Classification (NCBI taxonomy): domain Eukaryota; kingdom Viridiplantae; phylum Streptophyta; class Magnoliopsida; order Santalales; family Viscaceae; genus Viscum; species Viscum album. The sequence continues at coordinate 688,325,755 of OY728162.1, read as the reverse complement.
GATGTACAGCTCAACATGTTCAATCATTGGCTAGTACGTAAATAAATTATATTTAATTTGAACATTATATAATTAATAACTTGATATTTTAAATTATTTGTAGGGTTTGTGGTATCCAATCAATGATAGCATGAATGAAGCTATCCAAACAACATGGGAGTCAGATATGCATGATTTTTTCCATCATTTTTTTCACAATTTTAGAAGGACAACCATTAAGAATGTAACAATGACCAATTTTGATTAGTAGTGCAGAGCCCACTGACCAAAGTACATTTAATCTCATGTTTGGGATGGATTATGTTTACACTAGTTGGGTGGTGGTTTTTAGAGGTGGACTTTAGTAGGTCTGTGGTACCAGGGAAGAAAGGAGGCGACACATCGAGCTGGTCGACGTACATTCAGTATGCATCGACAGAATCTGGTAAGTATAATTTTTAAATATTTTATAAAACTTTATATAAACAATTGATTTTATATTTTTATAGGGAGTCCAGCATTCCGATATTACAGAGTATGATGTTTATCTAAGGATGTACAGTGATCTAGCCACTAGAGAGATTAAAGGTGATCACCAGCAGCAGGTTGGAGAGAATAGAGGTGATCACCAACATCAGGTTGTGGTTAGTATTATTTTTTCAATTTGATATTTAACTGCATATAATATTTCCTCAATTTTAATTTCAAAATTGAATTGAAGGAGTCATATGAGGCTACACCCTCTCAGACATAGGCTTGAAATCAGAACGAGGCTACTGATCAGACCAGTTCCCACCATTTAGATGAGGTGACATGGATACCGGGGACTCAGTAAGGCTTTGAGAAGGGTCGAGTAGTTGGTATCATCTCTAATGTGACTCCTGGTACTTATTATGGTACTGTTGCTATGTCAGAATCCAGCATGAGAGGAGCTTGTGGGGAGGAATCATCTTATGACTCACAGTATCATGAGTATTAGTGAACTCACTTTGACCATATGTAGTGTTTTTGGAAGCAGCATGACGAGATGCATCAACAATAGTAGCAGTAGCAGCATCACGATGAGAAGTTGCATCGATGGTAGCAGCAGCAGCACGAGTAGATGGAGTACATGCATCATCTGACTCATTGTTTAGGAATGGAGTTTCCTCCAACATCTCCTACAGCTCCTCCACCTACTCTAAAATATGACCCATAATGAGTTTTTAATGACAAAAACATTTTAATTCAATATTGCTTATAATAGGAACTTTTATCAGTTTTTGCCTTTTATATTTGTGTGAATATTGCAAAATAATTTTTTTTTATATTATATTATTTATTATTACTATTATATTTTTTAATCATTTTTTATTTTAATAAATAAAATAATAATAATATTTTAGTAATTTTCTATATTTTTACGAAAATTTAGAATTATAATATAGTTTACTTTTTTATTATTTTAATAATATTAATATTATATTTGCATTAGTAATTAATTTATTAAATTAATTTTGTTATTATTTGCAACGGGACCTGTTGTGACGAGATCCTGTCACAGATAGTTTATATATATATTTTGAAATACTATTTGCGACAGAACCAAGTGCCCATCATAAATAATATTTGTGACAGGCCCATGGAAAAAAGTTTGTTTATATGTAATTCATATAATCAAAGAGTTATTTTTATAGGGAACTTCCCCATCACAAAAGAAAAATATTTTGTGATGGGCCCATCGCAGAAAATGGTATCTGCGATGATTTTTTCTGCAACGGGCTATTTGTGATAGGACCTCGTCGCTAATGCTTATTTGCGATAAGATCCAATCACAAATCTTCTATTGAAAATATAACAAATTCCAATAGTGTTCATCATTTTGGCATTTCACCACAAAATTATGTTTCTCAAGCTTCTATCATTCATATATTAGTTTTTAATTTCCTACAGATCAAATTATAATATATAATATAATAAAATAATCACAATAATAATAAAATATGAAGGAAAACATATATTAATTATAAATTCAATCTATATATGTTATCCAAAATATATACATCAAAATAATATATCATATCCCCATTTGTATAGTTAAATTTACTATCATATGTAATTATAATGGAATGATTTTATGATTTAGGACCTATCATCATATGGAAAATGATGAAATTTTAAAAACTGATTTTACTTTTATTTTGGTATGATTTCCCAGAGAGGTGATGTTATGTCTTTTAATGAGTCCACAAAATCTCATATATATGGTCAGTATCTCCCCAAATATATATTAAATTATTCCAATATATATATAGTCATTAAACCCTTATCTAAGATATTATATGGGTCATGGATCACCCATTAGGGTGGATATCCCCTCAAATAATATTTTTCATTCAACTTGTTATGGGTTTTCCACTACAGTTTTAGAGATGGGACATGGGTTTACAAATGGGTTGTTTGGATTTATGGTGTTACTTGTGGTTTTCCTGTTTTTGATCGAATTGGATGGGATTATTTTTTTTCTATCATGTTAACTCCTCCAATGGCCCAAAGGCCTTCATTTTTATGGATTTTGATAATCCCCCTTTCAAGGGGTGAGATGGAACCCTTAAAAGGCCAGTAGGCGTAAGTATTACAAGGCCCATAGGACATAAATGAATTCATTTTTCTTAGGCTTCAAACATTACATACAACCTAGACTAACTACATGGAACTGCTCTTCCCCAGCATCTTCATCGTGAAATATTCTCTCCACCATCACATGGCTGTTCGGCTAGGCTTTCTCATGAATGCACAGGCTTGTCCCATTTGCAAGTGCCATACCCTCTCATTCTTGCAACCCGTTTAGCTTCTAATATGGTTAAATATCTTTTATCCTCCTCATTTTGAAGGTTTTCCCTTGTAGGTTGTCTAGTTTGAATATACATTTATGGTGTCTTGAAGGCCTCGAGGTGGCCCGAAAGGCTTACTGACCAGAAGGCATGGGAGTCTCGAAGGCTTTAAAGGACTCAGAGACCAAATCGGTGGTCTAAAAGCCCAACCATGGGAATATTTTCGGTAGCTACAGTATAAAATAGTGCCCACTACCATACATACTATAGTACTACTACAGTACCCAGGAAATTATCCTCTGCCTAGATTTGATCACAGGTCCCTTGGATGCACCTAAAGTGTCATCACTAACTAGACTGAGGCTAAAGTGCTCCCTGTTAACTCATTTAAATACTATAATATTTTAAATGAGAAATTCATTCGATTCTAAATATTTTGTTTTGAGATAACTGGTAATTCCTTTGTAGTTTCAGGGTGTCAAATTGTTTATTAATATAATCATCTCTAAAAGAGAATTTTATACAACATGTTTTATTTCTAATATATATGGTATATATTTTGGTGGTAAATACGGGATTCCTTGTGTTAGAGGACCTTATTGTTTCATAAAGGTGTTAATCATGGATAAAATTCATAAATGATACACATTAATTATATAGATATTCTTCACAATTGATATTGGTTTAATCATTCTTTTATATTATAGAGTTTGTATTTTTTCCACTTGAAATTTTTATTTTTCTGCTACTTTTATTGAATAGATCACAGTGGTGGTCTTATGTATTCAATATAATGTACATGTGTAGTTTGTTTTTATTGATTTATTATGTCATTTTAATGGTGTGAAGGAGTCTAGTTTTGTTAAGATAAGGACTACCATCATGAGATACGTGCTTACTCAGTGAATGTAACCTATTAATAGTCTACTGGACATAGGGTTTGGGTGACTCGCTTGGGTTACCACAACCCAAGATGGGTCTTGGTGGCATTGGTCATGAAAGTGAGATTATATAAGGGTTATATATAGTTAAAAATGTATCTTAGAAAGGCTATACATTGTTAGTTTGAGTTGGAAAATATGATAAATTTTTAAATATTTTATATAATACTTGTCCTTTTTATACAATATTGATGATCAATCTTGGGAGACAAGTGATGGGAACAAAACATCTCTATGATCAATAAAAACAACATATATCATATAATACCATATATATTGGTTTTTCTATCATTTTTCATAATAAGAATTATGGTATACATATAATTTAGAGGAGTTATACCTTGATTATTTTATTATATTAATATTGTATAATATAGAACATATTGTTGAACTAAAAAAATAAATTATTTTTGGACAAAATTATTATTTTCTGATATTTTCATAGTGTATACAGTTTAATTTAATATGATTTCATCATGTCATATGGTTTAAATTATTGAACATGTTTTGTTGATTTCATTACTCTATGTTGAATTGTCATATTCAAGGACATATCATCAACAGTTTGGAAATTTTTCTAAATTTTTCATATTATTGACGATTGTTTTTAATTATTGATGATGTATGAGATTACTAATTTGGGATGTCATATTAGTATGTTGGACTGTAGTTTTTGGTATCTTCTACAAATAATAAGGGAAAATAATTAATTTATGTAACGGCTACATGAGGCATATTATTTTTTAGTAATATTTGACCTCATGTATATTCATCAAAAAATATTATTAAACATTATTCTTGGAAAAAAATTGTAGATTTTGGGGATAGTACACAGGGAATGTGATGGGATGTTTATCTATACAAACATTTTCATCAATAATTTCAATGGAATTTAAATTTTTGGACTGATTATGTGTCGTATAATTATAATAATATATTATTTATTATAAAATTTTATAATTGTGGGAATTCATGGAATATTTTAACAGTTTTTATTGATATTCTAATGAAATTAAAATTTTTATGGATAATTGAGATTGAAATTTTAGAAAATATTTAAACTATTTAAATGATTTTATTTCTATTACTTATTTTTGGAGTTTATTCATAGAGGACATGGAGAAAGAACTAATTTTAATGGAATTGTTGGATAAAAAATAATATTTTCTATAGTAGGTTTATACTAGAAAAATCCATGATTGGGATTTTACAAATAGTAGTGTTTATCACACCCCTAGTTAATTTGTGACACATTGAGATTGTGAGAATTAATTTAAAATGACGTTAAGAGAATTCAATGATTGGATATATTATTCAAATTGATGTATGTGAATCCATGTGTATGGCTCATGTGGATGAAATAGTAATTATTATATTGTACGTCAATATTTCAATTGAAATTAGTAGTTATTTCTATATAAAATATGTAAAATTATAAGCCTTTTATATTTATTCAATTACATTAGTAGTGGTTATCGAATGAGAAATTAGTTTCATTTCATAAGATTTAATATGGAATATGTTAATGTCAATGTTTTCTGGATCATCTCCTTTAAGACCTCAATGATTATAAATGTAATATAGTTGAATAGTTTTATGTTACCTAATAATGAAATAGAAACAATGGTATGTTTATACAATATTTACAAAAATTATAATGTTAGTAAAAATATCATGGAGACTCATGATTCATATTGGATGGTATGGGTTTTTATATTTCCAATTAACAAATAATGGGTTTTTAGTGTCTAAAACATGTTTTTAGTTGAGATGATATATATAATATTATTTCAATTTTTTGTTTTATATATTTTTCTTTTAAATTAATGATGTCGTTATTATAAATATTTAATTCACCATTTTATTGAAAATTCATTCTTATTTTGTTCTCTTTCACCATTTATCTTCAAACTGGATTAATTTAGATTGATTTTTAAATAGGTAAATATAAGTGAGGATGTAATGGCTTGAAGAAAAATTCATTGGTTTTCTATTGAGTTTTTGTGGTGTAATTAAATCATTTTAAACCCAAAATAAAAATAATAATTCATTCCAAGAAAACGATGTCAAATTAAACCGAAAATTACAATTTCATTCATAAATTAAGAGTATAGAGGTTTCATGTGGGATTTGTTTGACATGTTATTAAAATGGATTAATTTTCCTAATAAATAAGTGGACCAAATCCCAGTTGAGAAAACCAACTATAAATATGCAATTAATATAAAAACAAACATTAATCATATTATAAAATATAAAATGTAGAATCATAATCACTTTAGGTATATTATACACTCTTTGAAAATTAAAAATTGGTGAAGGATAATCAAATACATATGGCCCATATTTAAGAATCATTATAAATACCAATATAGTTTTTAGTTAAATATTCTTGTATTTTTCAACTATTTATGATGTGTTTTATATTTATATTGATATATATTATTTTTGAAGTTATTTTTTCATTATGAATGAGCGTAAATTTTTAATTTATTTTTAAAAATATATATGAAATGATCGATTTGATAAAAATATTTATTTTTATTATAAAAATATTTAATGACGATCCAAAAATAATTCAAAAACATGTATCATAATCGCATTAAATCTTAAATATTCAACCGAAAATTTGTTATCGAAAAAATCAATAAAAATTTAAAAATATTCATTTTATTTTTTTAGGTAGGGACATTATTTCATTGAATAATATATTTATTTATTTTATTATCCCTAAATAATTAATGACAGGTTATTGTTTATGAAATCATGGGATATCATTTATCGTGTTTTACATTTTGGTAGTTTACGAATTGTAAAAATGATAATTTCATTCAAATAAAAATTTTAAGTCCTATAGAATATATTGGATGGGGAATCTCGAGAAATTACTTTATGTCCTTTTCTAAAAATAATCTACATAAAATAAAATATAATCATGTTATTTGTCAACTGATATTATACAAATATATATCAATAAGAAATGTATACTCAATATTAGTATTGAATATACTATATATTGAATAATAAAGTTATTACTCACCATGGATATTGATTATATAAAATGTTTGATATTAAGTTTTTCCATATTGTTCATTAGTATCATAATTTGATATTATCTATTAATGTTTGGGGTGTTTAGTCATGATGTTTATATATGGTCTAGTTCAAACAAGGTTAATAAATGTTATAACCATAGTACTTTTCCCATATGAAATCAATATTCTATCTCATAGAACATAAATAATTCTTTAGATATTATTAAAGGATATTAGTTAATGACTATAGGTATATATTCAAATTTATGAGACTCTTTTTATTCATACCGGTAATTTATTGATTTTAGATTCAATTAATATTATGGTATTGTCTAGGAAATAATGTTGATTCAAAATTTTCATTTTTATTATTCCAAATATTATTTATTATATTTATTCTAATATAGAGTGTTATTTTATATTCAAGATCACATCTATAGTGATTCAATTTTCATTTTTCAAGAAATGAGGTCTTGTTCAATGTGTGTAGTTTAGGGTGAGTTCCCATATTTTCTAAAACTTTTGATGGGTCATCAATGAAGCAAGTCCTTCAAGGTGAGTACCATTGGAATTGAATATGGAATTTTTCATATGTTTTTAGGTTCAGTGATTGCATTTCATGAAAATAATATTAAATATAAAAATTGGTTTCCTTTAAAATAGATTATTATAGTTAAGTTGAATCTTTTCCATTTTTATAGGGTAGATGTGTAAGGGTTTTATTATTAATTTATCTTTATAAAATACAATGTGATAAATAATTCTAATTTGAACTGTGCTTTGGTTTGATCAAATATACATTGACCCTCACAGTTTATTGATAACCAATTTTTTAGGTTTGGGTCACTACAAATTCAATATGTGTTATGGGGACTGTTGTTTTGACTATGGGATCTTAGGGAATATCTAATAAGTGTCATATTAATGATATATATTTTGTTATGTGACATTTTTATTTAGTAACTATCATGAAAAATTATAATTATTTCATTTATCAAGTATTTATCATATATATATATTTTTATAGGTGGATAATTACAATACAATGATGACTTAATTGATTTGTTCATAAATTTGTATTTATTTAGAGGAATGGATTAAAATGGGAAATACTTAATATATACATGATTTATAAAAAAATAGAAACTATGAATCACATCGTTGGAACTACACATGAATAAAATTTTATGAAACTGTACTAAATTCATGGTTGGTGTAAGGAAAGTCAAACAATTCGTAAATCGTATACCTTATGAAATATAGGAATGAATAATACTAAAAGTTTTTTAAGACATTATTCCATGAAATTTCATCCACCCACTTTCTATCCAATTCATAACCACCCTCATACCTTGGATTAATATCCATAACCACTAGGGACTACAAAGAGTCAATTAATAAATCAATATTAGTATGTTATTTTGGAATCATAACCATATAGGATATTTTTCCATGGATCTGATAATAGATTCATTAATTAATATACAAGTTTCATCATTTTTCTCTTATTGATTTTGTTATTATTTATTCAAAAATTGTGATTTATTGTATGTTCATTATCATAATTTTAATTATCTCTATGTGCAGGTCACCATAACATTTTCGTTGGGATTCTGGATGTGGATTGTCAACTTTTGATATAATTTATTTTCCTTCATAATTTTGGGAAATTATTATATTTGATTCATAAATTCTTTCTTCTACACTTCTTAATTTAAAAGATACATCATATATAATCAATAATGACATTTGTAGGAATATCAAAAGATATTTGATTAAAAAATTAATGATTATTTAAGGACATCATAAATAATTGTTTTTTTCGGTTTTCCTATATTCGTTATTATTGTATATTTCTAGCCTAATGAATGGATTTTTGGTTAAGTATATTCAAAACATAATAGAACCAGGAGGAAATAATCCCATTGGACATTAGTGATATATGAATTGTGAATATAATTGGAAATCATAGAAATTAAAATTGAATTAAGTTCTATCAGAATATATAACCCCAATGAATTATCTAATTAAATAGTAAAATCTTCCATTTTTAGTTTATTTAATTTCAATAAAATTAAATACCATATATTTTCAATCTCATTATCATGAATCCTTTTCTAATAGTCAAGTAAACCTCAAAAAATTCAAATTTTTAAAATGTGATGAATTTAAAAAATTCCTATTCATAATCCCATATCAAATTTTAATTTCTCTCCTATAGTGAAAATAATTCTGATCCTCAAGACATCATCTACTGAGCATAAATATGCTGATTTGAATAGATAGAATATAAAAACATGTATGGGAGGAATTAACATCCTAAATCTATGGAATATAAGAAACAAATTCCAATTAAACTGTATAGATAATCTAAAACCACTCCCACTATGAATATAATGTCAAACATAAAAAAATTTCCTAATGAATATATCAATACATGAAACCCATTTGGATGAAACATGATAGAAAACATACAACTAAAATCATGAGCTATTAATTCCATACTAATTCACCAACTTTCTCTAAAAAATATGAGAATATTATATATATATATATATATACAGTTCTAAGATTCAATTTTAACACTATATGATCCTCTTAATAACCTATCATGAATGTTTTTTAATGTCATACAAATTCTTCATTGAATAAATGGTGAAACCAAGTATTTAACAATAAAATTTCATCATTTACCGATCCTCACCAAGGCCCAATCACCTAAAAACTCATGGATTTTTAGTAATGTAACATCATGAAAAACCTAATTATGGGTTACCTAAATGATCTCCATAATGGAACTAGTTTCCCCCATAGACCAATTACAAGCATAATTGTGCTAACATCCTCTCCATATCTATATAACCATATAATCATATCAAATTTATTATAGTATAACTGAAAAATAACCATATATCCATAAAAACATTATTAACATATCTAGATACCCCATAATGTTATATTATGAAATCTTGAAGCATATCAAATACAATTCATTTTCCATTTATGAATTCCACAAATGTTTACTCACATCATCACACAACACATCATCAAGATATCACAACTAGTACCATGTCTTATGGAGGGATATTGGATGTTGTAGTCAACCATTTGTAACATGTATATCATGAATGTTTGAGAAAATAAATCATTCTAAATACTTCATAGGGGTGTTGGTCATGTTTGAGAAGTGGGTTAGTGGTTTGGAATAAATAAAAAAATTTATATATAATAATACACATGCCCAAAAACAGGATAACTACCAAAGTCATGTAATTAAACCCCAAAAACAACTATAAAAATTTACTTCTCTACCACATAAAAATAACATGAATTAACTCCTCAAAAAAACAAAAACCATTCGAAACATTAAATAAACATTATTTATTCATTATTAATTTATGTATATATTTATTTTAATTACTCACATATCATTTATTAAAAATATTTAAAATAATTACATCTCATTCATTAACCATATTTAGCATAATATTCAACATTAATACATAGTCACTAAAACATTACACAACCATCATCCCATTACATTACATAAATTTTTATAAGCACATATAAATTATCAATATAATTATTTATTAACTCTCTCATAGAATTATTTTATAATATTACATTACACTTTAAATTAAACACTCATTATTTCATTTTTTTCTAATTACCCAACATTATTTCATATCACTATAGCCTATCCCAATTAATAATTAAATTAATTTAAATATAAATATATATTACTATGAATATATGAATTAAACACACATAAAACTCTCTATATAACTGTATGAATAACTATGTAACCTCATAGTAAAAAAAATTATCAATTCCACCAATTTCATATAAATATACATGTCATCACATGTCAATAAAATCCACTTATCGCACAAAAAATGACATATCATCACCCTTATTCTCAATATTGTCAACTAATACTATTATAACATCATGTAATCATCTCGTTACCAAAATAAATCCATCAAAAATCACAATAAATTATTATGAAATATTATCACCTCAACACATCATCAATAAGAACATATTTATCTATAAACATATTAATATAATGAAAATTTTCATCACTATTTGTTTCACAACACATTATATCTTTACCAACATTTTTTTAGTTAAATATAAATATTATTCCATAAAAAACAACATTAACAAAATTATAACATTACCATATAACTAATAAAAATATATTTATGAAAATATAGAAACAATGATGAAATAAAAAAATCACTGCATCTGAATAACTACACCATTGTAGAGGAATATAATTTATTCTTGAAAACAATGGAAATATTCCTTAATAATACTTTTTTACTTTATTAAAACATTATACACACTAAATATCAATAAAAATATAGATATATATACAACCTTTTCATTATAATCATTAAGTGAACATACCAACGATGAATGTAAGGACGTGAATTTAAACAATATATATTCTTATGCCTTAATAATTATTTTTATGCATTACTATATATCATTTTTATTAAGAGTTTAAGAAAAATAGGTAATAAACCATATATAATTAAATATTACATAGTAATTGGGGAACATCCACTCAATATCAATTTTTTAATCAATAAAAAACTTTTAAGGTGTAACAGGTGTGATTTTGATTAAATTCCTTCAAAAAATTTCAAATTGACCCCATCCTTGTCCCTAAGAATCCTTATAATCAATTGATGTAAATTAAAAGACATGGAATGATTACAAAAATATCAATAATAAATATTAAAATAAAAATAAGGAAACATGGTATTCCATGAATACATATAAAATTTATTGGTATGTCCCTATCCCAGTTTATAGAAAAGTGAAAGTACTAGTTGTCCACAAGGAATCAAGTAAACCTATTTATATACCACATGCTAACAACTAAAAATAGGGTACTAATGTCTTTTGTGGGAGACTATACTTTCTTTACTAGAGTTCAGTATTGTGGTAAATTATAAATGAAGCAATAGAAATCCTAAATGAATAAAACAGAATGATAAAGCATCCAAAAAATAATAAACGAGAATGAGGAAATAATCATCGTGATATAAGTATGATTTCATGGATATAAAAATAAACTAAATAGAAATATGTTTTAGTATAAATAAAATAATTACATCATTTCAAATATATACAATTGACTAAAAAGAAACCATATCCATGTGCATCTCAAGCACTAGCTTAGACAAATACTCCCAAACCTAAAAGTCATAAAAATTCAATATCTAGGCACTAACCTTTGTCATTTCCTGTATCCATGTAGTCACTCAGGGTACCAAAAAGTGTCCCATGTAAAACAAATTAATCCACCACTAATGATATAAAATGAAAATCTTGTCTTTGTTTATGAAATATAAAGTGTGAATTTATAATAAAATAAATGAAGTAAAGTAAATATAAACTATGTCATGATATATCACCAAATGGGATACCGATTAAATCCTTCATGATTTGAACTAATATGGATGAATTTAAATATATGAAAATTAAATGGTCGTGGACCCATGGAACATGGACACAGTGTTTGAGTATAATAATAAAAAGGGATCCACTAGTGGAGAATATCTTGAATGAATTTATAATGTAGAACCCACTTAGAGTGATAAACTAGGTTATTGGGCTATAGGGTATGAGTGAACTATGAAGGGATACCCTTGGTAATCCTCCCTAAAATTATCAAACTAATCCCAAATTTTTTTAATGAAATCTATTGATATACGTGATATGATTCCATCGATCCCATCCAAGGCACTCTGTATCCATGGAAATTAATCCAAATCCTAGTAGCTCATCTGATGAATTATTATTTTCTAGAGTTTTAATGGGAATCGTTTGGGTCAATTAGTGGAATGAATGAATCTAATTCATTTATCAATGTCGTGCCATTTTTGATTCATGGATGACACATTAATTAATTGGTTTGAATTATATGAGTTCATCCAAGGAATTATATGTCAATAATAAAAGTGTAAATTCCCACCCCCTCAACATTTACTTGAGGAAGTGTTAAGATTATACATGGCTTCCGGAAATGTTACCAATGATCCAAAGTCTTAAAATAAATTCTGAGTGCATCATGAATAATTGGGAAATTATTTTTTCCATAGAATAAATCCCATAAATAAAACAAGGCATATGATACCAACACTACATGATGCATGTCAACAATGTCTTAAAACTCAACAAGACCAAAATACCAATTCGATAACCATAATATCCACAATCAAAGTACCCTACCGAAGACTCAATGAAAAACTTTATTGAAACCATGAAATTCTTTATGGATCCACACAAATATCCATCATGTAATCATTACCATTCCGCATAAGTATCATAACGATCCACTAGAAAAATGAGATGCTTTACCCTTACCTGTTTTGTAGAAAACAACATTTGTAAAATAATCAAATTTCCATAGAAGGGGCAGATTACAAATAATAAGTAGGGTCTACCCAAATGACATTCCTACACTCACCACTATGACAAAACAATCAACACATTTATGTAAAATATCTTATATAAAACAGTAAATAGTGGAACCATTTCAGACAATCCAATCACACCATTTCATGCCACTTTACCCAAATTCATAAAATAAAATGGAAATCCAAAAACCTTGCGAAAATCTATTTTACTGTCAAATTTTATCACAAAAGGTTCAACATTGAATAATTGCGCAGGAGAAAAAAAATTCAATAGTGTTTTATACATCCAAACTGGTAACAAACACGGTGTAACATCCTATCCCATCATGTTTTCATCTTATCCAACATAGTGGTACTTATCACCCACTTGTCTTAGTCATTTCCCTTTTGTTCGCTATCCATCCCCTTTTATAAAGCGGTACAACCCACCCACTTCTAATCATTCCCACAAATCATCCAATATTCCGGACAATAAATATGCATATAGTATACTAAGGGAAAAACCTTAAGACAACAACTTTATCATAGCTAAACAATCCCATAAAACATAATCCATGACAAATTCCATAAATAAAACAATCCATTTATTTATTGAAACCCATTTTCACACTCTATTTTCATAAATTAACCCCAAAAATTGATTTCAAAATCTAAATTTTAATATCCAATAACACAAACATATCACCCCAATATCCCTTTTTTCCCTACATTCAACAAATCATCACACAATGAATTTCCAACAACATTCACACACCATAATCAAACATAACTCTAAGAAAATACTATTAATTAAATCCATGTCTTCTTATTCTATGAAAATAGAGTCTAGATAGAATCCATATACCTTAGAGTACTTTTTAAATTGATCCAAAAGCAACCGCACCAAAAATTTAGGAAAATGCACTACTGAAACCACTTTAGATATCCTTCACTATCATCATAAGGCCTTAATGTCATCACAAATTGAATCCAAAACCCTAGATATACATGAAACATATGTAGATATACAAACCCAAAATCGATTGAAGATAATATCTAGAGAGAGCCATAAAGAAACCATGGGAGAATACATACCCTAGAAAACCTGCCATCAAAAAACCAAGAGACACTTTTTTTTATTTTCAAAATGGGTGAGAGAGCCACTCTATCCCATTAGATAATAGAATCCCATGTCAGGTTCGTATGGGAGGAGAAATGAGATAGTTGAGGAAAATATTGACTATCCATTTTGAAACCCCATTCTTAAGGGTCTACATGGTTATCTCACACGATTATTGGGGATTCTCACATGGTTTTCCTTAATTGTGCTTAAACCGTGCTTCCTTAGAAAGGCCTCCTTTCTTTTGTAAAACAATTTCAAACTCTCACAAACCATACTAAACAATTACCAACCACATAAATATCATAAAATTTTATAAAAATGTCATATACCTCAAACCGGGGGGTTCTACATTGTCCCCACTATTGGACATTCCATCTTTAGAAAGTAAAGAAACATCATTATGCCAAAAGATCTCATGAAATTTCTCAACCATCTCTTTCTCCCACTCCCAATCCTCCTCTGGAATCTGAACATTCTTTCATAAAAGCAAAACTAAACAGTTGATTTTACTACGTAATACTTTCTGTTTCTTATTCACAATATGCACTGGTACGTGCACCAATGTACAATGCAGCTCCAACTCAATATGATCCCATAGAATCACATTGTCATGATCTATCTGATACTTTTTCAACTGTAACACCTGAAACACATTGTGCAAAAAACTAAGCCCTGGTGTAAAATCCAGCTGTTAAAGCAATTATCCAATCATCTCTAGTATATCAAAAGCCCAAAAATACCATGGAGATAACATACCATGTTTTCCAATTTGGGAATGTCCCATCCTAAGATAGATTCCAAAAAAAATGATCACCCACCACGAATGAAAATAGTCACTAACTGTGGTCCACATACTATTGTTGATGAATTTAATCCATCTCAATCCCCTTTCTGGTCAAATTTATCTTCTCAGTAATCCATTAGAAAGGTTTAGTACAATAATAAATGTCTCACCCATTTCTACTCAACATAGTTGATAATGATATAGTCACCCATAAAATTCCTCAAACAAAGCCATAAGTATTGAATCCTGATAAATGTTATTATAAGAGATCACCACCAACAGAATGTGATCATCTCATGAACTAAAAAAATATATCACACAATCCCTTAGAATATCCATTAATGTTTGTATCAACCTCTGGGATTGGCCATCCATCATAGGATGATATGTTGTGCTCATCCAAAATTGTGTCTTGGGGCTTGCTACAAGGATTTCCAAAAATATGACATGTGAACATCATATATCTATCTGATTCAATCGATAATGTAATACCATACCTCTTTTCCACATACCTAATATTGATTTTTGATAGATCATATACCATATGAGATTCATGAATCAAAATGAAATGGGATGACTATGTGAGTCGATCTACAATCACCCATATAGAATCATGTTTTATTACTATTATCAAGAGAACTATCAAAAAAATCCATCACTATTTTCTTCCACTTCCATACTAGAATAGAAAAATATAGAAACATTATTACTAGCTATTTTTTCTCTACCTTGACTTCTTGACATATAAATCATCTCGAAGAAATATCATCCAAGTGTTGTTTCTTACCATCCAACAGAAACAGAGCATTCAATGCCTAATTCATATTATGAATTCATGGATGGGTAACCCACTAGGAATGATGATAAGACCTAATAAGTTCCTCTTTTATATGCACTAGTACCACAATACGATCGAAAGATACAAAAAAGAATTCACATTCAGTTCCCAACCCTCAATGGTCTCCCCACCATTGGATTTCATCCTCATCACCATAAACTCAGAATCAGATGCACGATCCTCTTTAACCAAACCAACTAGGTCAGGAAACAATGAAACCAAAAAGAAACCCACTCTGTCACCTCGGTCCTCACATTAAAACCATATGTCGACTATGACCAACATTAACAACCACTAACATGATACATGTTTCACCACATGAGCTTATGATTTTCTATATAATGCAACTTCTACCGAATTTCCCTTACACGATGTGTATATTAAGTCAAAATGAAACATCTATTGATATTCTATCCATCTCCTTTTCTTCATGATCAAATCTCATTGTGAGAAAAGATTATTTAAACTCTTGTAATCAGTAAACATTGTGAATTTCAATCTAACGAGACAATGAAACCACATTTTAAAAGTCATGAACAACTACTATCAACACCATATCAATTGGTGGGTATTCCATCCAATTAAACCTCAATTGGTTTGATCCAAATGAAAACACATGATCCCCCTGAAAGAGAACCCACCCTAACCCTAATCCTAATGTGTCAAAATACACCACATACACATTATCTATTTGGGGGAAAATAATATTGGAACTGAGGTAAAGTCACCCATTAGCTCTTAAAGAATTTTCTAACACTGCCCATCCCAATTAAATGGAGCATTCTGCCTTGTCAAAGTTGTTATTAGTGAGTCCAATCCTAAGAAATATGGAAAAAAACATCCAGAATATCTATGTAGAACAAAGAATCTCTTTATCTGGAATACATTCTTTGGTGGTGGACATGGGATAAAAACTTCATTCTTTTCCATATCAACAGAAACACCCTTCTCAGAAATTACATGTTCAAGGAAACAAATCTCCTATATAGAAAAGAATAATTTGACTATTTAGAATACAAATGATGATCTTTAAAGATCCCTAGCACAACTTCCATGTGATGCTCATGCCCCACCCCTGTTCTAGAATACACTAGTATATAATCCACAAACACCACCACAATAGATTCCAGATATCACTGAAATATCGGATTCAACAATTCCATGAACAATATAGGTGAATTATTTAGATTGAAGGGAAAAAAATATTCATAATGGCCATATATACTTCAGAATGTTGTTTTGGGCATATCCTCCTTCCTCGCATTAAATGGAAGATATCCAGACCTCTTGTTAATCATGTTGAACTCCTGAGCTCCACTAAACTAGACCAATAATTCATTAATGCATCCATGTGGTTTTCGGTTCTTTATTGAAACAAGAATAAGTCTAATATTATAAACACGAAGCCGTATAGATCCATATTCCTTTTTAACAAACAAAACAGGCACATCCCATAGGGACATTCTAAGCAAGATGGACCCTTTTTCTCTAACTCTTCCAAAAGCCCTAAAATTACCCATATTATAAAAGTTCCATCTAGTAAGATGGATGTGAGATAGTTATAGTTTCCATAAAAAGAGAAATTTTTAACTCTGCTTCTCTCATAGGTGGGAACCCTAATGATTCTTCAATAAAGACCTTCATATATTTATCCACAATTGCTGGAAGAACACTCTTCTCAACACCATCAACTAATTCCAATGAAAATTTCACTAAATTATATGAGATCGTGCCAATGGTTGGTGCCAAAAAATATTTCTCACCAAACTTTTCTTTCTCCTCCCTTCAAATAGGTGTGAAAAACAATCAACCATCATAAAAATAACTGTTCAGATATATCGATTGATGTGGGCCATAAACATCCACCAACTAATCCATTCTTCGGATTATGTTATAAGCATTTATCTCAAGAACATTGAAATATAAAATCAATTCAATGTATTCCAAAGCTAAGAAACACTCTCTACATAGGAAGGCTCGACACTCTGATTGACCTAGAGAAGATTAGTGTCTACAAACTAAAGGAATCATTTTAATAGTCAAATACAAAAAACTAATAACATGAGAAGTGTGAAAAGAATGGGAAGTACCTATATCAAACAATGCCTGAATCAATGTGGAATTCAAAAGAACCATAATTCACATCATGGATGGTCCAAACTGATTATCCATCAAAAACTATTTAGCTCCGAACAACTTCATTCTTTCCACACTATGTTATTTATTAACTTTTTGAGCTTTCATGTTATTTCCATAATCCCCATGAATAACTCAAAAAATGTATCCAAGGAGTATGCTACTGCCCCTATCTTGTCAGGGCATTGGATTCCTGCGACCCCTAGGGGGTGTCGAGAACCCCAGAACTCAATGTATTACAGCAATACCGCTGAAGATAACCCATATTATTTCAATTATGACATGCTATAGGTTTTTACATATAATCATTCTTTATGTGTCCAATAGTGAAAAAATGAAACATCTTAGCTTACTCAGAGGATTCAACGGAATAATCACCAATCCTTCTATCGGATTCGGAGTAGTACTCCCACCCTTGAAATAAGTGTCCCTTCTACACTTGTACCAAGTGTTAGAGTTCCCACTATTTCTAATGGGTACCATTATGAATCCCGAGATTATATCCCCTAAAATATCTCTCTCAGATACCATAGCTCTATTCTCCATTTCTGAGTCAAAATTTATACACAACACAACTATGTTGGAACAAACTTCCTACCTCAACCAATCTTAAGCAATACACGATTTCAAGGATGTATTACGCGCCAACTCGAGTGAAAACCACACTATGATCGTAAAGATAACAACATTTTCTATGATATAATATTTATCAGGATTAAAATAGAAGAAATATATGATGTGATAAATTCTGAATGGTTGATGGTAGATTTGTTAATTAAACTTCTCATCAAAACCCTCCCAAGGAAACACTTGGTCCGTCCCAGATTGGACTGCCAACTACCATAGATAATGGGAAAGATCATCCAACATGTGTGTGGATAAAATTAATTTTAGTTGTTCCGGTGATCCCATGAAGTCAAATATCATATTAATTATGTGTATCCTTACTTCATCCCTTTCCAGATATGAATTAACACTAGAAACATGTGGATTCTACCTTTGAAACTGAAAATCAAGATCCACCTACTTTGGTTCATCTTCATTATTCAAACATTTTATATCATGGAAAGAAAACAATATACTCTGCACTCGTTGTTGGTTCACCTGAGGCTCGGGTGAAAACACATTTTTAGCAGTCTCCTCTGATGGGTCTCTACGACACCTACATAGTCCCATTTTTATCAACAAAAAAGCAACCATAAGTTCTAGAAGAGAAGTAATAAAAGGAATATCATTTGAATTAAATTCCATTAAAATTATCACATATAGGATTTCCATAGGTTCTCATTTCCCATGTTCCCCAATTATGAATAATTATCGACCTTGTTTTGAAAATCGACCCATTTTCCATATACCAAAAAGACTCACATTTCAAAGCTACACATCTGAAATAATTTCCAATTTTTCCAAAACACTATATATAAATACAATAACATAATTGATTATACCAAATGATGTATGAATTCAAAAGGTAAGTCATTTCTACCATGCATTCCATTCTCATATCATAGCATGCACCCACGATAATGAGATATCAAATTCCCAAAAGTGAATCCAAAACACTTATGTAACCATCTCCCTAGTAACATTAAGTTCAGCATAAAAGGGTTACTTCCAACCTTTTATCCTATAAATTCCCTGTTTGGACAGCCCTATGCCTTGGTATCATCTCGACTCATGAAATGACCAATAGAGAATACCAACAACAGTGCTGAATATAAATTCCCATGAACCAAACCAAAGTGAAGATCAAGGACCAAACAAATTAATACCACATATAACGTTCACCCTCCTCCACATTGGCTTGAGGAGGTTGTGGGATGCTATATGGACTTTGGGGATATTCCCAAGCTGACAATGTCTAGAAATAAATTTCGTGGCGTCCAAGAATAATTGGTGAAATTTTTTTTACATTGAATAAAACCAATATTCTAATCATGTAATAACCTACAAACGCTACATGATGCATGTCAACAATATCTAAGAAATACACAACAATAAAAAAATACAACAACAAAGATATCCATATTAATAGTACCACATAGAAGAACCAGTAAATAATCCCAAATAATCCCATGACATGCTTCAAGGCTATACATAGAGACCCATGATACAAGAACCATTATACCACCCATTCATCACGATTAATCTCTTGAAAAATGAGATGATAAACCCTTACATGTGTCCTAGAAAATGGCATCTACAAAGTCACAAAAGATCCAGAGAAGGGGTGAGTACAAAACATTCATTTGGTTTTCCCCTAATGTCATCCCAACACATAGAACTATGATAAAACTATAATCACATTTTAAAATAGTTTGTATTAAACATTAAATAGTGTGACCATTTCCAACAAGCCAAACACATCCTTACCAAGACACCTTTACCCAATCTTACACTATACATGGGATAGACAACAACCATGAAATAATCCAATTTTCCATCACATGTTATCAACTCAAGTTCCAATTTTCATGACATCACATGAGAGATACATGACAATATAGGATCATACATTCAAATCGATAACATATATTGTGGAACTACCCATCCAAGTAAGTTTACTACTTATCCCATCTAGTGGTACTTCGTGCACACTAATCATTAATGGTGGTCCTTCCATCCACTATACAGCCCCTTTTTATAGTGGTACACCATTCAAACATATCTTAATTCCAACACAACATCCTAAATTCAATCCAATAAACACGCTAATAGAAAATCATGGCCAAATCATTAAGAAAAAACATTCTTATAACCAAACATTCCTTTATAACATAATCCAAGCCATATTCCATTAATAAAACAATCCTTTTTTACTGAAATACATTTTCATAATACATCATAAGTCAACCCAAGATAGAGATTTTAATTTCATTATTTTAAAATCCAACCACCAGAACATATCACTGCAATATCCCACTTTCCCCAAAATTCCACATATCACTCAAAATGAATTTACAACAACAAACATAATCCATAATGACAATTAATTTCATGAAACCCCAATTAATTTAAAAAAAAGGATTCTAGTTCTATCAAAATGTAGTTGAGAGAGAAGACAGTTATCTTAGGGATCTAGTGAAATCTACCCCCATGAAACAACACCACAAATCTGAGCAAACACTCCAAAAATAAAATAATAGATCTCCTTCCCTTTCATAATCAATCATTAATATCATCACATAAGGCAACAAAAACACAATATCTATATGAAATAGATGTATATCTAGGAACCCAATAGAGAGGGAAAATATGATCAAGGGAGATCCTCTAAGAAACAAATAGAGAAGGCTCACCCAAGATAGACCACCTTCAAACAACCAAGAAGCTCCATTGATTTTCTATTAAATTGGGTTGGATAGCCACTCAAACCCAAGTGATCAAAGAATCCCATATGTGATCAAAGAATCCCATATATGGTTCATATTGGATGAGAAAGGAAATTATAATGACTCAAAAATTCCATATTATTTTTTAATTATATGAAATTATTTTGAGACCGAAAAATCTGACGGTATGTCATTCCGAGGACTGGAGTTCCCCGAATGATCCATCGAATTTTTTTTAAGTTTATATTAGCGTGAAAAAGTATTTTTCTAGAAAAATATGGAATAACCCGTAAATGGTTACACAGTTCATCAATCTGAGGGAACTGTTACACTCAAGATGGCAGGTTTACCCTAGGAGCGACTTAAGTATACTCAGCATTGGCCTGTGGTAAGAAAACCCTAAAATGGAATAATCAAAAATAATATATTAAAATAAAGTTATTTTATTTTTAAAATTATTATATCTCAAAAAGGGTAACTCGGATTAAAAATCATAGAGCACCGTTGAACTTGTGAGGGTATAATATTTGTAGGTAGACACTAACATTGGCCAGGGTGGGCTATCAGTGAATGTTAGTTTTTGACCATAAATAAAATAATTATGTAACCATTATTTTATTGTAAAATCCATTAACTTTATATGGAAACTCAGATTGAAATTTTGAGAGTACCATTGGGCTTTTGGGGTGTGTTTCCCTCATGTAGAGCCTACCGTTGACCGGTGCAAGTCGAGGGTAACTGTTAATAATTTCCCAAATATTTATTCGGGTACACCTAGTAAACGCACCAGAAGCATTTTGTAACAATTGAACCGGTGCTCATTATTTAAATCCAAGGATACCATTGAACTCATAGCACCAGGATTCTCTTAAAGTATAATTCACTTTGACCGCAGTAGGTCTAGAGAAGAAGTTATTTTTTGGGACTTTTAAAAGGAAATGAAAAGAAATAATCTCACTATTTTATTTCTTTTCCACAAATGAAAATGTGGTATTGTGGGACTAACGGCGAGTCGTGAAATTAAATGTCTTGACCTTTCAAATACTATGTAACAACGTCATTGGAATTTAGGAAGGTTCCTATTAAAAGAACCTTCTTAAATTCCATGATCATTACTTCCCCCCCCCCTCTCATATTTATATGGAACTTAGGGGAGGAATTGATAGGACTTCACCAAATGGCAAAGCTCTTGTAAAGTTTCATGATGCCCAACACATAGAGGACCGAGCTAGTTCTAGTGGGAAGTGACGAGCGACCCTGAACAATGAACCGAAGAATGATGTTCGAGCGACATCGTTGGAGGCTTTTTGCATGGGCAACGAATGCCAACACTTCCACAAATGTACATGATCTATAATGATCTTGAGGTAGGGGTTTCATTTATGTTTTAATTTATTATATTCAATCTTCATATCCTTAATTCATGATGATGATGGCCAAACGAACAAGGACATCATCACATACATTAAACCCGTGTCTCTTACTTTTATTTCATCGCATGTTCTTTGTGTGTTATTCTACCCCACCTAATTTTTTATTGGAACTGGAAATATGGAATTTTTCAATGTGAAATATATGGATGTGAAGCCCTCGACAAAAGGATTGTGAATATGCAATAGTGTAATTTTTCAGGCTTGGAACGATGCCGTAGTGGCTCGTGAAAAAAGGAAATGGACGACACCTGGTCGGCCGCTGAGAAGGAAGGGTGGTGCGTGTCAGCGTCGCCAGTTGAAGAGGAGGCCCTGGCCCGTCGGCCTCTGTGGGGTAGGATGGCTGCATGCAACCAGATGGTTATGTGGTGGTAAGGTGGTGCGCGTCCGTGCCAGTGGTGAACCAGGAGTTCACGGCCGATTGGTCGTGGCGGTGATAGACGATAGTCGACACCATACCAGTCGCATGTGGACAGAGGCGTCGTCGTTCCATAGGAAGAAAGACCGGCAACCCATTCCGGCTAGTCGAGGCGCACTGTGCGGGACTGCCGAGCAGTCTTGTGTGCCATCTAGGCCGCACCGCGGGCCACACTAATTATTGTCACCCATCATGGGTCGGGCCAGGTCGGGCCACCCCCTATGTAGGTAGGGCTGGATCATGGCCCAGCGGGTGGGGCCCACTAAGGCCCCGACCATCTAGGCCACACCCGGACATGGTTGGGTCGACCCAAACTAGTTTGGGACGGGTTAGACCGGACTCGGGCCCATTTGGGGACAATATTACTTTTTTGGCAATAACATGAGAAACAGGTGTCTGTTTAATGAACCGTATATGGTGCTAGAATCATTGGATAGAGTATGTCCTTTTTATATTCTCCACTTGAGTTTTGGATAAGGCTAGAGTACAACTGAGTTGGATCGGACCCTGAATCTTACCGGGACCTTGGATCGAAAACGTTAATAACATAAAGACAGAGCGTCTGATTGACACGATATTTGTTGCGTTGGGTCCCGTTTGATGTTACAGACATTTGGGTTAATTTTTAGTGGAACATCATGGTGGATAAGGAATGAAATATGGATTGGGGAGTGGTTCTCCCAATCATTATACGTACGGAACCCTACGAATGGTTGAGACTCGACAACATGTGACCTTTTCTACTAATAGTGACTTGAATGGCCCTGTGGGGAGTGCCTTTTTGTGACACAACATACCCACGGTGGAAATAACACTTGTTTGATGTGTGAAACCTATAGTACTCAAAAGGGGGAGTACCACAGTATGCCACAAGGGGAGGTTCCTCTGTGTGACACGGCAGACCCACGGGGGGGACAGCTGCTGTGTATCGTGACAAACCCCCGGTACACAAAATAAGAATTACCTCATTAGTCCAAGGGTAGTGGGAAGCACCTCTGTGTGATGCAGTAGGCCCACTGTACATGATAGAGGTGGATTTTTCCATTAGCTGAGGTGTTCGGAATGTTATTTATTACTACCCCTAGAATAAATCCTGGTGTGAGCTATCTTTACATTGTGCTTGTGATTGAGGTCATGTTATGTGGAACTTTTACCTTCTTGGTATTATCTTCATGGTGATACCTATGAGGTACATTGACCATCATGGTGCTATCTTCGTGGTGATACCTATGTGGTACTTTTACCTTCGTGTTGTTACCTTCATGGTGTTACCTTTTTGGAATTCTTCCATCATGTCTGAGATGTGTTTATCTTAATATCAAAGGTGAATGTAGGGGCATATTCCTATATACAGTTGATGACTCACTTTATAGTTTTCCATTGTGGAAATTTAGGAGACCTTCGTGGTCTTGGGGTCTCTACAAAGTATTTTTATACTCACCATTTCATGGGATTCTCCCACCCCATGTTGTGTCTGGTGAAGAAAATATACAACGTTGAACGAGGTTGAGGGAGCTAGGACTGGACGGTGTGTGGAGGTGGACCATTCGGCGAGATGTGATGCAGAGGATATGGATGCACTTGGAGTTCGTAAGAGGCTATATATACCTACCCTTCATATAATATCCATAGTGGATGATCTAGGTGTTGTTTTTCACTTTTCAGTTGTATTTGTACTTTGGATTTGTACTCGTACTTTCAGTTTGTCTTGTATTCTGGCCCCCTAAATTTTACCACTATTTTTACTACAACATTTTATTTAGTGGTTTCTTCTTGTTTCATTCATATCTAAGTGTATGTATAGGTCTAAAAGAAATTACATCCCATTTTAGGGGGTATACCATTTGGTGATAGTCACCATCCCCTGCCAAATGAATGACGAGTTTGGGGAAGTTAGGACATGGGCTCTGGGGGTCGTGTCAAGAAACTGTGGTATCAGAGGAGTTTGTTTCTACCAGAGAACTATGACTCTGATATTTTCTGTGATGAAATAGTGTTATGTTTTAAGAGTGTGGTTTTTAGTTCGTAGAGTACATTTTTTGTGCGGTGGCCGATATATCCATTCCCCAAGACCCTAAATTTGGACATCCAAATCAGTGCATGGAAACAGGGATTGTGGCACACCTATTACTTAACTGGATGTCATCATGTAAAAAACCAGCCAGAATTCCTGAGAGAGTACATGATGATGTGCCACCGAGCGGTGAGGCCTCAGTGCAGGGACCTATTACGGCATTAGCACCATAGGGTGGTGTACCAGCAGCACCACTACCAATTGGAAATGAATTGCCACCATCCCCAACAGTAGTGGATGCATGGTGACTTAGCGCATTGAACGAGTTCTAGATACAATGGCCTCTGAGGTTTCGAGAAAATTCATCTTCCTAGGCAGGCAAGGGCTAGCTGGAGGCAGTGGCTAGATTTGTTTTCTTAGTTGATACACTAGTAGAGAAGATGGTGATTCTAGATACTGGTATTTTCTAGTATGGTACTATGAGGATGGTTCATAGGATAATGAGGCTTTGGTACTTGGACAGTTTTCCATGATGGTACATTCGAGTAGTGTTCCTGCTATATCACTACCAGTTGGTCAACTGTTACAATCAACAGTACCGATTGGGGAGACATGTAGGCTTAGTGCCTTACAAATTTTTTAGCATCAGATACCCCTCAGGTTCTAAAGAAAGTCCAACTCACAGGAATTTGAGGAATGGATTGATAAGGTGGTTGATAGTTCTCTAGATCTTCTACAGCTTCAGTAGGATGGCATGTCGGTAGCTGAGTATTCATTGAGGCATACCGACAATTCCTGTTACTCAATGAATATGATACGATCAGTGCATCATGGATTGTACTTATGAGCGAGGTGTTTTTAGGGACATCCGAGATAGCACTATTCCTATATGCATTCCTAACTATGTTTGGTTTGTAGAGAGAACATTTTTGGTTGAATTACCATTGGATGAGAGGATGATACCAGTGAATGTTAGTAGAGGGAATGTAGGAAACTGGTTCCAATATTAGAGACTTGGGGTGTAAAATATTTTCAGGAAGATGAAGTAATAGAGATAGATGAATATGCATGGTTGTAGACATGGAAGCCGAGCAAGGATAGAAACATGAGGTGGTGTACATTTCAACAAGTTACAACCACCTCCTTGTTGGTCCCCACTAGGCTCAAGGGGCTAGAGGACAGGGGAAGGGAGTAGCTGCATCTGGTCAAGGAGTGTGACCCAAGGGCTCGAGGAATGATTTGATTAACAGTCTGTGTCTACTACTAGTTTCTATATTAATAGGCATAGGTATCAATCATTCTTTCCTTCCACGAATCTTGTCCGAGACCTAGATTTTCTGGTTAAGATATTGACTTGAGCCTCACATCTGGAGATATCTTTGGAAGGAGACTCGATAATCACATTCTCTGTATGGTGTGATATGAAGAATGAGAAATGATTATTAGGTGGAACCTCTTGATGGAAGTGTCAAGGCATTACAAAAATATATTGGGTATGGATAGGGCATCCACAGTTCTTACTCATATTGAAAATATTAGGCAAAAAGGTTGTGGCTTACCTTCAATGATTGAATGGGATTTTCCATGGTCAGCGAAAAAGGAATCCCATGCATCATAGGAGAAACTTATGAAAAGGAGTGGTAGAGCATGGGGAAATCTTTTCAAAAAGATGTTTTCCAGGATTTCATCTCTAAAGGGAGAGGGATGTATGCTATGACTAGGTACTACCGAATATTGGTACCCGACTTCTCCAGTGTAGTGGCACCCTTGTCAGCTATTATGAAAAGGGGGAGACTTTCTTGTGGACGGAGAAGTGTCATCATAGAATTCAACTGCTGAGATAGATACTAACAAGTAGAACAATGCAACCCAGTAGCTAGATTTATCTGTAGTGGTCTTTGAACTGATGATGTGGCTGCACTACTTGACTGGTGATCAGTTTACAGTTTACTATGATCACAAGAGTCTCAGGTGTATCTTCTCACAGAAGGACCTGATCCCAAAAAAGTGGCGTTGGCATGAGTTCCTCTAAGACTATGACATTGATATTGTATATACTCTTAAGAAGGGGAATGTGGTAGTATACAATCTAAGTAAGATGTCTGTCCTACAACTATTGGGTGAGTCATCAGAGTAGATAGTCGCGCTGCAGATATCCTTCATGGATAGAGATGATGTTTCTTACCTCTAGAATATGACTGTCACTCCCCCAAACCTTCAACATGTCAAGAGGCATATCTTGGGGGCATTGACTATGAGGATAGAAGTGCATAGATATCCTCAGTGTAGGAATTTGATGGATATTCTGATAGTGGGGAGCACGTCATCCTCTTTAGAGGATGTACCATGGTACCAGTGGTGATATGGGAGGAAGTGTAGAGAGAATTCCATATTCTCCCTATGGTGGTATATCCTGGTGTCATGAAGATGTTGTAGGACCTCAGGCGTCAGTACTGATGGCCATAGATGAAGATAGCAGTGGCAGAGTCATATCATGATGTCTCATTTGTCAGTAAGTGAAGACTACACAATGTTTGGAGAAGTCTTATGCCGATAAGATATGGAGACCCTTGGAGTTCAGGAGGGGACAACATATTCTTATGATTCACTCCTTGATGAGAACTATGTAGGTTTTTCCGAGGCAGAAAGTTATCACTATGATTTATCATACCATTTTTGATTCTTCGGTGGATTGGTGAGGTGGCATACTGTTTGGCACTACCACCACATTTGGAGTGGGTGCACAATGTCTTCCATGTATCTTATTTGAGGAGATACATGCATGAAACTTCTCAGGTCATCGACCATGGAGAGACAGACATAGACGATAGGGAAAATAGTATGGTGGTTCTAGTAGTGATTAAGGATCGACATGAGGGGGTCCTTAGTTGGTAGTTGATGCCTCTTCTACACATTCTCTGGAAGCACGAGATCTTCCAAGAGATCACATGGGAGTGGGAATCTCAGATCCATGCTCGGTAACCCATTTTTTTCCTTAGTCTATGTTGTGGAATTAGGGGATGTAAACTTTTATGGTGGGGAGAATGTAATGTCCTGATAATTCTGTATATATTTTTTAATTATATAGAGTTATTTTGAGATCGAAAAATATTACGGCATTCGTATCCGAGGGCCAAAGTGCCCGAAATGATCAATCGATGTTTTTTAATGTTTCAAGTAGCGTGCGTATGTAGTTTCCCTGAAAAAGTGGAATAAATATTAATTAGTTACTCGGATCATAAATTTGAGGGCACCGTTGCACTGATTACAGTGGGCTTACCCTAGGCATGACTTACGTTTCGTCGGTACAAGCCTACGATGAGAACACCCGAAAATGGTATAACTGTCAATAAAATAATTAAATAAAGTTATTTTATTTTTCAAAAACTTAAAACTCACAAATGGTAACTTGGATTAAAAATCTGAGACCACCACTAAACTCATGAGGGTATGCCTTCTTTAGGAAGATACTAACATTGGCCAGCGCGGGCTACCAATGAATGTTAATTTTTGGCCGAAAATAAAATTATTATGTGACAATTAATTTACAGTAAAATCCATAAATTTTAAATGGTAACTTTTATTGAAAATCCAATGGTAATGTTGGGTTCATTGTGAAGTGTTTCACATAGGCCGAACCTAACCTCGACTAGGGCGGGTTAAGGGTGACTGTTAATAATTTTCGGAACATTTTTTTGGGTACGTTCAGTAAACGTGCGAGCGGTGCTTTTACTTTTGATCTCATCACCAGAATTGAAATACAAGGACACCGTTGAACTCGGAGCACTAGGATTAGCTAAGGAAGAAATCACATTAACCACAATAGCTCTGGGAAAGATTACATTTTTTGTGAATTTTAAAAGGAAATGAAATAAAAAGTCCTCACTATTTATTTTTTTCCACCAACATAAAAGCGGTAGTGTGGGACAAATGGCGAGTCAATCCACTAAATGGATTGACCTTTCAAATACTATATAACATCATCATTGGAATTTTGTAATTTCCTATTAAATGAACCTTCATAAATTCCACAATAGTTACTAACATTCCCCATCCCCTATTTATATGGAGCGTGGGGGGAGGAATTGAACCGACTTCACCAAGCGGCGAAGCACTAGTAAAGTGCCGTGACACAAAACACATGGAGGATGGATCTAGTTCCATCAGGCGGTGACGTGTGGCCCAGAACCAAAAAATGAAGAATAATGATCAAGCGACGTCGTTGGAGGCTTGTTGTGGGGACAACGAACACTAAAACTTTCTCAAACACCGATGTTCTCCAACGATCATGATGTAGGGGTTTTTTAGGTTTGAATTTATTTTATTGGATTTTAATATAAAAAATTCACGACGAAGATGGACAAAAAATCAAATCCATCATCCCGCACATTATCCATGATTCTCTAAATATTATTTCATCATGCGTTCTTCATACGTTCTTCAACACCCCTAAATTTTTATTGGCGTTGGAAATATATAGTTTTGTTGAGCATGATATATGGATGTGAATACCTTGACACAAGGATCGTGAATATGAGATCTTATAATTTTTTGGGTTTGGAACGAAGCCGCAGTGGCTCGTCAAAGAAGGTGACGGCCGAAACCTGGCCTGCTGCAAGGAAGGAAGGGTGGCAAGCGTCCGTGTCGCCAATTTAAGAGGAGGTTGTGGCCCGTCGATCGTGTTCGTGCAAGATGGTGGCCGACATTTGACAGGTCGTGTAACAGAGTAGCATCGTGCATCCACACCACCGGTGAAGCAGTAGGACACGGCCGCTTAGCCCTAGCAGTGGCTGAGAGTGGCCGACACCTGGCCGACCATAGTGGGGCAACATCACAGTCACACCGAGGGAAGGAAGACTTGCAAGCTGTTCCGGCTGGCCGAATGCACCGTGTGGGATTGTTGTGTGGTCTCACGTTCCAGCCAGGCAGCACCATGAGCCGCATTGCGGGCTGCACCGTGAGCCGCAGAGCGGGCCGCACTGCGAGGCCACAACGAGTTCTGCACTAGGAGCCACACAGTGGGCCGCACCGCGGGCCACACCATGCATTGTACCGTGAGCCACCCAGCGGGCCACACAAACGGGTCTGGCCCTTCGCTGGCCATGCATGGCCGCCCCCTATGCGGGGTAGGCCAGACCACAGCCAAACAGGCTAGGCCCGTCATGGCCCAGGCGATTTGGGACATACTTGAACCAGGTCGGTTCGGGCAGGGTTGGTCTGATAGGGTCGGACCGGACCCGGGCCCAAGTGGGCCCTGTATTTCCTTTTGGATCATAACATGAGAACCAGGCGTCCGTTTGATGAACTGTCTATAGCTCAAGAATACCTAGATCACTAAGGTCATTTGAATATACTCCAAATGAATTTTGAATAAGGATGGAGTACATTTGAGTTGGATCTGACCCTGAATCCAATGAGGCTCTCCGAGTAGACACTCTAATAACTTACAGATCTGGCGTCCGATTGACGCGTCGTCTATGGCGTTGGGTCCCTTTTGATGTGACAGACTGTTGGGTTACATTTTAATAGAACATAGTGGATGTTGAGGTATTAAATATTTCTTGGGAAGTGGTCCTCCCATGCATGATATGTACCGAACCCTGCAACTGGCTGAGACTTGACGACTGCTGACAGTTTTGACTCAGATTGACTCGAATAGCCCAATGGGGAGCGACTTTGTGTGAGGCAGGAGTCCCACGGTGGGGAGCACCTTTGTGTGAAGTGAAATTACAATGGTAATCGATAGGAGGAGTATTTTTTCATGCCATAAGGGGGATCACCTCTGTGTGACGCGGCAAACCCACGGTGGGGAGTGCCTCTGTGTGACGCAGTAGACCAAAGGTGGGGAGCACCTCTCTGTGACGAGGAATACCCATGATACATGATAGGAGAGGTACGTTAGCAATCCAAGTTCAGTGGGAAGATCCTTTTTGTGACGTGGCAGGCCCACTGTATTCGATTGAAAAGGATTTCTCCAGCTACTGAGGTGTTTGTAAGGTAACTTATTACTACCCCTAGAATAAATCCTAGTGTGAGATGCGTTAAATTTGTGCTTGTGATTGAGGTCATGTTGGGTGGTACTTTTACCTTTGGGGTACTATCTTTGTGGTGATTCCTATGTGGTACTTTTACATTTGTGGTGTTATCTTCAGGGTGAAACCTGTGTGGTACTTTTACCTTTGTGGTGTTACCTTTGTAGTATTCTTCCCTTATGTATGATATGTGTGTATCATGAAAACTTATGTGTATGTCTGACCATATAATTAAGTAGAGTTGATGTCTTTATTTGTGGTTTTCCTTTGAGGATCATTATGAGATATATGGGGTCTCAGGGACACTTCTTATTATTGTTATACTCACCCCACATGGGCATCTCCCTCACCTTGTTGTGTCTGGTGCAGATGACGTACAACGTTCATCAAGGCTGAGGGACCTTGGACTGGATGGTGCGTGGAGGTGGTCCATTTGGAGAGTTGTGGTGCATAGGATTCAGATGGACATTGAGTGTTGTGGACTACATCTATACCTACCCTTCGGTTAGTATTTGTGGTGGACGATCCAAAAGATTCTATTCACTTTCCAGTTGTATTTTTACTTTTGATTTGTACTCGTACCTTCAGTTGGGCTTGTAATCCGACCGCTTTACTTTCAGCACACTTTTTACTATAGATTTTTGCATAGTGGTTTTTTTTGAGTTCTTATCTGTGTGCATGTAAAGGTTTAAAGGAAATGACTTGTCGTTTTAGGGAGTATACCCTTCGTTCCCAGTCGCCAGCCACTGGCCTATGAAAGGCAGGGTTGGGGTAGTCACAACATGGGCCGTAGGGGTTGGGTCGTGACAGACACCGTTAGGGAAATTCCTGACTAACACCATTTTAAAATAAACATTTTTATAGGGCACCATAAAAATCTCTCACATTTTAACAACCCGTGAGCGAATGGTGTAGATGCTACTATCCGAATACAGGTATGTTGTATGGTTACCTGGGATTCTTGCATGGTTTCCCCTAACAGTGCTCTAACTGTACAAACATAAAAGGCCTCCAATCATTTTGAAAACCATTACAAACTATCTCAAACACACCAAAACCATTCACAAACATTTAAAATACATTAAAAAGAATCAATAAATTCACTTTCATCAATCTGTGGGTGCTAAATAAGTTCATACAACTGGTAGGCTATGTCTTTAAAGGAATAATGGTCTATTACAACAATCAGGCATAATATAACAAGTGATCACTATCCAGTTAATTACCCCTAACATTTTATATTGCAATTCATTCATTTAATTCATTTCATTAATAAGTGTAAATATCAATTCCCCATATGGGATTTTTAGTTACAATGAAGGAATGGTTTTGATGAAAATTTAATCAGGACCACTTTAATGTGTAGTTTGGGTTCAGGCCATCACCCTCCATTGATGTAAGATGAACTCATGGAACCAAAATTCATTTTCTAGGTGATTTTAAAATAGTTACACATTTTAGGGTAAATGTGAGGAAATTTAGGTGTGGAGAACAATAGAACATTTCCTAATAAACTGTAATCTTAGGAAAAATTAATAGTTCACCAATGTCAAACCTATGAATATTCCGCATCAAATACTGGCCTATATTTTTTCTAGAGTGAGAAATATCAGGAAAACCAGACAAAAACCATTTCAATTGGGAATTTTAAGTCTCATGGAAACAACATCAAAGATAATGAATAAAACGACAAATGAAATATAATTATTTTTTAACATTTAGATTCTGATATGTTGAAATGAATGGTGATAAAACTGGATTCCATATTGCTAGTGTCCACCAAAATATCTAAATAGGGAAGAGGGAGAGATCCTATAGATGTTATGGGATATTGGGAGAATAATAGGATTGTTTTAGATTTAATGGATGCTTGGGGTAAAAATGAAATATACTTCTTTTAAATGGGGTACATGGTTCAGTCACACTGTTTTACAAATAGTGAACCAAAAACGTGATAACCACTCTCCAAAAGGCTACACCTCTCATGGTAGATGAATTTGTATAGAAAAACCATGCACAAATTTTGTGAAATGGACATGTAATTTATCATATAATTTTCAAGATCTCATTCACCCATTAATATAGTTAATCATGTTATGAAAATCCATTTCTCGACCACATAATGTTTTTGCATGGTTATCCAAATTGTGTGCTAGTCGTGCGCCTCTATCTGTTATTTATAAACATTGAATACAAGCCAATGACAATTTCTGAACACACCAAAAGCCTCTATCATACCTT
The DNA here is from genome assembly GCA_963277665.1 of Viscum album. NCBI lineage: Eukaryota > Viridiplantae > Streptophyta > Magnoliopsida > Santalales > Viscaceae > Viscum > Viscum album. The sequence continues at coordinate 688,292,223 of OY728162.1, read as the reverse complement.
TGGGAACATCAATTAAGGTGTGAATGGGGTTTGAAATGATTATAAAAAGGATCCACACATAAAAGTATAATATAGATCTTAGAAACTCTCCTATTTAAGATGACTCATCCCAATGTTTCAATTAATTTTTTAGTTGATCTGCATACAAAAATAACACATTCTACATAGAGTATATGTTAAACTCTCCTTACAATGTTTCATATTAAATATGGTTCTACTTCCTTAAAACCTAAACTCTAAAGAACTATCTTTCCTCGTAGAGTCTTTATTATATGATCCACAATATTGATTGGATACTCCTAAAAATAATAATCATCCAATAACTCAACATCCTCATAATAAAATACATGAGATGGGTCGGAGTAATATCCTCAGTAGTGAAAAAAATGTCTGTAATTGTGCATATCCCTATACCACTAAGGATGAGCATTCTGATATACAATCAAATATAATCTCTCTAAAATATCGAAGGATCCAAAGAATCTAGGTAACATCTTAACATTCCAACTAATTTGATGATGATTATATCTCGTAGATTCTCTTGAGAAGACCGAACCCCAACATAAAACATTAATGGTTGGTTATGGAGATCGATATACAACATCTTCTTAGATAGATCCATAAACATATTTTTTAGGACAAAAAAATACTAGTTTCAATGTTTTCCAAATGATAAGCGATCCTAATAGTAGTGCCCTTACCTCTAACCAACACAGAGGTGAATAATACAACCTAATGTAGACTGTATCATAGATATCATTCTAGATACTACCATTAGAAAATATTATTTTACTCTTACTCAAATATATTAACTATGTTTTAAAAGGATGTTTAAAACAAATTAAAATATTCACATATCATTTCTCCAAAACCAATATAATTCTCTTGGACTGATCATTAGTCTAAGAGTGCTATGTTGTACTCAAATATATATATGAACCAATAGTTTTGTGAAACCCTAACCAGAATTGATAAGTAAAAAGATTATCCCTATCTGATGTAATTGTAATCATAATCATATTATTGTGTATGATATTTTAGAAACATGGCCACCAATGAATGTTAAATATGATGATATACTTAATAGGTAAGAAGTGGGTGATCTTCATCAACCTAACCATAATTTTGAAAATTGTATCACTGCCATAGTGTGATTTTGGTAACTCATGCATGAAATATTTAGCGATGTACATAACATATAGACACATGGATGGATAGTGGGTATAAAAGTATGTCACACCCCTAGTGGTCAACCATCGACTTTTATCAAGTGGAACATTGATTAAAGAATCATGAAATATAATTTTTCGTCAAAAACAACCAATAATGGTAGCTTGTATCATGATAAATCATGGTGAGATTGGGATGGTCTTTATATTTAAAAGTATGAGATTCTCAAGTTTATTACAATCAAATGTCTATAGGAACCAAGCCACACCCATGGATGTGAAGGATCTAATCCTCATCAACAACCAAAAAATGATTGATTACTAACTATAAAATCATTCCCTTTAGAGTAATCCGGTTGAATTTGAATATTTTCATCTCATCAATTGATCCTGAAGTAGAGAAGTTATAGATAAATCCATGAGAAATGGATTTCTATTATATTCATGAACATCAATTATATTTTCACAAATAATATCTATCTACTTACATTCACTAATATCTTCCTAAAAAGATTGAGTTTGAGTCCTATGGCTAAAAGAATCAATAATTTCATTGACATTACATAGCATGTATTAAATTTCACTCTTTAAATGTTGAATATATTTAACCCATATTCCTTAATGTAAAATTTATTTATGATGAGAAAATATGTATCCATGTCTTTCAGGGTATATTTATTACACTTACCACTCTACAAGAAAATAATGTCCTGAGAAACTCAGGGAATGAACGAAAACTACTAAATTGATTTCATGTGTTGAGTAATATCATTCATGAGGCCTCACTGATACGGCCTATATATTCCAAAACGCATCCCACATGCATCAAAATAACTACCATCCCAACATATTATGCATCATAATACAACATATTTCCTCTACTAGGATATAGTGAAGTCATGATCAGTGTTGACATAATCCTTTTCCAACTTCTAGAAGCCGTACTCACAATTTTCAAACCATCTCATCATCACACACTTCTTTTTCCATCTTATAAGAGGTGATCAAAGTATTTAAAAGTATAGTTGAAATTAATATGGTAACCTGACATTAACAACAATCATCAAACATTAAAAACATTCATGGATTCTCAGTGGAAACAATAGATCTCACCATCTCTTGTCAATATATACCCCATAATCTGATATAATGTAATCCATAAAGTGAACTTTTTTGATCCAAAAGTGGAAAATTATGATATTAGAATGTTGGAATTTCTCACATAGTTTAATTAAAAACACCCAAGTTATTTGGAATGGTAGTGTCAATTCTAAGAGTACACTATGACATCATCAAAATAAATGATTTCCAAGGAATATTTAAATGAGTGAAAACCGTAAATTCATCAATTCCACAAAAAGGTGGGTACATTGGTTAGAGTAAATGGAATGACAAGATACATGAATATACAAAACCTATTTTGGATAATCTACAAGGTATTTATGTGGGTATAAATCACACCTGATGGTTTCCAAATATTATATCAATCATTGTGAAGACCGAATCATTATAGAGATGGTCAAAAAGATCATATATTTGAGGATGTGGCTACCAGTTCTTATCTTTTTGTAAATTCACCCACCGGTAATCCACTCATCTCCTCAGGGTACAATCATCCTACATAGATTAATGAAATTTTCATCCCCAAGACATTGTACTGGTCCAAAAATCAATTTCACATCAATGTAAATTAACTGCCACTTGTGTTCCTAATGTTCTATACGATCCATTAAATATAGGGGAATATGTACTGATTCATCTAAAAGAAATGTTTTATGGTTGAACAAACCTCTAACTTATGAGTTAGCTTAAAAAATCCACCCGAAAATATGTCCCTACATTGGATAACCACTACATTAAAGACAAATGTCAAAATATGTGATCATTTATATAATGATTGGAAATCATTGCTGAATGTTCTCCAAGGATTTGATGCTCAGGTCAAACACAATTTTTCTGAACATCCAAATCACCCTATTTAATATAGATATCACCTCTAGGTGATGAAAAATACTCCATTTTATAATAAAACAAATATGAGATTGAATTTTTAATAACAATTCCATCCTAATAATAATGTCAAATAGAATCATCTCTAGGGAAAATAGGCACCTGAAGTGAATATCCCACTTTGAGTACGGATTGTATTTTTTGTCAACCAATTGTTAATTGCATTCAATTAGATAACATGGTCTGGTTGTTTTCAATATGATGAAGTAAATCCAATGTTAATGGAACATGCATAATGTCCTTAAGTAATTATATTCCATGAGACATGTTAATGGATGGAGTACTTCAAGATTCAAGGTGATGCTTGAAGAATTATTATGGATTCATTAGATGAGATCTGATTTAAATTCATTGTTGAATAATTATCCTAGTAAAATATTATGATTCATTGCTTATTTATATTTTGAAAAAAGCATATGTTGTTCAAAGAACTTGTGATTCAATCCTTATGAAGAAAAGGGGGAGTAAATGTGTTTGCAATTCTATTCAGCTTTGATTTTAAATAATGATGATGCTATAAGTTAGTGAAATTTATTAACATTCCATTAAAAAATATGATGGTGATAAGGGTAATAAATCAAAGAATAAATATCATGAAAGATGTGGTTTCTGATATAAATAAAAATCTTTATAGTTGGTATTACCGAAGATGACCTTTTTTGGTGGTGATGTTTCCTAGTGTTTTAAAAAAATATCTATCCCTTAAAATAAGGACATTTTTTCTTTTAGAAGGAAATTATTTCTCTGAAGCAGATATCATGGACCATAGAGAATAGTTAACAGAAGGAATAAGAGGTGCACAGATGAAAATGAAAGACTGAAAAATGAATATGTTATGCAGATCAGCACTATACAGACTATAAAGCACTGTATATACACTATGTTGGGGAAAATGAGAGATATACGATAGATGTATGAAGATGATAATAAGATCACAGATTGCATGAGGATACACAGGAGACTAATTATTTGCGAATAGAGGGGTTGATTTTTTCTTCTACAAAGGGTTTCTATTTGTGGATTTCATGGGCTATAGAAAAAGAGAAGAGTCAAGATTATATTTTGTCCAAGAAATAGAAATTGGTTCATGGGGAATCATTACTATGATAGGGAAAAAATTTAGGGATTTTACACAAAAGAAGTTTTCTAGTGCAACACAGACCGCAATGTAAAATACACACATATCACATTCCATAGTGAAGGATTCCTAAAATTGATGTTTTTGATAAATCAGATTAGACATATTTGAGGATTTATTATCTTGTATAACGGACCTAAACCCCATAATTAAGTAAGATCAAATTTAATTTGAAAAAATCGTCATTGCAGGAAGAATTTAGTTTATCAGGAAGTAGTTCTCAGCGATGAAATTCCACCAAATAGAAGAAGTATTTTGGGGTGATTTATCTCACAAAATAAATGGATTCATAGAGGATAGTTATCCACAGATATGTGGGAGTCTTTCGAATGAATAAATTTTATAGAGAATAGAGGTTAACTTTGAAGCATCATTTGTCCACCGAAGAATTAGCTATCTGGGAAAGTATGGTAAATCAGAACAATATAATATTTTTTCTATAAGTGTAAGAATTTTAAACATAAATAATTGGTCCGTAGAAGTATTGGAGACCCACAAAGTAGAGGTTGTCCATGTAGCATGTCTCATCCTCGATGCATTGACAGTACGCAGGGAATCAGTCATCTGTTAAGCAAAGGTAGTTCATAGAAGACTAGGTTTTCCATATAAGACTTCTTCCACATGGTGAAAGCTAGATTTCATAGGATATAAGACTATCCATGAAGTAGATACTTAATGTAAAACAATGTGTGTACGTAGTTAATACAAAAAATACAGGGAAGAAAAAAACACAAATTTGTTTGTGTGAATAAGAACCACACATGCACCAAAGCTCATATTTACACATGGATGAAGAAAAGTAAACTAATAAACTAATGTGTTTGAATTTAAAGAATGATAAATAGAGATCAAGAAATTTTTTCACTATTCCCTATAATTATGGGTCACGGAATAATAATGAGTGTGGAAGATCTCTATAAAGTTCATCATTCCATATCGATTATTGTGATTCTATGTTCAGTTTATCATCATTGATTTAATAATCAAAATGTTATTTTGTGATTCTATCAATAAGAATATGAGATTTTAATGAAGTGGGTTTTTCAATGAAGAAAAACGAATTAAATAGAGTAGAATATATGGTGACCTAATTGGTATCCGCTAATTATAGTTTGGGTAAGAGAAGTTCTAATGTTCATCCGTCCACAAAACATTCATATTATTAGGAATAAAAATAGATGAAATTAATGAATCTATCATGTATTATGTGGGGAATAATTAATATAGTTTCTATTAGGTTGTTTTGGAATTAAAAATTTTAAGAAGAAGTTTAGGGAAGAACAAAAAAGAACTACGACAACCAACATGAATCAACATGTGGAGGACATTATTAGTGTTACAAAAACTTATAAAAAAGTAAAATACTATCTTGGGAGGCCGTATAAACATCCAAACGAGCTATAAAACTCACATTATTTCTTGTTTTCAAAGTTCCTCATTAGTGAAGGGGTATTTCATACTCATTGTAGCCACAAAAATGAATTGTTTTTTATTGTTTTCGTGGTCAGGATTATTTTCAGACAATTTCAATGATGCGATAATGTTATTGAGTACTGAAACATATAAAAATATCATGTTATATCTTTGTTGCATTCATACACATTCAATAGACATGGAAAAAACAATAGTAGAATCAATATCATAATAGTTATAAGCGGTTTGGGGATAAGAACATTAAATTGAAAAAAAGTCCATATCATTGGGTAATACATCTCTCAGTGTTCATTGTATCCCAAAATTGTCCTAAATTAGTATTATACTATATTGATAAATAATTCATTACATTATTGAACACTCTCGTACCATGTATTCCATGGTGTTCAATGATACATCACCCCAAAAAAGTATTCAATCTCAAGAGTAAGACTAATAGTTCAATTCCTAAATATGATTGACTATCAATTTCCCATGTCCAAAAAATAAATTAATAATATCTAGGATAAAAAAGAAGACACTGTAATGTATATGGACTGACACTCTTCTTTATAGGTATAGGTTGTCCTATATTAAAAAATCTATATCTGGAGGCCTAATCTAATCTAACCTCCTCATGAAGATCTTCTCAACTGGAATGACACAACCTATATCCAACTTTATCATTCATGAACTCTTCTTCATATTTAAAGGTCTTAGGTACATTGCCTTCCTACCATGTGTGGTTATGTGGATCCAATTCAACAACTCATAGTTGTGGTATATCCTCACTTAGTGGGAAGTGGTAGGAAGGTCTGGGAAAATATCTTGATATGTCAAATTCATTAATAGGGTTGGCACTCTACTGGGTTACTACTGCACTAGGGTATCATGTGAAAAAGCCTTCCACACTGATGGAATACCATATAATAGCTGATGTATTTCAACTGATATCTAATTCTCTCACATGAAGTCTCAATGTTCTGCAACATTCCATTTGATGAAAAACATCCATATCTAGTTTTTTTACTTCAATCTTCCACAGTCTCAGATTCTATTATATTACACATGGAGGTAAGGGTATAGTTTTCCATTTCATTTATGGTAATAAGTGGAAATAAAGTCACAAGATATTAGATTGAATTTAAAGTCCAATTAAAAAAAAATTTAACCTTGGAAAACACATCCCTAGTAATAGTGGTAAAAATGAAATGGTGCACTCTTAATCAAGATGAATAATTGATGAAGGAAATATAAACATATTTAAGATTCATTAAAAAACTGTATTGATTATATATTAGTGTATTGGGAAAGAACCCATTATAGAATATGTCCTGGAAGTCCCTAAAGGTAGTGCACTAGTGTTGTTCTACTAGGGTAAGAAAATCCTACCATCTCTTGGAAGATCCATGGAGAGTGTATATTGTGTGCTTCATCCTCCATTATAGATGTTTTACTATATTATCAATGATTTTTTGTATATCCTCCAATAAGGATTCCATTAATAGGGGGATGACATCTCCTTAGAATGTAGGTGGGTTCTAAAGTTGTTGCTTTATTTTTAACTCAGACATATATGCTATAGGTCATGGTGATCCCTCTATAGACTAAACTAAAATTAGAAAACTATTCTATGTTGACATTTTATTTATAGACTAAGGAAAACTATTTTACAATGATTGATTTAATTGGTTGCATAATATGTTTTTTAGGTATTTTTATGTTGCTTTCTCTGAGACATGAATCCATCTGTGGGGACATGTTTGTCATTTCCCCTCATTCCCCCATTCCATAGGTGGGTGACACCAATCACTTATTTAGATATGTTGGCTACTTTATTAATACTAGATGATGGAATATAAGTTTCTCCTTCCATGGATTCCTCCTTGTAAATTTTCACATAGTCCGGGTCTCCCTCATAGATTTGATTCATGGTTTGTGAATCTCATTCCCAATTCCATATCTTTATGGATGTCTATTAATTATTTTTCATAAATCTAACCATTCCAAGGGGTCATGATAGGTTAGTAGCCATCGGTTGGAGTAATTGGTTTCACCAGTCATTTCGGGACATATCTGGACGTGTGGAAATTAAAATACATGTATTCTTATTCAGATGTGGGAATATCATGGGCACCAAACCCGTGGCATCCCACATTGATCCTGGGGTATCATATGCATGTGGCATGTCTCTAAGGTTTTCATTAGCTACACATGATTAAAATAGAGTATTCTACATGTTTTCTATCTTATGGAGACAGTTATGTTAAAGGCATAGTTTTTTATGTTTTCCTTATAGATTCCATGTTCAACACATGGTTGGATATGATTTTAATGTCTAGTAAATATAGAATGAGAGTGATCAGAATGCCCCATGGAGGGACATCCAATTGGTACATCCCTTAGAGTGAGTTCATGGATGGTTAATAGATGGATGGATTATGACACCTTGTAAGAGTCGTTCTAGGGCAGTGTGTCCCATAAAGGGATGATGTCACACTGTGAAGGATGTTTTGGACTCCAATGAGGGAGGATCAGGGAATGTGAACCCCAGAATGGGTAAAACTGTGGTTTACTATTGGGTGATATTGAAGCACATGGAGGATTCAAATGTTCCATAGGTAGACGACAGGGATCAAAACCCACATAATTATAAGTAAGAGACATGAAATCAGTGGGTATCCAATGGAAGAAAAACTGGAGACATGCTAGGGGTTATGCATGGATAGAAGCCCATTGCAAGTGGGAATCTTTGAGTTTTATGATTATGGATTTTGTAGGAATTATTCATGGTTAGTTGCTTATGAAGATTTCATGATCTCACTAGGATTTGGAAACCCGATAGATATCTGGACAAATGATTGATGGCTGAATGAAATGGATGATAGAAATGGGATGTTATGAACATGAATATGACATTGATGTTGGGATTTATCCTCAGAAAGGATTCTAACATTTCCCTATAGTAGGTAATCAAATACTATGTAGTTTGGTTGGGTGATGGGACACCTGAGAATGTAGCTTGTGAGAATGGAGTGCATGGATTGGGACTTGAAGGTAATTAGATCCTCTAGTAAAGGGAATGATATTCCCGAAACACACTGGAAAAAAAAGAAAGACTAGGATGAGACATGTATAATGGGATTGAACCATAGGGAGGTTTCCCATGTATCCTCGTCACAGGGAATCAAAGACCATGTAGTTCAGTATAGTGTATAGAATTGGGGTGTATATAAGGACAAAGACCCAAAGACATATTGGGGCGTACACGTGGTTAGAATCCCATCCCAAGATTGACAGTCATGGCCATAGGAGTATGGATTTAGGGAAGAACATATGCATGTTAATCTGCCTGAGAAATGGTCTGAGAACACTAAGGGGTAGACAAAAGATATGGGTCCCAACAAAGTGGATGGAAAATATATAGTTTTTGGGGTTGAAACATAGAGAGTATTCTTCAATTCCCTTTCTAGGAGATAGGTATCAAAACCAACATAGTTCAAAATCATACAGTTTATAAGAATGTTGGATGAATGGGGCACATAGTTTAACTTCATGCGGGATGAGGGTGAACAAATGTGAATTGGTCGGGACTGGTGGGTGATGGGCTTGAACCTCAAAGAGGCTTCCTATATAACTTCCTTGTAAAGGAAACGATCAAAGTTCACATAGTTCAGTATAAATTCGAATAGGTTTTACATAGTAATGGTGTCCCAAAGAGGATGTCATGGTCAATGCCTACTCAAATCCCACATGAGTCTGCTCAGTGTAGGAAAAGGAGGCTAAAAAGACTTGACGGATGCATCGTGAATGGTGGATCTATGAGGAATGGAACAGGATGCACACATGGTCACTGGCCTAGGGTGAGGCAAATACCAACATACTCTATGAGGGATTCCTATTCATGACACTAAGAAGTATTAATGGTGGATATGTATTACGGATGGAAGATGCTTGAGTTCTGTTACGGATCTGAAATGGTGAATGGGGCATATGAAAATAAGCATCCTGGATGCCTCTACGGAGTAGCAACGGTGGTTAGAGATTATGCATGGAAGCTACCCAGGCGTCACTAAGGATCAACAATGGAGGATGAGGCTTACACATGGAATCATCCCAGGTTCTATTATGGAGCAGCAATGGTTGATGGGGCTAACACATTGATGGAGTCGTGAAGCCTCTATGGAGAGGTAATTGTGGATGTGGATTACGCATTGAAGCTTAAATGGTGCCTATAAGGAGTGGAAATAGTGGATGTATAATATGCATGGAAGCACCATGCATGCTGTTATGGAGTGACAATGTTATAAGGGGAATACGCATTGATGTTGCTCAGGTTCTACTATAGAGTGAAAATTCTGGATGGGTCATATGGATGGAAGTTACTAGGATGTCTCTATACAGAGGAATTGGTTTATGGGGCTTATGCATTGAATCTACTAGGGTGTTGTTAATGAGTTTAATTTGTGGATAGAGATTATTCATGGAATCATAAGGGATGCAGCTGTGGATCATCAATGGGGGATGGGGATTACAATTTGATGCCACTCGGGTGTTACTAAGTAGTGACAATTGAGGATGTGGATTATGCATGGAAGCACCCCATATGTCACTAAGGAGTGACACTAGTTGATAGGGGATATGCATTGAAGATTCCTAGGTACCACTAATGAGAGGAAATGGTGGATGGGTATTATGCATTGAAGTATTCCAGATGCCGCTAAGGAGCGAAAATGGTGGATGGGGATTACCAATAGATGAAGCCCATATTCTACTAAGGAGTGTAAATGGTTGATGGTGATTACCCAATAAAGCATCCAGGATGCCTCTATGGATTGACAATAGTATGTGAGGAATACAAAGTGATGATACCTGGTTTCCACCAAGAAGATGCAATGATTAATGAGGATTAAGCATTGAAGCAGCTGGGATTCCACTAAGGAGCAGAAATAGTGGAAGTTGATTATATATGGATGTATCTCAGATTCCTCTAAAGAGTGAAAATGGTGGATGATTCTTACACATGGAAGCAGCCTAGATTTCACTAAGGGGTCGTTATGGTGTATGGGGTTTATGAATTGAAGCTCTTCGAGGGCTGCAAAGGAGAGGAATTGGTGGATAGGTTTTATAAAAGGAAGAATCCCAAATTTTGATATGGATATACAATGGTGGATAGGAATTATGCGTCTAATATTCCCATAAATTATTCCTTATGTGTGGCCATGAGGGTATCTGAAACCACTAGTTGGTTAAGGAACATCATTGGAAACTGGACTCGTGTTCTAGTACATAACCATGATAATGCAAAGGGCATTAGAGTCGATATGAAAAAATGGAGATTATAAGTCTAAATCACATGACCATCATTCACAATGTAGTGAGGGTGGAATGAAAATGATGGATAAATATTGACCATGATCACAAAATAGTAACAATATCACATTTGTCTGAAATGGGGATTAGAACATGAGGCATGACTAATGATTGTGTTTGATACCTAGGATATGGCTCGAAGTGTCATCTAATGTATTCTGGGGCATTGGCCTTGGATGCTAGGAAAGAAATGGGGGTGAGAATCCATAATGTTAGGGGTCCATTCATAGTTGAAAAAGGTTGAATATCCAAATGAAGGACACACACAACATGATGTGGAGTGATGGAATGATAGAAGGGATTCCAACGCTATTGAAATTAAACCACTATGATCATGTCATGTTTCATTTTCTTCTTGTTCCTATAATAAATCTATTATTTTGAACAAGTGGCATCATGTTGTTGAATTATATGGAATGATACCATTTAAAGTCAAGTGGTGACGAATATTGTAATCTTATTCTTGGCACACAAGGCATCTATTATTCAGAACCAGAGGCATCACATATTTCCCATATTGGGTCTACTACAATTCATAGTCATGTAGAGTGAACTTTTAAGAATTAGGTTCCTAGAAATTACTGGTGTTGGGATGTATTCATGATATTCCTTTTTTTGTTCAACCTGTCATAGGAGCCATGTGAGGGGGTTTGGAGGAGTTTCTTGAGGACATGTTCAACTCAAGGCACTCGGGGAATTGATGATGATAATCACCACTCATGACATAATAGAGGGACGTAGTGGAATATTTAAACCCTATGTGATTCAATGAGTTTGGAGGAGTATCTAAATCCATGTTATTCCATAGAAGGATGTGGGGTGCACATAATGGCGCTAGCTAAAATGTGTCTGACCTAGCCTGAAAAGCTAATTGTGTGACCCTCTATTTTACATGTGGGTGTGTGACAGTAGATATGTGATTGGTCCGGGATCACATCCTGAAACTGATTCCAACAAAGGGTGTGGGCGAACAATACCCACAGTTTGTACAAGTGGTTAAGAATATTGGAGCTTCTTGAAGTATTGAGCTTCATGATGGAAAGAGGTACATGAAGCATATGGTCTCAAGAAGGATGGAGCTTCATAGTGCTCAGGGTATCATGGGGAATGGTGATTCATGGTGCTCAGGGTGTTGTAGAGGAGCTTCCTGAAGGAAGGGTGATTCATTAAGGAAGAACTGTTGTGATGTATATGGCTTCAGGTAGTAGCTTAGCATAAATCATGGTCTCACATAGCATGGGGCTTCGCAGAGCTCAAGGTATTGTAGAGCATTTCCTAATTATTAGGAGTAGTGGTTCATGATATATGAATGATTTTTGAAGCCTCATGTGTGCCATTGGTCCTTCTTCTTTCCAGAAGGGCATAGGCCATCCTTAACGGATTCACTATTTGGGGTGGAGGCTCTCAAGGACATAATGTAGGAGAATTTGTAGAGAATGATGGCTCTATAGAAGAGGGTGTTTGCGTAGCCCATGATCTTCATGAATCGAGAGTGAAAGGGTGAGACTCAGTGTTGTATCCCCCTCAAATTATTGTATGTTGGTTGAATTACAAGAAAGGGGGTCCCACAATGCTAAGAAGAATGTTGTGAATCAAATGGTGCTTCGCCATCTGAGGCAGATCCATCAAGTTCGTCATGTTTCTCAGACTCACAAAGGCTACCTTCATGACCTTTAAGGTGATTATGGAGGGTCTAATGAAGATCCTTGAACTCGTAGAGGCTTTCGTCATAGCCTTCATGATGCTCACGAAGGCTCCGATGAAGTTCCTCTACTTTTCGATTTTGGAAGGACCTCAGCAAATGGGCTCCATGAATTAGTTTTCCATCCCAACATCGAATTTTCTTAACTCCTAATACATATCTCTTCATGGGATCTTTGACCTATTAAATAATATCTTTGGTAATATTAAACTCTCCTAGATCATGCATAGAATCATTTAGAATATCTTATAGATGTGTTTCCATGATTGAACAAGGTAATACCAAATCATTAACATGGTCATAACCACCTTCTTGGATATTTAATCAAGTTAGTCATGGGGGAAAAATATATAATCCTAGAGAAACACCTTAAAATTTTAGGGTAGAAATTATTACCATTTGAAAAACAAACATGGTACAAGGCATTACTATAAGAGATATATTAACCCACTTACAACTTATCATGTAATGCCTAAATTCATGATTTTATTTCATAATCATGAGGGTTATTGTATTCTTGGGTAAAATGAAATTGATAGAGGAGAATCTCATTATCTTGTAATTTGTCTCCGCATTTAATCGTTATAAATTTTTTCAACATGAGTAATTTAAATTTTAAAATTTCATTATCTAATAGTTTATTTATATACACATTCTATTCCCATGTTATAATGAAATTAACAATATATGATACAATGGGTATTTCAATTTTCTTTAACAATCCTTTTACATTCAGCATCAGAATGTGACAAGTATATAAATATTGGTTAAGTTACATGAAATTTCGTTCCTAATATATAAGGAAATAACAATATAATCAATAATTGGTAATTCATTTTTCTGAAACCACACATATGTTTCATCTTATGTAACCAAATTTCCATATCTAAACCATGTTAAATATTGGATAAATAATATTCCATCATTAATACATGTCGAAAAAAATTAGGTTTCTATAATGATTTAATGTAACAATTATTTTTATTCTTCTATAATATATATTGATAGAAATTACTGAAATTTTAAATCCATGAAAATACAACCAACAAAATACAATAAAATGAAGAAAAAATATTAGCATGGAACATGTATAACATATAAATCCTTATGTTCCTATAATTATTCATGTGATAATCCTACCTTGTCATATCAGTTAATGGGTATAAATCCATAAAACACAATATTATAATGAATGTGTGTCACCCCATGGTTATAATTGCTAAAACGTAAAATTTATAATCATGAAATCAAATCTCATACCTTGATTCATGGATATTAAACCCACAAGAAGGTTATCAAGTATTATGAATGGTTTTTTACCATATTCTAAATCATTCTATTCTCTCATAGTATATCCCTATATAGTATGAAAAAAGGTTCAAAATTGAATACTATTTTACTACATTGTGATATCCATGTATTAGTTCATATAAAAGTTCCATTTCCAGTGGGACATGAGGCCTCAATCGTGCCTCCACACATAGTAATGGATACTGAATAACAATGGTGATTTATTATGGTATGGTGGGGAGACTATACCAAATTAATTAGAGTGTAACATAGTGGTATATATATAATTATGAAGTGAAAATATTACATAATCACACCCAAAAAAATGAGAAAACATCAATATAAAAATATACATTCATGGGGAAATAATAAAAAATGTATAAGTATGTTGTCATTAAAATATGAAATAAGAAATATGAAGACAAGGTTCTACGAATTAAATAGAACCATCATATAAAAAAGGAACAAAACGTATTGATCTCAATGGGAATAATGGGAACGTTCTCATTTATTTTATCCCAGCCCTAATAGAGATCATATCTCTATATCCAGACAGTTCACTTTAACATTACATACATTCATGTAGTCTTTCTGGGTATCAAACATTAACTATAATAGGATAAGAGTAAAACATAGTTTTCCACCACCAACTTCTTCTAATGAAAATATATTCTATGTATACAAAATACACAATATATCCGTATAATGAAAGTAAATAGGTATAGAGAATATAAAAATATAACAAACACAACATCCTTATGGGATACTTGGAAATACCCACCCACATCATCCAAAGACAAATGTATAAAATTATATGATTGTTAATTAGATAGAGACCCATGAAACATTTTCAATTCATCCATGAATAAGTAACATAAGGGATCCATTAATGACCCATGGAATCCATGAAAATTGAAATTTTATCCCACTTGTTGTGATCTATAATGATAATAGAAAATTAGGATTTATTATAAACAAAGAGTTGAAATCCAAGAATTCTAGAATAAATGTTTCCAATATTTTATATGGATAGTTAAAATTTATTCCCATGTTAGACATGATTGGAGTCCAAGGAGATCTTCCAAGGTATTCATTGTTTGAGCACATCAAGCAGAATCCAAGGATCACACTACATAATTTTGGTTTTTGGATTGTACAAGTGAATCAGTAATTTATAGATGATTAATTAATGAATATTATAAATTAAACTAATAAAATTGATGAGTTTCATATAGAATACCCATCAATGAATTAGTTGACATCATATGAGTTTTCCCAAAACATTCTAGGTCTACAATCCAAGTTGTACTCAATGAAATCCATACCTCTAAATCATCCTAGGTCCATAACAATAATCAATAATAAAAGTTCATGTGATAAATTTCAATGAATGTACCAATAAAATTTTAAAATCTAATACATTTATTTAATTCACTACATTTATAAGTCTTAACACAAACTCACCATAGGTGTGCTTTGGTTACATTTAAGGAATGATTTTAAAATTACTTAAATCAAGAAATGTCTATGGTTAGGTTCATGTTCTTGTCATCAACCTCAAAGAGTCTAAAATGATCTCATGGAACATCAATTTCATGGTCTAGGTGATTAATTATAGGAGGTAAACGTTTAATGGGAATTTATAGAAAGAATTTTATACTCAATAATAAAAAAAATTATAAACAACTGTACATTGATGTAATTTTAATTAAAAACCAATAATAACCTAGTAAAAGACTCCTTATATTGTATCAGTATATGATTTGGCTTATAATGATGTAAATTAAGAATAATAGAATAAATCGCTAAAAATATGTAATATTATGTGACATGAAAAAAATATGGCGATGAAAAATAAAAAAGATGGTATCATGATATTAAAAATATCAATGGTGATCAAATGAGATGAATGGTTATTGAATCAATTACTAGATGTGGGAGATCAATCAAAACATCCAATGTGGGAATAAGAACACCTCATACACATTCTGGGTGCAAATGGAAGAAAAAATAGATGTGGTAGATTTTAGGGAATAGGGGGTAAAAAGTGATTTTGAATTATTTTATTGTGGAACATGATCTGGTCACATTGCCTTCCAATGAATATTCCCAACATTTAATGGAATCTTTTCCAATGGTCACACCTCACATGATTGACATGTATAATGAATAGAGAATGAATATGTATGAGTTTCCATTGATATCTCCTACTTAAAATTTGATATGAATGGAACACATACCCCATTCATGAACCATTTAATTCCCTCAAAATCACATATATATTTAGGAACATTTCTCACCATATTTTGTAACTCAATATATTCCCTTGATGAATCATTTATTTTTACCAATATATATAGAATGTTGAATAGTAATTTGAGTAAGATAAGATTTATCCCCTTTAATTCCATATATCAATCACCATCATTTTCAAATCGATTTTTTTTATATTTTCTGATCCTAATCATATATAACCTTGCATGATCCTTTCAACTCAATGTATTATCATTATTTTACACTTTCTTAGGGTGGTAATGTATTGAGAAATCATAATCAATAGTCTACCCTAGCCATATCTAGTTCATGTTTATCCCTTTCAATGTAAAAATGTAATTTATACTATTTTGATTAGAATATATATCTAATATCACTCTATAATGATAATTTATCCATATATTTAATGAAAAAAATTTAATAGCTTACTAAAAATCATTAGATGGGTAATTTATCCCAGGAACGTTTAATTGTGATATCAAATAAGCTATCTCCATATTAGAGATCAATATGGATTTGGATCTCTTCAATATATCTTTTGTGGATCGATTTTGTCACCACCATATTTTAGTTGAAGTGTTTGATCATTTTTTAATGGATCTTGGTGTTTACATGATCAGACACTGGTGGGGTTTCATGACCGAAAGTATATTATGATCAGATTTTCGTCGATGCAGGATCTGATTACCACATGGTTCAAGGCTCCTCGAAAATAAAATGGGATTTAATTATATATTCTATGTTGGACCATCTAATTCCATATAAAGCTAGATTCTCTGACTATAGCGATACATGTATGTTTCCTTAATATCAATATTCCCTTTAAAACCCTTCTATTTTGTCCTAATTCAAAAACCTAGTTGATCACTTATTATGCTTCGACAATAGAACTAAGGTCATGACCCATCGTATTTTTTCCCGCATATGTGTGTAGGTAGATTTTCAAAAGGTGTCAGTGGACAAGGTGTGGATAATTGTTAGAGATGATTTTTAGTGGAAACGAGAAGTTGCCTTTGGTTTGTGGACCGATCATTGTGCATTTTATGGGTGGACATGTCACCTTTCTATTGTTTTTTTGTAATGGGATTCATATCAAATAGGTTAATCCTTATTGTAATGGTCAGATGGATGATGAGGTAAGACCATAGTTTGGAACACATGGGACTATAATTGAATAGGAGGGTCTGGGTCTCCCCTCTTCAGAGAAACCCACTGTTGAAACTGGGTCATCCAAGTTCAAATATGGTTGTTGATACCCTATTCATTCAATGTTTTCTCAAGTTTAATATACCCAATTTGTTGAACCATGTGTCGCTGATATTTTCACGCAACTAAACAATGATCCGGATGGTCTACAACTTTATAAGAATTCTCCTTCGGTGCATACGGTAGTGGGGAGTGATCTTGTGTCATATGTAGAGGATCTATGATTTATAAGTGCTAATACTTCTATAATGGTGAATTATATACTATATAAAGGTGTGTAAAATGTAGGAAAGGGATGATGGTTTATATTGTGAGGCATCTATGATGAGGAAGAACGTAGGAGGATTCATTGGAAATGAAATCGATATATTATGTTATGTAATCAGTTTTATGGGAAGGATCAGGAAGAGTCTCTATAGGAATAATACCCAATCTAAGGGAAGGATATGAAAGAGGGAGAGAAAGGGCTTACACCTCTTTTATCTGAGGAGAATTTTGAGGATGAGCTATCTAGTCAACTCTCGATGGACTATGCAGAGGGAACCCATGTCATAGGGATTCATATCTCAATGAAGAAGAAGGGTCACAAGGGTACTCACAATGTAGGGGGGATTTATTATGGTAGAGAGGAATAAATTCAATGTCTAGAAGGACTATTTATAATACCCCAGCCTTAATCATTACTTAATTTTGGGATATTTTAATAAACCACCTTCAGGATCCTTTCAGGTTTAGAGTTTTAGAGAATTAGATAATAAAACATGCATTACATCCCACATTAAAACAAAGTGGTTACAGTAAAAGATTGTATTAATTTTTCCAATCAATGGAAATATTTCAAAAAAAACATGGATTCATTCTTGACACATCCTTGACACTATCATTATATCATGTACCTTTCCCTTGACCTGTGAAAAACATTTAAAAACATGGGATGAGCATAAAAATCTCAGTAAGGGATATAAAAATATGGAATGGAAACATGAGTACATGTATACATAAGAATAAATGAAATCATACTTTACTCATAAAAAAAATGAACTTTAACATACCTCATCAAATCATGAATAAATCATAGAAATCATAAGACATAAAGGTAACTTGAGGCATTCATAACATTCTTATGTAGGGAGTAACCCTCTTGGTTACGTTTGGAATACCCATCAAAGTATATTTGTAACACCCCAGGTAAATAAGGAATATGACATTTTCATATTTATCCATATTTGTGAATAAAATATTAATATGACTTTAAAGGGGACACTATGCTCGATGGCGTACCCAACACGCAACAACGAGTTTCTTGGGAATCTTATGTTGCACTCTAATAAAAAAATAATATTATTTTAAATGGTAGTTAACATGTAGCCGTTGTAATTGCGGGAATTCATAGAAATAACAAAAATATGATTATATATGTTCTTAAATAATTTTACATTTATACAATAAAAGATAAAGGCTTAAAATATGGAAAGAATTCAATTTTAGGCGTATATGCCCTAGTTTTCACTAAAGGTTCACTTATCGCCTTTTAATGGAGAACTGTCATTAAATATAGTTTTGTTCACTCTGAAACATTTTTTTGGACCAAATAAAACTCTTATTAAGAATCGGGACATCAAATTTTACTTTCTGTAATTTTTTGGTATTTTTCCGATAAAGTTCATTTTTTAATGAATAGTGTAAAATGTTGTATTTTAATTCAAACCCTCTTTTTAATCTAATTTATTTATATGATTAGATTATATTTTGAATTGGTTTTAAAGTGAAATTATAAAATATTTTTACCATTAAATCCAATAGTGGTCGTTGGAATTAATTTCACTTTGAAATCAGACTTAAACTAGTGTCAATCTTTTGATAGTTATTGTTTTATAAAAACACGCTATTTGCTCTGACAGCGGGAATTAATTATTAATTTAATTAATGTGACTAATATATTTTGAATTTTGTAAAACGGACTTCATTTTTGAATTCGGAATATCAAATATAGCTCAGGGTGAATTTTTGGGATTTTTCTGAAAAACATCAATTTTTGATGAATAGTGAAACCACTAAGTGGTACTTATAAAAGCTGATTTTCCGTTTAAATGAAATTTTTCCATCATTGTGTTTTGAATTTCAAAAATCCGACATACATGGTTGTCATTAAGAAGTAAAATGTGGTTCAATGAGATTATAATAATTTTTTGGTGAATAGTAACTTATTAAGTTCTTAATCGCGATTAGAGGTAATTAGTGTAATTTAAGGTAAAAATGATATTATAAGAATGTGAAAACACCATGACACTTGTCCTACACCTATTGGGTGAGTCATGGACGACCAAGACAAGCCATGGGCCAACTTGGGGACCCCATGGAGACACTTTGGTTGGGAAATGACATAAATAACTTTTTATTTAATGTTAAAATTAAATTGACACAAACATGAGTTGTTTTACTAAAACAATTTTTATGTAGGGTTACACAGGTCCAAATTTTGATTATAAATAGTCATTGGAAATCTAAAAAGATTTCCCACATCATATTAGTTTTTTATAATTTTTAAACATTAAATAAATTAAATTATATATGACATAATAATGATGCAGCGATGACATCATTATTTGACGATTTAAATAAAATGGAAATATAATGTAAAATATATGAACTACACATGTCCAAAACCAATTGGATGAGTGGATTTCGAAGCCTTATCACCTTATCCACTAATTATATCAATGTGGGACCTTTTAAAACCGAAACACATTTTCAAATAAAGTAATATTTCTTACTTTCCAAAAGTGCCCCTCCTCTCCTCTTATAAAAGGCCCCCACCTCTACCTCATTTAACACACTCCTCAAGCCTTTTTCTCGGCCAACCCCTGCCCATTTACTCTCTCCACATCCCCCTCCTCACCCTAGAGGATTCCCTTTAGGCAGAATCCTTTCAAAGGAAGCCTTTAGGCTCAAATCAATAGGAGTTACACTTTTAAAGGAGATTAAAGAACGATCGAGTCAAGTCGGACCCGAGGTAAGGGATCCTACAACTCTCTTTCCTTTTAAGTACACTCTTTTATCTCATCTATTTTAAGCTCATCTTTCTTATGATTGGGATGTTATTTTATATTACATTTACTGTAATTTTTATGTTCATGTGATGAGAGACCCTATTCTCTCTCATCAATCCATTTTGGAAGTTTTGAGTGGCGCCGTTAGGCTGCCGAACTTTCGTAAGAGATCTAACCTCTCTCTTTCTTTTTAAGTACTCTCCTTTATGTCACTTATTTTAAACTCCTCCTTGCAATGTTGGGGGATTTTCTTTTATATTCCACTTGATGTAAATTCTATTGTAATATGATGGGATACTCTATTTGATCTCATCAATCCATATTCGTACGTTTTATGTGGTGCTGTTAGGCTGCCGTGTTTTCGTAAGGGATTTTTCATCTCACTTTTATTCCTGTGAGATTTATGCTACATTCTACAAAAATTCGATTGAGTGGTGTATGTACTTCCCATTATTCTACTCTTTGTGTATTATACTTTCATTTATGAGTATTTACATCAATGACCTATTGTCTTTCTTTCATGGGGTGTATGTTTTGAAAGATACCCAAGTCGGTAAGGGAAACTTTCACACTCCTCTTTTTTAAAAGACTTCTTTTATTGGGTCTTTTAATTTACATATTTTTATGTTGGGATATGTTCTCATACATCCTTATTGATGTAAATTTTATGTCCAACTGATGAGATACACTTTTTATCTCTCATCAACTCATTTTGATGTGATGTCGTTAGGCTGTCAAGGGAACTTTTTAACCCAATTTCGATTTCTTTGGGTTCAACTTGTAGTCATTGAATATGTGTGAATGACCTTTTATTGTTTTACACTTAATATCCACTTATATTGGGTGTATATATATTTTTCACACATATTTTTGAGATTTATTTGTCCTTAATTTAAGTATACCTTCTTTATAACGGATTTCATCGCATTTGACATTTCTATTGAGGGCTCATTGTTGTTATGCACCAATTCACTCTTATATGGTGTATATACTGTCCTTTGGAGTATTATATCATGAATCCTTTTATTCTCATGATATTATAAAGTTCTGACTAAATGTTATTCCTCGATTATTGTATTCAAGTGTCTCTAATTTTGGTAAAACCCCTTTAACCAAAATATCATTTTAAATGTTTTAATTATTTGTTATTATTAATATCCATGTTTTCAAAATGGTTTTAAGGATTTATTTATATGGATATTAATGGTTTAAAATGTTAAAAGCTTCAAGGTGGTATGGGACACTTTGAATCAAAAATCTCTTTATTAAATGTTTTAAATGGTTTTGGAAATGGTTTCTTTTTGAAAGGATTCATTATTTCAATATCCTAAAATGTTATATTGTGATTGAAATGTGGAAATGTTATGTTTCCTTTATTCATGTTTATGTGATACGATTATGTTATGGTTCTTGGGAATCGTTATGAAGAACGGGTGGTTCCGTGATAAACTAAGGGCGGGTGAGCCCGATATAGCTCTCCAATGCATTGGGTAACGCGAAGGAGTGAAACGTTAAGGTTTCTCCGAAGAGATTTAGGGAATATACTGTGATAGGTATTCCAAACGTAACCAAGAGGGTTACTCCCTACGTAAGAATGTTATGAATGCCTCAAGTTACCTTTATGTCTTATGTTTTCTATGATTTATTCATGGTTTGATGAGGTATGTTAAAGTGCCTATGTTTTATGGGTAAAGTATGATTTCATTCTCATGTATATATGAACTCATGTTTCCTTTCCATATTTTTTGTAACCCTTACTGAGCTTTTTATGCTCATCCCAAGTTTTTGAAATGTTTTTCACAGGTCAAGGGAAAGGTACATGATGTGATGATAGTGTGAAGGATGTGTCAAGAAAGAATCTGTGTTATATTTTAAATATGTTTCCGTTGATGGGAAGAATGAATACTGTCTTTTATGTAACCACTTTGTTTAAATGTGGAATGTAATGCATGTTTCATGATCTAATTCTCTAAAACTCTAAACCTGAAAATATCCTCAATGTGTAATCTTGTAATAACTCATGATTAAGTAAGGTTTAAGGGTGGGGCCTTATAGTTGGTATCAAAGGTCGGTTTAGATAAATTTAGAGGTTAGGGTATTCTTTAAGCATAATTGACAATTACCATAATGGTTAGGATTTCAGAAAGAGTCTTAGTTTTAGATAAAGTGAATGTGTAAGTATATCTTATTGTCTATCATACTCATTAGTACATGATGGTTTTGTTGATATACTCACACTGACCTTTTTTGTTTTAGTAAATGGCTGGATCTAGCAGGCACCAAAGTAACAGTGGATGTGAAGGAAACTGTGACAGTTTTTTGAGCAAGCAACTGAATGATACGGGAGCTGCAATGAGATCTGTTTTGATTATCCTCAACCAACTATCTGGAGTCATGATTGACCACCTAAACCTTGTAGATTTATCTAAGGCATCATATATGCAAGAAACAAATCCCTATGGAATTACAGGTAATAATCATAAAGGTAAGTGTGTTCAAAAACCTATGTGTCAAAGATGTGGAAAGAAACACCTAGGAAAATGTTTCAAAGGGACAGAAATATGCTATAGATGTGGAAATGAAGGTCATAAATCAAGAACCTGCCATGGAAAAAGGAAGCATCCAGTTGACTCGAGGAAAGGGAAAGAAGTTCTTTCTGAGGGATCAATTGAATGTTTTAAATGTTTTGTGCATGGTCATTATGCAAACACATGTCCTATGAAGAAGTTTCGTGAATGGGGTCACCAAGAGCGTACCAATATTCGTTTACCAATACCTAATGCCATTCCGATTGAGGATGAAGAAACTGACAATGACCAATCAAAGGTATGTACTATTTCATGACTATTGTTTTTTTATTTTGGAATCTTAGGATATGATTCATGATTTTGTTTTTAGGAAAGAGGTATTTCGGAATAAGTTGTAAAGGAATGGATAATGGATCATGAAGAATGTTGAATGAGTAAGATGTCAACATATAAGGGCTTCAAGAGTTGGGGTGAAATTCTTAAGATTATTAAGTCTCTTTTAATGATGGGGTTACATTAGAAGACTTTTTATATTATGTGTAACCCTGATGTTTAATATAGGCAAATTTTATTCAAGTAATAGTTATCTTTTATTTTGTGGACATAGTTATAAAGAACCATTTGGGTTTATATGATCCTTACTTTTGAGGTAATTATGGGTTACCATATGTTATGATTGAAGTGAAAGGCATGAGATAAAATTGAGGTTAAATTATGTTATGGTTATTTTTGATGATTTTATCCCTTTTTGGGTAATTATTTGAGAATTATATAGTTTTGGAAAAAGGACAACACGCAGACCGTGTGACAACCCGTCGCGTCGGACAATGCTGCGGGAATCGAACCCACAACCAAAGTGCGACTGGTATTTATCCCCTACCACTGGACTACGTGAAGTCCCTGGTTAGTTTGACTGATTCTTTTTAGTTATATGATTTTATGAATTAAGAGTAAGTTTATGTTGGTGGATATTTGATTAGGATAATTACTTTTCAATGTGAGACTTTAGGAGCAACTGATGTTGTTTGGAGATAAATGTTACGATTTAACTTCGAAGACTATGTTACTAAATCCTTCAAATGTTTGGGTTTCAATCTTATATTGGTTTACTTTGAAGAATTTTATGGACAAATTGTTTATCAGATGGTCCTCGTTGAACTTTGGGTTTTGTTGGACAAATTTTGGAGATTAAGAATAGATTTTATTTTTATAAGGGGTTATCCTTTTATGGATTATCTGATCTTGTACTAACCTTTTTGGTTTTGGTTTTGGTTAAAGCCTAAATACATGGGATGTATATATTTCTCTTTTGGGGATTAAGTGATTCTCTAGAAGTTGATTATAGTACTCTTAATGCGAAAAAGTCTCCCTAAATACTCGTCTTTTGGAAAAAAATATGAGTTGACTAAGGAATATAGTAAAAGTTGAAAGTCAACATGATAAGTGATTATGCTTCCTTATGAATAAATTCCTCAATAGAAACTAACTTAATACAAAAATGTTGTCTATTAACTTTTCCTACTGGGGAACCCAACACCGTTTAACCCATCACAAGTTTGTGATTTTCTTATTGTTAACTTTCTCCTAAACATGTTTTCTATCACTCTCCATCAGAACATGACCCTATGTTTTCTCCTCCATGTCCATATTTTCATACTTGGAATCCTAGTATGGGTTAACTCGGGTGACCACTATGCTTATCTTTCTTTATTTTAAAGTGATTGTTTTACCGACTCTTGTTCCGATGTGGGACGTTCAAGGATGTTTCCAAGCGCAATTTAAAAATTGTGAGGACGCAATTCCCAAAAGGGGGGAAGGATGTAACACCCCAGGTAAATAAGGAATATGACATTTTCATATTTATCCATATATGTGAATAAAATATTAATATGACTTTAAAGGGGACACTATGCTCGATGGCGTACCCAACACGCAACAACGAGTTTCTTGGGAATCTTACGTTGCACTCTAATAATAAAATAATATTATTTTAAATGGTAGTTAACATGTAGCCGTTGTAATGGCGGGAATTGATAGAAATAACTAAAATATGATTATATATGTTCTTAAATAGTTTTACATTTATACAATAAAAGATAAAGGCTTAAAATATGGAATGAATTCAATTTTAGGCGTATATGCCCTAGTTTTCACTAAAGGTTCACTTATCGCCTTTTAATGGAGAACTGTCATTAAATATAGTTTTGTTCACTCTTAAACATTCTTTTGGACCAAATAAAACTCTTATTAAGAATCGGGACATCAAATTTTACTTTGTGCAATTTTTTGGTATTTTTCCGATAAAGTTCATTTTTTAATGAATAGTGTAAAATGTTGTATTTTAATTCAAAACCTCTTTTTAAACTAATTTATTTATATGATTAGATTATATTTTTAATTGGTTTTAAAGTGAAATTATAAAATATTTTTACCATTAAATCCAATAGTGGTCATTGGAATTAATTTCACATTGAAATCAGACTTAAACTAGTGTCAATCTTTTGATACTTATTGTTTTATAAAAACAAGCTATTTGCTCTAACAGCGGGAATTAATTATTAAATTAATTAATGTGACTAATATGTTTTGAATTTTTTAAAACGGACTTCATTTTTGAATTCGGAATATCAAATATAGCTCAGGGTGAATTTTTGGGATTTTTCTGAAAAACTTAAATTTTTGATGAATAGTGAAACCACTAAGTGGTACTTATAAAAGCTGATTTTCCGTTTAAATGAAATTTTGCCATCCTTGTGTTTTGAATTTCAAAAATCCGACATACATGGTTGTCATTAAGAAGTAAAATGTGGTTCAATGAGATTATAATAATTTTTTGGTGAATAGTAACTTATTAAGTTCTTAATCGCGATTAGAGGTAATTAGTGTAATTTAAGGTAAAAATGATATTATAAGAATGTGAAAACACCATGACACTTGTCCTACACCTATTGGGTGAGTCATGGCCGACCAAGACAAGCCATGGGCCAACTTGGGGACCCCAAGGAGACACATTGGTTTGGAAATAACATAAATAACCTTTTATTTAATGTTATAATTAAATTGACACAAACATGAGTTGTTTTACTAAAACAATTTTTAAGTAGGGTTACACAGGTCCAAATTTGGATTATAAATAGTCATTGGAAAGATAAAAAGATTTCCTACATCATAGTAGTTTTTTTTATACTTTTTAGACATTAAGTAAATTAAATTATATATGACATAATAATGATGCAGCGATGACATCATTATTTGACGATTTAAATAAAATGGAAAGATAATGTAAAATCTATGAACTACACATGTCCAAAACCAATTGGATGAGTGGATTTCGAAGACTTATCACCTTAGCCACTAATTATATCAATTTGGGACCTTTTAAAACCGAAACACATTTTCAAATAAAGTAATATTTCTTACTTTTTAAAAGTGCCCCTCCTCTCCTCTTATAAAAGTCCCCCACCTCTACCTCATTTAACACACTCCTCAAGCCATTGGCTCGGCCAACCCCTGCCCATTTACTCTCTCCACATCCCCCTCCTCACCCTAGATGATTCCCTTTGGGCAGAATCCTTTCAAAGGAAGCCTTTAGGCTCAAATTAATAGGAGTTACACTTTTAAAGGAGATTAAAGAACGATCGAGTCAAGTCGGACCCGAGGTAAGGGATCCTACAACTCTCTTTCTTTTTAAGTACACTCTTTTATGTCATCTATTTTAAGCTCATATTTCGTATGATTGGGATGTTATTTTATATTACATTTACTTTAATTTTTATGTTCATGTAATGAGAGACCCTATTCTCTCTCATCAATCCATTTTGGAAGTTTTGATTGGCGCCGTTAGGCTGCCGAACTTTCGTAAGAGATCTAACCTCTCTCTTTCTTTTTATGTACTCTCCTTTATGTCACTTCTTTTAAAATCCTCCTTGAAATGTTGGGGGATTTTCTTTTATATTCCACTTGATGTAAATTCTATTGTAATATGATGGGATACTCTATTTCATCTCATCAATCCATATTCGGAAGTTTTATGTGGCGCTGTTAGGCTGCCGCGTTTTCGTAAGGGATTTTTCATCTCACTTTTATTCCCATGAGATTTATGCTACATTCACCAAAAATTCGATTGAGTGGTGTATGTACTTCCCATTATTCTACTATTTGTGTAATATACTTTCATTTATGAGTATTTACATCAATGACCTATTGTCTTTCTTTCATGGGGTGTATGTTTTGAAAGATACCCAAGTCGGTAAGGGAAACTTTCACCCTCCTCTTTTTTAAAAGACTTCTTTTATTGGGTCTTTTAATTTACATATTTTTATGTTTGGATATGTTCTCATACATCCTTATTGATGTAAATTTTATGTCCAAGTGATGAGATACACTTTTTATCTCTCATCAACTCATTTTGATATGATGTCGTTAGGCTGTCAAGGGAACTTTTTAACCCAATTTCGATTTCTTTG
Source organism: Viscum album (assembly GCA_963277665.1). Lineage (NCBI taxonomy): Eukaryota > Viridiplantae > Streptophyta > Magnoliopsida > Santalales > Viscaceae > Viscum > Viscum album. The sequence goes on along the minus strand of OY728162.1, from coordinate 688,264,604 downwards.
GGTTCAACTTGTAGTCATTGAATATGTCATCCATTGAATATGTGTGAATGACCTTTTATTGTTTTACACTTAATATCCACTTATATTGGGTGTATATATATTTTTCACACATATTTTTGAGATTTATTTGTCCTTAATTTAAGGATACCTTCTTTATAAGGAATTTCATCACATTTGACATTTCTATTGAGGGTTCATTGTTGATATGCACCAAATCACTCTTATATGGTGTATATACTGTCCTTTGGAGTATTATATCATGAATCCTTTTATTCTCATGATATTATAAAGTTCTGACTAAATTTTATTCCTTGATTATTGTATTCAAGTGTCTCTAATTTTGGTAAAAGCCCTTTAACCAAAATATCGTTTTAAATGTTTTAATTATTTGTTCTTATTAATATCCATGTTTTCAAAATGGTTTTAAGGATTTATTTATATGGATATTAATGGTTTAAAATGTTAAAAGCTTCAAGGTGGTATGGGACACTTTGAATCAAAAATCTCTTTATTAAATGTTTTAAATGGTTTTGGAAATGGTTACTTTTTGAATGGATTCATTATTTCAATATCCTAAAATGTTATATTGTGATTGAAATGTGGAAATGTTATGTTTCATTTATTCATGTTTATGTGATACGATTATGTTATGGTTCTTGGGCATTGTTATGAAGAACGGGTGGTTCCGTGATAATCTAAGGGCGGGTGAGCCCGATATAGCTCTCCAATGCATTGGGTAACGTGAAGGAGTGAAACGTTAAGGTTTATCCGAAGAGATTTAGGGAATATACTGTGATGGGTATTCCAAACGTAACCAAGAGGGTTACTCCCTACGTAAGAATGTTATGAATGCCTCAAGATACCTTTATGTCTTATGTTTTCTATGATTTATTCATGGTTTGATGAGGTATGTTAAAGTGCCTATGTTTCATTGGTAAAGTATGATTTCTTTCTCATGTATATATGAACTCATGTTTCCTTTCCATATTTTTTGTAACCCTTACTGAGCTTTTTATGCTCATTCCAAGTTTTTGAAATGTTTTTCACAGGTCAAGGGAAAGGTACATGATGTGATGATAGTGTCAAGGATGTGTCAAGAAAGAATCCGTGTTATATTTTAAATATGTTTCCGTTGATGGGAAGAATGAATACTGTCTTTTATGTAACCACTTTGTTTAAATGTGGAATGTAATGCAAGTTTCATGATCTAATTCTCTAAAACTCTAAACCTGAAAAGATCCTCAACGTGTAATCTTGTAATAACTCAAGATTAAGTAAGGTTTAAGGCTGGGGCCTTATAATATTCCGTAAATCTCTTCGGCGATACCATAACATTTAACTCCTTCGTGTTACCCAATGCATTGGAGATCTATATCGGGCTCACCCTCCCTTAGTTTATCACGGAACCACCCGTCTTCATAAACAATGCCTAAGAACCATAACATAATCGTATCACATAAAACACGCATAAAGGGAACATAACATTTCTACATTTCAATCACAAGATATCAATAACACATTGATATAATAAAAAAATTATCAAAACCATTTTCAATACCAAAATAAAATAAAATTAAAAAATGGTGTTTATTTTTCATAAAATTTTTTATGGCTTATAGATGATGCTGAAACTCAAATAATGGTCACGGTGGTGGAGAAGTCATTTTCACCGCATACGTACGACAAAAAAAACATTCCCTTTTTTTCGTTTAATAAACGCTTCGTTTAAGAAGATTCCTTTTGAATAAACGTAAAAGTAAAAGGGATTTATACACTGAATAAATGAATTTTGTGTATAAAACAATATATGCCTCAGTGAAAGGAGATAGATATGAAGTCCCATACCTCAGGTCTGACTTGACTCAATCGTTCATTAACCTCCTGAATAATAAACTTGAGTAAATTTCTACATTCTTGATAAAATTTTTGAAGTTCATTATTCCTTTTATAACACTTATTACCATGTCATGAACATTATGTAATTATTTAAGTTAATAATGGTTGTTTTTTGGATCATTGGTACTTGAGTAAAAAATAAACTCTTTATAATTACAAGTTGTTCATGTGGTAAAATATCCATTATATGCAGAATTATATTCGGTATGTATATATCATATATATCAAATATATCTAGTATATTCATGCATTTATAATATTACATAACATTTAGAGGTATTAAATGAAATGGTTCATGGAGACGGTAAGTCGTACGTACGCATGAACACTACTTTCATTTCTATATCGTATTTTATGGAATGGAATCATAATGATATAAATGTATATTATAATTCCAGTATAATTTCAAATATAATATCATTAATTCCATCCTTTATAGGTCCCACATATGGCATTAACGAATCAAATCACTTTGAGGGGGCGGTAGTCCGGACTTCCAAAAATGAAGATATCGTGTTTACCCATAATGGAAACCATAAAAGTATGAGATAAATGAAAAATACAGTATCATGGGTAAAACATAAACATATTATATATCATATATAAATATAGTGACATCTTAATGGCCACCTTTGAAGGTGTTAAAAGAATATTGAACAATCATCGTTTCGTGAGGTAGAAATTCGCCATCCATGGAAATATAATGTTCTTTAAACATTATATGTTGGTGTGTGTAAGTGTAGCTAGAATATTTATTATAACAACATCCTATTATATGGAAGATACTACTGTTGTAACAAAAAAAATGAATAAAAATTGTTTAGGGGGTTGGAGGTGAAAAATAAAACAAAAGATCACAAGTGAAGACACTACCTTTAAAACGGGTAACACTTTTTGATTTGAGCTCAAATGCTTCCTTGGAAAGCCTTCTAACCAATGTGAGGCTTCTAGGAGTAAGTGGGGGATGCGACGAGACAAAATGGGCAGGGGTTGGTTGAGATAAAGGCTTGAGAGGTGTATGTAAGGTGGTAAAGGTGGGGGCCTTTTATAAGAGTAGAGGAGGGGCACTCTGGGAATGTTAGAAAAGGTTGCTTTATTATAAAATGATTTTCGGATTTTAAATGTCCCAAAATTAAATATTTTAAGGATAAGGTGATAAGAGTTCGAAATCAACCCAACCAATGGGTTTTTGACAAGTGTAGGTCTTAGATTTTACATTATCTTTTAATTTTATTAAAATCGTTACATAATGCGGTAATCGGTGCATCATCATGGTGTCATAAATAATTTAATTTATTTAATATTTACAAATTAAAAAAAATATCATGTAGGAAATCGTTTTAGATTTCTAATGACTGTTTATAGTCAAAAATTGGACTTGTATAACCCCATGTAAATATTGTTTTAGTAAAAAAATACATGATTGTGTCATTTTTTACTTTTACTTTAAATAAAAGGCATTAATGTCATTATCATACCCAAGTGACTCCATGGGGTCCCAAAAATCGACCCATTGGATTTCGTGGTCAACCATGACTCATCCAATAGGGTTATGACAAGTGTCAAGTTATTTTTATTTTATTCTAATATCATTTTTACCATAAACTACACCAATTACCTCTAATCACTATTAAAAACATAAAAGTTATTATTCACTAAAAAATTATTTTATTCCCATTGAATGAAATTTTACTTCCTAATGACAAAAATGTACGTTGGATTTTTGAAATTCAAAACACAGAGGTGGTAAAATTTCATTTAAACGGAAAATCAGTTTTTTAAGTACCACTTAGTGATTTCATTATTCATCAAAAATTGAGGTTTTTTAGAAAAATACGAAAACGTCACCCTAAGCTATATTTGATATTCCGAATTCAAAAATTATTTCTATTTAAAAAAAATCAAAACATAGAAGTTAAAATAATTAATTTAATAATTAATTACCGTTTTCAGAACAAATAGCGTGTTTTTATGAAATAATATATATCAAAAGATTGACACTAGTTTAAGTCCAATTTCATAGTGAAATTAATTCAACGACCACTATTGGATTAAATGTTAAAAATATATTTTAATTTAACTTTAAAAATAATTCCAAATATAATCTAATCATATAAACAAATTATATTAAAATGAGTTTTTGAGTTAAAATATATAATTTTTCACTATTCATTAAAAACGAACTTTATCCGAAACATACCAAAAATTTACAAAAAGTAAATTTTGATGTCCCGATACTAAAAAATAATTTTATTGGGTCCAATAGAATGTATAAGAGTGACCAAAACTATATTTAATGACGGTTCTCCATCAAAAGGCGATTAGTGGACCTTTAGTGAATATTAGAGTATATATGCCTAAATTTGATTTCTTTCAGCATTTTAAGCCTTTATCCTTCATTGGATAAATGTAAAAACATTTAATAAACATATATAATCATATTTTAGTTAATTCCATTCATTCCTACCAATACAACGGCTACGTGTTAACTACCATTTAAAATAATATTATTCTATTACTATTCTGAAACGTAAGATTTCAAAGAATCTCTTTGTTGCGTATCGTGTACACCATCGAACATAGAAACCCCTTTAAAGTAAAATAAATATTTATTTTGATTATATTAATAAATATGAAAATGTTTTATTCTTTACTTACCTGGGGTGTTACATCCTTCCCCCCTTTTGGGAATTGCTTCCTCGCAATTTTATTTACTTATCAAAATAAGTGGGGGTATTTATCTCTCATAGCAATTTCAGATTCCCACATTGCCTCTTCAACCTTATGGTTTTCCACAATACCTTTACCTGGTGAATTACATTATTTCGCAACACTTTCTCTCTTCGGTTGAGAATCTGGACTGGTTGTTCTTCATATGAGATATTCTCTTCCAACTGAACTACCTCTGGGATCAAAACATAAGATGGATCTGGCATATACATTCTCAACATCGAAAAATGAAAAACATTGTTTACCTGAGATAAACGCGGAGCTAAATCCACTCGGTAAGCAACTAATCTAACTTTCTCCAGAATTTTATATGGTCCAATGAACCTTGGTCTCACCATTCCTTTCTTACCAAATCACATCACACTTTTCCACGGTGAATATTTGAGAAAAACATGATCACCTACCTCAAAAGATAGATCCTTCCTCCTGTTGTCTGCATAACGTTTCTATCTTCTCTGAGATGTTCTCATGTGTTTCTGAATCATCTGAACTTTTTCTACCATCTCTTATACCATTTCTGGTCCCATCAGCTTCCTTTCACCCACTTCATCCCAAAAATCTGTATTTTGACACCGTTTACCATATAATGCCTCAAATAGATCCATCTGTATTCTGGAATGAAAACTATTATTATAAGAAAACTCAACCAAAGAATGATGTTGGTCCAAACATCCCTGATAATCCATCTAACAAGCACATAGCATATAATACAAAGTCTAAATCGTTCTTTCTGACTTCCCATCTGATTGAGGATGAAAATCTGTACTAAAATTTAATTCAGTACCTAATGACTTCTGAAGGCCATTCCAAAAGTTAGAAGTAAACCTGGGATCACGATCAGATACAATAGAGAGAGGAACTCCATGTAACCTGACTATCTCTTTAAGATACAAGCGAGAAAGTTGATCTAGGTAAAAAGTATCTCGTATACCAAGAAAATGAGCATATTTAGTCAAGCGATCAACAATAAACCAGATTGCATTATTACCTTGAGGTGTCTTCGACAATCCCACAACGAAGTCCAAGGATATATTCTCCCATTTCCACTCTGGTACTAGTAAAGGTTGTAGCATCCCTTTTGGAAACTGCCGCTCTTCTTTTATCTGTTGATAAGTCAAACACTTCACAGTAAAATCAGCAATATCCCTTTTCATTCCATCCCACCAGTAATAATCCTGAAGATCTCTATACATCTTAGTACTTCCTGGATGAACTAAAAACAGAGAACTATGAGCTTCACATTATAACTCTTTCTTCAACTGTGAATCACAAGTCACACACAATCTCTTCTCAAATCTAAAAACAAAATCATTATCAATGTTGAATTAAGGAAACTTACCCTTCTGAACCAGCTCTACCTTTTTCTGCAACTCGCTATCTTGCTTCTGTGCTTGCTTAATTCTGTCTGACAGAGAAGATTTCACTGAAATCTGAAACAAAATAGAAGGATATCCTGCACCAACAACTTCTTCGCCAAATTTCATCAAATCCTTAACCAAATTATCAGGTTCCCAATGCAACATTGTTAATGATGCATTACTTTTTCGACTCAAAGCATCAGCCACTTTATTTGCTTTTCCCGGATCTTAATGAATTGTACAATCACAATCCTTGATTAATTCTAGCCATCTGCAATGTCTCATGTTCAATTCTTTCTGAGTGAATATATACTTTAAACTTTTGTGATCGTTATATATCTCACACTTGACTTCATACAAATGATGCCTCCAAATTTTTAAAGCGAAAACAACAACAGCTAATTCCAAATCATGTGTCGGGTAATGTACCTCATGAATTTTCAACTATCGTGAAGCATAAAAAATTACCTGATCATTCAGCATTAAGGCGCAACCACGTCCTTTCAATGAAGCATCACTGTAGATAACAAACCAACCATTCCTGGAAGGTAGTGCCAAAACTAGAGCATTCACCAATCTTCTTTTCAACTCCAGAAAACGATCATCACATACTTTTTTCCAGATAAACTTAACACCCATCAGAGTTAGCTTAGTCATTGGACTAGATAACCGTGAAAATTTTTAAAAAAAACCTTCGATATTAACCTGCCTAACCAAGAAAACTACGGATCTCAGTTACATTTTTTGGTCTTGGCCATTCTTCAACAACTTTTGTTTTTGTAGGATCCATAGTTATTCCATCTTTAGAAACAATGTGACCATGGAAAGAAATTTGTTGCAACCAAAACTCACACTTGCTGAATTTCCCATACAATTTATTTTCTTTTAAGGTTTGAAAAATAACCCTTAAATGTCATTCATGCTCCTCTTTACTTTTAGAAAACACTAAAAATATCATCAATGAAAACAACCACAAACATATCCAAGAACTCATGGAAAATTCTATTCATATGGTCCATGAATACAGCAGGTGCATTGGTTATCCGAAAAGACATTACTACAAATTCATAATGGCCATATCTTGTTCGAAATGCAGTCTTCGGAATATCTTCTTCCTTTGCCTTCAACTGATGGTACCTCGATCTCAGGTCAATCTTTGAAAAAAACTATGCTCCCTGGAGCTGTTCAAAGAAATCATCGATATAAGGCAAAGGATACTTGTTCTTAACAGTGATATTATTCAAGGCTCTATAATCAATGCAAAGTCTCATAGAACCATCATTCTTTTTAACAAATAAAATAGGAGAACCCCATGGTGATGTGCTAGGTCAAATGAAACCTTTCTCTAATAAATCATGTAATTTCTCATTCAACTATAAAAGTTCAGGCTGAGCCATTCGATAAGGGGGTTTTGAAATTTGCTTAGCATCAGGAACTAAGTCAATAGTATATTTAACTTCCCGATCTGGTATTATTCTAGGAAACACATTAAGAAAAACATTAGGATACTCATTCACCACTGGAACATCATTAATCTAACCCATTCCCCTGTTTTCAATGATATGTGGAAGGTAAAATTCATTTCCATATTTTACAAGTTTCTCGGCCACTTGATATGTTATCAACAGTAAGGGTTCATTCTTGTAAACAGACTGAAAGTCTTTTCGAAAAGAAACTTCATTAGCTCTACATTCAATCTTATCATGGTAAATAAAGAGCCAATCCATACCCAGGATAACATCAAAATGTACTAGAGGTAAAACAATAAGGTTTGCATGTAGGTTCATTCCACGGATAAGGATAGGAATATTCTTATAAATTCTTTTTGCCTCAACATTTCCCCTAGGTGTTTTTACCACAAGTTCAGGAGTAATTTCTGGAGATGGTATTCCAATTTTACTAGAAAAGTTTTCAGAGATGAATGAATGTGTAGGCCCCGAATCAAACAACACACTGGCATAATATGAAAAAACAAAAAAAGTACCTGATACAACTTCATTTGATGGCCCAACATCTGCTGAAGTAGTTGCAAAGGATTTCACCACCCCTTTCTACTTGTAGTATAACTGCTTACCATCACTCAAGCTCTTTTTCGGACACTCGTTTGCATAGTGACCCATCTCATTGCACTTAAAACATTTCACTAACTGAAAATCAAATTTGGACTTACCATCACCTTGATCTTTTTCAGTTCAATCACGAGCCTTATGTCCCATCTTACCACATCAGTAGCACTTTCCAGAATTTAGAAGATATTCCCCAGCATGCCTTTTACCACATTTATCACAAACTGGAAACATAGTTTCCTTACCGTCAGACCTTTTTGACGAATTATTTCCTTTATCCTGCCACCTCGGTCTCTTCTTCTACTGGTTGTTATAGAACACTTGATCATCGGAAAACTCCATTTCCACCTTCTCATCCCATCGAACAAGCTTTTCTTAACTCGTGAAATCGCGAGAAGCTAAATCCCTTCGATATTTTGGCTTTAATCCTGAGTAAAAACGATTGATTTTATTATCAAGGTCTCGGATAAAATTTGGATCATACCTTGCCAATCGAGTAAACCTTTCTTCATAGACAGCCACTGAGTCTTCCTCTTTCCTCAATTCCAGGAATTGTTTTTTCATCCTAAGTCAAAAAACTTTGGACAATACTTCTCAAGAAACATTCCTTCGAATTCATCTTAGTCGAGAGCATCAATCCCATTACCGTCCCTAATATTTTTAACCATCGACCACCACTGATCTGCTTCACCCTCCAAACGGTAAATAGCAAGACTAACCTTTTGATTGTCTAAACACCCCATGACATCGAAAATGTTCTCCAGTGCTTTAATCCACCCTTTAGCTAGCACATGGTCAGATGATACCCTGAATGATGGGGGATGTTGCCTCATGAAATGTTCCACCACTGACATGTTCTTCTACGTGTGATCTGGCTGATCTCATGCATGGATACCACAACCATTTATCGCTTGAGTCAACTGCGCCATTAATGCAACAAACTGTTCAGTTCCAATTCTGACCATCTCAAGATGCTGATTCGAAAGGTCATTTCCTTCTGTATGCCTTCCTAGCACTGCTTTCCTATTTCCTCTGCGGAAAACCATTCTGAACAAACATGTCTTAGATGAAGCACCACAGTAATCTTCAAATGCAATATCATTTCAATTTGACAATAAAAATTATTTTTGGATAATCATTTAATAAAATACTAACACCTAAAGTTATCTAATTGACCTTTGATACCAACTATACGACCCCATCCTTATGCATTACATAATCTTCAGATATTTCAACAAAACACCTTGAGAATATTTTCAGGTTTAGTGTTTTATATAATTATATCATAAAACATGCATTACATACCACATTTAAACATAGTGGTTACAATAAAAGATAGTATTCATTTTTCCCATCAACAGAAATATATTTAAAATAAAACATGGATTCTTTCTTGAAACTTCCTTGACACTATCATCATATCATGTACCTTTCCCTTGACCTATGAAAAACATTTCAAAAACATGGGATGAGCATAAAAAGCACAGTAAGGGATATAAAAATATGGAAAGGAAACATGAGTACATGTATACATAAGAATCAATGAAATCATACTTTACTCATAAAACATAATCACTTTAACATACCTCACCAAATCATGAATAAATCATAGAAATCATAAGACATAAAGGTAACTTGAGGCATTCATAATATTCTTACGTAGGGAGTAACCCTCTTGGTCACGTTTGGAATACCCATCACAGTATATTCCTTAAATCTCTTCGGAGAAACCTTAATGTTTAAATCCTTCACATTACCCAATACATTGGAGAGATATTTCAGGCTCACCCACCCTTAGTTTATCACAGAACCACCAGTCTCCATAAATAATTCCAAAGAACCATAACATAATCGTATCACATAAAACATGCATAAAGGAAACATAACATTTCCACATTTCAATCACAAGATATCAATAACACATTGATATAATAAAAACATTATCAAAACCAATTTTAATACCAAAATAAAAAAAATGAAAAAAATGGTATTTATTTTTCATAAAAAAAGTTATGGCTTGTAGAGGAAGCCAAAACTCAAATAATGGTCACGGTGGAAGAAAAGTTGTTGTCACCGCATACGTACGACAAAAAAACATTACTTTTTTTTCGTTTAGTAAACGCTTCATATAAGAAGATTCCTTTTGAATAAATGTAAAAGGCAAACGGGTTTATACACCGTATAATTGAAAGTTTTTTATAAAACAAAATATTCTTCAATGAAAGGAGATTGAGACGAAGTCCCATACCTCAGGTCAGAATTGACTCGATCGTTCATTAACCTCCTGAATAATAAACTTGAGTTAATTTATACTTGCTTGAGAACCATTTTCAAGTTCGTTATTCCTTTTATATCACTTATTACCATGTCATGAACACTATGTAATTATTTAATTTAATAATTGTTGTTTTGTTGATCATTAGCTCTTGAGTCAGAAATAAACTCTTTATAATTACAAGTTGTTCATGTGGTAAAATACTTATTATATCCAGAATTATATTCATGATGTAGATATCATATATATCATATATATCCAGTATATACATGAATTTATAATTTTACATAACATTTATAGGAATGAAATCAAATGCACCGTTCATTGAGACGGTAAGCCGTACGTACGCATGAACGCTGCATTCATTTCTATTCATATTTTACGGAATGGAATAATATTGATATAAAGGTATATTATAATTCCAGTATAATATACTATATAATGTCATTAGTTCCATCCTTTATACGTCCCACATATGGCATTAACGAATCAAATCACTTTGAGGGGGCGGTAGTCCGCATTTCCAAAAATGAAGATATCACGTTTACCTATAATGGAAACCATAAAGGTATGCCATAAATGTAAAATACCAAAGCTTAAGAAAAAAATACACATATTATATATCATATATAAATATAGTGACAACTTAAAGGCCACCTTTGAATGTGTTAAACGAATATTGAACCATCATCGTTTCATGAGGCAGAAATTCTCCATCCACGGAAATAGTATGTTCTTTGACCATTAGATGTAAGTGTGTGTAAGTGTAGCTCGAATACTTCTTATAACAAAATCCTATTATATGGAAGATACTGGTATTGTTACAAAAGAAATGAACAAAAATAGTTTAGGGGGTTGGAGAAGATAAATAAAACAAAAGAACCCAAGTGAAGACACTACCATTAAAACGGGTAACTCTTTTTGATTTGAGCTCAAAGGCTTCCTTGGAAAGACTTCTACCCAAAGTGAGGCTTATAAGAGTAATATAGGGATGTGAAGAGACAAAATGGGAAGGGGTGGCCGATCAAAAGGCTTGAGGGGTTTGGGTAAGGTGGTATAGGTGGGGGCCTTTATAAGAGGGGAGGAGGGGCACTCTTGGAATGTTATAAAAGGATACTTTATTATAAAATGATTTTCGGATAATAAAGGTCCCAAAATAATATATTTAGAGGCTAAGGTGATAAGAGTTATAAATCCACCCATCCAATAGGTTTTTGATAATTCTAGATCTTATATTTTACATTATCGTTTCATTTTATTTAAATCGTTAAATAATGAGGTAATCGTTGCATCGTCATGGTGTCATAAATAATTTAATTTATTTAATATATAAAAATTATAAAAAAACAACATGATGTAGGAAATCTTTTTATCTTTCTAATTACTATTAATAGCCAAAAATCTGACTTGTAAAAACCCATGTAAAAAGTGTTTTAGTAAAACAATACTTGTTTGAGTCATTTTTACTTTTACTTTAAATAAAAGGCATTAATGTCATTATCATACCCAAGTGGCTCCATGGTGTCCCGAAAATCAAGACATGGGTTTTCTTGGTCTTCCATGACTCATCAAATAGGGTTATTACAAGTTTCATGTTATTTTCATTTTATTATAATATCAGTTTTACCTTAAACTACACCAATTACCTCTAATCGCGATTAAAAACATAAAAGTTACTATTCACCAAAAAATTATTTTAATCACATTGAACCACATTTTACTTCCTAATGATAAAATTTTTTGTTGGATTCTTGAAATTAAAAACATAGAGGTAGTAAAATTTCATTAAAATGAAAAATTAGTTTTTTATGTACCACTTAGTGGTGTCACTATTCATCAAAGATTGGTGTTTTTCAGAAAAATACCAAAACCTCACCATAAGAAATATTTGATATTATGAATTCAAAAATCATGTCTATTTAAAAAAATTCAAAACATATAAGTTACAATAAATATTTTAATAATTAATTCCTTCTCTCAAAACAAATAGTGTGTTTTTATGAAAAAATATATATCAAAAGATTGACACTAGTTTAAGTCCAATTTCAAAGTGAAATTAATTCCAACAACCACTATTGTATTAAATTGTAAAAATATATTCTAATTTAACTTTAAAACCAATTAAAAATATAATCTAATCATATAATAAAATAGATTAAAAAGAGGTTTTGAATTAAAATACAACATTTTTCACTATTCATTAAAAAAACGAACTTTATCGGAAACATACCAAAAATTTACACAACGTAAATTTTGACGTCCCGATTCTAAAGAGGAATTTTTTTTCGTCCAATAGAATGTATAAGAGTGACCGAAACTATATTTAATTATGGTTCTCCATCAAAAGACGATAAGTGGACCTTTAGTGAATATTGGAGTATATATTCCTAAAATTGAATTCTTTTATCATTTTAAGCCCTTATCCTTCATTGGATAAATGTTAAAACATTTAACAAACATATATGAACATATTTTAGTTATTTCTGTTCATTCCCGCCAATACAATGGCTATGTGTTAACTACCATTTAAAATAAAATTATTTTATTACTAGTGTGCAATGTATGATTTCAAAGAATCTCTTTGTTGTGTATTAGGTATGCTATCGAACATAGAAACCCATTTAAAGTAAAATTAATATTAAATTCACAAATATTAATAAATATGAAAATGTTTTATTCTTTATTTAACTGGGGTGTTACACTATTATCACCACTAAAGCCTATGGAGATAGGGTCGACCAGTAGGGACAAGGTAATGCTTGATAGAACTTCGAACCAAGTTCATGGAAGTTTGAAGAGAAAGTATCTTAAAAAACACTCAATTGTAGGGATCAAAAAATACAAAATAATGTCTATGAATTTCGAATGGTGGAAGAGGAAAATGGGATGGAACATCAAGATCTCCTAATATCTTCAAATAAAGAAACGAAACAATAGTCCATCATGCTCATGGTCTCGAAGGAGTTGATAAACAGATTCATAATGAGAGATCTTTGAGGTGATTTTGGAAAATATCATAGGGAATGGATCTTTAAACTTGACATAATTTTAGCACATGGATTAAATGAAATAAAAATCAATGTAGATGAGTACATCCAAACATTGGAAAATCTTGTCTATTACATTGAATACATTATAAACGATGACCATGATACAAAGGCCCACACCCTTAATTGGTGGATATATCAGGTACGAAACTCCAATCCTGTTAGTCAAACAATTAATGACATTGTGATTTATTTCTGCTTCCAAATCATTCAGCATTGAAGTTGTATGGTTTCCCAATTTTCCTCAAATGTTATTTCGGAAAAAAACGGAATCCTAGTATTAAGAGAATATATACTCACTAACTTCTCTTTAGTTCATTGAAATTTTCTTAACATTCCTCTGTCCAAAGAAGTATTTCTCCCTTATCAGTTAAATTATTTATTGGACTACATAACTATATGAAATCTGTGATGTGGATCTAATAATATCTAGTTAAACACAGAAATTTTTATATCTTGATAATGGTTGTAATTCTAGGAAAATGATCAATAACATCAGTTTTGTATGATTCTACATATATTTCCTATATGATGTCATATTTCCCAGAAATGATACATTTTGAAGTCAAAATTAAGACACTGTTTACTTTTCTACGTTACTTCTCCTTTGTCAAGGCCTTTTACATAATCATTATGTGATTAACATGATCCTTTTCTAACATTGAATATATAATATTATAATAAATACATACAACCAAAAAATGATTGTGGTAATTTTTAATGACTCTATTAAATAAATCTATGAATTAAGTTGGGGAATTAGTATGGAAAAAGGGAATCACTATATATTCCTAGTTCCATACCTTTTATATAATGATGTATTGGGTTTATCCACATTCAAAATAATCAATTTTCGATATTTATAATGAATTCTGAACAAGGTATTTATTTATTTTCATGCATTTTATAAAACTTTTCATCGATATAAGGAATATGATATTTTTTCGTGATAATGTTATTATAGAGTTTCTAATAATCAATAATTATTTTAATCGATTCATCATTAATCATAAAAAAAATAGCTGAATCCCAGGGTGACACATTTGGATCCAAAAAATTGCATGTAAACATTCTCCAATAGTTTATTTTTTTATTCCTTCACCTCAATCATTGATATTCACATTAGGGAATTTGAAATAGATATAGCATATTTTATGTGTTCTATTGAGAACTAAACTTCACTGTTTGCAATAATAAAAGGAAAATATATAGGAATGAAGATAGGAAATTCATGAAAAATAAAAATACCATTTATGTTTTGTTTATCCAATTTTTTTTTAAATAAATACCCATTTTTCATAGAAATTAGGACCCATGGGAGGGAAGTGACATCCCTAAAAATTTAATAACTATAATTAAAATAATATAAGGTCATATGTTTCTTTATGAAACACAATATTATTTCCAATCCTTATAAATTTATTTTGGATTTTTTTTATAAATAAAATTCATGCCTAAGATGACATAAAATTTAACCTATAGGATAATAATTTGAAAATTTTAAATAAAATTCCAAAAAAATCAACTAGAGAAAAAGTAGAGACAAGATATGGGATCATTATACCAAAACGGATATTCACTGCATATTCAACATCTAATTGTTTATTATATGAATTTACATTCTTTGATATATTCTCTGATATGAATGAATTCATATAACTATGTTCAAATAGTTTAATTAAATATTTGAGAAAAACTATAACCACCTCAGCAATGTCATTTTATCATCAATCCCATTGAAAAATAAAAATAGTTTGAAACACCATTAAGTATTGTTACTTAAAGTGAAAAATCCCAAAAAATCATTCAATGGATATCAAAATCATGAAACCATCATTTCAATATATTTCACCTTAGGATTATCCTATGATATTCATGGTTATTATCCATTCAAATCCTTCATTATGGTCTATAATATTTCTGTCCATTCCCAAAATACATCTCTTGAGATTTTCAAACCAGGTGTACAACATGGATAACTAATGTTCACCAGGTGTTCATCAAATAAAATACAAATTAACCCTTTTCAGTTTTATTATCCCATATTAAAGTTGTTTCAGATCCATAAAAACTTTTAATATCCAGATAGGGATGTCATTACTTTGAAGAATACATAATATATTTCTTACAAAAATTTTAGTATGTAATCCTATACTTATATATTCCCTCAATGTCTTGACAAACAGCTTAAAACCCGATTCCCAAAATATTGGTTATTCCTTGATTTAATACTAACTATATACAACTAGGATGATAGTATATAAATATTATTTTTATTTTATATCAATACATTGTATATATCACAAATAATCAGTTATATACCATTTATATTTAGTTTCCTTGGAGAGTAGATCAACAATATTATTGTTTTAATAAAAATATTCAATTTCTCGCACAATTATCTTCCCATTTAGTACTCTTCATTGAAATACACTATAAGTATCATTTCTTTATAACATTGCTATTTAACAACATAAAAGGGTGACTTCAGATGCTCAAAATGGGCAAGAATTCGAGATATCAATCATTGATCATATAATGCATGTGAATAGAAAAATGGTTTTATATAATGACAACAAAATACAATGTTAATACCCAGTCATTCATGGACTATAAATATGATTCATGGGAGAATAATATTTAATTTCAGAATTCATAAATCATAATAGTGAGTAATAATCACAAATAAATCATGAACCATAAGTTCATAGTAGAAAAGTTTGGATCCATCATAAGTATTAAAATAAATTCATATGTAGTGGTTCACTATTCTGACTATAAATTCATAAAGGATCATGAATCCCTATATGTTTCCCATTTCAAAATAGATCCACAATCACCACATGCATCCCATATTAGATAAAGAACATTGAATTCCCATGCATGAAAAATCAAGAACATCGAATTCCATCCCATAATTATGTCATAATATTTAAAAAATTACACAATTTATTATAGGGATATAATAATATAGTCTCACACATCATATAATGAAAACTATTCATATTTCAAACACAAAATCCTTAAAGATTGATCATATCATAATATCCTAACATGTTCAAATAAATTTTTTTTAATAATCATTTAATCAATAAATTATAGTATAACCCATTGAAAATTATTGGATATTAAAATAATACAACCACCATACTAATAAAAAATATAGATAATGAATATGAATGATACCATTGGATCAAAACACAAAAAAAAAATCAACACTAGAGGATGATGTCGTTTATTAATAAATAACACCTAAAAAGATAATTATGAAATGATTGGGGAAACTATCTTTCTAATATTAAAATAACATAATTAAAATCTAATAATATCGATAATATTATAGAAAAAATAATTTTGAAAATAAATATGAAAACATTTAAAGGTATTTTTAAAATCATTGAGCTCTCATGACATTGTAAAATACTGTCCATGTAATAAAAATTTAAAAAATTTCATTTAACGTTTTGTGTAAAAAGTCAAAAGTACCACATTTTGAAAATGGAACGATGATTAATTTTAGAAAACTTTATTAAGAATTAAATCATGGTTAATAAATAAAATAACAAACATTTAGATACTGGTAAAAAAATTTATATGACATTTTTAGAAAACATGGACATAGAAGAGAAATTTTTTTGGGCAAAGAAAAAACATTCTATTTTTAGTATAACATTCATTCATTGAAATTAGTTATAAATAGAAAAAAAATCAAGGAAATATTTTCTTCTCCTTAATTAAAATATTATATGATTAGTAATGTGTTTATGAGGATTTATATCATTTGTTTCTTCATTGGATACAAAATGATAAACATTCCAGATAAATAAGGAAATTGTAATATAAAACCCTTACCACTTTGGAAACTTCTAAATTTTAAGAACCATGAAGGAAAGTACTACATTAAGATATATATATATATATATACACTTAAAATAATAAGGATAATCATAATAGTCCACAAAAAAATAATATATTATGATCATGGAATATGTCCCAGAAAAATAAATGTGATATGAAAATCCCTTACCTTAACTCTATACATTAATCATACACATCTAAACATCTTATATAATTAATATATATTTATTATAAATATATTTATAATTTTTATAAAAATTCAAATATTACAAAATATAATTTTCTTATAACATTTTATCAATCATTTATTATTACATCATTGTTAAAATCAAAATTTTTGGTGATAATAACTTCTTTTTTTCGTGTATGTTTTGGTTCAGTAGTTTTGGTAACGGTACAATATATGTGGTTCTATGATCTCCATTAAATTATGAATGATATAAATTTACTATTTATTCACTATATATATATTTATTATTTATATTAATCCCACAATATTAGAGAGATAAAAATGAATTACCTCATTCATTCAGACATTCGATCATATGTACAGATGAATGATGTTTCTATTCTCTCAACGGATCGATTAAATGATAAATAAATAATATATTACCTTTAATAAATCATGTTTATGTAATATATATCATATATATTATTTAAATCTATCATTATAACCAACCATGTTAAAAAAATGTAACACTATTAACATCACTTTGGGGAGGTGGTAGTTTACACATACATATAGTGGAAATTATCATTTTCCAAAAAATTCGAATGTAAGAATGTAGATTTTATAAATAATTAAAAAATAATAAATATTTAATAAATAAAAATAATAGTAAATTTATCATTACCCCCAGTCGTGATGGGTTGTGATAGAAACTTAATTACATCAGTTTGCGAGGCTCTATTCTTCCATACACACGATTGAAATTTAGGTTTCCCATTTAATTGATGATTATATGGATATTGGTTGTTACATAAAAGTAATAAAATATAAATATATGATTGTATATAGTGTCAATATATTCGAAATATTATTACATGAATCAGGGTGATAAGAGAAAAAGTAAAAGGTATGATCTTAGTGACAACAATTACATTCCTATAGAAAAACATGGTTTAGTTCTCTTATTAAGAATTTGAGTGTTGGACTATTTGGAAGACAAAAAGTCTTATTACATGGATATATATGTAGGGGACATATGTTTGTAGGTTTTACTCAATCTAAATGGATTTATATGTGTGAATAATTGGAGGGAGATTGTGGATTTTTATAATTTAAGAGTAGGGGTTTTTCGTAAATACATGAAAATATTAAATGACGGTAAGTCAATCTCATCACATGTGCACCCAATATTGATAAATAATTGAATATATGGAATTTATGGTTGATACACATGGACATGGTAAATAAAATTTCTTAAACATTTTATTCCACTATTCTCTAAAAGCACATTGATTTACCATTTTAGTTTTGACCAATGTAAGTCATTTAGTTATTTCTACACCTACATATTTATGCTTTAGGAATAACATTGTATAGGAATTGTTAGATAATATGGATCAATATATTATAAAAATTAAATCCAAATTTTAAAACAAATCTCATATATTCATATAATGTTAATTTTATCACAAACTTGTGTAAAGTCAAAACCCCCATTTTCTCTATACCAAAATAATTAATATTTTGTGTTTCAATTTTTAATTATGACCATAAATTAATTTATAGATATTAAATAATGTATATTATTAATATTAAAAATATTTAATTTATTTTAATGAATTAAATTAATATTTTTGGTGGTATTTAGTTTAAAAGTAAGGCCATAAAAATAGATTTTAAAGCGATTCATCAATGATAGAGTTTCATTAAGTATAAAAATATTTTATTTAAAAATTTAAATTGACATTTATTTAAATAATATAAATTTTATTTATAATAATATATTTCAAATAATATTAATTTTAATCAACATTAAAATGAAATGCAACATCATAACTGCCTTAAACCAAAAAATAAAATGTTAATAAAATCAGTATTTTTTAATATTCCTTGAAAAAATAATCTAATTTGAAAAATCAAAAAAAAAATAATATAAGATAATTTTGATATATCGATTTCAATTCTGTACTGTTAAATATTATAATATTGTAAAAACTATAATTTAATATAAATGAGTGATTGATCCCCGTATTAGAAAAACATTTAAGCATAAAATTTAGCTTATTGTTATTCTACGATTTGAAAAAATATTATATTAATGATAAAACATTAAATTTAATATATCATATATAAATTTAATTATAATAATTCCCCAAAATTTTATTAATTTAATTTGTTACCATGGAAACACATTTTTCAAATAAAAACAGTTTTTTTGAAGAGAAAACATTTCTCTCACATTAAATTGATATATATTTTCATTTCTAACAAACTGAATGAATTAATTTTTAATAAAAATATAAAACATATAATTTTCATAATTTATATATTCTTATTCATTCCCACAAATTTCAATTTTAGGGTTTAACTATCACCATAAATAATAGTATTTTAATAGTATATCACTATTTTTTCAAACTCGATGTTGCGTGTCATGCAAGTTATAGATGTAAATTGGAATTTTCGTAAATACATTAATAAAATATATAGTTTTAAAAAATATACATATTTCTACCAAAACAATAATTTATAATCATTATGAAAATCCATGATGTACCACAAAATTCATATCTGATGCATTCGATGAACACTAAATGTCACCCAACCACTCTTTAATTACAATCTATAAATTGAAAAATCACATTTGGAGTGATTCAAGAATACAATAGTTCCATATAATAATCATAGATAATATAAAATATTTCTAGTGGGTTTATAAAATTTCTTGACCTTTTTGGATATCCCTATAGCTTCAGATCATTCCCCACCATCAACACAAGTTCAGAAGAACCCCCAAATCAAGTATAACTAATTTTAAATAAATAATAATTTCTATATCTGATTAGTCTAATAGATTATAATAATAAAACCTATGAATCAATAATAAACAAATACTCAGAAAAATATGTATTTGAACAGAAAGACGAAATATATACACTTTTATGAGCAAACCTCTTGAGATCTGTCCACTCAATTTATATTATTCTACTACAAAAGCCATATTAAAAGTGGGATTATCAAAACCCAATGTCCATATTCAATAAAAAAAGCACTGATGCGTTTTTTTCATGAACCAAGCATTTTCTTCCAACCCACAAAATACTGGGATATCCTATTATTATACTAGATGATGTTCCTGATCCCAATGGGATTGAAGTTGGGGCTGTGGGAATCATGAAACAACTAATTGGGAATTTATTTTCATGTTAATAAGACATAACTTAAAATTCAAAATTTTAAATTACCACTCAATTCATTAGAGTTCCACGATATAGAATAAAATAAGCAATATAAAAAGTTTAACAAATTTGAAACAAAGAAATTTCATCATCTCATGTCCAGCTACCCCAGTGAAATAACCCCTAGTTTAAACATTCAATATTACACATAAATATATGTATATGAATAAAATATATTGAAATTAATATATAAATTGTTGTATTATTTTTTAGGACTATCATGGAAACTAAATAAAATTCAATAAACAGAAATATCATCATGAACTCAAGGGACCAAATATATTACACACATATATTTTATAATAATTAATTCCGGATTTATTAAACAATGATACACATAACACAATCCCAATAGAAACAAGATTCCTAGTTTAGTTATGTAATTGGATACGTGTCACAATAAATTAAAAAAGGGATACACCAAAATTAATTGAAACATTAATGAATTATATTATAACTCCATGGATGTACTAAAAATGATTGGGTTAACCTTTGAAAGAATATTAGAATTGGGTGAGATATAATTTCTAGTAAGAAAATTGTAATGGCCTGGGTTTCTGTGGATTCTTTACTTGGTAAAAATTGGATTTCTGAGGTATTCTGGGTGGTCTGGAAGGCCATCACACCTTCTCAGTGACTACTACTGGTATCCTTGGCCTACCGGTAGCCTCGGCATACCGGTATACTTAGCCGACCAGTGACCTTGGTGTACCAGTAGATGACGCCTACCAATAGCTCTTGGCTACCTGTAGCTGTCTCCAACCGGTAGCTCTCGGCTATCGGTAGCTCTCGGCTACCGGTGGTTTTTGCCAACCGGTTGCTCTTGGATAATGGTTTATGTCGCCAACCGGTCTCTCTCGTCTACCAGTAGTTGTCGCCAACCGGTAGCTCTCACCTACCGGTAGCTCTCTGCTACTGGTAGCTCTCCCCAACCGGTAGCTCTCGCCTACAGGTAGCTCTTGCCTACCCCCACAGGTTTTTCAGTAGCGCTTAGTTTTTCAGCAAATTGGGTTTTAAACCTTATTTTGACCTCTTTAAGCCTGTTTTAAAGCCCATTAATGCCCACTAATTTCTTTTAATTAAATTATTGGTGACGTACCCTTGAGTGCGTCGGTTTAACCGCCCAGAAAGGTGGGGACCCATTAATGTCGTGTGGGGTGTCCCAGCTGCATGGTCAACCCACGATCTTGCTCATTACGTGGTTTCATGTTTTTCTCTCTATATCTTAACCGTCCCGGGTGTGCTGTATCTCAGCCCTTATCAGAATTTATAACCTAAAGGTTTCTCCCTAAATTTCTTTTTCTCGATCACCCTGTAGTTGTAGTACCCTTCCTCCCGACGATTTGTAACCTGACAAAGTTTTCCTTGATCATGTTTTGTGGAGCTCCTACTACTCACGCGGGGGCATAACATCCATCCTTGATCAGTAAGGTAGGGGTTTCACCTTCATCTCTCCTTTATGTGTATCTTTCGCGGTGGGTATGCTACTACTTCTGTAGAATTGGATGAACCAAACCTTAATAAAGATATTAAATGGATTCAAAAGAATGAAGGGGAGGTGTGTGATCGATGATACTGCTCTGTTTTTATCCTCTTTCATGATTAATGATTTCTGAGTTGTGGGGGCTTACACATACTGAAAATCATGACCTTTGGAGGTCTTTCTCTATGAACTAATAATCCCTTACCCCTTGTCATGTTTAAATGTCTTTAATTTTGGTTATGAACCTTTTTTTGGTAAAGGAAATTGGTTAAAATCATATATTCAGCAAAATAAATTTGACGTACTAGGATCAACTCCTTTTCTATGATAACCCCGGTTTAAGCCCAGTGGAATAGAAATCATGGAGTGTGTTAAATATTTTAAATCTGAAAATAACTATTGAGTCTGCCTTGTGTTGGTAGTATTGGTTTGCTGGTTTCCTCCACAGGCTGAGTAAGGGTGACCTTATGGTTTTCTTGGATAGGGGATTAGATTGATGGGGTGATGTGGGTGAGGATGGGATCCTCTGTTTGTATCATGAATTGGGCTGGGATCCTCTTTTTTTGTGAATCCTTCTTATTCATAGTTCTGGGAACATGGGACTCTATCTCACTTTGACCTGATTTGGTTCTAATACTTCGAGTGGTCTCACATGATGTGGTTTTACAAGAGAACCGAGTGTGAATGTTTAAATTTTTGTTGGGTGTACTCTTTCCCTGGTTTGTGATTATGCTTACTAGTTGCCCAAGTAGATGCAGAAACATATTTGAACAATATTACTGATCATGAAAACAAGGATGAGACAAATAGGGATTTTGTTTGCTGTGAGTTGTGACATAGGAATGGGTGTTGTTCCCTTCTTTTATCAATGAACAGTAAGAAGTGTTCTTTTGGATGGCTGATGAAAAAACTAGATTGGGTGAATTCATGTTAACTATACATATACTTGTAGTTTTTTTTCTTATTCGTGCCCCACCCATGTTGAGAAATTAGTGCCGAACAGCCCCATTTCATGGGGGAGGGTGTTTTTCCCAACACTCCTATGAGTGGCTAGTTATTAGCTCTTTTTATGCTTCCTTTCTCAGATAGCCCAAGACACTATGGGCAGGCTCTGATGGCTTGAAGTCCATTTTTAGCCCAATAATCTTGTGGAAGGGTAGTGTGGTGGTTGGACCAAGTGTGTGCGGTAAGGTGGTTTCCCAAATATCTTTGGGATGAGGACCATGTGTCTTTGGGCGTGGCAGTAGTTCTTCTAACCCATGTGTCTTCATGCGTGGTAGTGGTTCTTCCGGACTAGGTGTTTGCAGGCGTGGTTACATGTGATAGTTGTGGCCCAGGTGTCTTCGGGATGGATTAGTGGTAGTGGCCTAGGTGTTTGTGGGAGGGATGTGTGGTTGTAGCCTAGGTGTGTGCGGGTAGGGTATTGCAGTGGGACTGCAATGAGAATGGCGGGACTGGTCCGACACGTAAGATGTCTTCAATAACCAGTGGGAAAGTGGCGCGGGGTACCCAAAAATTGATGTTCTATTACTATACATTACATGACTTGCGTTATTTGGGGAGTGTGCCTTGGTGAGTCTTGGGTGGTTAGTTTTCTTGCTAGGTGCTTGGTTATCTCTTTTCTCACAGGGCATTAGTATACCTCCCCACTTGTGCACGAGAGTCTTTGGTTTTCCCCTACTGAGTATACTTTTATGCTCACCCTACGTATATAAAATTGCTTTCATCTTTCCAGGAGGACTTCAGGGATCATGCGGGACCATACTAGCTTGGACATTTGGGGCAGTTTTTGTTGTTTTCCCTTTTCTTGGTATCTTTTTACCTTTTTAGTTTTGTGACTTGTATCTTTTACCTTTAAAAATGCATATGGGAATGGTTTTTTTTTCATCCGTATCTGCACTTTTAGTTTTGGTGTTGTGGGATTTACTATCTTATCTTCTGATCCTATTAAAATATAAAGGGCAATGCCTTCCATTTAGTGTGTGATTCTATACCCTTGGTGCTGGTCGCCACTCCGGGACCTATTGAAGGTGGGTTCCAGGGGTCGTTATCTCTCCTTCAAATTAAAGATGGAAGGGACTGGTAATCTGCTGACCTTTCCCTCCTTTTGGTAATGACGGGTCCGGAAAGAATGGTATCAGAGCTTGGTTGAGAGATAGGATGGAGTCTGGAGTTAGGCACAGTAAGAATTTCATGGGATGGTAGGGAAACAATGTTGGGTGACCTTGACGTGTGAATTAGTCTAGGGGAAGACTGGCTAGGACACAAGATTTTGGGGCCCCCCATGGTCCTATTCAAGGACTATGGACCCACTGAACGACCAAGTAAGGCCATGCTGATTGCAGGGTAGAGACCCTAGGAATGGTACATGAATCATAATGACTTGTGTTCTCATGTTTCATGGGTGTTTTAGGGATTTTAATAATTAACTAGTTTAAGAAATGTTTTAAGAACAATATTCTGCACTACTTGGGCATAGGTATTTCTTGTTTACCTGGCAGCTATGGCACCTGGGGGGTGACCATGGGTGGTGCGAGCTATCAAGGCCTAGGAGGTTGACTTAGCCAATTGGAAGAGGGATGACTGAGAGGAGGAGGAAAACCAGTGGTAGAAGATGCTTCGAGGCTTCCAGCGACAGACCCTCGAGAAGTATGAGGGCAGCACCTCTGACATGAAGACAGAGAGCTGGCTAGAGGAGCTGGTTATAGATTTCGGCTTGATTCGGGCACCGATCGAGTACTAGGTCCCTCTAGCTGTCATCCAGATGTGGGGAGTAGTGCGTCAGTAGTGGACACTATGCCTGGGGGAGAGGAGAGAGGCTGATGTGGCATGGGCTGATTTTGAGAAAGAGTTTCGGGCGGAATTCCACTCTTCTACCATGAAGGAGGAGAAGAGTCAAGAGCTACTCTACCTCTAATAGGGGAGTATGTTAGTAAGGGAGATGAGAATCAAGTTCAAGGACCTCCTCTGTTTTTCTCCGGACCTCTTTCTGGATGAGGAGTCTTAAACAATACGTTTAGAGGAGGCACTCCATCCCTCCCTCCAATATGTTGTTACACCATTCCACTTGCCTACATACATGGAGGTCGAGAAGAAGGCCCAATTGGAGGAGAGGATTCATGTTCTAGGAGGTGTGTCACATGAAGGGATTCAGCTAGGCCCGTCAAAAGGGAAGGCTGTCAACACCAAACCTCCTACATCGGGACCCTCTAGGTTCCGACAAGCAGGGAGCAGGCTGCAACATTTCCTGTTCTGGTCCCCCGGTCCTCGCCCTTTTCCTTTTGGCCCAGAACCAAGGTGCTTCATTTGTGGGAGCCATGGACATCATCAGAATCAGTGACCGGACCGAGTACAATATGACGGTGGTGGACAGGCCCAACACCTGCCCCAGCAGCAGCTTCCAGATATGCCCTTCCAGCAGTAGCAATAGGGGAAGCAAGCACCCGCTCCTCCGAGGGCTGGCGTTGCAGGGGGAGGCCAACCATAGGGACCTCCTCAGGTACCTCGACTAGGGCGTGGTCGGGGAGGTGTCTGATAGCCTAGAGGAAAAGGAGCTGGGTGTGGGCAGTTTCACGCCATAGAGGTAGCAGTTCCAGCATGATCTGAGGTCGTTAGAGGTACGATCAGTTGGTTTAGCACCCTTAATTATGCCTTGTTCAATACCGGAGATTCACACTCCTTCATTGCACCCAGTCTAGCCTGTGCTTTGGGTATAGATGATGAGAGACTTCCAGTGCCCCTGGTGCTGAGCACACCAGTTGGAGGTAAGACCGACTTGTTATATGTTTTTTGGTTATGTAGACTGATGATAGGGCCACATCAGTCAGTCAGGGATCGCATACTATTGTAGATACATCCGTACGATGGCATCCTCAGCATCGAATGGATGTTCTTTGTATGTGTTGTCATCGAATACTTCCCATGTAAGGGTTGTGTTCTCAAACATGGGCAGCCAACGTGTTACTTTCACTGGCGAGCAGAGAAGTCAGAAGGGTAGCAAGCAAGAGAAACCCCTCCTCTCCATGTTCGACGAGCTGTTAGTAGATTCAGTAGATGCTGAGATGGTGGAGGTACCAGTGATCGTTAGTGAGATTATGGACATCTTCCCTGAGGAGGTGATGATTCTATCACCTCGACATGACATCGAATTTGGGTTAGACTTGCAGCCTCGTGCTCGTCCGATTTCGATGGCTCCCTACCGGATGGAACCATCAGAGCTACGAGAATTAGGGATTCAGATTGAAGATTTGATGAAGTGGGGTTATGTTCGACCAAGTTCTTCATCGTGGGGTTCTCCAGTCTTGTTCGCAAAGAATAAAGATGTTGGTATCAGGTTGTGCATAGACTACAAGAGGCTGAATTAAGTAACGATCAAGAATCACTACCCTCTTCATAGGATAGACGATCTTTTCGACCAGCTGAAAGGGGCAGGATGGTACTCAAAGATTGACTTGCGTTCTGGGTATCACCAGCAGAGGTTGAAGGAGGGAGACATCCTGAAGATGGGCAGAAGGTGCAGATATGGTCACTTCGAGTTTGTATTCATGTCTTTCGGTGTTACGAACGCCCCGACTATGTTCATGGGGCTTATGAACTCCGTCTTCTAGGAGTACCTGTGTAACACCACAATATTTTATGAAAAAATTTCTTTTAATTTCATTAATGTCTTGTGTTGTATGCTACACCAAGAATACCTTGCGCTATACACAACATCGTGTTAGCTTGTAGTATACGCAACGCTATTCTTGGATCGTGTTACACACAATTTTGATAATAGTTATTCTACGCAACATTGAGTATATATATATATATATATTCAATTTATAAATGAAATATTGATGGATTCTGTTATACAAATCAACGAAGGATTCTTTCACAACACGCAACCCTGACTGGGCTTGCATTACACGCAATCGCGACCTTCCTCGATAGCGTGTGTTGTACGCAATACTGGGTTTTACTAAATAACGATATATTTTTATAATATTATTATGAACTAGCAGTTATGAATTGGATTAACTAAATTTTGAATTTTATGACATTATTATTCATCTTACACATTTTCTAGAACAAGGTATAAGAAATAAATAAATTTTTCGGGTAAAATAAGTATTTTTCAGAAAATGTAGTTTTGCCACCTTTTGATGGCGCACCCACATTAAATCTAGTTTTGACATGTTTATAAGTTCAATTTGACAAAATAAAATTTTTATTTGGAATCAAGAAATAAAAATTTACTTTGGATAAATATTTTTTAATATTCTGGTAACTTTCATATTTTGATGAATAGTAAAAACACGCTATATTTTAATGAAAAACATATTTTTTCATCGTAATAATTTATATGGTTAAATTATAATATTTAACAGTCTTAAAGAAAAAATAGAATATATTTTTACCGTTTAATATAATGTATGTCATTAGCATTGATTTTATATTGAATTCGTAGGTTAAATCAATTCAATCTTTTGCAATGTTTTAAACAAAAACTCGTTTTCATTCGACAACGATATTAATTTTAATTTAATTTCTGAAACATCTATGTATTGAATTTGAAAAAATTGATTCCATATTTAGAATCAGTGGGTCCAAATTATGTTAATGGGCTACCTTTTATTTTTGGGAGTTATGAATAGTAACTATGGTAAATTTTATTTACCATAGTTAAAGGTAAATTAGGTAATTAAGGGTACATATAATATTATAAAATTACCCTAACACATGCCAAAATTCTATTGGATGACTAAAAGTAAACCCATATCAACTGAGGGTCGGATTAGATTCATTTTATGTACTTTTGACCATGAAAATAATTTAATTATTATTAAAACCAAAGAAAGTGACAACATATCACTCTCTTAAATCTTATAAGTATAATAATTTTAATTTCGTGATAAACAACATAAAACATCGAACATGAATAGTCTCCAGAACGCTAATAACATTATATAAATCATGATAATTTATTTATAATTTTTAGGGATTAAATAATTGTCATTAATGGTGATAGATTAATGATACAGAAATTATTTATTAAGTGGAAAATAAGTAATATAATTTTTATTGAAATAATAATACCCATTAAAAGGCCCAAAAACCTGACCAAAACTTATTGGTAGTGTATATATACACCTTAATCATCCAATAACCAAATATATAACCGTTTGGATCCTTATAAAAGTGATTATGACACTTATATTATTTTATTTGAAATGATGTCAATGTTATCACCTTCATAATTTAATAAATATAAAAATTTAAATATTGTGATTTTAAGATGATAAATCGAGTAAAAGTATTATTCTGAAATTTGATAGATTTATATTCATCATAGGATTTTATTTTAAATTTTTATGCAACAAATCAGTATATTAAATAATTATACAATAATGTTGTAGTAATTATTTTATTAAGAGATAAACAAAATAAATGGTTTTAAAAATAATAAAATAAATATTATATGAACTATTTAATATGATACACTAATATAATAGACACACATGATCTTTTATGAATCTATTAAAGGTTTTAGTTCGAACATATCTTCTGCATATATTTTATTTAATTTCAAATAAATGAATTGTGTAAAAATTGAATCTATTGTTATTTTATAAAAATAACATATTATGACATTGTTTAAAAATCACAAATATATTTAAAAATAATAAATTTATATTTATATGGTCTGTAATGTTATAAAGTAAAAAATTATGGAAAATTCAAAACAAATAAGTAATTATTTGTTATAATTTCAAATTTAGAATTTTATTACCACAAATAAACTTAAATAGAATAAATAAGGATAAATCAAAATGATAAGGTTTAAAATAAGATCCAAACATGTCTAAATTTGATTGGATGTTGAGATTACAACCCTATCTCATCTAATCTTTGAATATGATACATTGTTTGAGGTTTTTAAGTGGGGTTAGAATTATTATAAATTAATATTTTTAAGAATTCCAAAGGTGCCCCTTTCCTCCCTTATAAAAGGGCACCTCCTCCCTCTCCTCCAAACACCAATTTGAGCCTTCATGCTTGGGAAACCCCTGCCAATTTATCTTCTACACTTCCCTATATACATCCTAGAGGGTCTGGTTGTAAAGACCCGTAAATTTCAAGTAATTTTTTTTCTTAATTTTCTTTGTAATTTTACAAGAACGCAGTCTCTGATGGAACTTGATTCCGAGGCCCGGTTTTCCCGGAATCCTTTTTCGAAGTTTGGCTCGAGTACGTTCAGTGAACAGATGATCAGGTTTTTCTAACCTTTGAACCGGTGCCCGGAATCGATTTCTTAGGGCACTGATGAAATCGAAACGCCGGTATTTTCTTAGAAACGCCTCTTCCGGAGTTGCGTTTGCTCGGGTGTGGTTTTTAATTTTCGGGCTTAATGTTAAGAAATAAAATAATTGTACGACAAACATTATTTTATTTCACTTAAGACACTTGGAAGACACTTTTAGCCACTTAAAAGCAGCTTAAGCTGAGTTGAAATGGATAGGGTACTATCCAAAAATATCCTACCCTCTTGGTAGGATATTTGTGAGGTGGGGCCTGCACGAGCCCCACCATTTCTTTTCCGCTAAGTAACACACCCACGAAAACCCTTCATTATGAATTCAACTGATGTTTTTTCTTAAATTCTTAACAAACCATTTAATTGGGCGGTTTTATTCGTGAATTAAATGAGCAGGTTCTTTCGTTGAATTAATTCTGCGAAATAATGGGTCGTTACTTACCTCCTTTTGTTTGTTGGCGTAATAATAAAATAAGACCAACACGACTTTTAAAGGATTGCACGTTGAGAGGCTTTGACAGAATTCTTCTGCCTTCATCCTCCTTCGTGAAGAACGTGAAGAACGCGAGGAATGTCGTCACCCTCGAAGTTTGACGACGCTTCATCTGAGACCTTCTTCCCCGCCCCGATCTCCGATCACCAACTACTTGAGGTAAGGTATCTCAGGTTGCTTTTCAAACTACCTTGTGGTTTATAACAACACACGGATTTAGTTATTTACAATGAATTCTATTGTCTCTTGGTCCGTTGAGTTCGTCGATGCAATGCCAGATTCCGAGACGACGCGACACCCTTCCGCGACGACGTGACACCTTCCGCAACACGACGAACCCCTCCTTCCGCGACGAGCAATTCCGCGAAGAACGCTCACATGCGACGACTTGTCGAGGTAGGGATTTTGTTTTGGAAATTCCCTTATTCCCGTGAACGTTTCTTTAAAATTAAAGAACCGGATTCAAATGAACAATTTTAATTTATTAAAATTTGTTGATTCATGTGTTGAATTATTATTTTCTCCCGTTGTTGTTATCTAACGCGGAGGGTGCGGGCCAAACGAACACGGCCCGACAACCCTCCGCTGTTCTTCATGGTTGTGCAGATTTGGCGGACGATGACAAAACGTGACGCAAGGGCAAATTGTTGATCCAGAAGTGAAGAACGGAACCCGGGAGGAACATCGGCGCAGTCGTGAAGGAAAACGGACCACCAGAGCAACTCCGGTGGCCCGCGGAAGATTCCGGCAGCACGGGTAGCCTGCGAGGCGGCGCCGGTGGCGCCCCGGCGCGCCGCGGGATGAGGCCGCCGCGGCTGAAGCCCCGGTGGAGGAAGCCAATGGACCCCGGTCGCGCGGGTCCAGCTCGCCCGCACGGGACGCGGCTGAAGTCGCGCCCGTTTGTCCAGCGCGGCCCCTTCGAGGGCCGCGGCATTTCAAAGCCGCGGGGGCGACGCCCAGCGGCGTCTAGCTGCTCGGCTGCTCGGCCGAGCCGAGCTAGGCCGGTCAGACCGGCTGGGCCACACCCTGGCCAGGCCGGACCAGGTCGGGTCAACCCGGTTTGGCCAACCCAGGGGGGTCGGGCCGGGCCCAGACCCCCCGTCTTCATACCGTTTTCGGTCAAATGCCCGTAACATGTACTACGGGCCTCCAAACGACTCGCCGTCAGTGGAAACACGATCCTTGGATCGAGACGGTCTTTTCGGTATATCACACTCAAGGTTTCGGAATACTTTGAGTTCGGCCGGGTCGGTTCGTACACGAAACCAACCGGGCCCTCGGAGCGGAAACACTCATATCATGAGCTATGGACGTCCGATTGAAGTGCTGTCAGCTTTGTTGAATTCCTCTAAGTGAGACGGATCTTTTGGCTCACTCCTCCCATGTTTTGGATGTAGGTGTACTACGGTCGGGTTGGTTTTTCCTTAAAAACCAACCGGGCCCCTGGGACAAAAAAGCCAATAACTCCCAGATCGGGCGTCCGATTGACGCTTCGTCTGCGACGTTGAGTTCCTGTTGACGATATGGATCTTTTGGATACATCAACTTCGGACTTTGTGTCAGTTGATGTATCATCATCTCAGCTCGTGGAGCGGACCCTCCCGAACGAGCTTGCTATGTGCGGGAACCTTAGAGTTGGCTGTGACTGCTACTTCGACAGCGACGATTGTGCAGAGATCCTCAGTGGACTGCGACGATGACTGTGCAGAGATCCTCAGTGGACTGCAACGACTACTGCACTCAGCAATCCTACGTGGATCAGTGCTATAGGTCATGTGTGGGCCCGATCCTGTGTTGGTCCGATCCTGTGTGGGTCAGCGCTAAGCAGTTCTGTGTGAGCCAGCGCCTACAGGTCCTGTGTGGGCCCGATCCTGTGTGGGTCATTGCGGGGGTTAGTTACCTATCGATCCTTTGTGGGTCCGATGACTTAGATGGATCAGTGATCATCTTTATCGTCATCCGAAAAAGTATACCTGTGTGAGCTGAATCCTGTTTACTCTCCTTTATGGATTGTGTTGAGCTATCCTATTTGGATTACTGTTTACTCTCCTTTGTGGATTGTGTTGTGCTATCCTGTGTGGGTATAAGTTTGCTTTCCCGTGTGGACTGGGTTGTGCTTGGGCTCGGACGTTGGAGCCAAACGGAAATTGATGACTTAGGTATATGTATGGGAATATACCTAAGGCGTGTCAGATGATACTTCGTGATTGTATCTTTCCCTTGTGGATTATCCTTTGTGCATTTCGGTAGACCTTCGGGGGTCTCGGGGTCCCTACTGAGTAGCTTATACTCAACCCTACACGGGCTATGCCCGCACTACATTGTGTTGGTTGCAGATGACGGACAACGCTGATCGTGGTTGAGGCTTGCGGAGCAGGAGGGTACCTAGAGGTGGACCACTGGGCGGGACGTACTCGGAGCGGTCAGGTGGACCCGAGGAGCAGTAAAGGCTATCTGTACCCACCCTTCAGGTGGGACATCCAGAGGACGGCTCGACGCTGTGGCTTTTCTTTTCAGTTGGTGTTTTTCCCTTTCAGCTGTACTTTACAGTTGGGATTGTATTCCCGGCCCCTTTTACTTTCAGCTCATCTTGTTACAGTTTTTAATTAGTTTTTACTTTTCCGCTTGCTTACTCTGTGGTGCTTGTTTACTTTTCAAAGTCAATACCTTCCATTTTGTTGGGATTTATGCCTTGGTGCTAGTCGACAACCCATGTCCTATGGAAGGCGGGACTGGGGTAGTCATGGCACGGGCCACGAGGACGGGTCGTGACAAATTTGTATCAGTGGTGGTTGGTTCTACCGCATACTCTGATCTTTCTTCTATGTGAAGCTATAGTGTTTAGCGTATTGGGTGTGGTTATCAGTCCAGGGAGTCCAGTGTTGGTGCGGAAGCCGACGTATCCGTACACCAGGACCCTGACTTCTGATTTCCGACTTAATGCACGAAAACATTGATTGCATGTGTGTTTCAAGATTTCTTTGTGATTACTTGTGTCAACTCACCAGGTATACTGTTCTGACTATGGCGCACTTGTTTCCATTTCAGGATGGCCCGACGAAAGCAGCCAGCTAGGGTTCTGAGAGTAGAGCGTGACGACAGCCCACCGAGCGATGAGGCCTCGGTACAGGGCCCGTTGACAACGGAGGCACCGGCGGTACCTCTACCTGCCAAGCCTCTGATGCTTCCAGCACCGACCGGTGACGATGCGCATCGCCTCCGAGCTCTGCACGAGTTCCAACGCCAGCGACCACCCATGTTTCATGTGGAGATGGACCCCCAGGCAGCCGAGGACTAGATGGAGGTGGTTGTTCGAGTTTCCAGGATAGTGAGGACACCAGCAGACCTCATGGTGATCCTCGCGGTGAGCCTACTGCACGCAGCAGCAGGACGATGGTGGAGCTTGATGCTCCAGGTGCATGATGAGGCATCTATTCTCTAGACGGACTTTGAGAGCCTCTTCCGCTCAGAGTTCGTCCCGACCACCCTCCGTGCGTTGCGCATTCAAGAGCTTCTTCAGCTGCGGCATGGAAAATTGACGGTCGCCCAGTACACGGCGAGGTTCACCAAACATTCTCGCTACTCGAACGACATGGTACGAGACCCCTTCTTCCAGGCCCGGACCTTCGAGTAGGGATTGAGACACGAGATCAGGGCATCACTAATCTCCCTCAGCATCCCGACCCAGGCAGGAGTACTAGAGCGAGCCCTTCTGATTGAGAGCTTTCTGGCTGAGTCTACAGCGAGACCTACCGCAGGGCGGCAGGTGGCGGAGTCTTCGGCAGCAGGTAGCCGACAGATGACTCAGGGTTCCAGGCAGACCAGACCCTCTCGTAGAAGACCTCAGGACACTGGCTCAGCAGTGTGGGGCACACAGCGCAGAGCCAGTCTTCTGAGACGCAGGTAGGGCTACGCCTGCGGCGGGTAGGGACACATGGCTCGTGACTGCCCGACCCGCCGTACAGAGGAGCAGCAGACAGTGGAGGGGCCACCCAGTAGAGGCAGAGGGTCGACCGTGGTGGTCTGCAGGGAGGAGGCGAACGAGGCAGAGGATCTGGATGAGCAGCGGGTGGTGGGTGACGCTTTGAGGCTCAACCCCCACCACCACCAGGAGGTCCGCCCCGACCACAAGGAGCTGGCGGGCAGAGATAGGCACAGATTCAGGCAGCGGAGGCCTACGACCATGGTGCGCCAGAGATGATTCGAGGTATGATCTGTGTCTATTCCACCCTTGCTGCAGTTCTTATAGACACAGGAGCGAGTCACTCTTTCATAGCCGCTGCCCTTGTTCGGAGCTCGGAGATTCCGACAGAGCCGTTGGCTCGATCCTTATGGCTAGAGACCCCTACTGGAGCAGACTCGATGATTACGTACTGGTGCCAGCAGTGTAAGATTATTCTAGGAGGTGAGAGCTTCGGCTGGGATATTCTTGTAGCGGCGTCGAGGCCTTATGACGTCATCTTGGGCATGGATTGGTTATCTATAGTCCATGCTCAGATTGACTGTTTTAGGCGCAAGGTGAGATGTGTGCACACCGACAGGAGCAGGTTCACCTTCACCGGTGAGAAGGGAGCCTCTGCAGCACAGGATGGACTCTCACAGAGGAGGGGGCAGCCCATCACTCAGTAGTTGGCTAGCCTCATCCTTGGAGCAGTTGACGTGCGGAGTCCCAGTTTTCCTACAGTGGTGGATCAGTATGCGGACGTCTTCCCCGACGACGTTTCAGGGCTACCTCCTCGTAGAGAGGTAGACTTTTATATTGATATGTACCCCTAAATAGCCCCGATATACACTCCAGCATATCGGATGGCCCCGTCTGTGCTTCGAGAGCTACGGGTACAGTTCGAGGACATGCAGGGCAAGGGGTTCATCCGAACCAGTGTTTCACCCTGGGCTTCCCCGATATTGTTCAATAAGAAGGCGGATGGGAGCTTGCGACTGTGTGTTGACTATCGTCGCCTGAACCAGGTGACAGTGAGGAACAAGTATCCGCTACCGAGGATTTATGACCTCTTCGATCAGCTCAAGGGAGCGCGGTGGTTCTCGAAGATAGACGTCAGGTCAGGCTATCATCAGCTCAGAGTTCGAGATGAGGACGTGCAGAAGACGGCTTTCAGGTGTCGGTATGGCCACTATGAGTTCTTGGTTATTCCATTCGGTGTAACCAACGCTCCAGCAGTGTTCATGATCCTCATTAATAGGATCTTCCAGCCATACCTCGATCGATTTGTCATAGTCTTCATCGACGACATTTTGGTGTACTTGACCACAGAGGAGGGGCACGCCTACCACTTGCGGGTTGTACTGGACACACTCCGAGAGCACCAGAATTATGGAAATCTCTCTAAGTGCAAGTTCTGGTTACGTGAGGTCCACCTTATGGGGCACGTCATTTCTGTGGCGGGAGTTGCAGTGGATCCCGCGAAGATCGAGGCAGTGCTAACTTGGGAGCCACCCAGGAGCGTGACGGAGGTGCAGAGTTTCTTGGGTCTAGTCGGATACTATCGGAGATTTGAGCCAGACTTCTCCAGAGTTGCGGAGCCACTCTCAACTTTTATGAAAAAGGGGAAACCCTTTGTGTGGTCAGACAGATGTCAGCAGAGCTTCCGGGAGCTGAGACAGAGATTGACCAGCACGCCTATCTTGAGGTTGCCCGAGGAAAGAGTTGGATACGTAGTCTACTGCGATGCGTCAGGGACTGGACTCAGATGTGTCCTGATGCATGAGAGGGTCGTGATTGCCTGTGGATCACGTCAGTTGAGGCCTCATGAGCATAACTATGCCAACCATGACCTGGAGTTAGTAGAAGTGGTCTTCGCTCTGAAGACATGGTGACACTATCTGATGGGCGAGTGCTTTACAGTCTTTTCTGACCACCAGAGTCTCAGTTACATCTTCTCGCAGAAGAACCTGAACCTGAGACAGCGGAAATGGCTCGAGTTCCTCCAGGACTATGACTATGAGATAGTCTATACTCCTGGGAAGGGGAACGTAGTAGCCGATGCCCTCAGTAGGAGGACGGGCATTCAGCTACTTGAGGAGGCGACAGAGCAGCTAGCCACCTTGCAGATATCCTTCGTGGATAGGGACGGAGCAACCTTCCTTCAGTCTCTCATAGTCTCTCCTACACTTCTATAGCGGGTCAGAGAGGCACAGTGTGGGGACGCTGACTATGAGACACGGTGTGCACAGATATCCTCGGGACAAGAACCTGATGGTTTCTCCCTTGGATCAGAGCAGGACGTCCTTCTCAGAGGAAATAACTTGGTACCAGTCACTTTACGAGAGGAGGTGCTGAGAGAGTTTCACACTTCTCATTTGTCAATACATCCTGGAGTGGCGAAGATGTACCAGGACCTTAGACGACAGCATTGGTGGCCGGGCATGAAGAAGGCTGTGGCAGAGTTCATTTTATGGTGCCTCACCTGCCAGCAGGTGAAGACAGAGCATCAGGTACCAGCATACTTGGTACAGAACTCGGCTATCCCGGAGTGGAAGTGGGACGGGATATCTACGGGCTTCGTGAATGGACTTCCACGGACTTCCAGATGTCACGACTCCATTTGGGTGATTTTTGACCAACTCACCAAGTCGACACACTTCTTGCCCATCAGAGAGTAGGGATCAGGTGAGAGCTTGGGGCGTCTCTACGTTTAGGGGATTGTACGGCTTCACGGTGTGCCATCGACTATCGTCTTTGATAGGGACGCTCGTTTTTCTTCCCAGATTTGGAAGGGTTTGCAGGAGGCGTTCGGGATGCAGCTATGTCTCAGCACCGCCTTTCAACCGCAGACGGATGGTCAGACAGAGAGGACCATTCAGACTCTCGAGGACATGCTCCGTGCATGTGTCCTCGACTTTGGTCGCAGCTGGGAGGACCACCTACCCTTGGTGGAGTTCGCGTACAACAACAGCTACCACTCCACCATCGAGATGGCACCATACGAGGCGTTGTACGGCAGGCCTTGTAGATCTCCTTTGTGCTGGACAGACCCTGAGGAGTCAGCACTTGTGGGACGAGAGATGGTCCGAGCCATGACAGAGAAGGTCCAGGTCATCCAGGAGTGTATGAGGACAGCTCAGAGCTGGAAGAAGTCATATACTGACAGGAGGCGGAGGCCACGAGAGTTCGAGGATGGCGACCACGTCTTTTTTCGGGTCTCACCTCGATGTGGTTTACGGAGATTTGGCCGAGGTGGCAAGTTTTCTCCACGCTTCATTGGACCATTCCAGGTCATCAGCAGGATTGGCGAGGAGGCTTATCGCCTGGCTCTACCACCTCAATTGCACCGGGTGCACGACATCTTCCACGTATCTCAGCTGAGGAGGTACGTGCACGACCCGATGCACATCATTTATCATGGGGAGCTAGACGTGGATGATGGAGAGACTTTTACAGAGGTCCCGGTAGAGATAGAGGATAGACAGGAGTGGGTCCAACGTGGGTTTTCGATTCCTCTTTTGCGCATCAGATGGCAGCACGAGAACCTCCAGCAGAGCACTTGGGAGCGGGAGGCTCAGATGCGTGCTTAGTACCCATATTTGTTTCCCTAGTTTATGATGTATCTTTACGGGGACGTAAAGCCCTGAGGTGGGAGTAATGTAAAGACCCGTAAATTTCAAGGAAATTTTGTTCTTAATTTTATTTGGAATTTTACAAGAACACAGTCTCTCACGGCACCTGATTCCGAGGCCCGGTGTGACCGGAATCATTTTTCGAAGTTTGGCTCGTGTACATTTAGTGAACGGACGAGCGGGTTTTTCTAACTTTTGAACCGGTTCCCGGAATCAAATTCTGAGGGCACCGATGAAATCGCAACGCCGGTATTTGCTTAGAAACGCCTCTTCCGGAGTTCGTTTTGCTCGGGTGTGGTTTTTAATTTTCAGGCATAATGTTAAGAAATAAAATAATTGTACAAATAACATTATTTTATTTCAATTAAGCCACTTGGAAGCCACTTGAAGCCACATAAATGTGGCTTAAGAGGAGTTGAAACGGATATGGTACTATCCAAAAATATCCTACCCTCTTGGTAGTATATTTTTGAGGTGGGGCCCGCACGAGCCCCACCGTTTCGTTTCTGCTCAGTAACACACCCGCGAAAACCTGTCAATATGAAGTCAACTGAAACGTTTTTTTAAATTCTTAACAAACCATTTAATTGGGCAGTTTTATTTGTGAATTAAATGGGCAGTTTCTTTCGTTGAATTAATTCTGCGAATTAATGGGTCATTACTTACCTCTTTTCGTTTGTTGGCGTAATAATAAAATAAGACCAAAATGACTTTTGAAGGATTGCACATTGAGAAGCATTGACAGAATTCTTGTGCCTTCATCCTCCTTCGCGAAGAATGCAAAGAATGCGAAAAACGTGAAGAACGCGAAGAACGCCATCACCCTCAAAGTTTGACGACACTTCATCCGAGACGTTCTTCCCCGCCCCGATCTCCGATCACCAACTGCTTGAGGTAAGAGATCTCGGGTTTCTTTTTAAACTTCCTTGTGGTTTATAATAACACACAAATTTAGTTATTTACAATTAATTCTGTTGTCTCTTGGTCCATTGAGTTCGTTGACACAATGCCAAATTCCGCAACGACATGACGCCCTTCCGCGACGATGCGACACCTTCCGCGACATGACGAACCGCTCCTTCCACGATGAGCAATTCCGCGAAGAACTCTCACGCGCGACGACTTATCGAGGTAGGGATTTTGTTTTGGAAATACCCTTATTCCCGTGAATGTTTCTTTAAAATTAAAGAACCGGATTCAAATGAACAATTCTATTTTATTGAAATTTGTTGATTCATGTGTTGAATTATTATTTTCTCCCGTTGATTTTATCTAACGCGGAGGGTGCGGGCCAAACGAACATGGCCCGACAAGCCTCCGCCGTTCTTCGTGGTTGTGCGGATTTGGCGGACGATGAAAAAACATGACGCAAGGGTAGATTGTTGATCCTACAGTAAAGAACGGAACCCGGTAGGAACACCGGCGCAATCGGGAAGGAAAACGGACCACCGGAGCAACTCCGGTGGCCCGCGGAAGATTCTGGTGGCATGGGTCGCCGGCGTGGCGGCGCCCCGGTGCGCCGCCGGATGAGGCCACCATGGAAGAAGCCGCGGCGGCGACATCCAATGGACCCGCGACCGCGCGGGTCCAGTTCTCCCGCACGGGACGCGGCTGAGGCCGCGTCCGTTTGTCCAGCGCAGCCCCTTCGAGGGTCGCAGCATCTCCAAGCCGCGGGGGCGGCGCCCCGCGGTGTCCAGCTGCTCAGCCGCTCGGTCGAGCCGAGCCAGGCCGGTCCGACCGGCCGGGCCGGACAGGGTTCGGCCGACCCAAGGTGGGGGGGTCGGGCCGGGTCGGCCCGGGCCCGGACCCCCCGTCTTCGGACTGTTTTCGGTCAAATGCCCGTAACATGAGCTACGAGCCTCCAAATGACTCGCCGTCAGCGGCAACACGATCCTTGGATCGAGTTGGTCGTTTCGGTATATTGCACTCAAGGTTTCAAAATACTTTGAGTTCGGCCGGGTCGGTTCTTACACGAAACCAACCGGGCCCTCGGAGTAGAACGCTCATATCTTGAGCTACGGACGTCCGATTGACGTGCCGTCAGCTTTGTTGAATTCCTCTAAGTGAGACGGATCTTTTGGATCACTCCGTCCGAGGTTTGGATGCAGGTGGAGTACAGTCGGGTTGGTTTTTCCTTAAAAACCAACCGGGCCCCTTGGACGAAAAAGCCAATAACTCTCAGACCGGGCGTCCGATTGACGCGCCTTCTGTGACGTTGAGTTCCTGTTGACGATATGAAACTTTTGGATACATCAACTTTGGACATTGTGTCAGTTGATGTATCATCCTCTCGGCTCGTGGAGCTGACCCTCCCGAACGAGCTTGCTGTGTGCGGGAACCCTAGAGCTGGCTGCGACTGCTACTTCGACAGCGACGACTGTGCAGAGATCCTCAGTGGAATGCAACGATGACTGTGCAGAGATCCTCAATGGACAGCAACGACTACTGCACTCATCAATCCAACGTGGACCATTGCTATAGGTCCTGTGTGGGCCCGATTCTGTGTGGGTCTGATCCTGTGTGGGTCAGCGCTCAGCGGTTCTGTGTGAGGCAGCGCCTACAGGTCCTGTGTGGGCCCGATCCTGTGTGGGTCACTGCGGGGGTTAGTTACCTATCAATCCATTGTGGGTCCGACGACTTAGATGGATTAGTGATCATCTCTATCATCATCCAAAGAAGTATACCTATGTGATCTGAATCTTATTTACTCTCCTTTGTGGATTGTGTTGAGCTATCCTATATGGATTACTGTTTACTCTCATTTGTGGATTGTGTTGTGCTATCCTGTGTGGGTATACGTTTTCTTTCCTGTGTGGACTGGGTTGTGCTTGGGCTCGGACGTTGGATCCGAACAAGAATTGATGACTTAGTTATATGTATGGTCATATAACTAAGGCGTGTCTGATGTTACTTCGTGATTGTATCTTTCCTTTTTTGATCATCCTTTGTGGATTTCGGGAGACCTTCGGGGGTCTCGGGGTCCCTTCTGAGTAGCTTATACTCACCCCTGCATGGGCTATGCCTGCACTACGTTGTGTTGGATGCAGACGATGGACAGCGCTGATCATGGTGGAGGCTTGCAGAGGAGGACGGTACCTGGAGGTGGACAACTGGGCGGGACGTACTCGGAACGGCAAGGTGGACCCGTGGAGCAGTGGAGGCTATCTGTACCCACCCTTCAGGTGGGACTTCCAGAGGACGGCTCGACGCTGCAGCTTTTCTTTTCAGTTGCTATTTTTCCCTTTCAGTTGTACTTTACAGTTGGTCTTGTATTTCTGGCGCCTTTTACTTTCAGCACAGCTTGTTACAGTTTTTACTTAGTGTTTACTTTTCTGCTTGCTTACTCTGTGGTGCTTGTTTACATTTCAAAGGCAATGCCTTCCTTTTTGTTGGGACTTACGCATTGGTGCTAGTCGCCAGCCCCTAGCCTATAGAAGGTGGGCTTGGGGTAGTCACGGCATGGGCCCTGAGGATGGGTCGTGACACTGGTCTACTTTAAATACCAATCATACTGCCCAAAGAGGAGGTTTCAAAGAGGCGTATCGAAGAAGAGGTAATTTCTACTCCCAATTCGTTCAAGCAACTTTATTCTTAAACTTATTCTTCTTTAGTTGTTTAATTATAAATTAATAACATCAGTATCACGAATATACTGATTTGATATTATAAATATGAAACAACCCGATTTCACCTTCTATCCATCCTACGAAAAACAAAATCACCGTGCGTGCGTACGTACAGAATACCGTCTCCATGCCGTGGTGTAATCTGTTTTCCCACCAACACCTTACATGGTTGGGTATAATGGTGTAAAGAATAACTATAAATATATATTTTAAAATCATACTTATTATGATATATTGTATCACCCACTCCAATGCAATTCAATAATTATGGAAACGATATCATCGCTCGTGCATACGTACGGACTACCGTCTCCATGACGCGATGAGATTCATTCTCCATGTTAACTTTTTAAGAATGATTATATAGTATATATAAGAAATAATAATGAAATATATGACATTATAATGCTACTGGATTTATTTATATATGTATGTCATCTACTTAATTCCATTCAACTCAATAAGGCAACAAAGACAGCGTTTATGCGTACGCACGGCCTACCGTCTCCATGAACGGTGTATTTCATTCCATTTATCAATCTATTATATATATGTATATTCTGAAAATATATTATATATAAATCATGTTTTATATTCTGGAATTATGTATTCATGATCTATGTAATCATATGAATAATTACAAGTCAAAATACAGACGACAAATGAAACGATTTTACCCAAAACACTTTTTAACATGGAATTTACAAAAGAATGGGTAATATAAAGTCATAAGTGAACAATATATGATATCATAACAATGAATATTATTCTGTAATATGTCAATTACATTACTTAAATCCTTATACAGGAGGTCCGGATAATATGAAGCATATCGGACATATGGTAAGGAATAATTTTGCAAATCTCATTTTTATCTGAGATTGCTTATTCGTAAGTATTTACTGGTCTTATTTCTATCATCCATGTCCACGTTTTATAAAAGTGTTTTCATGTATGTTTAATGTCCTTTTTACCCATTTTTTACTTTTACTACATGGTATGTAAGGAGTCTTTCTTTTGTTTACGTTACGAGGTACTTTTTTGACTTTTCTGGAAAAAGTACGAGAAGAATGTTTTTTTACCTTATACGGCACTAAAGGATTTTTAAAGTTTTATAAATCCTTATTTTCATGAGGCTTACTCCAAAATATTTCATGACTATTTTCAACAAAACCATTTTCTTTTAAAATTTCATGACGTTTTGTGAAAAGAAATTGATTTTGAAGAATAAAGGATATTTTCCTCAAGAATTCATTTCATGTATTTTATCAAAACCATTTTTCATCTAATATGACATTATTTCATATGTGTATGTTTCAAGTATCATGTCTCTATGATTTAAATGGTTTCACTTTTCTTATTATGAAATGATATCCATTTCTTTTATATAGATTATTTGATGATGGAATGATGTTTATGAAACCCATTTTGTTTATTGGGTTATTATGAATGATGTATGTTTTTTGTGGCACAAGTAAGAAAGATTTAATTATGATATGGGTGGGACCAATATCTCCCTCCAATTCATTGGGTAAAGATTTTATATCTCATGAGATAGACATGACTGGAACAGTAAGTTAATCTGGTTCAATGTTACAGGACTTAAACGAGGAGTGAACTCGATTCAGAATGGGACTTTGTCCACTAAGATGGTCTTGAAATAAATGCCTTGGCTACTATGGAAATCATTACATGTTCTTAATGGATGCCACAATTACATGTTTTATTCCCATGCTACTATATCATGGTTTATGTTCCATTATGATATCTTCCTTATGTACTTCCATTTTTTATGTCGTTGCTCAAGATTTTAATGTTTAAACATTTGTTCGTGTTTTTAAGTTCCAATGTATATGGTATGTTTAATTATATCCATGCATACCCTTACTGAGAATTTGAGCTCACCATTTTTATGTTTTATTTTCTCCCAGGATCAAATGAAAGGTTTTAGGTCCGGAAACAAAAGGTGGAAGATCTTTATGGGAGATGTTGAAGATCTTTCACCACGATTAGAAGATTACGTTCCAAGTTTCCAATACACTAAACTATTACGGTCCTTGTGTGTCTATTTTTGTTATGTATTACGTATTACACAAAAGTAATGTAATGTCCATGTACATCAAGATTAGGGTCTCTACAACCTGGATCGGTTCGTAGTCATGTTCATCAACGACATACTGATCTATTCAAGATCAGAGGAGGACCACACAGAGCATCTGAGGATGGTTTTAGAGGTCCTTCGACAGCACCAGTTCAATGGGAAGATATCGAAATTCATGTTCTGGACCCGAGAAATACACTTCCTTGGGCAGGTAGTGTCCGAATTGGGGGTAACGGTGGTCCCATCAATGGTTGAGGAGGTTTTTTCTTGTACAAAACCTATGAATGTGACAGAGGTTCGTATTTTCCTTGGGTTGGTAGGTTACTATCGGAGGTTCTTACCCATCTTCTCCTGAGTTGAACCCCCTTTGACATCCTTGACCATGAAGGACCATGTTTTTGTGTGGAGTAAGCAGTGTGAGGAAGCCTTCAGCTATCTGAAGGAGAAATTGGTTA
The DNA here is from genome assembly GCA_963277665.1 of Viscum album. Classification (NCBI taxonomy): domain Eukaryota; kingdom Viridiplantae; phylum Streptophyta; class Magnoliopsida; order Santalales; family Viscaceae; genus Viscum; species Viscum album. The sequence goes on along the minus strand of OY728162.1, from coordinate 688,220,936 downwards.
GTTCCCCAGTGCATAGACTACCAAAAGAAGGGGTAGAGGATGAAGTGTTCTGTGATGCTTTTGGGAAAGGCCTCGGATGTTTGTTGATGCAGCAACAAAGGTTAATATCTTATGGGACTAGGAAGCTATGCCCTCATGAGCGTAATTATGCCACCCATGAACAGGAACATGCAGCAGTCATTTTCACATTGAAGTTATGGTGGCATTACCTCATCAAAAAACTATTTGTGGTCTTAACGGATCCGAAAACCTTTAGGTATGTCTTCTCCCAGCGGGACCTAATCATAGGGAAGCCAAGGTGGATGGAGTTTTTCTAGGGTTACAACTTCTAGATTTCCCTCACCTAGGGAAAAGGGAATGTAGTGGACGATGCTTTGAGAAGGAGGTCGCATAAGGTTGAAGTCTGAGAGTCGGCAGACACCTAGAAGTCAATTGAGTAGTTGGCTGCCTTGAACCTGGATATGAGGATAGATAGCGGTGGAGGTTGCTTGTATTAGATGACAGTGCAAACTTCTCTTTTGCGGCAAGTGGAGTAGTCTCAGTGGGGAGACCCAGAGTGAGAAGTGATGTGTGACCGAGTTGACCAGGTCAAGGCTTCAGAAGGGTGGACGGAGGATGGTCAGAACCGGATGCTTTTCCAAGGAAAGTTGTTTGTTCCAGAGGCGATGCACGGCCAGGTTCATAGTGAGTTCCACAACTCACACCTAGTAGTGCACCCGAGAGTTTTGAAGATGTATCATGGTCTAAAGAGACAGTTTTGGTGGCCCAGTGTAAAGTGAGCAGTGGCAGAGTTTGTGGCGAAGTGCCTAGTGTATCAGCAGGGGAAGTATGAACACTGTGTTCCAGTCGGCCTGCTGCAGTCTCTAGATGTCCCCGAGTGGAAGTGGGACGACATCACGATGGATTTTTTCATGTGATATCCCAAGGTTCAAGGGGGATACGACTCCATCTGGGTAGTAGTGGACCAGTTGAAAAAATCAGATCACTTTCTGGCTATCAAGAAGTTGGGTGTAGTAGATGCTTTAGCACGAAGGTACATAGATGAGGAGGTGTGGTTGCATGGAGTTCCAAGGTCCATAGTCTCGGATAGTGTTGAACAGTTTACCTCACGAGTTTGGATAGGATAGTAGCCTTCTTTTGGAACCCATATACGCCTTAACACTGATTTCAACACCCAGACAAATGGACAGACAGAGCGCACCATCCAGACCTTGGAGGATATGATTCATGCATATGTTCTAGACTCAAGAGGATCATGGGTGCGGCACTTGCCTCTGATAGAGTTTTCCTACAATAACAGATATCACTATACCATTGGTACGGCTCCGTCTGAATCCTTGTACGGGAGGCCATGTTGCTCAACCGTCTGCTGGACCAATGTCGAAGAGGCGAGCATCTTTTGCCCGGAGGTGGTGCAGGGAAAAACATAGAAGGTTCAGATTATACGGGAAAGTATGAAGGTGTCCGAGGACTGAAAACAGTCGTATGCCGATATCAGGAGAAGGCCCTTGGAGTTTTAGGTAAGAGACCACATGTTTTTGAAGGTCTCCCACCAGCGTGGACAATGGAGGTTTGGCAAGGGAAGTCAGCTTTTCCCTAGGATAATCAGACCCTTTGAAGTGTTACGGTGGGTCGGCGAAGTGGCTTATCAGCTAGTGTTACCACCGCCTCTACTAAGGACACATGACGTCTTCCATGAGTCCCAGATCCGTCGGTATCTACATGAAGATTCACACGTCCTCGACTGGGGAGAGCTATACATCAAGGGCGGCGTGTCCTTTGTGGAAAGACCAGTGATGATTGAGGGTCATGAGGAGAAGGTTCTTCGTGGGAGAACAGTTCCCTTGGTTTGTGTGTTATGGAGACATGGTGGGCTTAAAGAGTGTACCTGGGAGAGGGAAGCATAGATGTGTGCCCATTACCGAGAGTTGTTTTGAGTTTTGTGCTATTCTGTTTATACATGTTGTGATGGAGCATTTTACCTTGTTGGCTATGAAATATGTGGTTTTTCTTTTCTCTGAATGTGTGTGAAAAGTCGCGGCTATAGGGAGGGGAGGACCTAACCCCTAATCAAGACACATTAAGGTGGATGTGATTAAACCCGTGGGGGCGACCCAGTGCTGCCCAAAGTAGATAGTATCTTGACATGGGGGAAGAGACTTCCAAAACCATATGACTAGGATGTTTGACCCTGGTATGTTGCTTGGTTCTTGAGAGGCAGGTGTTTTTAGATAACGATGAGGTTCACCCCTGAGTGGTTTCTTTCGAGGTGGTTGTTCGGGCCCTCTCTTTCCTTCTCAGTTGTTTTGATTATCAAGGGTGAGAATAGTTTGAGAGGTATCAAATGTAATGGAACGGGTTTTTGGGGATTATTTACATGGTAAAAATCTAATGTTTGAGGTATTCTGGGTGGTCTGGAAGTCCATCCCAGCATCTCGGTGACTCCAAGAAGTAGCCTTGGCCAACCGATAGCCTCGTCCTACCGGTAGACTTAGCCTACTGGTGGCCTTGGGTTACCGGTAGCTCTTGTCTACCGGTAGTTGATGCAAACCGGTAGCTCTCAGCTACCGGTAGTTGTCGCCAACCGGTATCTCTATGCTACCGGTAGCTCTCGGCTACCTATATCTCTCGGCTACCAGTAGCTATCTCCAAAAGGTAGCTCTCGGCTACCGATAGCTGTCGCCAACTGGTAGCTCTCAGCTACCAGTAGGTCATGGGTACAGGTAGCTCTCGCCAACCGGTAGCTCTCTCATATCGGTAACTCCCGCATACCGGTAGCTCGCGCATACCGGTAGCTCCTGCATACCGGTAGCTACAACATACCGGTACCTCTTCCACCTGATGAGTTGTAACCCAGTGATTTTTTCCTTGATCGTGTTCTATGGAACTCTTGTTACTCACGTGGGGACATAACGTCAATCCTTGATCAGTCAGGTAGGGGTTTCTCCTTCGTCTCTCCTTTATATTTATCTTGCAGGGTGGGTACGCTACTTCTTCTATAGAATTGGATGAACCAATCCTTAATAAAGATAATATATGGATTATAATGAATGAAGGGGAGGGGTGTGATCGAGGATGCTGCTCTGTTTTTCTCCTCTTTCATGATTAATGATTTCTAAGTAGTGCGGTCTTACAGATACGAAAAATCATGCCCGTTGGTGGTCTTTCTATGTGCACTAATAAACCCTTATCCCCTTGTGATGTTTAAATGGCTTGTATTTTGGTCCTGAAACTTTTTCTATCTAATGGAATTTGTTTAATTACGTGTATTCGGCTAAATAAATTGGAAGCACCAGGATCAAATCCTTTTCTATGATAACCCCGATTTAAGCCTAGTGGAATTGAAATCATGGAGTGTGTTAAATCATTTAAATCTGAAAATACATGTTGAGTCTGCCTTGTGTTTGTAGTATTACTTTGGTTGTTTCCTCCGTGGGCCGATTATGGTTGACCTTATAGTTTTTTTGGATAGTTTCGTAGATTGCTGGGGTGATGTGGGTGAGGATGGGATCCTTTGTTTGTATCATGAATTGGGGTGGGACCCTCTTCTATTGTGAAACCTTATTATTAATAGTTCTGGGAACTTGGTACTGTATCTCACATTGACATACTTTGGTTCCAATACTTGGAGGGGCCTCACTTGAAGTGATTTTACCAGAGAACTGGGTGTGAATTTTTAAAATGTTGTTGGGTGTACTCTTTCCATGGCTTGTGCTTATGATTACTAGTTGACCAAGTGGGTGTAGAAACTTATTTAAAAATTATTACTGAACATGAAAAATAGGATGGGGAAAATGGGTATTTGGTTTGGTGTGAGTTGTGACTTGGGTGCATGTGTGATATTCCCTTGTCTTTTGAATGGATAGTAAGGACAGTGTTCTTTAGGTTGGTTGAAGAAAAACATAGATTGGGTGAGTTCTTGTTACCTATACATATACTTTTAGTTTTTGTGTTCCTTATTCGTGCCCCACCCAAGTTGAGAACTTAGTGTCGAACACCCCCATTTCATGGGGGAGGGTGTTTTTCCAACACTGATATGAGTGGCTGGTTATTATCTCCTTTTCTTCTCCCTTTCCCGGCTAACCCAAGACTCTACGGGTAGGCTATGATGGCATTAAGTCCATTATTAGCACAAGAATTTTTGAGCAGGGTAGTGTGGTGGTTGGCCCAGGTGTGTGCGGCCAGGTGGTTTTCCAAGTATCTTTGGGATGAGGCCCATGTGTCTTCAGGTGTGAAAGTAATTATTCTATCCTTGGTGTCTTCGGGCGTGGCAGTGGTTGTTCTAGCCTAGGTGTTTGCAGGCGTGGTTACATGTGACGGTTGTGGCCCAGGTATCTGTGGAGGGGGGGGGGGTGATTAGTGGTTGGGCCCAGGTGTCTGTGGGCGGGATGTGTGGTTGTGGCCCAGGTGTGTGCGGGAGGGGTATGGCACTGGGACTGCGATGAAAATGGTGGTATTGGTCCGCCGCGTAGGATGTCATCAATAACTAGTGGGAAAGTGGTGCTGTGTACCCAAACATCGATGTGCTATTACTATACATTACTTGAATTGCGTTACATGGAGAGTTTTCCTTGGTGATTCATGGGTGGATAGTTTCCTTGCTAGGTGCTTGCTTATATTTTTTCTCACAGGGCATTAGTATGCCTCCCCACTTGTGCACGAGTGTGTTTGGTTTTTCCATACTTCGTATACTTGTATGCTCACCCTACGTATATAAAACTAATTTTAAGATTCCAAAAGGACTTCAGGGATGGTGAGGGACTATACTAGCTTGGACCTTAGGGGAAGATGCTATTGTTGTTCCCTTTTCCTGGTATCTTTTTACCTTTGTTGTTTTGTGACTTGTATATTTTACCTTTGAACATGCATATGGGAATAGTTTATTTTCAGCCGTATTTTCACTTTCAGTTTTGGTGTTGTGAGATTTACAATCATATCTCCCGATCCTATTAAAATAAAAATGGAAATGCCTTCCATTTAGTGTGTGATTCTATACCCTTGGTGCTGGCCACCACTCTGGGACCTGATGAAGGCGGGTTTCAGGGGTCATTATCTCTCCTTCAACTTAAAGAAGGAAGGTACTGGAATTTATCTAACCCTTCCCTCCTTTTGGTGATGGAGGGTAATGACAAAAATATTAATAGAATAACATAATGAATGTAATTAATGTGATTTAAGGGGAAAATAATGCTGCAAAAAGGGTTATAATGAAAAAATTATCATCAAATCATGGTATGTGATAATAACACCAATTCAAAATAAAAATGTAGAAGCAACATAAAACATTGCATCATATGCATAAGTCAATGACAACCAAAATAACATCATAGCATTTTATTCCTTAGATAAATGATGGTTCATTATATGTAGCATCTCAAGAGAAAAAACACTACCCAATGAATTTGAGGGATATATTGTTTCATTCCACCAGTCATATTCATATATTGTAGATGAATTTTATAAATTTTATATAATAAAACATATGGATTTCCTTCATCAATTTTAATAGACTTATTGATGAGATTCGGTTATATAAATGGTATTACCCAATAAATTACGGTTATGTACATCAAAGAGAATACCATTGATTAGAAATGGGGATAGGTAGTTACAACACAAAAGTTTAACATTGAAAATAACTGGATAATTTCGTTAGAATAATCGAAGTACATAATGGTTCAGAGAATGGTTTAATGAGAGTGAATGGTGGTATAACATAACATTGGAATCATATAGAAATAATGATGTTTAAAAATTCATTACAAAAATAAAAATTGAAAATCAATAACCTTATTAAATAGAAATCATGTGAATAAAAAGGGTGAGGTGAGAATGTATTACCTTGAGAGGGAACATATAAAATTTTGGGAGGGTCTTTATAAGATTCTCAAAAAACAATGATAAGAAATTAATATGGGTTATGGACATGAAATTCATGCTCAATGGGTATTGTATGAATATAAATTTGATGTTTGGTGGGTATTTATATTAAATGTGAAGAAATCATTATTAATTTATTAATATAATTTTTGGAGTCAAAGTGATAAAATAATTAAAACAAAAAAATATTCCATGGATATTTGTAATGGTTTATTCCAAATGGAAGTGGTTTTAAATATTTAAATAATATAAGGACTGAGATATTTAAAATATCACAGTTGATGATGTGGATTCTAGCCTTTTTTTGATGAATTAATTTTAATATCATAAAATATTATATAGGATTTAGAGGATTAGATAATGGTCTGTAAAATTAATCTATCATCAAAAAAAATATTAAAAACGGAAATTTTGTTTTTGTATGATATATTTTTTTCAATTTATTACATCACTTTTTTATTTTTTATTATCTCATATAATTTAGCATATTTTTATACCTTATTTAATTTGTACCTAAAAATTTGACTATCTTAGATAATTGTGAGAAATTCACTGTATGATAATATTGAAATTCTTATATTTAAACAAATATATATTATAACTAAAAAAAATCTATATATATGAATTTAAAATATTAATAAACCTTTATTTACATGAAAATACTTATTTTATGACACTAACCACTATACAAAACATTGAATAATTTCACTGGACTTCATTGAATTACATTATAATTTATCATTTATATTTAATAAAATTATTGTTCTGAATATATAATTTATCTTAAAAAATATTTTATCTATCAAAAACAGTTCATTAATTAAAACAATATATTTTTCAAAAAAATAAAATTTTAGTTTCATTAAATATAAATCTATATACAATAATTTATATATAATGAAATAATGATGATGGTATAAAAATAATCCTTATTTTAATAAAATGATAATATAAAATGTCATATTTCAGTGGTATAGAAACATAACACATTATTACAGTATAGTGTTTCTTAATGGTATCATTTGAGATGGTGGTGTTTCCTTGGGGTAGTATGAAGAATTTGGTTTGGGATTTGATCTTGAAGACAATGGGAATCACATGTAAATAGTTTTTCTCGTGTCATATTGGATAAACCTTGGCATAAAATTGGCCAAAGGAAACATCCAAAGATTCCATGTCCCTTGGAAGCTCTAATAAATTAGATTCACATGGTATAAACATATTGGATGATGGAATCACTTATTTTGTTTACTAAAATTTTACAATATGATCACCCTTAATATAGATTAATCTTGATAGTCATTATAAAAATGCTATATTATAATTTTATTTATTTATTAATATAATTTTATATCAGATAATAAATATTTTAATATGGTTAAAAATCACCAATTTTGTGAATGTGTTATCTATAAATACTTTACCTCATAATAAATTTATTCATTCCAATGTGAATTTAATTTATAAAATTTTGGTCATTACTTTCTTCCCCTATAATAAATCCCCAAAAAATTCTTTTTTACACTAACATAGTTGATTGTACTTTTGTTTCATAACCTCTTATAATTTTTTTGTCGCCTCCTCAAACATGTAGCTACACCACAATACATTGACCAATTGAGTTATCTTATTTTGTAGAACACTACATTTGTGATCTATGATCATCATTGATTACTCCCCAGATGAATGATATTTCAAAATGTGTACCACTACAATATTACATAAATTGTAGGATTCGTAATCGTACTTCCTTGAGAGAGAGATACGTGGAACACATTATGAACATTTGATATGTTTGGTGGGAGTACTGGTCAATAGTACATAACTCCAATGAGATGTCTGATATCAAAGGGGATGATATATCATGGATTAGTCTTCCCTTTCATCCCAAAACTCATGAATTTTTTCTATATTGATACAATAAGGAACTACTTATCTATAACAAAAATCTATAGCAATAATTTAAAATTATATGGGTATTTTATCTATAGAACTTTCTCATATATAATATAACAATGTATGTTTTGAACATTCACTATTATATCTTGGATATGATATGGTCCCATCAATATCCACTCACTAACATTATCCCAACATGATGGAGTCTAAGACATCCACTCATATAGTTCCCCATAAAGGTCCAATTGAATACTATAATAAAACATTCTCTTTTATGTTAACAAATATACTGTATGGTTGTTATCCCAAATACCTTGAAAAATAATTTGAATAATATTTAAATATATCATCTTGAGTTTAGATTGTTCTATTAGAATAAACATATGTTTTAGGTTAATAAGTATTATTGAATGTTATGTCTATATACAACACTTACTAAATGATTCTCCAGAACCTAGAGGTAAACATTAGAACGTGATCAGATGAAATATTGAGTTAAATTCCATGATATATTTTCACTTATATTATGTATATATGGGGGTGTTGGTCATGAGAAAAAAACATCATCGATATAATTGACATGCACTAACATTGTTAGGTGATCAATTACAACCCAAAAGGAATTATTATATTTAGATGCCCTCTTGATACCTATGAAAAAACCCATGGATGTTTTCCCCAATTCTATTCTATTATGGGAAATATTAATATTATACCGTAGAAATATTTCATTCATTAATTAATATGTTTTCCAAAAAAAATCACGTAACAAATTCTCCAATATCCTTCAACATGTAATCTCACTAGATTATTTTATTCATATATATATATATATATACATAATAGTTCATCAAAAATGAATTTAGATGGATGATCTACACAAACCATCGAGGAGATCCCTTTTATATATATTTTTCATCAAACACATATTGGTTTTCCAATCATTATAACTCAACCCTAGTAAATTTTAACTATGTAATATTAACTATATCTCTCGGCCACTCTTTATCATTAGGTTGGACCTCCTAGATCTAATCATGAATTGATGGTACTACATTTATTTGTGAAGGGTTTAATAAATTTACATTTAAGATTAAAATATTAATAATTTTTATTTCAATGAATATGAGATCCATTTCTATCCTCATAATGGGTAGGTTTGTTGGTTCATTTATACTTAGATCATGTACCATATTGTTTTCCATCTAACTGTAGAAATGGATTAAAAATCATAATATTTGATATACTCTAACCACCATTTTATCATCAAATTTATCCCCTATTTTGTTAATATATAATTGTGCATTTTATAATCCATATATAAGTATGATTTTTTCAGATAGAGATAATAACGCTAAATCATCAATGAAATATTCACTATAGCCAATTCTAGATCATGGGTGGGGTAGTTATACTCCAGGATCATTAATTTAGGGGAGGTATAGTTTATCTATTTTTCTATCTTTCAAGAGTACACAACCCAAGCCCATCTTGGACCCATTATAGTTGATCAAATTTCCACCAACACTAGTGGATAATGAGAGATCATGTTCAACGATAAGTCTATTATTTAAATCTTTAATCCTCTCCTCAAATACCTCATCCTAGAAAATCATCAATACCATTCTAGTTAATATTGTTATTGGGATTGTAAATCATTAGATGTTTCTTAAAAATCCAGCATAGTAAACATTAAATCCATGGAAAATGTTTCTTGGTCACATGTTTTGGTCTAAGACATTATACAATTCCCTTGGTCATCGAAGAATCCATTTATTTCACTTTTCTAGTGAAAACATGCTCTATGAATGATACTTTCTCCATCCAAAACACAAGTTTATTTAACTTTTACTAATTGTTTTTCATTGCCAATGTCTATAGTTTATAATTCAGGTTCTATTCATGTTCCTCAATGATTATTGAGTAGATAAGAATATCAAATATAAATAATATATGAAATTTGTGATTGTAATACTTATAGAATCTTTTAATTAAGTTGATGAAGATTAATGGATTATTATTTAGTCTAAATTCAAGCACTATGAAGTTATTTGTTCCCATACCATGTTCATAAAGATAATAATTGTTATTTATTAGAACCACTCACAGTACGAATTAAAAAAATTTATTTATGATTTCCTATGATTATTATTATCACATGATATTATACTAATAATTTGTAGTCATAATCATTAAAAATAACATGACATTTGTTTGATACAAACTATGAAAACACATCTATTTTCTGAACATTAATTATTGATTTAATATATAATTATACTCATTATACAATCCCAAAAGATCAATATGCCTCCATTGAGTAGGTACTTACATACATATATTAATAACATTAAATAGGGATATGAGGACATTAATTAAGACTACAAAACATTCCTTAAAATTCAATTGATCTTCTAAACATGGTGATGTATAAAATAAATGTTTGATTTATATATCATAGTATAAGAGTAATAAATTAATAACATGATGAATGTAATTCATGTAACTCATGCATCATACCAATGTGACCAAAAAGTGTGTGAATCATATAAATGGAAATCAAATTATGATATACGATTACAAAGTCATGACAACATAGGAATGTGTCAGAAATATAATTCAAGGATAACATTAAATAAATCCTAAATTGTTTTCTAAGGATTAACACCCATGAACTATACAAGGAATCTCATGAAAATATACATTACAAAATGCATTGGAGATATATATAAATACAGGCCCACCCACCACATTCATATAATGTACATGGATTTGTCTGCCTCATAAATCATACAACATAAGTATGCATATCATCAATATAAACACCACGATTGAAGAGTGTGGGTTATATACATGGGAGTCACTAATCAATTATGGTTAGGTACATTCAGTTTAATTAACTTGAATTAAAATAATAATGGGTATATATATCAAAATGATTTTCACGGAAAATTAAGTGGCAATTTTGGTATCATAAAAGGTGGGAATACAGGATCATTTAAGGGTTTAATGAGAGTGTAAGGTGATCAATAATTACATGTGAATAAAAATTCTAGTGAAATTTTTTTTAAAAAAACATTACAACATGAAAATTTTAAAATCAAAAGGAATAACTGAAAAATAATGTGTATGACTAAAAATAATGATGACAGAATATATTACCATGACATGAAACTTATAAAATATTTTTAGGTCCTTATTATGAACATCATAACACCCTGGTAGATAATTAGATAATGATATGGAGATGAAATTATTTTCTAAATGGTTTTGAGTGAATAACAATGGGATGTTGGATGAGTAATTATAGAAAACGATTGGTTAAAAATATATTAATCTCAATACATTGGTTTTAAATTCAATGTGATAAAATATTCAAATCCACAAACTATATAATGGTTTTTATGATTTTTTTATTCCAATGAAAAATGCTTTAAATTATTTCATTACTCTATTAATTGAACTCCTCAAAATGATTTAATTGATAATGTGGATGTTTTCCAAGTTCATGATGAATCTGAATTAATATATTAAAATATAATATGGTTTTTTTATGATTCATTAACTATTTTTAAAATTAATAAATTACATTTTTAATAATTTTTTTAAAGGATAAATAAGTTTTTCGTGTATTTTTAATAGTATTTATTACTTCACATTTGTGATATTATGATGTCATAATAAATATTGTATATTTTTACCATATTTATATTTTACCCAAAACATCATATATCATAGATTATATTGAATATATAACCATTGGATAATTTTTGAATTAGAATTTTTTGGAAATTTTTTATTTTAAAAAGGTTTTTTGAATATGTTTATTGAAAATTTTATTTAAAACTCATTATTTATTATAAAATACTTCTTTTTGATGTCATATTACATTTTTTGATATTCTAAAATGTACATTGAACATCAATAAATTATATTATCATTTGTAAATATTATTTTATAATAATATTTTTATAAATAACATTTATTTCAATCAAATAGATGAATTAAAAAAAATGTGTTTTAATTTAAACTATATATTTACAAAAACTATAATTTTAGATTTTTTATTAAAAATAATTATTTTTTAAAACTACTTATATATACATATATTTAAAGTAATAATGAGAAATTACTAAATATAATATTTATCATATTATAGCTGGTATATAGAAAATTCTTCTTCTATGGTTTAGATTGATAATCCCTTATTAGACTAGTGTACAACCATAGGGTATGGAGTTTGATGGTGGTAATTTTGTGGGGGGTTTTTTTTTCAAAACAAGGATTGGGTTTTAATCTAGAGAGGACTGAAATTATCCAACTAATAGGGTTTTATCATGTTTATGTTGTTGATTCTCGACATTGGATTGGGAAAGTAAAATTACCAATAAAGGCAAATATCATCTATTCCATAGTAAATGGAAATCATATAGTATAATCCTACTAGTCTAGGTTATTATCATTCCTTATGTTTTAATTATACTTCATCATAATACTTAAAATATAACAATCATAATGATCACAGTAGAAAGACAACATTATAAATTCTTTTATTCTTATAAATACTTAAATTAGGAATATATATATTTTATAATGGTCCAAAATAAAAAAGTATAGTGAATGAATTTTTCATACGTACATTATTTTATTCATATTAAATTTTTTCCAATTAAAAAACATCAGGTCAACTAATAATCATGTCCAAAATAATTTAACCTCCATGTGTCCTCAAAATATAAAAAATGTTATAAAATGAAATAAAATAATTTGAATGAGAATAGATATTCTTAATAGGTTAACAAAAAACATTCCTCAATGATGAACCAAAATTTATTAACAATTAGTGGATTTTTTAAATATAATAATAGAATACATTATTCTTTTATAATTACTTCTATTCAAGAAAACTCCAAAATAGTTTTTCAAATCATTCCCATTTATTTAACATAATAGAAAACGTTATTTTGAAATATTTGCATTAAAACCACACATAAATTATAAAATAACAATTTTTTTAGAAAAAAATTTCCAGAACATTACCAAACTCATTTTTAAATCCTAATCACAAATAATAAATGAAACATAAAAAACGAATCATAATGTAATTAAAAACAATGAAATGAAAATAAACCAATAATACAAGCCACATTACTAAAACAAATTTTGGAATAAAAAATCAGATTAAGAAAAAAACATGTAAAAATAAAAAATCAAAATAAATGTATGTCTTGGGCTCTACACTATGTCCTAATCTTAGACAGTTTCAGATTCTAGAAAACAGTGAACAAACTACCAGTCTATAGTGCATTCTAAAAGAACCAAAATTACCGTCCTTTACTAAACATAATTTGGGTGGGATATCCCAGATATACATGGAACCTAAAGAAACTATTCTGAGAAACATATAGTGTCTGACCAACTTTTTCTATAGAAATATAGAAAATCCACAAAGTTACTCGATTTTACATGAACAAAAAAAAGTGGATGTGAAAATATGTAATAAATAAACCCAATAATGACTATAAATAATAATCTCAACCTAAACTTAAAATCCATCTAAAATAATACATGATCCCATATATATCCTACCACAAAAAATATAAAGCATTCTTCTCTAGACCCAACCATTATCAAACAAAATCAAATAACAATTTGGAGGCTCCAAAAAACACACATACACTCACCATTTATAAAACCATGGAATTATTAAAATAGGCCATTAATGAAATTAAATCAATGTATCAATCATATTATATCAATTTTAAACTATAATTTAAATTTCTTTTTAAAATATAAACATTGAAATTTAATTTTCAATACATTATTTATGAATTAGTTATTAAAATATTTGAAATACCATCAATGAGTCGACTCATTTTTCTTATTGAAGCTCCTAAATAATATAAAACGTTTTCATTTTTTCATGTCACAATGTGGGTCAAAATCGTCCCATTTTATTTATAACATAAAAATTATTTTAAAATAATACATGAAATACTTTATTAACATATTCTATATTAAGGGTCACATGAAATGTAATGTAGACCTTCAGAGCCAAAAAGGATTTTGTTTTAAAATAAAAACATATTTTAAAATTAATAATTTTTTTCATTATTTACATTCATTTAGTTTCTACAACATTATATATCAATGGTTTCGTAAAAAAATATTTTAACCATTCTATTAAATCGTAAAACACCTCACCTTCTATAGAATCCATGATAATAAAATTTTTTATTTATAAAATTCAATAAACATTATTAATTAATGTACTAAATAAAAAAAACTAAAATTATGTGAAAATTCAAGGAAATTTATAATATTAAATGTATATAAAATGGGAAAACCTTTTTTGAATATAAAATTAATGGTCCAGGACTTCAAAAACTAGATGAAAAATAGATATAAGATGATTTGAAATCATAGACATCAATAATTGAAACCAAATAATAAATAGAACCAAACATAGGGTATTGATATGGTTATAAATAGTTAATTTAATGTAAAAATATAATGGGGATGAGGTGGAATAAGTGGAATGATGTGAAGATACCCAAAACATAATAGATCACCTATAAACAAAGAGAGAGAGAAAAGATATCCAAAATCCACAGAAAACGGGGTTAGTGAATACATGAGGTTTTCCATCCCTGGGATTTGTGTTTAATAACAAAGAGGGTAAAATAGATTGTTTTAATTTAAGGGTTTATAATAAGAATAAAAAAATTGTTAATTTGTAAATTAAAAATAATTGGGCGACAAGGGTGGTTTTTCCAGACTGTTTATTAAACAATGGATCATCCATGCAATGATATTGGAAAAAGATAAATATATTAACAAGTTTATCCTACGAACCCACATGATTCTAGATACTATATAGTGACAATTAAAAACAAATTAATCAGATTTTTAGTGGAACCTATATAGTTATATATAGTTTTTACTATCCACACACCAAATGTACACCTGCGATGAAATAAAAAATTACTAAAAAGGTATGATTTGTTGACAGAATATCAAATGAATATAAAGATATAATAAGTAAATAAATAAATAATTTGGGGATAATACATGGTCAGGTTCGGATGTTCATGGAAACATATATATCATCATTCGTGTGAGGTGTAAAACACCCAAATTATAACATGTTTTTCTCTGTGGGAGATTGTGATTTTGTATTGATATTATTTTAAAATCACCATTACAAAAATTGATATCAGTTAGAAGATATTAAATTAACGAATCAAAATTTTTAATTTTTGGACAGATAATATAAATGAAAAATTAATATTGAAAAGTCATTTTTTTAAAGAAAAAAATCAAATCATCTCTTTGATACCATCATTCTTTTAGAGGAATTTGAGAAATACCAATAGACTTGAAGCTACACAACATGGGATGTGATTATTATAGAACAAAATATGGTAGATTATGATGAAAAAATTATCTTTTTGGAATGGTATGAAAGGTTTGGTTGATGGGTTTTTGTACAAGTTGGAGGAGTGTTAGTATGGTAAATAGTTATAAATTAATAAAATAATAAAATTAATGTTCAATAAATGTTACCCAATTATAAAAATAATGAATATAATTTGATAGGGGTTTGAGTAATACACCAAAATATCATTTAAATATTAGTATAATTTGATATTTTAGTCCTTAAACACTTGATTTAATAATTTCTCTTATTTTATATTTCAACTAGGTGAAACAAAATTCTCTTGAAATGAATCTTTATACATAAAAACAAAATTGAACATATTTATTAATTTAGATATTTTACTAAAGAGTGACGAATTCATTACATTGAGTTATTGTTTTATTAGTGATAACAATTGACTTCAATATAAGTATACATAACACAATAAGAATTGTTTCATTAGAAATGTGATGATGAGAATGAAAAAATTTATACTTATATAAGACAATAGTAATGATACACATAGATTTTGAAGTAATATGATTAAATAAAGGAATGTTTTTGTAACACCCAAAGATTTTATTACTTTCTCACAAATTAATTTATCCTTTTAGATATTTTTCATTTTATGCAACTAGGATGATATTTCATTTTATATTAATGCACATTGTTTGGATTATGTTATACACTACCCCATGTAAACTTTTCACTACATGAAATATAATCTTTGTCCTTCTCTACACAAAACACTGAAATTATATTACTGTATACACAACAATGAAATGTATTAAATTAAATACCGACGTTCACTGTACAATAATATTTTATTTAAATGTAATTATTCAAAATAATAATATAAACCCATTTTTTCAAATTATATGTTATTACTATAATTAACTAATTTATGAAAATATCTGTATTATAGATTATAATATGAATTCATAGGTTACCAATTAATTATAAATGAATATGAAAATTGATTGAATATAAAAGGAACTATTATTATAGTCACAAACATTTTTTACCTTAATAAATTAAATATTGATTTATATCTTGTAATTTAATGATTCAAAAATTCCATTCACACAGAACATCAACTTGGTGTACATTACACTCGATAATGAGTTTCTATGAGACATCATTATCTTTTTATAATTATTTGAACGATATAGTTATAACCTAGCCAAAAAAAATTATTAACATGAATTGTAATAACTACATATAAAATATGTTTTAATGGTTTTATATAATAAAATCATATTGACCATGAAACATATAATTTTTAGTCAATCCTTTATAAATTTAAAAAATATTTTCCTTCATAAAATAACTAATTTTTAGGTCCCTCTATGAAAATTAATAAAATTATTTTTTACACATTTAGAAATTGATTTTATAAAATAAACATATTTTTTGGATTTATAATGACAAATTTTTATAGGATGAAGTTTTTTTATTTTTTTAAAACACTAGTTTTTAGAAGAATGAAAAAAACTGATTTTGAGTTTAACACAACCATTTTTTTAATTATATATTAGTGAAAAATTTAATTATAAATTTATTTTAATGTTAGATTAGATAAATAAAAAATATATTAATACTATATAATTATATAGAACCAATTTCACATTGAAATTTATTACAATATCTTAACAACATTTAGAACATTTTTTTAAATTTAAGAACCCGTTACATTCTCTCATCTATAGGATTAACATTAATATTAATTAATCCTCTTATGTGATTTTAATTTTGAGAAAACAACATAAACCATTTTATACAGTTTAATATATAGAGTATAATGAGACCATGGTTATTTTTGACCATTATTATTAGTAAAAATCATTTAAATTAATCACAATGATAATGGCCAAATTAAGCTTAATTATTGACTAAACATAAAAATAAAGGGCCGAAATGATCTATACACTAAACCAATACCCATTTTTTAGAAATATTTCGTCTGTACAAATTAATGTATTGAATAGTTTTGTTTTGTATGACTTATTTTATGTAATAACATGTGTACACATAATATATTTCTAAAAATTTTATGTGAGCCATTTTCCATCCCTATAAAAAGGAACCACCACTTCCACTTCCTCAAAACTATAAAGACCATTTTAAGTCAATAAATATAATAAAATAAGCTCTGAAATTCTCCTTCTTCATAGAATCTTTAACAAGGGTAAAAAGTAACTCAAGGAAGCCTTTTAGAAAAACCCAAAAGGGGTCACCTGAATAAGAGGCAATGTCTTCTCTGAAGTACATTATTTTTTTAACATATCCACCCAATAAAACCCTATTAATTTTATGATTATATAAAAAATTACTATAACCAATATATTAATATTTTTTTATTTAAATGGTTGAACTACACTTACAGACACCTCCTCTTAATGGGTAACAAACATATTGTTTCTATGTACAACGAAATACTACCTCATGAAACGAAGATGGTTTAGTTTTAAATTTCCACCTACACTAGTGGAAATTATGATGAAAAATATGTTTATATAATGAATATATGAAATTTATTATTTCTTTGGTCCTCATTAATGGTTTTTTAAAAAATACATTTTTACTTTCTATTTGGTGTAATTATCATAATTTAGTATGATGATGTTTGGACTAATTCCCCCTCATAGTGATGTGATTCATTCACACACTACATGGAATGTATTAATTGTTGGTTTAGTGAAGTTATATGACATATATAAAATTATAATTAAACATTATTGATATTATATACATATAAATATATGTCATTTTACATTATTCTTTCAATTATAAAGAACGGAAAAAATGTTTTAAGTATGTACGACTTACCTTTTACATGAATGGTTTTTTCTATTTCGTACTCCTATATTATATAGATTATTATTATAAAAATATAGTTTTAAAATAAGATAATTAAATAATTATTTAAAATTTGAAATTGAGATATAATTATAAGGACCACCTATATAACAAATTAGGATACATGCGAAGAACAAAGAGAATATTACCTGAAGTGAAACCTTAACATGTGATTGTTATGAAGAGGGTAATATATGGTAAAAATAAAAAAATATGATATTTTTTTATAAAAATTATATATTAAAAAATATGTATACTAAAAATTAATTTTTTATTCATGAATCTTGAACCGGTAAGAAGAGAGTCAAGATGCAAGGTAAGTGCATTTCATCTCACTTTTAATTTCACTAAGAAAAATGTTAGGTTCTCCACTCATTTTTTTTGTGTGGTGTATTTAAATCCCATTATATAATTTTATGAATATTATACATAAATTTATCACTACTCTAATTACATGTTTTGGATCCTTATATCATGGGGTTTATGATTAAAAAGATATGAAATCTGTAAAATAGATTGTCTTAATTTTCCTTCACTGAGACTCATGCATTATTATTAACCCAAAGTATTTTTCCTATGTGTATATAATAACATTTTACATGTTATTTCATTAATATTATTCTTGTAATGATACATTATTCTTTGGGTAATTTACTAATCTTATATAGAAAATATTATCACATGTTACAAAGTGATAAAAGTATATTGAGAAAATCCTATCGATTTTCGAGATTCATTATGTATATGCATCATATGATGAATTACTATGTTCTATATCTCATGAAATTAATTACTTTTCCTATTATATATTAATATATTTTATATTAATTTAGTGTATCCATTTTCTACTCTTTGGAACATATGATATTTAAGGAAGTTTTTTAAGAAATCCCGACATTAACTTCTCATTAGTTAGATATCTATGAACTTTCAAAACAGTGTAATCAGAAAAGGGTTTCCAAGAATATTAAACTAATTTCCTATGAAAATTAATAGAAATTATTATAATTTTTTCATTTACAAATATTTTCCCTGTAATATTCTATTAGTTTTCTGAATGATGCAATTTTCTATCGTTTTTTCAGTGTAACGATGTTATATTTTTTACCTAGTATGACATGTATGGATTTATACAATATAAATCCATTGATGATTAATTTTCATTTTTAAAGGTTATTTCTTCAATATAATGTTTTTAAAAAATCATGATTATTTTATAATATTTATTGAAAATAGTCTTCAAAATCATTTCAATATTCTTTGATCTGTTTTCAAGAAAAATTGTTTTAAAAACATTTTCATGATTTATTTATAAGATTTCAATGTTATATTCAATGAATTTTTTTTTAAAAATTTATCAAGAATTATTTATATGTTGTCAAAATGTTTTCAATGAAAAAAGTATTAAAAATTATTTTAGGATTCAATTATAGGATTTTATGTAATAACATTTTCAAATTGAATTAAATTCTTCATTATATGTTTTAAAATTATTTTACCTGAAAAAGATATTTGAATGATTTTACTTATTAAAAAAATCATTTTTTAATGAGGAAAAAAATTAATAAAGAATTATTTCTGAATGATATTTCAAACTTATTTTCCATCTAAGATTACATTCATTGATGATTCTCATTACCCTCTAAGAAATGATCTAAAGGTTTAATTCATATAATTTATATTAATGGGTTATGATTAATTTAATGGTCTTTATAGAACCTATTTCTTTTCCATTGTTTATATTTTTATGAAAATCTATATTCATTCCATAGGAAATATGCTTTTGAAACCAGTTTCATTTCACAGATAATTATTAGATGAAATGATTATGGAACCAATCTCTTTTGTATAGGTTATTATGTGATAAAATGTTAATAATACCCATTTCCCTTCATGGGTTGTGATTTTATGTTTATAAAACCCATATTTTTCATTAGTCATGATATGATTAATGTTTTGTGTAACTTGCTTGTATCAATTCATTATGTGAATGGTGGGACCTATATCTCCCTCCAATGCATTGGGTAAAGATTTATATCGCATGAGATAGGCTAATATGGTCTTGTAATTAAAAATTTACTACAAATATGTACATGGGAGTGAACCATGACTTCCAAGAAGGTATTAAGAGTGAACTCATTCTACTGGGAAAGCCATGGGATTGAACCATGACTACCGATATCTTATTATGAGTTAATTAATGATACTAATATGGAAATGGGAGTGATCCAGGACTATCGAGATGGCATAAAGAGTGAAATAATTCTACTAAGATGAAAATTAAAGTGATCCATGACTACCATGATGGTATGTGGAGTGAAGCGATACTATCAAGATGGCCTTGGCAGAAATGACTTGGCTACTATGGAAATCAAAATATAATCTAATGTGTTTTTTATAATTCCATATTTTATTCCTATGTTATGCTTTCATGGATTATATTCTTTATCCCGTTATGATTCATGTCTTATGAAATTGAAATCATTATTATGATCTCAAAAATTCAAGGAATGATATTTAATTTTTATTTTCAAATTCTATACATGATTTCTCATGTGATGTATACACATTTATTGTATTTACCCAAAATGAGGTTCTAATATCAACATTTTCTTATGTTTCCTTTCCCTAGGTTTTGAATAATGGTTTTATGTAGAAGTAACAATGGTGGAGACCATTTTGGGAGAATTTGAGGATCTTTCACCATGATTGAAGCTTTAGATTCCAGGTTTCTAAATACGCTATATTGTTATGGTCATTGTGATTGTTCTATTATAATGTACTAAAGTTTCATAAAAAATGATGTAATATACATATATGTCAATCTTGGGTCACTATATTTGGTAACAAAGGAATGGTTTCTCAAACCTCTCAAATATTGGATGAGAAAACTATACTGATATCCCTAGGTAAATTTATAACGATATGACTATGGATGTCTATTAGGATAATTATATGGATGATTCAATAATTTGGAAAATGTCAAATAATTTTGTTAAAGTGTAAAGTATGCTTTTTCCTAGAAATAAATCCAAATTTTGATACTACAAGTGGATGTGGATTTAAAATTGAGGCACTATAGGGTAATACCGCTTATAAGATGTTTCAGGCTTGACCTCGAGTAATCTGGTACATAACAACAGGCCTTGTATCACATATGCTTTATCACTACTTTGGGATATGCTTTGAAAATTAAAAAAGTCATGATGAAACATAATAAGGTATTTAGATATACGTTGTATATTAATAATCTAGGACGAACCTAGAATGTCATATATTAAGGATGGTTTCATGAGTAAAAATCCCATATGTAAATATTTTCATGGATTTTTGGTTTTATACTGTGATATGTAATGCCCACACTATTGATCTAGTTTTAGTTAATGGAAGGAAGCAGAAGGAAGTGGATTAGTGATAAATTTGATGGAATATTTACTAATGAGAATTTAATGGGGTTAATCACTAAATTTAATGATAGTGTTATCATTCCGTATCATTTTTGAAGGAATGTGATTAACAATGTGTGCCTTAACTAACTCACAGAGTCACCAAGGAATATAAAGAAGGACCCCCCTGAGTGTTTGAGAAATGGATACCATATAGGAAAAGAAAATTCGATTTTATTTGTGTCATGAATGTGTAATGAATCATTTATGTGTTTTTCTTATAAGAACAGGAAGTTGTTTTTATTGGCGGAAAAAAAGTAAAAAATATATTTCAAGGGGAAAAAGAGTTTGGTTAATGGAATAGATGAGAATATTTTACTCCCTAAGTCATAAATAATGGTTAAGTGTTTTAAATGGGGAATAAATCTTTCATATAAAACTCATTTTCATAAGAGGAAATATCATGGAGAGGATCAACAAGGTGGTGTGAGTAACGGTTACATTGTTAATTAAGATGAGAATACAAATGAAATGTAAGATTAAATAGGTATTGTGTAATATGAAGAGGTAGCCTTATTAATGGGATAATGATGAAGTGGAATAATCAAAGTTTATATGTATTTTAATAAAATACTATGTTATATGAATGATGGAATATACATGGGTTATTCTACTTAGTTTTTTTTTCAGTATTTAAATGTGTTATGATGAATGCTCTTGATGTACTAGTAGATTGATTTAATAAAAATGTGATATTTTTAATTAGGGAAGGTAATAATTAATATGTTCTTTATATTAAGATAATATTGTTATGAATAAGTAAATTGAACAATAGTAAATATTGTTTAAATATGTAATTAGTTGATAAAATGTGAGATATTAATCATTTATAATGATTAAAAGATTATTTGGATTTAAGTAATATATCTAGTAAACATTAGAAAGAGTAAGAATGAATGATTTCCAAATGTATTTATAGTAATTAAAGATACTACCATGTTTCAAGAGAATATACGATAATGGTATTAAAATGATTTGAATTTGACAAGAAAGTAGAACTTTTTGACATAGAGGGGATCAATGATAAAATTATTTCTCAAAATTATTTCTGAATATTTGGATTTCCATCTTTCAAATAAGTTATAATGTTAACCATTCATGAAAAAATTAAGTTAAACTTCAGTGGATGTATTTATGTATTTATAGTGTACTAAAACCATGAAAAAAATGTTATTTAGTGGATAACCTTATTTATAATATGTACATCATATTTTTTTTGGAAATTATATTATTGTCATTTTAGAAGAGGAAAACGTGTATGTTAGATGAAAACCAGTCATGTATGGAAAGGTAGTTGGTAGTGAACCCATGATCGAAAGATGATAAGGATTTCATGACTACCAATGGGTTACTTGATATCCTGGTTTATTTATAATGATTTTTGATTAATAATTGTTTATAATTAAATGGTAGTGGTACTTTTTGTGTTTATAGATTAATGTATTAACCATATATATTTTTTAAGAATAATTATAGAAAAAATATTGATACATTTCATTATTTTATGGGAATTAATATCTTTTAAAAGTGTAATATTGTTCTTAGTAAATCCACGATAATTTATGGAAATAAATTTATTAAATTAATGGATTAATTGTAAATTGATAAAATCATAACTGAATAATGAAAATTTAGTTTTATTCTTATTATATAAAAGAAATACCCAATGACAATATAATGATTTAAAAGGAAATTGTGTTGTCTGAATATCGTAATTTTTATTAAACTGATGGCCTTCAAAATCATCACATGTTTTTGAATTTAAGACCCCCATATTTTATTGTATCATTTAGATGTGTGTGATTTATGAACTCAATTACTCCCTATTAATATTTATTCTTTTCATCTATGTCCAATTTTCACTGCCAACATATATTATCTTATGTAGAAACATACTTATATATTATATTGGGTAACTGTTATTGTTCCCATATTAAATTTTCAAGGTAGAGTTAGTGCAAATGTTTTTGATTTGGGTTTATATTAATGAAACTATCATGTTTTAAAACATCTATTACCTAGAGAAATTAGGATGGAGAAATTCATTTTAAGGGGGTATAATGAACACCCCTAGATTTTGTTCTTTTTTTCGAATTAATATATCCTATTTGATATTATTCATTTCATGAAATACTATTGATAGTATATGTAATATTAATGTATTATGTTTGACTTTCATTTTATGCAAAACCCCAAAAATCATCTACAACACAAAATATAATCTTCTTCCTACTCTATCCGGAACATCAAGGATGACAAGCGTTATATGAAATAATGGCATGTGTATAATGTTAGACCGTGGTTTAATGAAAAAAATATATGTTATGAAAATATTATTATTTAATATAACGATAAAAAAATTAATATTAAATTATCGGTTATGAATAACAATAACTAATTTATTAAATATCTTGGTTTATAGAATATAGTATCACATCATTGGTTAACAATTAATTATAATGTAATATGAAAAATAAATGAATGTATAATGAAATATAATTATGGTCATATTGATGTTTTAGTCTCATAAGTTAAATTTTAATTTATGCCATTAAATGCATTCAGTCAAACATTCCTTTCATACAGAACATCAACCTGGCGTACGTTACACGCAATACAGTGTTTCTACGAAACATTATTTTATTATTATAATTATTTAAATGAGTTTTTTAAAGCCAAGACGTTAAAAATTAGTAAAATTTATATTATTAACTAATTACAAAAAAAATTTATAGTGGTTTTAAATTAATAAAACATATTGATATGGAAAAATATTATTTTTAGTAAAGACATTATATGTTTTACAAGATACTTTTTTATAAAATGAACTACTTTCCATGCCCATCTCTGAATAATAATAAAATTAAATGTAGACAAATATAAAAACATAATTTAAAAAAATAAACTTAATTATTGAATTCATTGTATAAAAATATCCATGTTTGATTTTTTTGGGAATTTTATGAGAAACGTCAATTTTTAGAATAGTTAAAACTACTCCTTTTTATTTAAAATTTGACTATTTATTCAATTAATAATTTATGTTAAATTATTTTATATATTTTTTAATGTAAAATTAGATAAATATTTAATATATTTATATAATTTAATTAATTAGAATCAATAAAACATTGATAATGAATACATAATCTTAACAATCATTTTAACATTTCTTTACATTAAAAATAGTTATTTCATCCCATCTCCATGATTATCATTAATTTTTACTTTTTCACATGAGTTATTTGAATTTTGGAAAAAATTTATGCACTAATATATTCTGAACAATACTTAGTCTTATATGTTGAAGTAAATTTTTACCAAAATTATTAGTAAAACTGATTGAAATTAACCATAGCGATTAAAGCCATATTAAGCTTAATTATGGAATAAACTATAAAATTAGGTGCCCAAATTATATAAAAATTATCCAACTCACATTTGATATCATTATAACATACATAAACATACAATTATTTAGTTTTTTTGGAATGACCTTCATTAGGTAATAACATGTGTAAACCTTACTTGTATAAAAATATTCCACGTGAGTCATTTTCCTACCCTATAAAAAGCCACATCCTCTCACACATACTCACACTTTCAATCCCCATGGATTAGAAATGATCTAATAAATACTGATCTAAACTTCCCTCCCATATTCCAAGAATACTTAAATTGGAAATAAGAAAACTTAAGGAATCATTTGGGCAAAATCCCAAAGGAGTTGCCCGATTAAAAGGCAACTTATTCCCTCAAGTCCTTCATTTTATTTTCATTCAAAACACCCTACCAATATATTTTTAAATGATTATATATTTAGAAAATTTTCCCTAACATTCTAGGATGTTTTTATGTATATGGTTATACCTACACATATACACACCACTCTCTAATGGGTAACAAACATACTATTTTTGTGTATAGTGAAGTACTTCCTCATGAAATGATGATTGTTAATTTTTCTATTCCAACCTACCATGGTGGATATTATGATTGAAAATATATTTACATATTTCATATATGAAATTTATTATTTCTAATGTCTTTATTTACTTTTATATCACATCCCTTTTTTTAATTTCCAATTAATGTAATTATGATGATTTCTTTTGAGGAAGATTGTCTACTACCCCCTCAATGCAATATGATTCATCCAGAGACAACATAGAATGTATTAATGATGCATATAGTTAGATAATATGATATATATTACATTGTAATGATATTATAGACATATACATACATATCATTTTCTTTCATTCCATTAATACCTCAATAAAAATCGAAACATCATTATTGCCTAAGTACGACTTACCATCTCCATGAATGTTGTATTCCAATTCATACAACAATATTCAATAAATTATTATAATTAAAATATAATTTATAAAACATATATTTCTTTCATTTAATACATTCTCGAATCACGATATAATTATAAGAACCAATTATATAAAAAATTAATACACATGAGTAGAACAATGAAAATATTTCCCGAAGTGAAACATTATCATAAGATTATTTAAAATAAGGTAATAAAAGGATATAATCATTCCATATAGAGTATATTTTAAATGACTATGATTCAATAAAATATTTAATAAAATCTTATATTTTTTATACTCGATGCTTGTTTTATTACTAAAAGAGACAAGATTCAATGCAAGGGGATTCAATCTCGCTTTTAATTTCCATCAGATACTTTTTAGGTTCACCACTCTATCCTTTTTGTGTGGTTTCTATATATAAAATGGTTATATTATATGTATATTTTAATGAAATTTCTGGATACTAAAATTTCTCATTAATTATCCTTCTTTCATAAGGAGAAAGTTACAAAATTTACCCAACTGGTAAAATATTTTGTTTCTCAATTTTTCTTCTTTGAGACTCATGTTTCATTATAAAACTAACTTCTTTTTTCAAGGTTTATATGATCAATATTACATTTTATATCATGAATATTAATATTTATATGATATTTTAATCTTATTTTAATATCCTTTTCTTATATAGATATTATGATCCCAAGTTACCATGTTATAAGATTTTATTGAGTTAATCTAATCACTTTTCGAGATTGTTTACAAGTATGATCCCGTTGATGAATTAAAATGTTCCATATATCAATAAAATAAAAAAAATTATGATTATATATTTATTCAGGAAATATTATTCCCGTTTTTCCATTTTCAACTCTTTGGTACGTATGATAGTTCAGATAGTGTTTTTAAGAAATCTCGACTTTACCCTGTCTTCATTCAGAAATATATGTTCCATAAAAGCCATGTTTTCTAAAAATTTATTTCATGAATATTCTAAACAATTACTATGATCATTAAATGAAATTGTTTATCAATTTTTCTTGTTTACAAATGTTTCTGAAGGAATATTATTTTCTATTTATGAGGGAGAAAATTTTCTATCATTTTTACCACACAAAATGGAATGTTCTTTTCACCTCATATGTCATGTATGGATTTATCCTCTATCAATCCTATGAAGCATTATTATAATGTTAAAAGGTTACATTTTCATGAAAAATGTTTTAATATTATATTTCACAAAAAATGGTTTTCAAAATGTTTTCAAGTGCAATTTAGTCATTTTTAAGGAAATATATTTTCAAAATGTTTTGAAACATCTTTTATAAGAATTCAAGGATAATAGATTTCAAAAAAATTTAAAGACTTATTTTTATGTTTTAAAAGACATTATCAAAGAAATGGTTTTCGGAATATTTGAACCATGTTTTATATGTTTTCAAAAATGATTTTAATTAAATTGTTTTTCAAAAAAAATTTATGCATATTAATTAACTTTTCAATGAAATGGGGTTTCAAAATGAATTTAGATCCTATTTATATGGTATTCAATTATTTTCTAAAAAATGATATTGGAATGTATTTATTTATATAAAATCAATTTTCCGCGATGAAAATATATTTTAATCAAGAAATGTTTTAGAAAAATATTTCAAAATTACTTTCCATCGAAGACGACATATGTTGAAGTTACTCATTCTATTCTAGGAAATGATCTAAAGGTTCAATTAATATCAATTATATGAATGGAAATCGCTTAATGTAATGTCATTTATGAATCCATTTATCTTCTATGGGATATATGAATATGAAAATAAAATTTTTTACACGATTTATATACATATGAAAAACGATTATTTTCATGGGTAATGCTTTGATGAAATTATTATAAATCCTTTCACTTTTACATAGGTTATGATGTGGTAAAATGTTAATGATACCCATTTCATTTCATGGGTTTTAATTTTATGTTTATATATCCCATATTTTTTCATGGGTTAGGATATGATTAATGTTTTGTGGCACATGCATGTATGACTTCATTATGTGATGGGTACGACCTATATCTCCTTCCTATGCATTGGATAAATATTTATATCTCATGAGATATAGTAAGATGGTCATGGGAGTAATAATTGACTACTGATATGACCATGGGAGTAAACCATGACTACAAAGTTGGTATGGGGCATGAAATCATACTACTAATATGGTATTGGTTGTAATGCCTGAAATATTATTGAATTCATATTATATGATTATGTGTTTTCCAAATTTCCATTTGTTATTCCTATGTTATTATTCCAGGTATTATGTTATTTATTCCCTTAAAATTCATGCCTTATAAGCATAAAATCTTAATTGTGATCTCCAATATGCAAGGAATGATCATTAAATGTCCTGCTCATTTTTCATATGCATTTTTTCACATTATGCATACACATTTCGTTTATTTATCCTTAATAAACATTTCATATCACACCATTATTTTGTTTCCTTTCATCAGGTTATGAAGAAAGGTTTTAGGTTGATGTAATAATGGTGGATATTTTTTTGGATGTTGAAGATCTTCCGCCATGGTAGATAATTTTTTTTCCATATTTACAAAGACACTAAACTATTACGGTCCTAGATAATATTTTTTAAAGAACTCGATATTTATATGAAATGATGTAATATCTGAATGTGTTAATCTTGGGTCACTTTTGTTATTTTTTTTTTCATTCCCTAAAAAAATAAAATAAAATAATTATTTAGTATAATAATTTTCTTACAGAAGATATAAAATCATTATAGTTTTGAATTTTTCTAATACAACATTTCATAGGAAGTACTCTCCATATTTGAATATTAAAAAGAGTTTCTAAAAATTAATAGTGATTTAAGGATTGAATCATTCAAATATTTATATGTTATATTATTTTTTAGAAGAATTAAAATATAAATATTTTTGATAAATTAACTTATCCTTTAAATGAATCTTTTTTCTTGATAAGGATAAACAATAGAAATAGAATTAAATATTTCTTATTTTTCATGATACTCTTACATTTTATAGATTTTCATCGCCATGAAATTAAATAATTTGACCTTTTCAATTTTAATCCCAATAATATTTCTCCTCTAATCATTAGTAATTAGTGATGGTCTAGATCAACAAAAATATTTTTCCAATGACCATTAACCAAGCCACCTAAATATAATCCTAACAAAATATCAAATAATAACATTTTCCCAATGAATTTTTTATGGGCCCACAAACAAAAGCATTTACTATCAGAATAAATATTATTTACATATTATCTTATATCAAGTAATTATTTAAAACAATCATTTCATTTTGAACAATATCTCTCATATATGTACGAAAACGTGAAACTCTAGGGATGTATCAAACAGTATTATTTTTTTCTGAGGCTTCTAATGAAATATGTTCCAAAAATTCAAATATTTTTAGACCCCATTCAATTTTATTCATCTTTGAAGAACAAACATCCAGTATATTCTTCATTTATGAGATCAAGGATTACATTTTCCTGATTTCTATACAAAACTATTGTCATTCTTCTTCCTCTATAATAAAAGTTATCATATAGAAAATCTCAATATTCCCTTTGTCACATAATTTACATTGATTATTTATATTATTTCTATTTCATTCAAATAATAATAAATTCATGAACTTGATGTCTGTTCCAATAATATTATTTTTCCTTAATCCAATGATATTCCCCCCCTCGTCATTTCAAAATAAAATAACTCTATCATTGGTAAATTTGTCTCTATGGTAATATCTATATTTACAATGATTTTAGATGTTAAACGAATATCAATAAACTATTACCCATACTAATCAATCTCTCTAAATGATATTTCAGCTATAATATCCATGTTATAATTATTATTCGAAATCCACATCTACTTTTTATGATCCTTTTATGGAAAATCATAGTTTCTGACCTCAAAATACTTACATTTCTATTAATCATTCAATAATAATTTTTTTTCTTTTTCATCCTACTAAAGGGATATTTCTACAACTAATATCAAATTCATTGGTATTATTTCAATACAAAAAATTGTAAACATAATTAAAATCTTGTTACTTTTTTATTATAACGTTTACATAAATGTAACAATAAATAAAATAATTGTGATAATAGAAAATTATTCACTTTTTTAATTATTAATCATTAAATTCAACTATATATTTTATATTGAACACATTTTTTGTATGCGTAATATCTTTACACAATATTTAAAATTAACAGTTGGAGTATTTTTTATGTCTTTACTTCACTTGATTTTTTATATTTTTCATTTTTCTTTTAAAATATCCAAATAAACTCATCATAGAGAGTGGGTTCTTGGTGGTTTAATATCAAACACCCCTAATTTCCTCTATTTAGAGAGTCTAAATATTTATTTTCTTTTTTATATAAATTACATGATATATAGAATAATAACAATATCCTTACATACCACTCCCTAAAATTACATAGTGTATAATGTACTCAAGCATATAAATGTCACACTATGATTAAGAAGTTAAATTTTTCCAACCCTAATTTAACTCAATTTCTTGAAATATATACCCACAATTGTAATTATTTAAAATGAATCGTTAACTATTTTTTAGCTTTCTATAATACCCACATGTTCTGAAATCATGAACCTAACCACAATTTCCATCAATAAGATTCCATATTTTCCATATTTGAGTTCTTAATATCAACGTCTAGATTTAACATATCCCTGTCCATTTTACATATAGAGAGTTTGGAAAAATATACTCCTCTATTAGATTTCATTATATTATCTCTCCATATTTTAATTTATTTTATGGGATTCTTTAATTTATCATTTAGATCAATTCATTCCTCTATTTAAGAATATCAATAATAATTTTAGATATATATGGATTATCCAAAAACACTATGAGGACATCCTACCCATGGTGTTTATCGTTCTCAACATCATATACTTCTGCTTCATCTGAGCTATTGACTTTAATGCATAAAAATTTATCGTTCCAAAATTATCATTATTATTGTTTCATTTTAGTCTTTATTCAATCAAATGTTTTCATCATTTTAATCTTCTTCCCAATCATCATATTCAAAAAAAATTAACTTTCTTAAAGGTAGTAAAAATTTATTTTTATTACCAAATAAAAAAATGTA
Source organism: Viscum album (assembly GCA_963277665.1). Lineage (NCBI taxonomy): Eukaryota > Viridiplantae > Streptophyta > Magnoliopsida > Santalales > Viscaceae > Viscum > Viscum album. The sequence goes on along the minus strand of OY728162.1, from coordinate 688,189,921 downwards.
AAATCATTATACTGAATTTTTCTTTTCCATTATTAATATTTACGAATAAAAAGACCATATCCAATCAACTAAATTTCTCTCATGTTCATATCTTAATGATTTTTAATTCATATAATTGAATTCCATAACTTTATAGTTTTATTTTAGCATATAATCATTAACATTATTACTTACATTGTATTCCACAAGAGTGCAATAATGGTTTTATAATGTCACCTTCAATTGATCCTTATATTCAAACATGGATACATTTCTACTAAAAATGTAGTTATCATCAATGGATTCCCTTTAAAATGTTTATATCATTTTTTACCTCTATATATATACACATATACTCTATATTTATGTTCATCTAATCAATTAATGCATAAGCTATCTCATTTGAGATCATATTCGTATATTTATTTTTATTCTCTAGCATATACACAATTGAATCTTTATCATTTAAATCACCTTTAAAATAATTTTTTTGCTTCTCCCACATATAATGGGAGGTTTTAAATAAACCCAAATTTTTATTAATTGGGATTTATAATATAGAATCCCACCTTTTTGTCACATAAACTTTCATTACATTACACACAACTGAGGATCTTTGTGGTTTAGTGTCTTGGAAACCAAGAACATAATACATGGAAAAAAATTATTCTTAAACACTTGAAAGTCTTATACTTATGTTCATCCTAGGTTCATCACTGCATATCATAACCTGGGTACATACATCAAAAGAAAGGGTGAGAAGAAGGCCTAGTAAGGGAAACAAGGGAAACATTTGACATGTGAACTTGAGATATATCAATAAAGTCATGAAAAGATCACTAATGAGTGATAATGAAATCATGAGGCATAACATAATAAAAATAAAATATTTCATAACTTGAAGATATGTCTACAACATTTAACAAATAAAATAATTTCCATTTCACTAAGGTCCATCCCCAAGTTTCCAATAAAAATTACCAAGGTTATTCACCAAGGTATCAGTCTAAATGGTCATCGCTAGAGATTAAGTCTTTACCCAATGCATTGGAGCTCTATTAGGGAGAACCCTTAATTTGTCTTTTTTATCATGTGATCCACACATATCATCATCAATAATTTCATAAACAACCCATGTAGCATCAACGAAATGGGTTTCATTTCATAATCATAACGTTTTCAAAACTACTATAATGACATGATCTTTATGTCACTTTAAACCCACAAAAAAGGAAAGTGGGTCTCATGTATGTAAATCCCGAAATATAAAATAGAAAATTTTGGTATATTTGTGAATACACCTTTATAAGGAATATCATTGAGTATTCACTTAATAAAATAAAATAATTTGAGAAAAAGAGAGAGATATTTGAGATGGAAATTCTACTGCATAATGGCTATGTATCGGGGTTTTAGAAAACATTGAAAGGAGAGGGGACATGGGTCAAACATTCATAAATTAACCATAAAACAGTAAAGGGAAATAATATGATTGATATATGAACATGGTAATGAAATTTTAAGGACATACCATTTAAAATGAAAAACATGGAAGGAAGGAAAAAATTAGATTTCTCTTATGAAAATTCGGCAGCCTAACGGCGTCAATTAAACATCAGCAAAAATGAATTGATGAGATCAAATAGGGTCTCTAATAATATTAAAATAAAATATCAGTATGATAGATATAGTGATCATACCCCAACATAATAAAAAAGAACATGAAAGACTTGACATGAAAATAGAACATGAAAATGAGCAGGGTGAAAGAATCCCGTAAACATTCGGCAGCCTAACAGTGCGACTTAAAAGTTCAAAAAATGAATTGAAGAGATCAAATAGGGTCTCTCATCATATGAACATAAATTTTCAATATGATAGATATAGAGATGATACCCCAACCTAATAAAAAAGTAACTTGAAATACTAGACATGAACGTAGATCTTTGAAAATGAGAAGGGTGAAAGAATCCTTTACAAAAAATCGGCAGCCTAACGGCGCCACTTAATCATTCATAAAACAAAATGATGAGAGTAAGAGATTATCTCTCATCATATGAAAATAAAAAGGGCAGTAGGAGGAATATAAAATAACATCCCCAACATAACAACATGGAGCTTAGAAGAAATGACATAAACGAGAGTACTTGAAAAGAAAGAGAGAGGTAGGATCCCTTACCTTAAAACGTAACTCTTAAAACTCAATGGTTGGGAACATGAGGGATTCGAGGCACCTTGGGAGGACTCCATGGGAGGTAAGGAGACCAGCACTTAATTGGGGGATAATTGGGAGTCGAATGTATGAGAGGATGGCTTGGTATTTATAGAGAAAAGTGAGGGGACAAGCCATTAATGGCCAAGGGACACCTCATTAGTGGTTTTGGAAAAACCATGGGCTTGCCCATGGTATTGGCTACATGGGACACCTCATACCTTATCTTACTATTCATAAGTGGACTATATTTATTACATACTTAATACATCATTTAATGATGTCATTAAACACCCGTAACATAAAAACTGTATTTTCCCTATTCATCAGAAATTCAACTTTCTCAGAAAAATCCCAAAATTTCACCATATCCAAATATCGATACTATGATTTCAAAAATGAACTCTGTTTTATAAAAATAACTTTCTAAATATTGTTATTTTTTTATTAAATAAATACTCTATTCATCGAAAATTCATTTTTTTCAGAAAAATCCCCAAAAATTACCTTAACATAATATTGATGCTCTGAGCTCAAAAATGAAATCCATTTTATAAAAATAATTTTCTAAATAATTTTAATTAAATTTTTAATTATAAAACACTATTCACCCAAAAAAACTAATACTTGACTAATAATTTATGAAACCATTAGTTAACCATTTTATTGAATGAAATTATTTAATAAAGGTGCCTAGATTATATAAATTTTTTATTTAAGTGAGATTACTAATCCATTTGGTGACATTACTAATCCTAAGCATAAAATCAATATTCATAATTTACTATTCATCAAAAATTAGGTTAATCTTATTAGACTCTAAATTTCTTACTGAACACAATTGTAGAAGACCATATTTTGAAAATCATTACACATTTTTAAATATTTAAGGTTTACATAAACATTTTTTAAAATATACATTCTCTAGAATTCACTAAAAATATGCATACTATATTTATCCGGAAATTTAAAAATTCATAAACTTCATCATAATAAGAAATCATAATTTTTATTTAAAATAAAGGATTACAGAAGGCAGTTACGGTCTCCTTACATAGCCCCTTATCACACCAGCATAGGACCTAAGTGTAAGGTGAGCTATGGTGAGATAATATGAGGGAGGCTCAGATAACATAGCATGAGTAGTAATTTCTATCAGTTTGAACTTCTCGCAAAGGCGATTCTGTTCTAGATTCACATGATGAAGTTCGGATTGGTTTTGGTCCAGAGTAAAGACCAGTGGTGAAACCTCTTTCCCAAGTTCCGTTAGATGGGCTTCGATTGGCCCGGGACTACTTGATAAGGCCATCAAATCCCCATTCTATATTAATTACCCAAGGTAACTAATATTTAGAGACAAAAGTCGCAACATTCAGTTTTCAACAGTCATACTGACTAATGGTTATATAATGCTCAAAACCAAACAGTCTCATTTTTATTATACACATGTTATCAAACGAAACAGTTTTTTTGAATATGAAGAATAAAATAACACACAAAATTAAGAAACAAGATTTATTCAAAATTTCGGGTCGTTACAATATTCCGCCATTTAGAAATTGCGTCCACACAAATTTAAAAATTCAGTTTTGAAATTTCATTGAATGTCCCACATTAGAAAAAGAGTCAGAAACATTATTACTTTAAAAGAAAGAAAATGAAGTACAAAGCCACCCGAGTTAACCCATACTTCGATTCCACGTAGGAAAACATGGATATAGAAGAAAAAACAAAGGGTCAAGTTCTGAGGGAGAGTGATAGAAAACATTATTAGGAGAAAGGTAACAACAGTGAAATCACAAAATTATGATGTGCATAAATGGTATTTGATTACCCAGTAGGAAACGTTAATACAAAACATTTTTGTTTTACGTTCCTTTTCATTGTTTTGAGGAATTTATTTACTACATAGAATAAAAATATAAGAAAATATACCTACCTTCAAGTAGAGTTTCATCCTTTAATAGGTTTCTACCAATACTAATCTTTTTTCCAGACGATGAGAATTCAAAACTACTTGGTCTCATCAAAGCACAAGAATCATCTTATAGATAATCACATAATCCACCAAAGATTAAATATCTATTTCTTCTATCTTTAAACATTATCCCAAAAATAGAAAGGGTATGATAAAACAACTCTTCCAAAATAAAGAACCCCAGAGGAATGGAAACTACTTTAAGTCTTCAAAGTTCTACAGTACTACCCAAAGTTCATCATAGTCCATTCCATAAATAACAGTCCTTAAAATTCTTCAAAATAAACCAAACTAAGATTAAACACAAATACAAGAAGGATTTGATAACATAGTCTTCCAAGATAAATTTTATCGCTCGTCTCCAAACAACATCAACCAATTCTAACATCTTATAACAAAATTAACTAACCTAAACATGTTTACCATATTTTAGGTTAACCATTCCCATATGTAACCTAAATTACTATAAGTCCGCCTTAAATTCATCTATTCTTAAAAATATAAGGCATCCTTTACTCCTTAATGAAAACACCGTAGTAATTTATTTACATCGATCAAATAGGGTTCCTAAAATAGTGAACGTCTTCCAAAATAATTATAATCTTTTAATCCCCTAATCATCTATGTCATATTGATACGGAAATCGTCACATTTCCTATCACATTTGTTGTTGGGACATGTTATTCAATTTCCCGCCATTAACTAGGAAAAGAAAGTAAAATTAGGGGCTTAAATACTTATCCAATAATCATGAAAAGGAACATAAAGCATAGAAGGATAACTTGTAGAAGAAAAGTATACCCTAACTTGTGATCACCTAGGTTCCAATCTAGGTTATCCATGATAAAATATTCTTATGTGAATCTTTATTTTATTTTATGTTTGTTCCATTAATAATGGTTCATACTATGCATATGAATTTACCAAAGCACATCACCCGGGAGTGTAGTAACCAAGAGTGCAACAAGGCCCGTTGTCGTGTACCAGTTCTCATTTGAGTCTAGCTCAAAGCGGTGTTTTCAGGTTTTACTCCTATATATATCTGTGCCAAAACCACCTCTACCTGCTCGTATCCAGGCAGGGATGTATTTGCTTGGAAACCCCTTACTCAATACTCACCAAAATACCAAGAAGATTTCCTTTATTTAAACTTTTCTATAGGGTTCTTCCTAAAGCATTCATATCCTAATTTCCACAAATAACTAAACCATACTTTGATACCAACTATAGCATCCCTCCTTTTTGTCACATAAACTTTCATTACATTATACAAAACTGAGGATCTTTAAGGTTTAGTGTCTTGGAAACCAGGAACATAATACATGAAACAAAAAAAATATTCTTTTTAAACATTTGAAAGAATTATCCTTATGTTCATACTAGGATCATCATTTCATCTCATAACATGGGTACATACATCAAAGGAAAGGGTGAACAGAAGGCCCAGTAAGGGAAACAAGGGAAACATTTAACATGTGAACATCAGATACATCAATAAATTCATGAAAAGAACTTTAAGGCATGAGAATGAAATCATGAGGCATAAAATAATAAAAATAACATATTTCATAACTTAAATATGTGGCTACAAAATTTAACATAAAAAATCATTTATGTTTCACTAAGTTCCATCCCCAAGGTGTCAATAACAATTACCAAGGTTATTCACCACGGTATCAGTCTAAATGGTCATCTCTAGAGATTACGTCTTTACCCAATGCATTAGAGCGCTATCAGGGCACACACTTAATTTTCCTTTATTATCATGTGGGCCACACATTTCATCATCAATCATTTCATAAACAACCCATATAGCATCAATGAAATGGTTTTCATTTCATAATCATAACGTTTTCAAAACTGCTTTAAAGACATGATCTTTATGTCACTTTAAACCCTGGGAAAAGGAAAGAGGGTCTCATGTATATAAATCCCAGAATTTAAAATAGATCATTTTTGTATATATGTGAATACCCCTTTATAAGGAAGAGATTTCAGTATTCACTTAATGATATAAAATAATTTGAGAAAAAGAGAGAGGCATTTGAGAAGGAAATTCTGCAGCATAATGGCTACGTATCGGGGTTTTAGAAAACATTTAAATGAGAGGAGACATGGGTTAAACATTCAAAAATGACCCATAAAATAGTATAAGGACAGAATATGAATGATATATGAACATGGTAATGAAATTTTATGTACATTCCCTTTGAAATGAAAAACATGGAAAAAATAAAAAAATAAGATTTCTTTTATGAAAATTCGGTAGCCTAACGACGTCACTTAAACTTCAACAAAAATGAATTGATGAGATGAAATAGGGTCTCTCATCATATGAACATAAAATATCGGTATGAAAGATATAGAGATAATTCCCCAACATAATAAAAAGGAACTTTAAAGACTTGACATGAAATTATAATTTCAAAATGAGAAGGGTGAAAGAATCCCTTAAAAATTCTGCCGCCTAACGGCACCACTTAAAACTTCAAAAATGAATTGAAGAGATTAAATAGGGACTCTCATCATATTAACATAAAAGTTAAGTATGATAGATATAGAGATCATACCCAAACATAATAAAAAGAAACATGAAATACATGACAAGAAAGTAGAACTTTGAAAATGAGAAGGGTGAAAGAATCATTTACAAAAATTCGGTAGCCTAACGGCGCAACATAAACATTCCTAAAACAAAATGATGAGAGTAAGAGAGTATATATAATCATATTAACATAAAAAGGGAAGTACGATGAATATAAAATAACATCCCCCACATAACAACATGATGCATAGAAGAAATGACATAAATGAGAGTACTTGAAAAGAAAGAGAGAGGTGGGACCCCTTACCTTAAAACGTAACTCTTAAAACTCAATGGTTGGGGCCTTGAGGGCTTGGAGAAACCTTGGGAGGACTCATTGGGAGGTAATGAGACCCTAAAATCATTGGGGGAGAGTTGGGAGTCGAATGGATGAGAGGATGGCTTGGTATTTATAGTGAAAATTGAGGGGACAAGGCATTAATGGCCAAGGGACACCTCATTAGTGGTTTTGGAAAATACCATGGGCTTACCCTTGGTATATTCCCATGGTATTGGCCACTTAGGACACCTCATACCTTATCTTACTATAAATATGTAGACCATATTGATTACATACTTAATACATCATTTAATGATGTCATTAAACACCTGTAACATAAAGATTGTATTTTCATTATTCATCAAAAATTCAACTTTCTTAGAAAAATCCCAAAACATCACCTTAACCAAATATCAATGATATGATTTCAAAAATGAACTTAATTTTATAAAAATAATTTTATAAATAATTTTATGTTAATTTTTAAATAAATACACTATTCATCGAAAATTCATTTTTTTTCAGAAAAAATCCCCAAAAATTTCCATAACATAATATCGATGCTCTAAGTTCAAAAATGAAATCCATTTTATAAAAATAATTTTCTAAATATTTTTAATTAAATTTTTATTTATAAAAAACTATTCACCCAAAAAAACTAATACATGACTAATAATTTATGAAACCGTTATTTAACCATTTTATTGAATCACATTATTTAATCAAGGTGCTTATATTATATTAATTCTTTATTTAAGTGAGGTTACTAATCCATTTGGTCACATTACTAATCCTAAGCATAAAATCACTATTCATAATTTACAATTCATCAAAAATTTAGTTGATCTTATTAAACTCTAAATTTTGTACTGAACATAATTATAGAAGACCATTTTTTGAAAATCATTACACATTTTTTATTATTTAAGGTTTACATAAACATTTTTTAAAATATACTTCCTCTAAAATTAACTAAAAATATGCATACTATATTTATCCAGACATTTGAAAATTTATAAACTTCATCATAAGAAGAAATGATTTTTTTTTTAAATAAAGGATTTCACAAGCCAGTTACAATATCCTTACATAGCCCCTTATCACACCAGCATAGGACCTAAGTGTAAGGTGTGCTAAGGTGGGAGAATCTGAGGGAGGCTCAGATATCATTTCACAAGTTCTAATTTCTATCAGTTTGAACTTCTCGCGAAGGCGATTCCGTTCTAGCTTCACACGATGAAGTTCGGCTTGGGTTTGGTCCAAAGAAAAGCCCAGTGGTGATACCTCTTTCCCAAGTTTCGTTAGATGGGCTTCGATTGGCCCGAGACTACTGGATGAGGCCATCAAATATCCTGTATATATTAATTAACCATGGTCACTTGTATTTAGAGACAAAAGTCGCAACATTCAGTTTTCAACAGTCATACTGACTAACGGTCATATAATAGTCAAAACCCAACAGTCTCATTATTATTATACTCTTGTTATCAAATGAAACAGTTTTGTTGAGTATGAAAAATAAAATAACACACAAAATTAGGAAACAAGATTTATTCAAAAAAATTGGTCGTTACATCTAATTTTTCCACTAACACATTGATCACCATGTTATCAATATATATATATATATCCTTAGGTACTATTTTAAATAGTGATTTGGACACCATGATAGCAATGATCCAAAAATAACTCCCTAATTAAATCCATCCCTAGTGAAGGAAATTAATGTGTATTTTTTATTTTCTAAACCAAAAAGTTATAATCATTAAAACAGTAATCCTTTTATGGTTTACAATAACTACAATTAATTTTTAGAGAGATAATCCTTCACCCAAACCCATCCACTAATTCCACATGTCGGTCCCAAACAAGGATATACCAATTGATTGGATGGTGAATTATAGAATTGTATATAGTCTAAATCAATCATTTATTGGGATCTTGTTTTATCGACTAGGTGGAAGAATTGGGTCTCTTCCTCACAATCAGTTCGAAAAAATGGATCTTGTAAAGAATGAACAATTGATTTTTTATATGGTTCCCCAAAATCCTAGATAATAAGTGGATATATAAATCTCCAATATACTAATGAACATAAGACAAAAATAATATTATTTATATGTGATTAAATATTATACATATGGATCTAATCATCCTGAATGAATATCCATTAAACACCATAATTAAATAACTACTTTTCATTATTGAATGGTTCTCACTACTCATTAGGTGAAGATATTTTTATAAAAAAATGCATGTGAGACATTACACTATATTTTAATGATGTATTCTAACTATAACATTTTTTTTATTTAATATTTAGAATATATCTAAATATATATTCAAGGCAATGCATTGAGACAATTCTATATTTTCGGTATCAAAGAGGCTCTATATTGATTTTTTATAAATATTAAATATATTAATATCACATGCTAAAATTTTTCTTCAAAAAATGTAATTACTCCTTAGTGGTGATTCAGATTACGCATCTAAAGACACAACTAAATTCATAATGTGGTTTTACACTATCCATGACATAATCACTATTAGTGTTAGCTGTTTGGATTCATATCTATCATGGGAGAACTTGATACATATATTAATTATATTAATTATATTATTTTAATTATAAATAATAACCTAATATCCCTTAAAATACATGTTTATATCATAATCATTGGATTTTCCAAATAACCCTAATGGTATGAAGGAGACATTATGGTAAATCTTGGAGAACTACCAGTGATCGAGGATCTTATTCACCAATTCAGTTCAAGTATGTATACCCAATAATGATGTAAATGGTCATTACATATCCTTTTCGTAATACTTAATACATGTCACCAACAGATGCCCGAAGACTATATTAGTTTATTATCTTTTCATTCTCAAAACATAATCTTCTAATCATTGTGAAAGATCATCAACTTCTATAATAAAGATCATCCCCTTTTGGTTCCTTAACTACAAGATATCTTTGAATCTTGTTAAAATTAAAACATCATAAAGGGTGAGATAAATGATTATTAAGGATAAGCATGGAGAACATAAAGCTAATCATAAAATTCTGATTGTAAAAACATGAACATAAAGTTTAAACATCAAAATCTTGAGTCATGAAATAAATAATGGGTGTATGTATGGCATGCATCATAATGGATCATTAACCATGATATAATAGCATTGGAATAAAACATCTAATTGTGTAAATATAATTAGAACATAATATTATTTCCATTGGATCCAATGCATTATTTCCAAGTCCATCATAGTGGACAAAGACCACTACAGAACTAGGTTTCCTTTCTATTCCAGTCATGTATTACTAATCCAGATTGAATTATCATTATAGTCATTCCTATCTATTGATATATTAATCTTTATCCAATTTGTTTTATGGAGATGTTGGTCCCACCCATATCATTATTAAATCAGTCTTACATGTTCCCCAAAAACATAAATACTTCATCATAGCAAAACCCATTAAATAAAACAGGATTATTAAACATCATTCCATCATAACAAAATCCATATAATTTACATTCAATTCATAAAAATAATTCCATCATAAACACAATAAAATAAATGTAATAATACTGATAGAAACATAACACTATTTAAATATCTTCTTTATAGATGTAAATAATGTTTGATAAGACACTAGAACTGAATTCTCGAGGAAAATATTCTTTCCCCTTCATAGATTTTTTCTTTTCTCAAAATGTAACAAAATTTTAATAGAAAATAAACTATTTCAGAATTAAACTATAATTATTATAGAGCAATATTCCTGGAAATAATTTTCCTAGAATATGTTAAAATATGTTTATTCCATATATGTTAACAAACATTCTACTTGTACTATTTCCGAAAAAGTGAAAAAGTACCTCTTATGGTAATGATGAGAATGATTTATTCCATAGCATGTTGTAAAAGTAAAAAATTGTTAAAAATTTATTTTTATATAAATTTATAACAGTATAAATTTTATGAAATCATATTTAGAAAAAATGGAGATAAATAAAACCCATGTAAATTATTACTTTTAAACAATCTCAGATAAAAATGAGATGGAAAAATTATCCCTTACGTTAGGTACGCTTTCTTTTGTATGAGTCTAAAAATCATATATATTGTGCTAAAAATATTATTAACTAGATATATAACCAAAATTATATTTATTATGTCATATATGATTCACTTATGACATTATATTACCTGTTTATTTGTCAATTCCACGATAAGTAAGTGTTTTGGGTAATAATCATTTTATTTATCTTATGTGTTTTGAATTTTTTATTATTGATATTATTACTTATATCTAAATTTACAAACATACATAATGTATAACCAGATTTATATATTATATATATTCATTATATAAATATATATACAATAGATAGATAAATTAAATGGAATAAGCCGTTCATGGAGACGGTAGGCCATACGTACGGATGAATGTTGGTTTCGTTTCCTTATTAAATTGAATAGAATTAAGTAGATTACATATAGATATACATAAATCATGTATCAATATTATGTATTTTATTTAATTATTATTTATTATATATACTTTGGAATCATTCTTGAATAGTTAACATGGAGAGTGAATCTCATCGTGTCGTGTAGACGATAATCCGTACGTACGCATGAGCGATGATATAATTACTATACTTATTGAATTGTTTTAGAGTGGATGGTTTATACTTTTATATAATTATTATAATGTTATAATAATAATTTAGTGTTATTATATCCACCATTATTCCCATCAAAGTAAGGTGGTGGTGAAAAACAGATTACACCACAACATGGAGATGGTAAGTCCTGCGTACATACACGATATGATTTCATTATTCAAATGTTGGATAAATGATGAAATAGTGTTGTTTTATATTTTTCATAAAATGTCATAATATTATTTATACTGGAGTTATAACCATATAGTGTAACAATTAATGAAGATTATATATAAGAAGAATGAAATTTGAAAGCATCGGTAGAAGAGATTACCTCTTCGTCGATGTGCCTCCTTTAAATTTACACTTAGGGAACTATAATGGGTCTTTTGAGAAGACCAAAAACACTAGAATGTAACTAGGAATTTTTATAAGATTAATGGGAAGGGGATGGACGTTCTTAAAGGATCTAATTGGCGTGAAATTGAGATGGATTCTGTGCCCTTTTATTAGAGAGGTGGGGGCACATTAGGAATCTCTTAAAATATTGATTTATTATAAATTCAATTTTGATAAAAAATAACCCAAAACTAATTTAATGAGAATATAATATGTTTTTTAATCAAATACCCATCATAGAATAATTGTTTTTTATTTTTGTAATATTTTTATATCCTTATCGTTTTGGTTTTAACCCCAATTTACCCTTTTTAATCTTAGAGTGATATCATGTTATTTACACATTGTTAGTAAATGTAATTTCCATATCCTATCAAACGACCCAAAAAAGTGATTTATGAAATATAAGGACTTATATAAACCATTTATTGGAATATTATATTTTTAGGAATTTAATATCATTTAAAAAACTATTTTTTGTTTTATGTTATGAATTAATCAATTTTGGACACTATTTTTACTTAAATTATTATAAATTCATAACTAGATTCCATTGAAACTAAGAGAATAACATATACCTAGTTTGTAAATGCATCCATAAAATTTATGGATGGCATGAAATTAATGAAATTAATTTTTTAATATTTTTAAATTCATATTTTTTAATCAGTAATTAATGAGGTCATCAATAAATCAGAATTGTGTCATAAAAAATATATTTATGTAATTCCTAAAAATTATAAATATAATACCATGATGTTGGAATTTTTTTAGTTTTATAAGGACTCTTTATATAAATAGAGATTAGTTACATAATCCTATATTAATTTGGATTTTCTATAAGATATTTTTTAAGGTTATAATTATATTTAATATTAATTAATTCTTATAAAATGTCATTTTCACCTCCATGTGAATCCATTGGGTCCCTATATCGACCCAGTGAAGCCCATGGTTGGAAATATCTCATAAAATTGTATTAGGACATGTGTTAGGGTAGTTTAAATTTATTATAATAATATTTTGTTTTCCTTCATTTACCAGATTTACAATTTAACCGTGGTAAATAAAATAATTACCTATGTTACTATTCATAATGAAAAAAAATAAAAGCTATATATTTACTCAATTTTGAACTTTCAGATTCTAAATATTGAATCCATTTTTACAAATTAAAAACACATAATTTTTTGTAATTAATTTAAATTTATTTCTCGTTGTCAAATCCAAACAAGGGTTTTTAAGAAGTAATAACTATAAAAAGATTAACATGTGTTTATTTCAATTTAAAAGTTAAATAACATACAATGACAACATCTGGATTAAATTATAAAATTAAAATATAATAACAATTTATTTCTAAATGAAAAAATAATCTATCAATATAAATAAAACAGATTAAAAAGTAGTTTTATATTTAAAATGCTTTATTTTTTACTATTCATTAAAATATGAATTTTATCATAAAAATAAAGAAAATAAAAAAAAGTATATTTTGATGTCCCTTTATCAAATGAGATGTTTATTTTGTGAAATTTAACTTATAAAATTGTAAAAATCTATATTTAAAATTGGTGTTCCATTAAATGGTAGTAATCTGATTTTTTTAAAAACACTTCTTTTATCCGAAAAAATGATTTTTCCCATTTCATGTTATAGAATATGTGTAAGTTGAGTGGTAATGTTATATAAAATTCTAAATGAGGTTAATACTATTCATAATGTCTAGTATATATTCCATTAAATAATAATATATTAGTAATATATTAATTATTAGTGAAACTTGGTGTCGTGTAAAATGCAAGCTATCGAGGAAGGTTTCTATTTATTGTATTGAAAACCAAGTCAGTGTTGTGTGTAGTGAAATATTCCTTTGGTTTTATAACATAAACTAGACTGAGTTCATTTTTACATTGAAAAAAATCTATACACACTTTTTTATGAAATGAAATCTATAAAAAGAAGAGAACCTCAATATAGTGTTCTGTATACTACAAGCTAATATGGTGTTTGGTATATCTCAAGCTAATATTAGTGTAGAATACTACAGAATACATCAAATAAATTATTAAAATATATCTCATAAACTCTTAGGGTGTTACATTATACACCCCTTAAAACATATTTTTCACTCGAAACTCGTTAGGGTTATAAATGGATTTTACATGAATGCTTAATTAAGGTAAACCAAATAATAAAAACGGATTCAAAAACATCATTATAGATAGAAATCTAGACACATATAGGATAACCAAAATGACTCATCACTGGGTTTCCTCATAGGATATTGGAGGGGGTAAGTGAAAACATGGATATTGAAGAGAAATATAACCATCAAGTTCTAATCGATAGTGAGAGAGAATAAGGTTCAAATAAAGTTAACTACATTAAAGCCATAAATCTGGGATGATGTAATGGACTACCTGATTTAATGGATAATAAGGTACTAAAATAACATTTTTTGTTTCAATATATTTTTCTTAAGGTTGATTATTTTTTCATGAGAAAAAATACTTACATGATTTTGGTACAATCTCATTGTTGTTCGTGTCTTGAACAATTTCAATTTCATCTATTATTTAAAGATATAAAGTTGAATATTTAATTCTTGATGTCTTATGAGATCATTATATATAATGATATAACATTACATATGTCTTAACAAAAATGTTAGCCCAAGTTATCAAATATTAATAAGCTTATAAGTAGTGAGAAAATAATTTAACATACATACTTCAACCGTAATATACTATATATTATACAAAACATGATAACATTAAAATCCTTAAAAAATAATAAAATATAAACATTTAGAGGGAGGTCAAATAAATTGACATATAATTGAACTCTCACATCTCATAAGACCATTCTTGGTTATCACATTCCCAACATGTGAATACCTTAATCATTTATTCTCTTGAGTCACTGTAGTAATCAGAATTATCAGATATCCTTATTGAAAACATACATGTTTCAATATTCCAAAACATATTGGATACATTCTTTATGTCCCCAAAGATTGTATACTTCATCCATGATAGAATAAACCTCTTGTAAAAAAAATCCATATTTAGGTTTCAAGAAACTAGAATAATCTTATTTACATATTGAAATCCAACATATAATTATCAAAGCATCGTTATCTTAACACAAGGGACATATTAAGGGTTATCTTTCCCTTAATAATTTTTCTCCATGTATGTCACCTTACCATAAAATAATTTTCAATCCCTTAGAACTATTCATCATATCATTTCAAATACTTATACCAAAAACAATTACATATATTTCACGTTTCATATCACATAATCACTGAATTTCAAAACATATACACCTCAATCATCCAACATTATCCATACACCATTACGTATGATCCACATCCATAATATTTCATAAAATATGAATAATGACTTATTGTTTCTCAACCTCAAGAATATTTTTTTAATTTAAACAATACTAGATGAACATTACATACCATTCACATATCGTTTGGAATCTCTTTATCCTCAGTAGTATGAATAATACTCATACCATCGTCATGATTCTCTTAATGATATTTTCACTTAGGAAATTTATCTTCATAAATCCCATAATTTCCACATCTGAATCATTCAATGAAAAAACATGTTCTTTATAGTTCTCGCTATTCACTATGAATAGAATGAAAAGTGTGAGAAATACATATAAGGGATTAGAAACACATAATTAAGGTAAATTACTTATAATATCTCAATCTATGACATCCCTATTCATATCCTTAGAAATATTTCTAGGGATCTCGCTAATATTTTTGCATCCTTTTTTGTAAAAGTTGGCTAATCCTTCTCTCTAATACCAAGTGTAGAGATCCAAGCTTCATGTACATGGACCGTACATTTCTTTTTCAGAATACTAAATAAATTAAACAGATAGATATTCAAATACCATATAATTTTAGTGTCTTTGGAAACTCGAAACGTATTCTTCTAAGAATTGTGAATGATCTCCAACATCTCCAATAATGATCCTCTCATTTTGATTTCCTACCTAAAACATTTTTTATATCCTGTGGAAAATAAAAATAAAAAGGGATAACTCTAATTCTCAATAATGGTAAACATGTAGAACATAAAACAAACCTTAAAATTCTGAATGTAAAAACATAAACCTAATGTTTATACATTAAATTCAAGACACCTGAAATAAATCATTATAGTAAATGAGGCATGGATCATACAGAAAAATAAACCATGATAGAGTGTCATTGTAATAAAACATGTAAGTATGGAAATCTGATAAGAAAATAATATTATTTCCATTATATAGAAGAAATTATTTAAATGACTATTATAGCGGACGAAGTCTATTATTGAACCTAGTATACTTGCCATTCCATCCATGTATTATTAAAAAAATATTGACATGAAATTGCAGTCATGTTTATCTCAGGAGAGATAAATCATTACCCATTGATCGTGAGGCAGATATAGGTCCCACCCATCTCATAATTAAATAATTTTTACATGTTTTACAAAAACATAAATTTTTCATAATAGCATAACCCATGAATGAAAATTGGATTTTTAAACATCATTCCATTATAACATAATCCATATACGATCAATGGACTGCATAAAAATAATTCCATTATAAACCCAATTAAATAAATGTTTTAATAAGTATACAAACATATCCCTATTTAAATATCTTCATCACAGATGGAAAATAATTTAGATAAAACAGTTGAACATAATTATTAAGGAAAATATCCGTTCTCCTTCAGAAACGTATCCTTTTCTCAAAATGGCTCTCAATTATAAAATATAATAATTTAGTCTAAAATAAAAATTAAATACTATAGAGGAATATTCATGGAAATAAGGCACCAATATGATGTAAAAACCCATTCATTCTGTATAATTTAAAAAATCATTATAAATTTACTTTTTCCAAAAAAAATTCAAAAAGTAATTCATCTTCTAAACAAAAGAATGATTTCATCCAAACCACATAGTTAAAGTCAAAGTGGGGTAAAAATTAATTTAAAAATTCATTGAATAATAGAAATCATTTTATGAAAACATAGTTATAAAACATGGAAATAAATATAACCCCAGTAAATGATTACATATAAACAATCTTGGACAAAAATGGGATTGGAAAAATAAACCCTTTCCATAGGTCCATTTTCTCATGTATGTGTTTGAAAAAAATGTATAGTGTATTTAAACATATTATTAACATAAAATATAACTATAATAATATTTATCATATTATATATGATTCCCTTATGATGTTATATTAACCATTCATTTGTCAATTCCATGTTAAAGTTGTGTTTTGGGTAATAATCATTATATATAATGTACATGTTTTTAATTGTTATTCTTGATATTATTACATATATCATGATTTACATACTTCAAAATTGTAACTAATGATTTAATATATATATATATATATTAACTATATCAATATATAAACAATAGATAGATAAATGAAATGGAATACACCATTCATAGAGACTGTAGGGTGTACATACACATAAACATTGTTTTCGTTTCCTTATTAAATTGAATAGACATAAGTAAATTTAATATAGATATAAATAAATCCACTATAATATTTATCTATTATAATTCATGATAATTTATTATATATACATTATAATCATTCATGAATGTTTAATTTGGAGAATGAATCTCATCAAATCGTGGAGACTGTAATACGTACGTATGCACGAAAAATGGTATCATACACATAATTGTAGAATGGTATTGGATTGGATGGTTTAAAATATCTTATAATTAGTATAATGTTATCATAATCATATATAGTCATTATTTTAAACATTATACCCATCCACGTAAGGTGGTGGTGAAAAGTAGATTACATCACGGCATGGAGACAATAAGTTGTACGTACCTGTAAGTTGGATAGTAGGTAAAATTGTGTTGTTTGATATTTATAAAAACACGTGTAAGTATGATTGATACTGATGATATTATTTTATAATGGAACAATTAATGAATATTATGTTGAAGAATAATGAAATTTGAAATAATCGGTTGAAGAGATTACCTTTTCCTCAACACGACTCCTTTAAATTTCCACATAGGGCATTTGAGTTGGACTATTGAAAAGACAAATCATCTAAAATGTAACTAGAGATTTTTTTAGGAAAAATGGGTAGGGTTTGGAAATGTTTGGAGGCACAAATTCAACTGATGTGGATAGGGGGGAGGTTCCCTTTTGTAATAGAGAAGGTGGGCACTTCATTAAACTCTCAAAATATTAATTTATTATAAATTCAATTACTATTAAAAATAGTTAAAACGTATTTAATTTAATGGTAAGATTATTTAGGATATAAAATTAATCATTAAATAAACATTAGTCAAGTTTTGAAAAATTATGTATCCTTATCTTTTTGATTTGACCCTTATTTCACCCTTTTTAATGTTACAATGATATTATGTTATTTTCATATTGTCGGTTAATGTAATTTCTATATCATATAAAAAGACTTAAAAATGTTATTTATGACATATTTGGACTTATAAAAACCATTTGGAAGTATATTATATTTTTATTAATATAATTTTCTTTTAATAAACTACTTCATGTTTTAATTTCTGAATTTTTTTTTATTTTGGACACTATTTATACCTAACTTTTTAAAAATTCATAACAAATCGATTCCTTCAAACAAATAGAATTTAGTCATACCTAATATATAATTTTCACCCCAAAAATTTGGGGATGGCCTGAAAATTTTCATATTTAATTTATTTTAATATTTATAAATTCAGTTTTTTGAATCATTAATTAATGAGGTAATCACTACATCATAATTCTGTCATAAAATAATATATTTATCTATTGTAAAAATATATAAATAAAATTATAAAATGTAGGAATTTTTTTTTGTATTCCAATGAAAATGTATATAAATATATATTAGTTATTAAACCCGATATTAAAATCTTTTTTGAAAAATACATATGTTTAGGTTATAATTATCTTTAACTTAAATTATTTCTTATAAAATGTGAATTTCACATCCACGTGAATCCATGGGGACCGAAAATCGACCCAATGATATCCATGGTCGGAAGTATCACATATAATATGATTAGTAAATGTGTTAGGGTTGTTTAATATAACTATAATATTATTTGTATCCCCTTATTTACAAGATTTACCCTTTACCCATGGTAAATAAAATAATTACTGAAGTTAAAATACGTAATTTTCAAAAAAGGGATCTATTAACATAATTTGAAGCCTATGATTCAGAATATTGAATGAAATTTTCCAAATTCAAAACAAATATGGTGCAATAATTATTTTAAAATTAATTCATGTTGTCAAAAAATGATGTTTTTTATAAGTAATAATCATCAAAAGATTAACATGTATTTATGTCCAATTTAAATTTAAAATTACTTACAATGAAAATAACTGGATTAAATTATAAAAATTTATTCTAATTACACTTTAAAAATAACTCATAATGTTATTTAACTATAAAAGTAAATTTGGACGAAAATGCAGTTCGGAAATAAAATTCAGTATTTTTCACAAGTCAGTTGAAATTTAATTTAATGAGAAAAGTTAAAAAAAATAAACAAAAGTAAATATTCATGTACCACATCCAATTAATATGTTTATGTTTTTATAACAACTGGGTCCTAGTGACAACACATACACCCCACCATAACATGGTCGTCGGGTCATAGTCCGCCAGGTACCACCAGTTGCCCCACAGACACATGGTCCCCACCATGGGTCCCACCCCATTCCCAAACGGGTCATCTGACTAATTATAGTCCCCACATGCCAACACATTTCCTGTCCAGTGTGAATTTTCCCCACTCACAAGCACCCTGGAAATCTTCCTATAAGGTCACCCATCCTGATCACTACTCCAAGCCAAGCACGCTTAATTGTGATGATCTAATAAGGTAGGCTCCTGGAAATGAAGGTACACCTTGTTGACATGAGTCATATCATTTATCCATTTAGCCCTTTATCATTCTAGGGTGTTACAATCACCCACCTTCCCTTTATAGCATAACCCCCTGGTTGTGGGCCCTATATCTTAACCCAGGCAGTGCACCGCAGTTAAGTCTTGGTACCACCTCTTATACCAAATGTGACAACTGGGTACCCCCATCGTGCCCACCCACGTGCCCGAATGGGTTATCTGACCAAGGAAAGTCCCCATAGGCCAATAGATGTCCTTTCCAGTGTGATTTGTCCTCACTCACACACACCGTGGAAATCGTCCTAGAAGGTCACCGATCATGATCACTACTCCAGGCCAGACATGCTTAACTATGGAAATCTAATCAGGCAGGCTGGAGTAAAGGAAGGTGCACCATGTCGACATGAGTCGTATCATTTATTTAATTAACCCTTTATCATTATAGGGTGTTACAATCCCTCCCCCTTAAGCACGCAACGTCCTCGTTGTGGGCCCTATATCTCAACCCTGGCAGTGCACCACACGTAAGGATAGCTACCGCCTATGATACCAAATGTGACAACTGCGTACCAGTGACTGCACATACCCCCACCTTAACATGGTTGCCAGGTCCTGGCCTGCCATGTACCACCAGTTTCCCCACATACATGTGGTCCCCACCCTAGGGCCCACCCACTTACCCGAACGGGTCATCCGACTAATGACAGTCCTCACAGGCCAACACATGTCCTTTCTACTGTGATTTGTCTGCACTCACACACACCCTAGAAGTCATCCCAGAAGGTCACTGATCCTAATCACTACTCAAGGCCACACATTCTTAACTATGGATATTTAATCAGGAATGTTTCTAGAAAGGAAGGTGCACCTTGTAGACATGATCCATATAATTTGGTCATTTAACCATTTATCATTCTAGGGAGATACAATAACCCCCATTAGAGCACAACGTCCTCGTTGTGGGCCCTATATCTCAACCTAGGACGTTCACCACACATAAATATCTGCACCACCAATGATATGAATTTGTCATGAGTTGTCCCCTGGGGCCCGTGCTGTGAGTACCCCAAACCCACCTTCTATAGGCCAGGGGCTGGCGACTAGCACCAAAGGTGAAAATCTATAAACTGGGAAGGTTTTGCCTTTATAAAAGTAAACACACAAAATAGAGTACACATCTAGATACAAAATGTTATGTAAAACTATATTCCAAGAGAGTGATGAAATGTAAAGGGGCCGGAAATACACTCCTAGTTGAAAAGTATAAGTACAACTGAAAAGGGAAAAATAACTGAAAGGTTAAAAGCAGCTCCTCGATCGTCCATCCCGGATACTACCAGAGGGGTAGGTATAGATATCCTCCTCATCACTCCACATATGTCGGTCTCCTCTACGTACCGCAACGTCGTATGGTTCACCTCCAGGTAACGGTAAGTACTGGTACTCTCAGCCTCAGTGTACGGCGTCTGTCGTCTGCATCCAACACAACAAGGTGCAGGCATAGCCCGTGCAAGGGTGTGTATAACGATATTCATTAAGGACCCCGAGACCCGCAAGGTCTCACAAAATCAACAAGGATGAACCAAAATGTATGAAATCAACAAATAACCCATACATAAGTATATTCCCATACATATAACAATGATATCAAATGATCCATCTCAATCATTAGGAAATCACAAAATTTATGACTCAGCTCGAGCATAATTTTATTCACAAGATCAAATCCATGACTGCTGGATTTCTCCTCCTCTATCGAGTACAGTGAGCCTATTGTGACACCAAGGTGCTTCCCACTAACCTTGGACTACTGAGGTACTCCTCCTATAGAGTACTGTGGGTCTGTTGCATCACATAGGCGGTCCCCACCATGGGTCTTCCGCCTCACCAAGGCACTCCCCCTTGTAGCATGCTGAGGTACTCTACCTGTCGAGTACCGTGGGTCTCCCATGATACCAAAGATCTCCCCACTGTTGGTCTATCATGACATAAAGGCGCTTCCCACTAGGATAGTATAATCACTCCGAGTCAAATCGATCAGCAGTCGTCCGGTCTCAGCTAGCTACTAGGTCTCTTCACTATGCTCGATCGTCTCTGGGAGGATCTCCTCCATGAGCTACAGGTCGATACTCCAACTGTCACGAAGTCTCGCGTTGAATTATCTCAAAAGTATTCCAGATCATAGGGGTCTCAACGCAAGAGACGACACATAAATCGGACACCTGATCTCTGAGTTATTTCACTTTTTATCCTAGGGGCCTAGTTGGATTCGTGCATGATCCAACCTAACCGTATTTCATCATTACCCCGAACTCTAGTGGGGTAAATTCATATGGACCATTGCACTCGAAGAATACCAGAACCACTAACGGTTCATAAAACAGATGTATGGTGCCAAATATATGGCCAAAATAATGTTAATGGGTGGTAGCAGGCCCGTGTCTGAACCAACACGGTCAGAATGACCCGGTTTGACCCGGTTAGACATGTTGGGTCTAGCCTAGCCCATTGGGTAGGCCAGGCTATTAGGATCAGTTTTGCCAGCTAGGCCCAGCCTAGTAGGCTGCGTGGGCGGTTAGGATCAGGCTCAGGGCCAGTTTAGCCTGGAGAGTTGCGAGGGTGCGGGTCGGCCCAGAGGGCCCTGCCAGGCCGGTTCGTCCAAGGCGCATTGAGGGGGGCCAAGCTCAACTCAAGAGGCTGGCTCGGCTAGGGCACCGATTTAGTAGGGTGGTGGCTTGGGAGGCCTATTGGCTGAGAGGTGGTCGGGAAGGGCGTGGCCAGGTGGGCAGGTGGACCGGCGAGCAGCCGGGCAGGGGGTCGTGCTGGCCGGTGGGTGGCCGTGCAGGTTTCCAGGTGGCTGGTGGGCGGTCGGTCAGGGTGGAAGGGGGCCGACGGGTGGCCGAGCTCATTGTCTTGTGGCTGGGAGGTGGTCGGCAGGTCGGCAGGGCGCGGGTAAGCATGGGGCAGCGGCTAGGCTCTGCAAGAGGCACGACCTACGGGGGCTCATCCTGGGCCTGTTCTTCTGGTTCGACTCTGTTGATTTCATACATTGTGGTTTATGATTATTGGTGTTGTGATACCTTGTGGGTTTCGGGATCTCTTCTGAGTATCATTATACTCACCCCTGCATGATCTATGCACGAACCTTGTTGTGTTGGATGTAGACAAAAGACGACGCGGACCGAAGCTGAGAGTACCAGGACTGGCCAGTACCTGGAGGTGGACCATACGACGTTTTGGCAGATGGAGGAGACCGAAATATGTGGAGTGCTGAGGAGTCTATCTGTACCTACCCTTCATTTAGGATCCGTGGTGGACAATCCAGGAGCTTCTTTTCACCTTTCAGGTGTTTTGTTCTTTTCAGTTGTACTTGTATGTTACAGATGGGCTTGAATTTCCAGCCCCATTACTATTTAGCAGTTTCTTGTTATACAGTTTTACATAGATTTTTTTATTCAGTTGTTCTGTCTACTGTTTGTGTTTACATTTATAAAGGTAATGCGTTCCTAGTTTAGGGATTTTCACCTTTTGTGCTAGTTTCTAGCCCCTGTCCTAGGAACGTCGGGCTTGGGGTAGTCACGTTATGGGCCCCGAGGGATGGGTCGTGTCAAATTGGTATCATAGGAGTTGGTTATACCATAGAACATAGGACTATAATATTTAATTTTAATGAAGCAATAATTTTAAAGGTAGTGAGTGTGGTTCTTAGTTCAGGGAGTCCAGTGTTGGTGCGGTGGCTGACGTGTCCATACAACAGGAACCAGACTTCTAATTTCTGACTTAGTGCACGAAAACACTGATTGTGTGGGTGTTTTAAAAAGTTTTATTTATTTCATCTCAACCTGGACAGATCACTAGTAATAAAATTTAACCATAGAACATTTTTTACTTTCAGGATGCCACCGTGCAGATATCCAGTTAGAGTTCCGAGAGTTGTATGCACTGACAACCCACCGAGCGATGAGGCTCTGTTGCATGGCCCTCTTACTATGTTGGCACCATCGGCTGATGTACCAGCAGCACCACCAGCTGTTGGTAAGCAGATACCTCAAGCCACACTTGTAGATTTTGCATGCCGACTTAGTGCATTTCATGAGTTCCAGTAGCAGATTCCTTTGAGGTTTCAATGAGTGATAGATTCCAATGTAGCTGAGGGCTGGCTAGAGGCGATTGCTAGAGTTTCATGTCTAGTTGAGACACCAATAGAGCAGACAATGATCTTAGCTACTAGTCTTTTTCAGTGAGTGACCATGAAGATGTTCCACTTAGTGATGAGGATTCGTTACATGGACTGTTTCCCGAGATAGTATCTACGGGTAGTGTGCCCGCTATATCACAACCCATTGGTCAATAGTTAGATTTGATGGTACCAATAGAGGACACATGTAGGTATAGTGCCTTACATGTGTTTCAACATCAGATACCACTCAGGTTCTGAGGTGAGCCCGACTCATAGGCAGTTGAGGACTGGCATGAGGAGTTGGCATAGAGTTCTCTAGAATATCAACAACTTTTACAAGGCAACACGTCGGTAGCAGAGTATTCATAGAGGCATATTGATCTTTCCTAGTACTCGATGAATACGATACGATCTGTTCTTCAGGGCTTGAACATTCATGATAGGTGTGTTTAATGGACATCTGAGCTAGTACTATTACTCTATGCACTCTTATTTATGCTAGGGTGATAGAGAGAACCTTATTGGTTGAATGTTGTTTCGCTAAACTGATACAGCCAGTGAATGTTAGGAGTGGGAAAGTAGGGAACTGGCGCAACCCTCAGATACATGGGTGTGTAAAATGTTTCAGGAAGAATAATTGATAGGGAATGATGATTCTGTAGGGAAATAGACATGGAATTTGAGTTTGGCAAGAAGCATTAAGTTGTTTACTTATCTACAGGTTAAAACCACCACTTTTTGTGGACCCTTCCAGGCTCAGGGAGTTGGAAGATAGGGGAAGAGAGTAGTTGCATGCGGTCAAAGAATACGACCCAAGGGCTCTAGAAATGATTCGAGGTATGGTATATTTCTACTACTAGATTCAGTATCAATAGAACAAGGTACCTATCATTCCTTCCTTCCACAAATCTTGTCCAAGACCTAGAGTTTCTGGTTAAACCATTTACTTGACCCTCACGTCTGGAGATACCTTTGGGAAGAGACTCGATAATCACACTTACACTGACAGTGTTATCAGACCCATGAGGTGATAGTTTCGTTTGGAACCTCAGTGGTAGTGTCAAGGCCTTACGACGTTAGTTTGGGTATTAGAGGACATTAACAATTCATACTCATATTGACTGTATTAGGAAAAAGGGTTTTGGTTTATCTACAATGATGGAATGGGGTTTTCCTTGGTCAGAAAAAATGGAATCCCAGGAAGCACATGATAAACTCATTCATAAGTGGGTGAAGCCAAACACTCATGAGTTGGCCAACCTCACCCTAATGGAAGAAGAAGTTGACTATGAGATAGTATGTACTCTTAGGAAGGGAAAGATGGTAGCATATACACTCAGCAAGAATCCTGGCCTACATCTGCTGAGTGAGGCGATAGAGCAGCTGGACACTTTAAAGATATCCTTTGTGGATCGAGAAAGAGAAGCTTTTCTTCAGTCTCTTAAAGTTACTCCCCCACTCCTTCAGCGATTCGGGGAGGCGCAACATGGGGGCACTGAGTATGAGACACGATGATCTCACATATCCATAGGGCAGGGACAAGATATTTTTTTTGAAGGTGGGGAGCATGCCATACACTTTAGAGGACGTACAATGGTACTGGTTTCAATTTAGGAGGAACTTATTATGGAGTTCCACTCATCCCTTTTAACGTACATCCAGGAGTGGCGAAGATGTACTAGGACCTTCGATGACAGAAATGGTGGCCAAGTATGAAGAAGGCAGTAGCGATGTTTGTCTCTCAGTGCCTCACTTGTCAGCATGTTAAGGTGTGGCACCAGGTACCAGTAGGCTTGGTTAAGTCATTAGTGGTCCGTGAGTGGATGTTTGATAGGATATCCATGATCTTTATGACATGACTTCCACATACATCTAGGGGTCACAACTCTATTTGGGTGATCTATGATCGACTAACCAATTCGGCCAACATCCTAATGATTAGAGAGCGGGGTTTAGTAGAGGGCATGGGATGCCTCTATGTGCAGGAGATTGTGTGACTACATGGAGTACCTTATTCTATTTTCTCCGAACATGAAGCATGATTTACTTCCCTACTATGGAAGGGATTTCAGGATGCATTTGGGATGCATCTTTGTTTGATCACCACCTTCCATCCTCGGACAGATGGTAAGACTTAGTTGACCATCCATAACCTCAAGGACATGTTGTATGATTGTGTCCTCGACATCGGTCGTAGATGGGAGGATCTCTTGTCTTTTTTGGAGTTTTCATAAAGCAACAGCTATCACTCCACCATTGGGATGGAATATTTTGAGGTGTTATACGTGCAACCTTGTAGATTACCATTGTGCTAGACTGCCCCATGGGAGTCAGCACTAGTGGGACCAGAGATGGTACGGGCTACCACAGAGAAGGTTTAGATCATCCAGAAGAAGATGAATACTGCACAGAGTAGATAGAAGTCGTATGGTAATAGGATATGTAGACCTATTAATTTTGAGGATGGTGACCACGTATTTCTACGAGTCTCACCCCGATGAGGTCTATGGAGATTTTCCCAAGGCAGAATGTTATCTCTGAGGTTAATCAATCATTTTCAGGTCCTCAACATTGTTGGAAATGTGGCATAATTCTTAGCTCTTCCATCTTTGTTTCACTGGGTACATGACATCTTTCACGTATCTCAACTGAAGAGATACATGCACGACCTTTCCCATATCATCGACCATGGCGAGTTGGACATCGACGATGGGGAGAAATCAACGGAGGATTCATTAAAGATTGAGGATCGATAAGAGAGGGTCCATCGTGGATGGTCAATACCTCTAGTGCACATTCTCTGGTAGCACGGGAACCTCCAGGGGAGAAAATGGGAGCGGGAGGCTCAGAAGCGTGCTCATTGGCCCCACTTGTTCCCTTAGTTTGAGTTGTGGCTTACTAAGACATAGAGCCCTAAGGTGGGGAGAATCTAATTACTCGTAATTTTATTGTAATTTTATTATTATTATTTATTAAATATAGGGTAATTTTACGAGTCAGTGAAATCTGACCGTGCTCGATTCTGAGGCCTATAGTGTCGGGAATATTCCATTGATGTTTTGTTAAGATTAAGATAACGTGCGTAAGAATATTTCCTAAAAAAGTGTAATAACTCTTAAATGGTTTCTTGAATCTGAAATAAGAGTGCACCGTTGCACTCAGGGTGGCTGGATTACCCCAGGCGCGACTTATGATTAGTCGGCGTGGGCCTCCTGTGAGAAAACACAAAAATGGCATAATCGTGAATAAATTAATTAAACAAATAATTTTATTTTTCAAATAATTATATCTCACAAATGGTAAATTGGATTAAAAAATCTAAGATCAGTGCTAAAATCGTGAGGGTATGCTTTCTTTAAGCAGATACTAACTTTGGTCGGAGCTGGCCACCATAGAAAGTGAGTTTTTTTCCACAAATAAAATAATTAATTGACAATTATTTAATTATAAAATTCATAACTTCTGAATAGTAAATAAAAGAGTACTATAGGGATTTTTGGGGGTGTGTTTCACATATTTAGAGCCTATCTTCGGGCATCTTGGGTCTAGAGTGACTGATAAAAAAATTCTGAGCTTTTTTCGGGTATGTTCAATAAACGTGCGAGCGATATTTTATAACATTTGAACAGGTTCTTGTAATTGGAATCTGGGGTCATCATTGAAATCACAGTTCTTTTATTCTCTTAAAGAGACTTTCAATTTGATGGAAGATGGAAGAGGTAGAAATTATGTTGTTGGGTTTTTCGTGGAAATAATAAAATAAGATAAACATCATTTTTTATTTTCAGCTTCTATGTGGTTATTTCATGTGGGGTCCACCGGAACTAAACCTCCTTATGGAAGTTGAAGTGGGGATCACCAGACCATTACCTCCCATGAGAGGTTAAGGTGGTGGGGACTACCCGAACAATAACCTCCCATTAGAGGTTATGGTGGTGGGGACCACCCTGGATGAAACCCCCCTTTAATTAGGAGAATACCTCGACTCCCACAATAAATGAGGGAGATCCCCTTGACCTTCTCCACCATAATTGTGCCAACAGACATACCATTAATCATACCAACGCACCTCATCATTGTGCCCGCATAAATTAATTGGCTTTCCACTTTTTTAATTATGTAACAACGTCATTGGAATTTAGGAAGGTTCATAATAAATGAACCATCATAAATTCTAATGATCATCACCTACCTTTCCGCCTCTCCTATATATATGGATCTTAGAAGGAGGATTTGGGATAGCTTCACCAAGCGATGAAGCATTGGTAAAGTGAAGTGACACCCAACACATGGAGGATTATAGTCTCAAACGAAGAACATGTTCTTCTACGAAGAACGCTCCACCGACGAAGAATTCCAACGAGGAATTCCTTCGACTACGAAGAACGACCTCGACCTCTAATTTTTTTTCTCGGAACAACCTTTGACGTAGGACGTGTTCGTCTACAATGAATCAATGTTTTCCTTCTCGTGCCAAAATCTCCAAATAATGATAAAGGTATGGATTTTATTTATGTATGATATTATTCCTTTGTTTCTTTCATTCCAAAACAAAGAACGCGGACATACAGATTATCAATTTGATATGTTGATGTTTTTCCTTGCGGGTTGGGAATATATTGTTAACAAGTGATTAAGGGATTTGATGTAGTTATGATATCTTCCATGCTCGTTCTTTGTTTATGTTCATGATGAACTGATTTCTACTACCCTAAACGTGGAGGGCGCAAGTCAAAATAACGTGGCCCAACCCCCCTCCACCATTCTTCATTGTAATGTTCTTTGGCGAGGCGAAGAAGTAACGAGGTGATGCAGGCGGTGTAGTCAAAGGCCACACTACTCCCGACCTCTGTTATCTGTGCCGCCCTCGCGGCGTCCCGCAACGCCACAGGTCGAACTTGCCCTGGTCGCGCGCCCCGCCGGATGCATTGCTCATAGAGCTGACCCACTTCCCTGAGCCATCCCATGCCCCGCCGGCCTACCCAATCGTATCATGGATGCCTATCGGCCCCCCGGCCCCCCGGCTGCCCGCCAACCTGCCTGGCGCCCTGCCCAACCGCCCGCCGGCCCACCGGAAGGCCTGATCGTGCCTTGCCCGGCCACCTCCCAGCCATCTGGCCTCCTGCTCCACCACCCGAACAAACCGATGCCCTAGCCGTGATGGCTTCTCGAGCCGGCCCACAACCCCCATCACGACACGGTGGCTAAACCGGTCCGGCATCACCCTCTGATCTGAGCCATACCAGGTCGCACCCTCGCGGTGCTCCTGGCCAAACCGGCCCCGAGCCCGGGCCGAACCACCCCCACGACCTGCTAGGCAGGGTCCTGCAAGCCAGTCCGAACCTAACAGGTTGGCCCACCCAATGGGCCAGGATAGACATTATAGGTCAGACCGAGTCACCCAGACTAGGTCAGATCGGTCCTGAGCCCACTACAGTCGCTTTAATTTCTTTTGTATATATCGTTTGCACTAGACGTCTATTTGATGAATAGTCAGCGGTGCTGGTATTCTTCGAGAAGGAAAATAACTTTGAGTATACCCCACTAGAGTTTCGGGTAATGTTGAGATACAGACAGGTTGTATTGTGCACGAATCAAAATGGGCTCCCGGTACTAAAAGGCTAATAACTCACATACCGGTCATCCAATTGATGCGCCGTCTATTGCCTTGAGAACCATATGATGTAGAGGACCTTTGAGATACTTCTACATGGGATATCATGATAGTTGGAGTATCAACCTGTAGCTTGTGGAGCAGATCCTCTCAAGGATGACTGAGAATGGTGAAGAGAACAAGTAGCTGGATGAGACCGGACGACTACAGAACGATTCGACTAAGAGTGATATGACTAGACCTGTGGTAAGAACCTTTGTATCGCAGAAGACACACAGTACTCAACAGGTGAAGTAACTCATCAGGCTACGAGGGGAAGCACCTTGGTGATGCAGAAGACCCATGGTAGGAAGTGCGCTGGTGACGTAGCAGACCCACGATACTAGGGTGGGGGAGTACCTCAACAGTCCAAGGTTAGTGGGAAGTGCCATGGTGTTGCGGCAGGCCCACTGTACTCGACAGAGGAGGAGTTCTCCTGCCGCCATGGTTTCGATAATGTGAATAAAATCTTGGTTGATCTGAGTCATTTGTTTTGTGTTTTCCATATAAATGAGATGGTTTAGTTGACAACTTAGGTATATGTATGTGTATATAGTTATGTAGGGCTTATCTATTGGTTTTATACATTTTGGTTTATCCTTGATGGTTTAGTGTGACCTTGAGGGGTCTCAGGGTCACTATTTAGTATCCTTATAATCACCATTGCACGATTTATGGGAGCTCCCCTTTGTGTTGGATGCAGACGACGGATAGCGCAGACTGAGGATGAGATTACCTGGACTGGACGGTACCCTGAGGTGGACCATACGACATGTCGGTACATGGAGGAGACCAACAGACATGGAGTGCTGAGGAGGCTATATGTACCTACCCTTCAGGTAGGATCCGTGGTGGATAATCCAAGAGCTGCTTTTCACCTTTTTGTTATTTTTTCTTTTTCAGTTGTACTGGTACTTTACAGTTGGGCTTATATTTCTGGCCCCTTTATTATTCATCACTCTCTTGTTATACAGTTTTACTGAGCATTTTGTATCAAGATGTGTGCTCTGTTGTGTGTGTTTACAGTTATAAAGGCAATTCCTTTCCAGTTTAGGGAATTAAGCTTATGGTTCTTGTCACTAGCCCCTAGCCTATAGAAGGCGGGTTTGGGGTAGTCACGACACAGGCCCCGGGGGACGGGTCGGGACAGTTTTCAATGTTAACTTATAAAAATGTAAAAAAGAAGATTTAAAATTTTTACTCAATCAAAAAGAGGTAAAAATTATTTTTTTGAAAAATAATTCTTTTATCCAAAAAATTTATTTTTCTCTTATATAATGTTCGACAAAATGTGTAAGATAAATGATAATGTTATATGAAATTAAAATTTTGTTTAATACATTTCATAACGGCTACTTTATATATCATTAAATAATAATAATTTAATACTATATCGTTGTTTTGTGAAACACTGTATCGCGTACAAGGTAAGCTATCGAGGAAGGTCGCTCTTGATTGTAACTCACGACAAGTCAATTTTTCATGTAGTGAAAGATTCATTTGGTGTTATAAAATAATAAAAAATGGTTGATTTATACAATTAACAAAATCTAGATTCACGGTTGTTTGAAATGGATTTTATCAAAAGAACATCATATTATGTGCAACCCAAGCCTATAATAGTGTTGCATATACTGCATGATAATATGGTGTTTAGTATAAGGCAATATAATATTAGTGTAGCATACAACATAATACATAAAGAGAATTCAAAAAGAATCTATCTCATAAAATCATAGTGTGTTACAAAGGATCTGACCAATGATGATGAAACGGATTCAGTCTTCAATAGTGGTTGATCCAAACTGATTGTATCATGTTTTTTGGTTTTCTATTAGCCCATTTGATTATCCCCAATTGAATTCACTTTAGATCAACCTAAATATTTATTTTTGGGTTGATCATGATATGTTTGTAGGTTTATTTACCTAGGATTTGGGGAAGTTTTTATTTTTTATTCTGTATCTCTTTGTTAAACATTCTAATGGAAATGAATCGGGTCCAAAAAAACATGATATTAATTCTTTATTTTCTTGTATGTGATTTAATCCACTATTCATTAATTGAATCTCATCATTGTTTCATTTACTAGTGATACAATGATTACTGGTTATGAAATTACTATAAAATATCTTTTCAGAGAAAAAAATAAACTATGTGAGTTCTGAGTTGGGATCGACCACACTGTTATAGTCAATGAGGATGCAAGTGGATATGAGCTATGAATGGAGGTTAAAAATATTCTATTTGGAATTTGATGATGGTGACGTTCAATAATGATGTTATCTTGATCAAATTTGGTACCTATAACCCATCCACTATTTATGTAGAGCCTTATTTGAGGTAAGATCTATTATTTTTGGGTGTGATTGATGGTAGGGGTAGTGTAAGTAGTGATAAAATTGGAGGATTCATTAAAACATAGAATGATTTTTAAAAGTTTCTTGTTATATAGCGTGTACCCTGAAGAACACACACTATATTGGACCATTACTATTTCACTATGGTTTAAATGTGAATATAAATTTTACACAATATTTGATGTGGGCCACATGCCTTAAGACACAAAGCAGAAGTCTAGGAATGTACCCTAGAGGGTACATGGGCATGGATATGTCATGATACATCAACACAGTAAGAGTACATGGGAACGAACATGTACATTGACATGGCCCAGAATACAAACAAGGCCAGGGGCACTAGAAAACGTAAAAGAACCTGGGAAAATACCCAATAAGGTATATGTTTCGTGGTACTCACCATACACATCCAACGAGGTAGTTTAGATCCATTTGTTACCCTAATATAGATCATTTTCATTTGAGTTTGATTCCTTGGCCCATACCAATGACTGTACAGTGTTGTATTACATCCTAAGCATAAATTTGATTACCCCTATAAGGATATTGTCTCAAAGATTCATAGTTGTGTCCATCAATGTGACCATGTTGGGATCATATATCCTTACTTCTTCATCCTAGGCATGGTTTTTGGTATCTACATTTAGACAGTGCACAAGTATTTAATCCCATATCTCGAAGTTTCATGTAATAGGGCTTGCGTAATCCCCTATAATACCATGTTGTGATACCCAATCTATGTATTGAGATATTTCATATTGAGTGAGAACATATTTGTAATGTATCAATGATATTGAATTCTAAAATGAGTTCAATTGGTGAAAACATTTTGTAGGGAGTGGATTCTCTTAGACTAGTGTTACATTGAGTCCTTTAGAAGAGTCCTCTGTCATGAAGTATGGTTAAGGCATATTTCATTTTTGGAATATGATATGAGTATATATGAAATTTTTTGTTATAATGTCTCATCTATTTATGGAAATACCTATGTATTTATTATGTGACTAATCATTTTGATTTATGTTTGGTGATTATCGGGTATTATACTTCCTATTGTAAAACTAACCCTTATATGGGCACATCCTATACTTGACATTCCTTATACAGATTACATGAATTTTGATAGACTCTTAGGAGGATTTGGAGAAGTCATAGCATCGTATTTTTCCTGTCAAACTGGGTGTTATATCGATGGTTCATTGGACATCAATCCCCTCTTATGAAAATGTTGTAATCGTTTTCCCTTTTTAGTTAACATGTATTCAACTCGTGTTATTTCAATTTTTTCATACATTGATTATGGTTTAAATATTTATAGAATCATTTGATAGTAATATTGATTTACCTTTTTTATTTTATATACTTTTATATGAATGTATTTGTATATTAAAATAGGATAATTCCACCCTTAATTGGAATAAGACAACTAGACACTGGTCACCAACCCCTATCATGTTAGACGTGGGCATGGGGTTTCCATGCTCACCATATCACCAGCCAAGTGAACCCTAGTGTGTTGGGACATACTAGAGTGCAATAAAATGAGTCATTTCACTATAGTACCAGAGTGTGGATATTTTCTACATATGTGATTTTGTTTAGTATTTATGTCATCAATGTAAAAGTGTTCTGAGATTTTATTCCAAGACATGGACTCTATTATTAGTATTGAATCTGATTTATTCATTAACAATGGAATAGATAATATTTTGGTTGACTTGATATAGTTAAGAAACTAGTTGTATTTAAAAATAATGGTACATGAAACATATATTAATGTTTATTTATTTTTAAGTCATTGTTTACATAGCTCTGTAGATATACTCTATGTCTGTGATATGTCTTGACATTATTTCATGATTATTATTCAATTTAAACAACTCTATATTACAATGATGGATCATGAGTATTATCCTCCATGTGATTAGTAATCGGTTCTTGGGAAATGTATAGGATGTGGTTTCAGTGAGTGGTTTCACAATTTTACCACAAACCATTGAGAAACAAGCTTCACTTGAAGTATTGACTAAATATATGCACATGATATGTGCACACCAACATTTAATGGGGGTAGTGACTCCCATGTTTCATGGTTACCTAGACACCCCGGTAGTTGAGTACAAGGTATAGGAAGTTACCATAGATTTACACCTTATCAGGACATATGTAGATCAGATGGTTGTCCTATCAATGAATCTTCTTTAGGGATTCAATGGTTAATGATGAATTATAAATAATCATTCTCACGATTATATATATTTATCCTTGTAATATTTTAGTGTTTTTATGAATAAGTGTTTTATCTGGCCACATTATGATGTGGGTGATTTCAAGAACTTCTACAATTGAAGTAGTGATGATTGATAGAGTAAGAGTATTTGATAAGATTCTTTCACCTATAAATATATTTTATATATTTTTATGGATATATATTCATTAGAATATAAACCATAAATAGAGAATTAAAAAATATTTTAGATAAATAGTGATATAACATTGAATTTACAACAAGGATGGATTTCATAGGATATATTTTATAGTCCATAGAATTATATAAATGTAGAAACCAATTGTGGTCATAAGCATCTAGGTCTGTGATATGATTTAGGAGACAATCCCAAGATATAGTTTTGGCAGAATTAGGATCTCAAGATATCTTGAGAATACCTAGAGAGTGGTGGTGCTTCTCTTGCGATGACCTGAGACATCTCGCTTGAGGATGGTGGACCCATCATACAGTAGAGAGGGAATGTTGATGAACTACACATGCATTGAATGTGGTGTGTTAAAGGAGGTATTCATGGGGTGGATTTAGAATGGGATAAGTTATTGTATAAGGAGGTTTTATTAAAATTGACCTTTCTCAACCCCACCACAAGGTGGTCTGCACCAGGCTTAGGGAGCATGTGGAATGGAATGAGGAATGCTGAAGGAAGTAGAGGTATATGACCTAGAGGATATTGGGATGATTAGTGGTGTGATATATTTATACATTATATTAGATACAGTTCTGATAGACAATATTTAATGAAATTATTTTATTTCCACTTCACTGGTTTGATACATAATGATTTTGTTTTATCCCTTGGCTCGAACCTTGAACATTGGGACTCCAATCAAAGGAGACTAAAGGATCAAGCAATTATAATAATAGTGTGACCTAACACATAGATGTGAGAGATTAATATGGGATATATTTTTAGAAAATATTATCCCTTATGATTTCATCTTACATATATACTATCCATCTATAGTTGATGCCGATGATAACAATTTTAGGAAGAGGATGTGGTGTATCCATGGTGATCTAAAGAAATATTTCTTCCTCGCTGAGATAAAAAGTAGGAAAAGAATGATGAGATCATATTTTTGAGTATGTAAATGAGTTATCCCTAATTTTATATTATTACACAATGATTAGTGGATTATATGGGATTTCATCTTCCTGTAGTGGTGGAGGAGTATGAGTACCCTATTCTTGAGGGTGTGTCAGGTTACTTCCATGTAGGTTTATATAAATATGTATTGACTTTCTGCTAGAAACTAATATTATATATACACTACCATATTTGATAGATCTAGTAGATATTAATTTGATAAGGGTTCTATTAGATGACTTATAGGGGAATGTATTTTCCTGACCCAGTGTTTCCCCTCAGGAAACCCAAGTGGTGTTTAATCCATATTTCTTATATATATTTTCTATACTGGATAACTTGAATGTAGTTAATATAAATGATGTTATTATCCTTAATGGATATAAATATTATTTATCTAACTATAATATTACAATATACTGATTATCCATTACTATGGACGTGCTGGAGGAGATTACAAATTTGTATTTTTCTCATGTAATCATTATTACGATGAAAATAAGTTCTTCAAAATTACATTGAAAATTACGATAGATCATGAATGAAAATTTTCCTTTATTTTAAAAGGGGTATAATTTTATGTTATACTATATTGGTATTAATATGAGATATTATAGATATAACATCCATCCTTCACCCAATGGCTTAGAAAGAGGTATATGGGACATTATCCGTACGTGACTTTCCCATGACCCTGTAGGACATTGAAAATTTACAAGGTATTAGAATTTTTTTTGGGAATGATTTTCAAGGATTGATAAGAAAACAAAACAGGTTATAACACAACAAACTAGAAAAACTACATGATACATGAGTAATAACGAAGCAACCCAATGGAGAACACACTAATAAAATTATTATAGTATTAGTAATAATGTTAAAAAAATGACACCATAGAAATAATAAATCCCAACACATCCACACCAAATGGTAATAACTCCAATAAGTCAAAAAGTTATCCCCATGATCTAGGAAACAAATGAGGTGGAACCATCACGATGCTCTAGTATATGAATTTAACACCATTTCATTACTAGTATTTTGGAATAGTAAATCATACAATAAATCAATGTTCTTAAGAAGGGAGTGAGTATAATCATAGTAGGAAATAAACAAAGGATTCCCATCACATCCCACTAAAGTAATATCTTTATAACATATAGTTTTTAATAAAATTGTGAATATTGTAAAAATATTTGTGAGAATCTATAAACATGATTCATGTAAAACCATTATAAAAAGTTATAAACCACTGCTTACCAATTTCTATAACCACCTCATGGTCATACACACCCACCAACAAACAAAAACAAATTTATGTGAACCATATACCACCCAATACTCAGAATTGGTGAGTATTTCCATCACCATGACATAAATTGGTGAGTCATATTTTTTCGGTAATTTATTCCATTACTCCTTCACAATGATATGATTTTACATCATTAAATTATTCCATAAAAAATTAATAAAAATACCTAATATTTTATGTTTTTCTTTATAAAAATATTCCATATAAAAAATTTCTTTTAAAAAACACTTTCAGTAAATAAATTTTTCTAACACCATATGAGATTCATTCAATAAAATTTATTTATTTGCTATGAAACATTGAGTATTCCAACAAAATATGAAAAATGAAATTTAAACAAAAAAACATCTTGTTGTAAAATAGTTATAACAGGAGAGAATCCATTGCAGTTAAATGGTTAATAAATCAAACAATAGAACAAGAAACCTCAATAATTTTCCTTCAATCATCCTCCCTTCAATATATCTAAAAATATATCAATGATATCCACAACATAAAAAATAGATCTATTATCCAAGATATTAAGTATGAGTATATTAAATGTGAATGGAATGATGAGATGACTTACAAATGGTCATAGATCTAGAACACAATAATATGTGACACATGTTTTTTCAAAATCAAAAGAATTCTCCATGAATTCCATAGGTTGGATAGAATTTTAAAATCCATAATTAATAGTATATAAATGAGATCCAAAGGACATTAATATGAGTTAAAACAATATTTTAGAGTAATTAACTGCATTTCACCCAATTAGGTCACACAATGTTTCATACCATACGCCAACCTTGTGAATTTTACCATTTATGGTACAAAGAGCCACATGGTTTCTGTCATATCATTTAGAAAGATGTTCACCCACCATGTGATGTTATAATCCCAAGACCACACCCTCACGTGGTTAGCTTGCATGATTTGATATATTATGCACCATCCCATCATTTCCCATTTTCTCTACCCAAATGATCACTGTATTAAATATACTTATTTTACCATGAACCTAACTAGTGACTTCAAACATAACGTTGAACAGTTTTATAGGGATAATGAATTGTTTATTCTAACCTTGGTCAAGCCATGAGCCCTATAAATCACTAAAAAACTAAAAATAAATTATATAATCTTTTCCCAAATATTATATAACATAAATATTAATATAATATTGGTAATATAAAATGAACATTGGGTGTTAAAATAACCCTGAATTTTGTTTTTTTCATTAGATTATTGGAGAACATTGTTTTGAAATCTATTGGGACACTACAACCATTTATCCTTCTCATGTTATCATGTATGTTCCAAAATCTAGCCATGCTACCATAAAACCCCTTCCATTTTGATTGATTTTTCGTAGAATATATTATATTTCAAATTAATTAAATTAATGATTGGCTGAATCAACATAGAATTTTGTGAGAGATCAATATGTTGACATCAAATGACATGGTCCAAATATGACTGTAACATTTTCAATTGATATAAATGAAATATATTATGCACATAATTGAATAATAGAGGTTAATAATGTTGATAATACATATCAAAAACTCATTCAAGTATCTCAAAATGTCAAATTTATTCATGTGATGACATTACATTATTAACAAAATCTTGATTCCCTATCTAGGGAGTGAATTTCAAGAAATACGATTACCCATATAAAAGAATAATGGATGGAGATGGTGATCCCTATATGATTTCTGATGACTATGAGTTGTATCCACTTTTTTCCTACATATCTAAATTGTCTTCATTATCTCATACACAATGCTAGGCCTGATAAGTTACGTGACACTAATTTCTACCTCAAATGTTGATGAACACAAGGATAGGAATACTAGGAAATGAAAAGAAACATATGTATTGATACCTAATGATTTTTAGTGTACGAGTTCTTGGATAACAGAATATGTTCCTCCCATGAGACACCAAAATAAAAAACACAAGCTCTATGAATGTATTACAACATTTGAATCTCATAATTTTATTATATATCCATTTTAAGATGATAAGTTGTTCTTATTAAAAAATGGGTTCTAAAGGATTTCAATAGGGCCATGAAAAAAATATATATAAAAATGGTATATTGGACCAAAAAAATATAACCACAAATTCCATGAATATAAATAATATCACAAATATAAATCATTGATACGTATTCCATATTATTGGTTTCATGTCTATTGGTGATGTGAGTAGACTTCATTAGTTGATATGTAATCTCACCAAAGAAGTCATGTTTTTATACTATTTTTTGTATACATGTTTCAAAATACATACCAATATACTACAATTTCCACCTGGGGATAGGGAATTATTGCAACATATCATTTAGATATTCATTTTCCACTATGACCCAATGAAAATGGTTTCATCTATAAACATATAATATAATAATTCATTTCATTCCCACCATCCAAAAATCTGTTTTCATTACATTATACATATTTTGAATGATTATATTAATAGAAAAACTCATATAGGAGTAGGAAGAATGAATTTTTTCCCAGTAATAAGAGTATCCTCAGTTTAATCTCTAAAACACACCAAATACCTCCAATATAACAATGAACCAAAAATGGTCTACGAAACATTAATTTGTTTCCCCATTTTTATAGAATCAGTATCAAATATCTAAGCATATTTAACCTACTAAACAAAATCTTGTAAAAATAAAATAGAGAGGAAACTATAGAACCCCTTTTCCTACAACAATCGAGATGCATATCAAATATAAACAAAATTATCTTACATTGATTGAATGCCTCTATAAGAAACTAATTATATGAATTCAAATACAATGAATCAAGTATAAAATTCCATATAAATATTGTGAACATTAAGTCATAGTCAATCAACTGATAATATTCCATCTATCATTATTACCTTATGTTTAAATATCATTATAAGAAAATGTGTTTCAAATTTTTATGATCGATAATAACTATATATATCTCATAAAAAATAAAATGAAACCATGTTTTTAATACCTAGAAAATAATAGCTAACTCTTAATAAATTATTGGGTAAGTTTTCTCATGCACTATTAATTGTCATGATCCTTAAGTGTAAACAAGTTCTCCCTATACAAGAACACAACCCATCTAAAAATCTCAATGATAGTAAGATCCTTTTATGTCAAATAAATCATGTATCTCAATTAAGTTACTTGGTGGTTTCTAAATAGATAAAAATATCAATATTTTATGTATCATAATAAATTCCTATATGAAATATTAAATGGCCATGTAAACTGACCTATTGTATCTTGAAATCAGACATTGAAAGCTTAGCATAAATATTATGTTATCAAAATATACCAAAAAATATATCCAAGTATCATTAATGATTGGATTTAGTCTTATAATAATCAAAAATATGATCAACAAACAGGGATACATAGAGGACATGATACCTCTGAAATACATTATTCATCAATTCAATAATCACTTTTGGTTCATTCATATGACAAATGTTATAAAAATATATTTATACTGAGCATAATGTCTCATGAAAGTTGTATTAAGATTTTCATTTTTAGGAAATCATTTTTTGTTATCCCATAATAGTAAATAAGTTATAAAGAACCATTGGGATCCTAATTTTTTAAAAAATTATTATTTAATTAAAGAGGATATTTGTTCTTTATCATATGTTGGTTGATTTTATATTAATACACATACAGTTTTCGATTTTCAACATATTTCATCACAAAAGGAACTACAGCCTCCAATGGAAACATGCTAGGCTAGATGAACCCTTTACATAATAGATATTGAGACATAGATTTATATTAACATTATTCATTTAATATTATCTTATATAAATTAAATTGAAATATATCTAGTATATAGTAGGATGTCAATCATAAGCATCCGTACTATTTCTAGTGGAAACCAATAAATATTTTTTGAGAATAAATTTGGAAATTTATCCATGATGGATTTAATAAATCCTTGTTCAATCAAATTGACCAATGATATAATTATTTCTATGAAGTGATAAGATATTGTCTTAACCACTTGTACCAAAGGTCTTATTTTTGGATTATTTCACATATCAATCACCGTTATTGTGACACTGAACACCCGTAGAAACCATGAAACTATCATGATAGTAATAACAGTGAATGTGGTCCTTTATGGCATTTAACCAATACATTGACAAAATATATTCATAAATCTTCATCTCATGACCAAAAAAATCATAAAATAAAATTACCCAATATTCATTATAAATAAAAAATCATAGTAAATGGATTGACACAATCATTTTACAAAAGGTGTTTTATGTTTGAAAAAAATATTTGTATTCCCAATATATAAATAAATATGATTAACCACACAAGAAGAAATAATGGTTGGGAATGTGATCTTATCAAACTCGCCCTTTATTATTGTATAATTCAAAAGAATAATAACTATCTCTATTTAAGCACTAGGATAATCCTACATGATCATCTAATATAAACTATAAAATATATTTCATTGTGAAATTATTATTTTAATTATTAATGTGGGTTCACTATTTTATGAATTCTGGTGTTCCATAAATCAAACTAGCTCACCAGGTTTATTGGTTTAGATTCACTATGGGGATTTCATCCATTCAAAGCCCATTATTTCAAAAATACATTACTATATCACTAGAACATGACATTATAGTGTTATGATAATAATACTAGATACAACCCATACAATTATTGTTGTAAAAAACATAAGGTGGTCACATACAACCCCACATCATGTGATTGAAGGAACATTACTAGAAACAACTAGGCTTGGTATTTGATTTTCGAGGGAGTTTAAAAAATTATATGGTCAGTTTTTTTGGTATTACACCACCTTGATAATAAGTTTCCCTCTTTTAATTGTTTATATCATTAGACATAAAACATATTTTGATATACACAATTAATCTTCCTCCTAAATAATTTCAAGCAAGATCCCTTTCCACCACTATAACCATGTAAACTATCTATGTATAGTTAGGTATAAATAATACTTATTTTTTATAATGATTATCTGGTTATTGTACTAATTAAAATATGTGTGTCTTTAAGGAAACACTATAATCATCCTTTAGAGTTAAAAAACTACACTTTAAAAATAGTTTCATACTCCATTAATAATAGTTTCTCTATTTAATGGCCATATAAATCAATGTTTTAGTCTTTCTTGAATATGATTGGATAGAATTTTTTATAGTATAACTCGTCAAAATCAGCCCACATTAAACCATGGTCAGTTAAATATATTATATTTAGATCCCAATATTGTCATGAAATATCCTATAATATATGTGTTTCCATTTAAACCGTTATTTTGTATAGTGTAGTAAGATAATAAATGCTTCGATTCATTGTATTTATCCACACTCATTCTCAATGATGCTCAAAATACCACCATAATGTGTTCATATTATACATATAATACTGTATGGATTGATCCATGTATTTTGGTTTATAATTATAATCCCCAATATACATGGATTGAAAAATGTGCATTACAGTTTAAAAAATCAATTTGTTCAATTGTGGCTCATGTGGAACCATGTTTTCCATAGAACATTCATGTAGATTTCTAGGTTTTCTATTCTATTATATTCTTTAGAACTCGAGAAAGCAACACATAGTCATTACTCACTAGAAATACAAGCTCTAGAAAACTCTAAATCACCCCAAAATATAATAATAACAAACATTGTTTCAAAAATTAAACCATTTTGTCAATAATAATAATTTCCATAGATCATCAAACATAAAATGAACAATGTTTTCCTAGTTGTAAGGGACACTATAAATTCATTACATGACAAACTAATTGACTATATCCTTGGTAAATAAAATAAACAAACCTAAATGTTTCTTATAACACTTTTTTAAATTTCTTACCCTGGTAATATAAATTTTTGAAAAATGTTGTTATGTATGTATTTTTAGTCCACATATTTTATGCTATGTCATTGAAATAAAATATTCTATCATCTGAAAATAAAAACTTGTCATCTAATACTAATATAATTTGTAGCATCATTCCCCCAACTTATAGATTTTGAAGAGGTGAATATATTACAAAAAAATTTGGTATCCCCAAGACATAAATATATGACCATAAAAAGAAACAACTTATAAAATGGTTGGGAAATAATTTTCCAACAAGGGAAACAAAAATAAAAGTGGTAGAATAGAACCCACTAAAATAAATACATGATGCATTAGTAATAATGATATAACAAAAATAAAAATCAACAAAAAAACATACAGTATTTAATATAAAAAAAT
The DNA here is from genome assembly GCA_963277665.1 of Viscum album. Taxonomy (NCBI): domain Eukaryota; kingdom Viridiplantae; phylum Streptophyta; class Magnoliopsida; order Santalales; family Viscaceae; genus Viscum; species Viscum album. The sequence goes on along the minus strand of OY728162.1, from coordinate 688,146,670 downwards.
ATAATAATCAAAAGACATAAAAATTCAAAAACACAAAGGTGGAATCACTCCAATGAATCCATCAGATATCACCATTCATTGAACAATAATCTGGAGAAAAAATACCAAATCTCCACTAGAGAAATGTCAAAAATTAACTTTACCTATTTATTTATGTAAAAAATATAGAAGCACAACACCTTTTCAATGTGCATGGTAATTATATACATTGTAGGAAACCCGAAAATACTTTCCATCACATAAAACTAGGACGACAACATGATATCATATTTTATATATGACAAACGATATAAAGGTAAACAATTTATATTAGTACATAAAAATTTTCATATGAAATTGTTAACAAAACTGTTAAACCATTTCATACCATAAATAATGACAAAATATTAGTCATACCCACACATAAAAAAAATGCATTTCTACCATTGACCTACCTATACTCATTAGTGGTGACTTATCCTGTAATTAATCTATCACCTGGTAAATCAATTTGATGGGGGCACATTACCCTTTATTCTGTCAAACATTTATAGTTGTAAATCACACCATTATTCCATACCACATAAACATCCACACAAAATTCCATTTATATCATGTTCTCATATCAATATCTTTCCGATAAAATATTTCTTTTTAAAAATCACATACTCTAAAAAAATTTATAAAATAACTTTCTAACATTATTTGAAAACAAATTATTTTTTTATTATAACCATGAGAGTTTACAAAACAACAATGAAAAAGGAATTGAAACAAAATAAGATAAAGATTAACAATGAGTATAATGGGAGATATGACGTGTACATTACAATGTGTAACAAAATAGTGTAATGGAAAATGAAACATTTTGATCCATCCATGAATTAAATTCCCTTTGGCAGATCAAAAAAAACAAAACCATGAACCAAAAAATCAATATAGATATATTTATAATAGAATTGTTATATTGATCTATGTGATAGAAGATAAGAACTCATATAGGTAAATACATTAAATGATTATTTACAATTTATTTTATATCATTAACACCTATATATTCAATAAAAGATTCTTCCAGGAAAATGGTAATCACTAAGATAGTGTAAGAGGGGATAAAAATATGAGATCCTAAGATAATAAGAGGATAAATAGGAACTCTTGAACATAATATAAATTTAATTATAAATTTTAGATAATTAATCCCATGTAACCTAGTTAGGATGAACAATTTCTCAAACTGTGCACCAACAATGCATGTGAAATTTAATAAGGTTGATAGTGCCACTTGGTTTGAAAAATCATTCAAAAATCTTGTTGTTCTACAATATGAAGGCCAAACCATTAAATATTTGTATCCAAATTCATTAAATAATATTTTTATAATTTACTTTACCCACTATCACCAATAACACAATTTCCCATAACATGAACATTATTTGGATACAACATCCTCTATTAGTGCACAAACATAGTGAATCCAAACATCATCTTTCATGTTATCCTAATGATTGTTAATGGTTTTTCCTAAGAAAGATAGAACGAAATGCCATTTATAACACTTAAAAACTCTGTAATAATGACAATAAAATCAAAAGACTAAATTAATGTTTTATAATATATAAAAAGTCATATTAATAAAGGAATGCACCTCAAACTGGTGGTGTTACAACAAAGAACATACATGAAGGAAATGTGAATTTGAATGAAGATAAAATAATGATATTTCCTTTTAAGAAAAATTATATTTGAATCCATTATGTAAAATATAACAATGAATTCTTTACAATACACAATATAGTGGTTATCACTATTAGTGGTTATGAATTTTCTCATAAAAACTTCATACTAGTGTAAAAAATAATATAATCTTGGTGGATAATTATGTTGAAATGGTGTCATCATAGGGAGGATGGGATTATATTATACAACAATTAATTTTATATAATTTTACTTTTGTATGAAATGAAGAATGTAATAACTATTAAGATTTTTTGAAAGGATACAAATTAAATGTTATTTAAAATTAAATAATTTAGAAAAGTAATGAAGATATAAAATTTTAAGATGTTACTTCCCTGGAAGATAAATATATAGAGATAATGTTTTTGGACATTTATCTTGAATTTTTTTTAAAATATTAATATAATGTACAATGGAAATTATCTATTTACATTTCTAAAATTTGGATCCAATAAAAATTTTCAATAAATTTTATGAAAATAAAATATGTAGGAAATAATTATTAGAAGATGAAGGGTAAAGAATTAATTCATTTTCAATATAAAACGATGTTGAAAAATATATAATTTCACAAAATAACAATATAAATTAGAAATATTCTAAAATTATATATTTTGAATTTAAATAAATGGTTATTGGTAGAAGATTTTCATTGATCATAATATTTGAGTTTCAAGCAAAAGGAACTAATGGTAGAGGTTAAAAAATTATGGAAACATACTATTAATATCAATAAAATATGATATTTATTGATTAAATATTATATTATATTTCTATTAACAATGATTTGGTGGATGCTGAAATGTTGGATAAGGGTTTTTTTATTAAGGTCATTTTTTGAAAGCATTTTTTTTGAAATTGTATGATATTGGGGATTTATTTTTCTCAATAAAGAATAGTTCAATGAAAAATATTTTTTTTTAATTTAAAATAAATAATCTATTTAAAATATGAAAATATTATTATTATATATATGAGAAAATAATACATTAATGTTATGATGGTATTGGTGTCATTCAAGAAGAGTTGACAATAAATAGTCACAATGAAATGGTTATAGAGAAAAAATCATAAAATAATAGACAAAACTTCAATTTTGATTTTAAATAGAATGATTCTAATATGTAGTGTATGTAGATTTTGAGGAGTGTGAATGCATCACATATCATTTGTGATATGAACCTTATCATGGAATTAGGGTTTTTGGGAATTTTTAGTACCACATAGAAATGATGGTCTACAATCCATGGATAGAGTAGTCTGAATAAAAAATTTCACGTAATATGATGAAGATGAAGAATACATATTGTATTGTGGTGTAAAAATAAAATTAACTATTGTTTCAAAAAAATTCAATGAAGTAATTGAATTAATTTTTGAAAATGATATTTTCATGGTAAATAGAAAAAATAATGGATGTTTGGTGACAATGGGAAATTAGAAAAAAATAACTTTTATATATAGATAGATGCTGATATTTCTATTCCATAATGCCTGAAAGTTGTAAAATACGTGTGTTTTTTATATATTTTTCAAATTTTAATAATGGAAATTTTTAACACCCTATCCCTTATTACCGAAAGTGTGTGATTTATTAAATAAAATTGGCATGATATAAGGAATAATGTCCCGAAAGACTGGTCAGTTTAGTATTATTGAATACATGATACATACATAAGATCAACATTACAACTTGAAAAGAAATAAAAAACTAAATTATTACATAAGAAACATCATAGTCTCCTAGATTATTCCAACAAGTCACTCATAACTAACTTCTTCATATCCTGAGAAAATGAATCATAATAAAGGTTTGAGCTCAAACAATAACTAAGGGTTAGTAATACAATGGAATATTACATAAAAATTAGGCATGGTGAATAGTTAATAACACATTCCTTTAAAAATAATAAACATGAATACTATATGGCATGAATATGAGCTGGTTAAATAATTCCATAATAAAATATAATCATGGGTATTCTAATAGTATAATAACCACAAGAACCATCATCATTATTTTCATAACGAGGGAATATATAATGTCGTACATTCTAAAAAATCTTATCAAGGCCTCAGCCAAGACTTCTAAAAATGATTTTGGCCACCGACAAAACCATATATCAAATTGTGAAAGGCCTCGGACAATTCTATGTCTAATTGTATCCTGTGACCTACCGATGCACCGAGGAGATATAGGAGGTGCCACCTATCACACACTAAGTCCAATACATTCCTCATATGAAAAGTTCGAAACATAACATAGACATTCGTATTAAAACTAGCATACAAAAAGTCAATTCATTAACCACAAAACATGAATTGTATAAGGATAACATATATCAAGAGTCAAGAATATCACAAAAACTACAATACAATATGTAATATTTGTATCATAATAACTAAACTTCAAATGAGTTTAAAATCCATCCAATGATGTTGACATGGATGAAATTAAAACTATTTGAAATAAAGAAATATTTCTATTTTGAAACAATTTATGAATCACAAAATTACAATAGAAAAATTTTATTTATAAAATATTACTGTTATATTTTAAGGGAAGCTTCGATGATGTTATAAGGATGGAAAATAGTTGCACCCACCGTATAAGTTAAAAAAATATTCTTACCTTAATTTTCTCAAAAAGGTCATAAGGTAACTTGTTTGGAAAATGAAGAAAATATTCCATTAAAAACATATAAAGTCAAATAATGGTATAAATGTCTTTTATCCAATGTCTAGAAAATAGTAAAAATGTTTTGAAATACATTTTAATGAAAACGTGGATGTGGATGAAAAAATGGTCCCAGTAGATACTCATGTAAAAACAATCTCAGATAATAAAGAGGTTGTGAAATTTACCCTTAACTAGTACTTTTCCCTAGTCAAGGGTAGCTAAACCTCATTTAAAATAGTTAAATTATTGTTATTAAATTATTAAATAACTATATTTATAAATATGATATAATATATGATCCACTAATTTTGCATTGTTAATAGTTTTTCAGTAGTATCATCATTTCGGGTTTTAACCTATTCGTTTTCCTTTATATGCTTGGTTATGTAAGATATGTTTTTTATGGATATGATTTATTTGATTCATATAAAAAATGATATTATGTTTATTAAAATTATTTTTAGTCATCAGATGAATATTATTCATGAATGGTTACGATGTGGAAATGAATCTCATCGCGTTTGTGGAGACGATAATCTGTACGTATGCATGAGTGACAATATCATTAAATTAATGGAATATTTGTATGTAATTGGATGTTATATCATATATAAATAATAATTAACATGTTATATTTATTATTTAAACCCGTTATACTAATTATTATACCCATCCAAATAATGAAGTGTTCGAATAACAAACTACATCACGATGTCGCGACGGTAAGCCGTACGTACACACGTATGGTGAATTTGTCATTTATAGGATGGATAGAATAACAAATATGTTTGAAACATATTTTTAATAACAAAAAATTATTTATATGGTACACGATTTATTTTTTTGAAATGGAAAAAAAAATAATGATGAAGTGGATGAAGAGAAGAATTTGAAAGAGGTAATGAAATATTTACCTCTTTTTGGGGTTCTTCCTTTTGATTTGATAAAATGGGCTCAATTGGTTGGCTTTATGAACAAATTAATGACAATATGATGAGTGGAGGAACATTGGAATGATATTTTGGCAGACGAATTCTGATCCAAATGGGTTTGGAGGTCTGATTTTGGGTGAATAGGATGTACACTTTTAGAAGAGAGGTGAGGGTCACTTTTGGAAAAAATAAAATATTATTTTATAATAGATTCATTTTCGGTTTCTAATAGCTCAAAAAAATTATTTATAGGTTAAGGTGGGGATGATTCTAAAAACATTCAACCAATATGTTTTAGATTGTTTTATGTCACCATATTAACATTATCTTTTAGATTTAACGCTTAGTTAAATAATTTGACATTTACTATGTCCCTTTGTATTTTTATATTATATGGTTAATAAAAATACTATAAACTACAAAGAAAACACCAAGTGGTTCCTTAATAATATATATAATCATATTTATGTATTTTGGTGGATCCATAAATTTTTATGAATATTATATCAATTAATAATAAAGTATATGTTTCCAAAACTCAATTTTGTCAATTTTGACACTATTTAGTATTTGATTTTTTTTAAAGATATTAAAACATTATCACTTATAATAAAATTTAATTAACCAACCATAACATGTCATATTAACCTAAAAAATTAGTGTAATTCATTAGATGTCTCAATTAACATTTATTTAGAAATTTATAATATCAATTATTTTAATATTTCATTAACAAAGTAATTACTGCAACATCATTGTGTTATAAATAACTTAAATTATTTAATGTAAAAAAATTATAAATAAAATACAATTATTTTGGAAATAATTTAATATTTCTAATGAATATTTATAGTCATATTTATATTCTGTGTATCCATATAATAAAAATGGTTTAGTTATTAAACTTTCAATTTCACAATTTTAAATCTTCTTTGAATAAAATAATAATAAATGTCCTTATCTAATCTAAGTGGTCCAAAGGGGGTAATATTTTTATATTAAGGTTGTGTGTGGTTGAATTATATATATAAAATAGAATTAGGACATGTGTTAGAGAAATTATGATATCATTTTTAACCTTAATTACCCTTTTTATTTTTGACTGTGGTAAAGAAAAGTCAAATATCACAATTCAAAAAAAATATTTTCATCTTATTGAACCACATTTTATATAATGATATTAATCATGTCACTCATATTTTTGAAATTTAAATCACATTAGTGGTAATATTATGGTTTATACAAATTTTCAAATGCACAAAGTAGGTGGGTAAAAGATGGTAAAATGTTCAATAAAATTTTTACATATATAAACCTAATATAAAATGACTCCTATGAATTAAATTGAATATATATAGGTTTATATATATATTTATACGTAAAATATATTTAAATGAAATAAATAATTATTTAAATAAAATGTCGGTTCTAACCAATAACCCAGTGTTTTTCATTATTCAAAAATATTGAATGTTTTCAGAAAAATACAAAAAATTCACCCTTAGATAATTTCTATATTCTGAATTCAAATATGAAGTCAATTTTGAAAATTAAATTTCATAAAATTTCAAGATGAGGTTATTACTATTCATGAAGGCTAGTTTGATTGGTCGTGGTGTGTTAGAATCTCGAAGATGCGTACAATGAAAGCTATTTAATTATTCAATGGGAGACGTACTGTGGAAGCTTGGGGTGTTAAATTCTACCATTCTAAAAATAATTTAGTTCTCAAAATTTCTATAATACTACTACAAAAAATGATTCAGGTAGTTCTTTATTAAAACTTCCACTTGTTTCCATGTTTCCTCTTCTATCTTATGGTTTCTCAAATAAAATTTTACTAGATGAGTCTTCCAATTTCACAACACTTCTACCCTAGTATCAATAACTTGACAGGATCCTCAAAATAAGATAGGTCAGGTTCCAGTTTAATTTTATCATTGGTGTGTACATGTGTCGGGTCAGGCATATTTTTTCCCAATAGTGATACTTGGAACACATCATGAACATTAGAAAGACTTAGAGGCATTTCCAAACTATAAGCTATAACTCCAATTCATTATATAATTTCTAAATGTCTTGTATACCTGTGACTAAATTTACTCTTCTTAACGAAACGTATAACACCATCCTATAATGATACGTTCAGGAAAACATAGTCTTTTATTTGAAATTACAAATCCTTCTTAAAATTATTAGTATAACTCTTTTTCCTACATTAGGATGCTTTGATGTGGGTTTTGATAATCTTAGTTTTTTCCATTGATTCATCAGAATGATCTTGGACTACGAGATTTCATTACCAAAATCATCACAACAAGTTGGTATGCGGCATATCTTTCTATATAATTCTTAATATACTGCCATTTGATTACATAATGGAATTTATTTTTGTAGGAAAATTATACTGTAGGTAAATATTGATCCCACATACCTTGAGTGTCACGTGAGTAAGATCTCAAAATGTCTTCTAAGGTTTGAATAGTTCATTCTGATTGTCCATTAGTTTGAGGGTAGTATGCATTGCTCAAACGAAGTTCAGTATCATGGGATTTTAGATTAATTTTCTAGAATCTTGATGTAAAATGGTGATCACGATCAGAAAATATCGATAAGGGTAATCCATGAAGTCTTACAACTTCATTAACATATAGTCTTGCTAAATGTTCATCTGGTAAATCTTCACTAATAGAAAGAAAATGTGCTGACTTGGTAAGCCAATAAATAATGACCCATATTGCATCACTCCTTCTAGGATTCTTTAGTTTCCCCATGAAAAATTCCATCGTAATATCATCCCATTTCCACTCAGGTAAGGGGAGAGGTTTCATGAATCCACCAGGCTATTTCCTTCCAGCTTTCACTTGCTGACAAACCATATATCCTGACCCAAAATCAGCAATCTCCCTCTTCATATGGTCACACAAAAAATGATACTTCAAATCCCTATACATCTTGGTGCTCCCCAGGTGTATAGAGAAACTAGAGCTATGAAAATCATACAGGAATTCCCTTTTTATATCATGTGTATCAGGAACACAATGTATCTTCCCAAATATCAAAATTCCATCTTAATATGAAATGTCACTCAATATCCCATCATTTACAGCTTTAATCGTCTTTTGAAAGTCATCATCATTAGTTTGATAACTCTTTATCCCCTCTATTAATGATGGTATGGAAACCATTTAAAAAATTATAGATGTTTCACCTTCCATGGTTATTCCCATATCCATCTTTACTAGGTCCATGAAAATATGATCTATTTCGACTCTCATCATATTCAAAACTCCATGGTCCATTCTACCCAAAGAATAATCCACCTTATTTTCCTCCCCTAGTTATATTGTATAGTGAAATCATAATCCTTGAGTAGTTCAGGAAATTGACTTTACCTCTTGTTGAGTTCTTTCTGTGAGAAAATATACTTCAAACTCCTGTGATCAGTATAAATCTCACATTTTTTAACACAGAGATAGTGTGTCCATATTTTTATAGAAATTAATATAGATGATAACTCAATATCATGAGTATAATAGTTTTTCTAATGTATTTTTAGCTTTCATGATGAATATGAAATAAATCTATCATTATGGGAAAGGACACAACCATGTCCTTTCCTTGAAGCATCACTATAAATAACAATCCTATCATTCCCTGATGGTAGATTCAAGATAAAATCATTAACTAATCTTATCTTGATTTCTTCAAAACATTATTCAGACTCTTTCTTCCAAACAAACTTAACCCCTTTATGTATGAGCTTGGTTAATGGGTTATCCAACCAGGAAATATTCTTGACGAAACATCGATAATAACATTCTAACCCAATAAAACGGTGTACCTTAGTTATACTCATCGGTGGTGACCATTCTTGGATTGCTTTGGTCTATGAAATATCAATATAGATTACATCTTTAGTAACAATGTGGCCATGAAATGAAATCTATTGAAGCCATAATTCATAGTTTCAAAACATACCATTTTATTAATTTCTTCTATGAGTCGTTAGAGTAATGCTCTAGTGATTTTCATGATCTTCGTAGATTTTGGAGTATATCAAGATATCATCAATAAATACAAAAAAAAACTCATCAAGATATTCCTTGAAAACCATATTTTTTAGATCCAAGAAGACAGAGGGTGCATTAGGCGATCCAAAAGAAATTACTGTAATCTCGTAATGCTTATACCTAGTACAAAATGCTATTTTCAGAATGTCTCCTTTCTTCACACACAAATAATGATATCCCCATCGATGGTCAATCATTGAAAACTATTGATATCCATGATGTTTTTCAAATAAATCATCAATGTGAGGTAGGGGATACTTGTTCATTATTGTTATAGCAATGATATCCTTTTATTCAATGTGGATCCTCATAGATCTGTCTTTCTTCATAACAAAAAGGATAGAGACACCACATGGAAAAACAATAGGGATAATAATTCTGTTATTACTCAATTACTATAGTTGTTTTTTAGTTCCACTAATTCCACAGTATCCATTCTATAAGGGGTATTTGATATGGTCTTCTAACGAGGAATTAATTCAATGGAAACTCAATTTTATATTTAAGAGGATGTCTAGGTAAATCCTATCGAAACACATCAAAATATTCTTTCACAATAGGAATGTTCTTGATTCAAGAATTCTTTTACTCACCCATAATTATTTCATTCTCATCCTCCCCAATAAAATAATTTAGTAGAGCTACTGGGGGTGGATCTAGATAAGAATCATATGGTGACATTTATTACCAAAAGGTAAGGTACTCTTTATCATCAATGAGAATTGCAACCTCCTTATTCATAAAATAAATATTCATATCATGGTCATAAATGCAATCTATCCCAAGGATTATATCAAATTAAATCATGGTTATGATGATTAGATCCGCAGATAAATATAGTTTATATGCCCTAATATAGACTGATTAACAAACCTTTGTTGTAATTGCACTTCCCATATGAGTTATGACTGACAACTCCCTTGTTAAATAAAATTGGAAATATATAATTTTCTTAGAAAAGTAGGATGAAATGAAATAATACAATGATCCAGAATAAAATAATGCATTGGATAAACATGAGTTAATCATTTAATTACCTACCACCATGTCTTTGTGAGCTCTAACCTCTGCAGTAGTGATCGCATAAGCTTGGCCTTTATCACTTGTCCTTTTCTGAGGTATGTTTCCCTAATGCTTATGAAATTAATTTTCATAATGTCCTATCTCTATACAATTGTAGCTTTAATCAATGGTAGCTTCTTTCTTCCCCATAGAATCAATAGCACAATGGCCTTTCTATCCACATTTGTAGCACACTCCATTTCATTTTAGACAGGCACCATGTTGCTTCCTTCGACAATTATCATAGGGTGGAAATTTAACTATTCCCTTCTTCCCTATTTCATTATATAATTTCCCATAGTTTTTAGCAGATCTCTTCTTCTCTTCCTTTTCTATAAAGTAATAAGACATAGGGAATTCCATTTCTCTCTTCGTATCACATGAGAAAATATCTTCATATGCTGAGAAGTTTTTTGAGACTAATTCTCAACGTAGAAATGGTTTTATCACATCAATGAATTTATAAATCATACTTCTTGGGTTATGTATATAATCTGTATCATTCCTTGATAACATAGTAATGTAAGCCTCATACTTTGCGACATTCTCATCCTCCTTTTTCCTCAAACTCAGAAATTCTATTTCCATATCTTCTCTATTGTCACAAAAAACATATTTCTATATGAAAATCTCTCTAAAACCCCTCTATTCCATGTTTGATGCTTCTTCATCTTAGTTTGTGTTTTTAATGAATGACCTCCCTTGATCTGCATCATCCATTAGTTGATAAACTGCCATGAAAACGTTTTCCCTTTCACTACTCACCAAAGCATGAAATATTTTCTCTAAGGAACTTATCCATTTCTCAGATACTAACATATTTGTACTCCCATTACATGTTGGTGGGTATTTCCTCAATATAAATTATATCATTGATCACCCGCATTGGGGATCAGGATGCTCCATATGGGTATGGTAATTATTCACAACCTGAGTGAGTTTTTACAGTATGGTTATAAGATGATCAGCACTAAGTGCATCACCATCTCCACTATAATTATCCTGATTAGGAGGTAAATCCATACATAGATTTTGTTTTTTGATAAGGACTCAATTCCTTCCACTATGTGCCATTTCTAAATATTTTCATATAATATATTAGCTTATGAATCACATTACTAAATTCTAAACATGTAAAACACTTAAAAAATTGAATAGTTTAGGGATATAATCCATAATAATTTTTTTTTTCTTTGAGGTGGTATATACTCATTAATAATTCATAATTATTTGTAATGAAAAGAATAATTATCCAAATCATAACCTCCAGGATTGTCGTAACCAAGAGTGCAACAAGGCCTTTTGTTGTGCACTAGTTCCAATTCAAGTCTAGCTAAAAGCAGTGTTTTTCGGTTTTACATGAATGTACATCTATGCCAAAGCCGCCTCAACCTCCTCATTTCTAGACAGGGATATATTTCATTGAAAACTCATAAAATCTCTTCAGTAATTTTATTTGTAAGTTCTTCTATACTAATCCGCAAAGTCTATCTTAGGGTAATGTTCTCTAAGCAGTGATTTTAAAAATCTAGATTCGAAGTTTATTCTAAACATACTATGATTCCAACTGTAATTCCCCGACCCTAGTTACCATGTGTCAATGCTTTATTACATAACATTGGAATAATATAAAAAATCATTTCCTAAAAGACTGATCCGTTTAGTATTATTCGAAATAAGACACATAGATAAGATCAACATTACAACTTAAAAAGAAATACCGAACTAATTTATTCTATTGGAAACATATAAGCCTCCCAGATTATACCTGGAAGTCACTCATAAATAAAATTTTCATATCATTGGAGAGTGAGATATAATAAAGGGGTGAGCCCAAATGCTCAATAAGGTTAAGCAATACAGTAGGAGATAACATAAACATTAAACATGATAAATAATTAAAAACTGATGCCTTTACAAATAATAAATATGAAAACATTATTTCAGGAATATGAGATGAGTAAATAATACCATATTAAAACATAGTAATTGGTATTCTACTAGTCGAATAACCACATGAACTATAATTATTATTTTCATAATGACGGATTGAATAATGTTGAACACTCTGAAACATCTTGCCAGGGCCTCGACCATGACATCTAAAAATGGTTTCATCCTCATCCAAAACCATACATCAAATTTGGAAAGGCCTTGGCCAATTCCAAAACTAATTGTCTAATGAGACCAACTGATCCACTAAGGAGCTATAGCGGGCTCCACACATCAAATACAAAGTACAACTTATTCCTCATATGAAATGTTTGAAACATAACCTAATAATTCATATAAAAACTAGCATATAAAATGTCAATACATAAACAATAAACCATGAATGGTATATAAAAACACATCCACATCAAACATATCTCAAAACCTTCAATACAATATTGAATATTTTTATCATAATAAATCAACTTCTAAAAAGTTTAAAATCCAACAATGTTTTTTGACATAGATTAAATGAAAACTATTTGAAATAAATACCTCTTTCTATTTTGAAACCATTTAAGTGTCACATAATCATAAAGGAAAACATTTATTTTGAAAATATTCTTATAAGCATTAAATGGAAGCTTCCATGATTTCTTAATAGTGGAAAATAGACGCACCCTCCATAAAAGTTAAAAAACGTTCTTACCTTAATTTTGTCAAAAAAGTCATAAAGTAACTTATTTAGAAAACCACAGAATGATTCCATTCAAAACATATAAGGTCAATTAGGGGTATAAATGAATTTAATCCATAGTCTAGTGAATAGTAAAAAATTTTGAAATAAACTTTTAATGTAACTGAATGAGGATGTATAGGGGGCCTAATAGATACTTACGTAAAAACAACCTCGAATAATAAAGATATTGTGAAAATAACCCTATCCCTGTACTTTTACTTGGTCGAGGATATGTTAACATCATGTATAATAGTTAAATAATTTTTACTAAATTATTGAACAATTATATTCCAAAATATGATACCATATATTATCCTCTAATATTTCTTTGTTAGTAATATATCAGTAGTATCACAGTTTGGGGGGTTAACTGATTTGTTTTCCTTTATATGCTTGCTTATGTAAGCCATGTTTATTATGGATAAGATGTATTTGATTCATATACAGAATGATATTATATTCATAATCATTATTTTTAGTCATAAAATGAATGGAATTTTTGATTGGTTGTGATGATGAAATGAATCGCATCGCGTTCGTGGAGACGGTAATCCGTACGTACGCATGAGTGACAATATCATTATATTGATTGAAAAATAAAATGTAATTTTGTGGTATATCATATACAAATAATAATTAAAATGTTATGATTATTATTTAAATTAGATATACTCATTATTATACCCATCCAAATAATGAAGTGTTTGAATAACAAACTCCATGACAACTTGGAGACAAAAAGCCACACGCAAGCACGTTTAGTGACCTTGTCATTTATAGGATGAAGAGAATAAAAAATATGGTTTTTCCATATTTATAATAAAATAAAAGTATGTATAAATTAATGCATTTATTATTTAGGTATGGAAACAACAAATATAGAGTTAGTGGAAGAAGAAATGAAATTGAAATAGGTGAAGAAATATTACCTCTTTTTTGGGATCTTCCTTTGTATGTGATCAAATGGCTACTTAAGTTGGATTTCTGACCAATGTATGGCCTCTTGGATGAATGGAGGAATGATTTGATGATATTTAGTCAGTGATTGGCCATGCCAAATGGCTTTGGTGGTGTGATTTTGATAGAATGGGAAGTGTCCTTTTATTAGAGAGGTGATGGTCACTTTAGGAATTTCTTGAAATATTATTTTATAATAAAATAATTCTCTATTTAGAATGACTCCAAAATGATTTTTTTAGAGTATATGTAGGGGATAGGTACAAAACCTCTCAACTAATAGGTTTCAGGAAGTTTAGGTAACTATATTAACAATATATTCTAGATTTAACTATTAGTTGAATAGTCTGACATTTACCATGTCTTTTTGTAGTTTTAAATTATATTGTTAATAAAATTACTATAAACTACCAAGAGAACCCCAAGTGTTTCATTATTAAAATATATATCCTTATATATTTCTTTTTTTCTATCATTATATTTGTATTAATATTATATCAATTAATAATATAGTATATGTTTTAAAAACTAAATTATATCAATTTTTACAATATTTATTAATTTTTAAATCCATTAAAACATTATCACTTCAAATAAATTTTATTTAACAAACAATAACATGTCATATTGACCTAAAAACTAGTTTAATTCATCAAAAGTATCAATTTACATTTTTATGGATATTTATAATATCAATTATTTTAATATTTCATTAAAAAGGAAATTACTGAATCATAATTCTATCAAAAATAAATAAAATTATTTAATGTCTAAAAATTATAAATAAAATACCATTATGTAGGAAATATTTTTAATTTTCTAACTAATGTTTATATTCAAAATTATGTTGTGTTTAACACTATATTAAAAATGTAGTAGTTATTAAACATTGAATATAACTCTTTTAAGTATTCTTTAAATAAAATAATATAAATGTCCAAATCTAATAGAAGTGTACCCAAGGGGGTCATATTTTATTTCTAATTTTTTTTGTCAAATTATAATTATCCAATAGAATTAGGATATGTGTTAGGGTAGTTATGAAATCATTTTCACCCTTAATTAGCCTATTTACTTTTAACCGTGGTAAATAAAAGTCAATAGTTATAATTCACCAAAAGTATTTTAATCTTATTTAAACAAATTTTACTTTATGATATTAACCATGTCTATTGGATTTTTTAAATTCAACTCGAAGAAGCGATAAAATTTTGTTTTATGAAAATTTGCAAATGCTCCTAGGAGGTGGGTAACAAACAGTTAAAATTTCAATAACAAATTTATATATCTAATCATATTATACAATGACTAAAATCAATTAAATTTAAATTATATAAGTATTATGTATCTATTTTGATCAAATAAAAATTTAAATCAAATAAATAATTATTTAAATAAAAATTCTGTTTTAACTAATAACGCAATGTTTTTCACTATTCATCACAAATTGAATGATTTCAGAAAAATACCAAAAATTTACCATAAGATAATTTTGATATTTCGATTTCAAAAAAGAAGCCCATTTAGAAAAATAAAATTTTTAAAATTTAAAAAATTAGGTATTACTATTCATAACAACTACTTTGATTGGACGTGGCGTGTTAGAATCTCGAAGTTGCGTACAATGCAAGCTATTTCATTATTTACAGGGAATCTTCCCATGGAATCTTGGGGTGTTACAACATTTTTATCAAAAATTTGGAGAAATGATTTGTGATTTCCATATATATATATATATGATATAGTGAATTTAAAAATTTTCTATTTTGTATATGGTTAAAATTATGTTTTCCTCCTATATCATTATAGATATTCAGGAATTTAATCCATTGAATGTTTCTCATTATGGTTTTTCGGTCCTATGGGGAATATGAAAAAAAGTATATATTTGTAATTTATCTGTTTTATTTTTGAATTTAGACATATAAGATATAATATTTTGTTAAATAATAAGTCAAAAGGAAAAAAGGATGTTTAAAAATTTTAGGGGAAGTACATACAAAGAGTGTGCCTTCTCATAGTAGTGAATTTTAATGGAAAATGTTTTTATCTATAGAAATGAAATATTTTATTCCTAAATGAAATAATATCTTATACTAAATTTTCAAAATATTTGTACAAACCCATAAATAATTTTTTATGAATCAAATGTTATAATTCCTATAAACATATCTTGAAAAATTATTATAGAACACAAAAAATCATGATTAATTTAGAGACATGTTATTGGAAGAGAGAAAAACATATATACCTGATGCCTATATCTCCAAAATATTTATAAATATCTATTTTAAATGTATTCTATTAATAATACATGATTTATTAACTTTTAAGTTCTTCGTATCCCTTGTGTTATCAATATAAATGGATAAAAAATAATAAGTTACTATTGAGAGTAATTGAATGATTTTAATCAGTTATCCAATAAATATAAGGGGCTATCAATGTAATAAAATGGAAAATATAAATCTCCATGATTATTTTGATTTCACAACAAAAATTAAATTAGCATAAGTCGGATTTCTTTCTATAGAATCTATAAAATAATTAATATAGATTTACATAAGAATGTTAATATGACCATGAATCATGAATTTAATAATTTGAATTTAATGAACCACAACTTTTATTCATTTCAAATGTAAAAATTATATTAATGTTAATTTTTGATATTTTAAAGAAATTGTTTTTTCTTTGTGAATAGTGAATTATATTGAGTTTAAAAATACATTCAATTTTTATGACATTATTATCATATAAGAATATCATGATTAATTTTTTTTATTGACAGAATATATATTGAAGATGTAATATAAATCTTTTAAAAATAATTTTATTTGAACACATAAATTCATGTTTTACATTATGAAATTCCTTATAAAGATTTTATTTATGTAAATACTATTTTTTCCATCTCTTATAATTAAATGATGACATGGGTAAATATGGTTTAAATTTTTTTGAATGGAAACAAATATCTTCATATAACCTTTTTATAATTAATTACATGATTATTGATACAAATATATGAATTTGGTGTAAAAATATATATTTTCTTAAGATAGTAAATTTTTTAAAATAGGTTTTCATTAAATTATATGAACTTATATTAAAAGAAATTTATTCCACATTTATGAATGGAATCTGGTTTAATGGTTTTCATATTATTAAATATAATAATGAATATTATGTAATGACGATAAACAATTCATTTTGACATAAGTAATATTTACTATGGTAAAAAATTATAATTAAAGAGAGTGTCAAAAAAGATTAATGAGGGGGTTAAACTAAAGATATATGGGTTAAAATAAACTAAATACTATTCTTAATCCAATAGGCTGAATTTACTTCATAACTATATCATAATTATATAAAATTCATCCCACATGGATCTATTTTCTTGTTAGAGTGCCTTAATTATATTTTAATGTTCCTTATATTTATATGTTTTCCACCCACCTCACATATGAAAGTGAGACACATATTCTCTATTTACTAAATTTTTTGGAAACATTATAAATCATGTATAGACCAACTATATTCACAAAATAAATCTCGAATCCTATAGGTCCTAGTCTCATGAAATTATAATTTCATGAAGGTATAATGTGTAACTATAAACAAGATTATCAAAACAAGAATTATAGGTTCTTATCAAGATTTTTCAAGTTCCATTATTCTTAATCCTATATAAAATGATCATTGGTAAAATTAAAATAATTATTTAATAATAGTTACTATAATAAGAATACTTTTTATTAATATTATATCTAATTTATATCTTCTATCCATTCTATTGAACATGAATACATTTCCCATATGTAAGTACTATGTACCATCTCACTGTTGCATTGTCATTAATTTTTCTTCATCACATCACACTGATAATTATAATGAAAAAAACAATAAATATATATATTATGTATGAAATAATCACGATCTTTAATATATAATAGAGCATCTATATTCATACCCTTCCAACCAGTGATAACTAATAATATCACTCATGTGTATTTATCAACCACAATATCCACAAAGTATTTTGATTCATTATTCTCTTACCAAAATGAAGAAATCATTATAAAATATTATATAATGAATGAAATTATATGACTGATATTATTTGGATTTTGTAGATAATATAAGAATTTCATAAAACCTTCAACCATAGTCTTAAAATAGTGGCAAAAATGGGGAAATTGTCCAAAAAACCTTATGTGGTCAACATAATAATGAAATATTTGTTGAGTGGATTTCATTAGATTATAAAAGTGAAATAAATAAAATATCAATTAAAAATGTTTTGAAACAAGTATTTAATAAATTTTAATTTATTACTCTACATGATAGAATTTGTTAGAAAATTTAAAAATCTATGGAAATGGGTTTCCGTATCAATTCCACATCTTTGAGACACATTTTTTATATTATACTCTTAATTTCAATTATATAGTGTATATTATGACCCAATGAAATTCTATATCATGGAATCATATATATTAATGGTATTTAATGTCTTAATTTTTTACCTAATTAATGGGATTTGATTGAAATTTTGTTAATGTTATACTGGTTTATATTCAAATCCTACTATTTTTCATGTTTTTTAATGTTTAAATTTCTGTTTGATGATTTATGTTAACCTTTTCTATTGAAATATTTGTTTTTTAACTTTTCTCCTAAAATTTTGAATTGGAGGTTTTATTTAACTTGTGTAAAATGAATGGATTTACCTAAATCCATAATAGTTATTCTATATTTTCTTTACTTAATATGTTTCCAAGTTATT
This sequence comes from Viscum album, assembly GCA_963277665.1. Taxonomy (NCBI): domain Eukaryota; kingdom Viridiplantae; phylum Streptophyta; class Magnoliopsida; order Santalales; family Viscaceae; genus Viscum; species Viscum album. The sequence continues at coordinate 688,127,784 of OY728162.1, read as the reverse complement.
TAAATGAATATCATATTTTTGTTTCTCTATGAATTTAATATTTTATATTAAATTAAGAAGATATAATATTGAAAAGAGATGATAATATATTTTTATATGATTTTGGACTTCATTTTTAAAATAATGTTACAAAATATTTAAGAAATGTTATTTTTAATGTTTCACTAAAATTTTTATGTTATTTATCACGACATTTTTTTAATCCTTATAGTCAGATTAATTGAATAACTTCTATATTAGTTTACATATTTTATGGTTATGATTTATTTTTTTATCATTAAGTTTATTATTATAATATTTTCATTGTTTACCCATCAAAAATTTGGAATTAAATTTCATCTTTATATCCATATTAGATTATATCATGTATTTAATTATTTTTTTCATGTGAAATTTACAATATAACATTTATACATATTTTTTTACTTAGAGGAATACTATTGAGGGTGTTATTTAGTATTCATAGGATATTTTCATATTTTAATTATTGATTCAATATAAATATTTATTTATTAATAAGGAATGTGGATTATGAATTTATTTTTTGATTAAAAATATGAGGAATGCGTTGATGATATGTAACTGACTAGTGGGGCATATTCATAGATAGTCCCATAATGTGTATATAGTAAAAATTTGATAAAATGTTACATATATTATTTTGTTATTCAATGTATAACTAATAAATCATTAAATTTTATTCACATAAGGGTTTCATGGTAATGTTCGTTAATCTTGGAATAGGGCCATGATGCAATATCATAAATTCTAGAATAATGCACTAACTGAATAAAATTCCAGTAATTGTTTTCCATTTTCCTATTTTATTAATAACATTTATATATATGTTTCAACACTCAAGATATTTATTAATTATATTTATATTTATTACTAACTTTTACATATTTTTTTTCATATCTAGACATGATATATCTTGTTGTAAACATTCACTAACTAAGAATATGAACCCACATTTTTTCTGTTTTTTTGGATACTATAAAATTAAAGTTGAAAACATTAAATGATTTACAATGAATTAATATTTTTCATGGTATAATTTATTTTTTTATTGTAATAATTAATTCATTTATATACATAGTCTCTCAAGACTATAAAATAGATTGATCTTTCATAAGGAAGCCACCTATATTTTATACCAATGTAACAATACACCCTTGAACTAAGATAATACAGATGTGGTAATTAAAATTTTATAAAATTATGTCTAATATGACTCAAAGGAACTAGATTATAGAATAAAATCCAAAATAATAGTATCAGAATAATCCATTATATTTATAGGGAAATTTATACAGATTTTTATTCATTGGATCAACTTTCAGGATTTTATGATCTTATTATGTGTTTACCATTATTTTGAAGTGAATCCTAAATAAAAAAAGTGGTATCATATCTATTATCCATTTTAATATGGGGATTGAAAATGAAATAAATTCAACTTATTTGGTTTAGGAGTTGATAAAATCATACATATATCAGGGAAACTGACTTGGGTTATTACTAATAAAATTTCATATCTAAACATAATTTTTGTTCGATAGCATAATGAACATATATATGGATTAAACATTGTTATAAAAGACTCAATTCAGCAATGGAACTACTATGTAATTGGTAGCTAAATAAGAGATCATGAAGAATGAAATGATATTCCTAGAACTTTGATGTAATAAATGGATTAAATTTATAATGGAAATATATTATTTAATGGGTGATTCTGATTAACAGTGGTCATTGATCCACAATACAATAGATGATGATGATCATTAAATTATGTATTGGTAAAACAATTATTGTATATTCATTCAGTGATACTATCCTTAACAAGGGAAATATTAAATATGGATGATGTTACTCAACATAAATAAGAAATAAGATGAATGGATTTCTCAAAATGAGGCTACCTTCACATTATTAAAAAGGGATTAAATGAAATAAATATATAATTTGTAACTAATGGTTAATCATTTATTTCATGGGAATAATCAAATCCTTTTATTATAACTAATCACATATTAATGCTAATTATATGATGATGTTGTATTGTGTTCCATCAACATAGAGAAATACATTTATATGGAATATATTTTGAAGGTAAATCAATAAAATACAATGTTTCTTATGTAACAAGGAAAAAATATATCAATAAAGAAGAAATGAAAGTTATGAGTTCCAAAATGAGATTAATGAAGAAAATAACATCCTCAAAAAGGTTTAAAGGGAACATGAGTTTATTTTAATCATGTAGGTAAGGTCCATTTGGATCATGAATGAATGTAGATGAAATATATAACTATTATAAAATTATTGAACAATAGGAACATGGGCACTTTTCAAAACAAAACACTAGGAGTCAAGGGAATCTATCACTTAAGTGACCAAGGGAGAAGGATATGTTCATATCATTAAAATAATTGATGTTAATATTTCTAATGATGTGTTAATGGGTAAAATGAATCTTAAAGAAAAAATATGCCAATTATTTATTCGATTCAAGATTGTTACACTCTTTTATATATTCTATGTATTTCATGAAAATAAATCCAATCCCTATATTTTTAAAATGGTATTTTTCACCAAGACACGATGTAGAAGTTATATTTTAACAAAGTATTTGTCAATCAGTTCAAATTTTAGTATATAAAAACACCCTATTTTCAAACTCATTTATTATAAATTTTTTTAAAATTGATAGAATTCTTTGAATGGATTTTTTTAATTTTTAATGTTAATATTTATTTCTATGATACGAATATTATGAATTATAATGGAGGTATGAAATCACATGTCTAGGGAGTGGATAATTCATCATCAGAATCATATTTGGATCTATATCCTATAGATATCCATAAATAAATTATGGAAGAAATATTTTATACACCACTGGTAGAAGGTAAAGGTATCCTTGAAATAGATAATATACATATTTTTAGATGAGAAATGGATATATTTTTAAATTATTAACCAAGAAATCCTCCTGCGTCTGAAGTTAAATGTTCCATTGAACTAATCAGTATTGAAAATAATATATTTAAATATCACTAGATAATGTTCGTGGATGAATTAGTGGAACTGGATAATCAATTATAGGAGATGTGTTAGAATAAATTCAATATCCATAGTGTTTTTTCATAGGGAGCCCATTTACATTTTTAAGATGAAGAATGGCTCTATGTTTTCCTATATTTATTATATTGAATCAATTTCATCTCAATAATGAATAAGTATCTCTCGCCTCACCTTAATGAATTGTTTAATCAATATAAAAAAGTTTAATATTTTCCAAATATTGATCTCTATCCATGGATTAATCAATTGTGAGTAATTATAGAAGATACTACAATTATTTCATTTCAACAAAGAAGAAACATTAAGTGTTTTTAGTAATTTAATTTGGATAAACTAATGTTTCCTATATTTTTTATATATGATGAACAAAATGTTCAAGGATTATCTGGAATTTTATTAGGTATTTATTGACCATATACTTTTCATACTCTAATTGATATGAATAGAATAAAAACCGTCTAAAATCCTTATTGAAACACTTAGAGGAATGGAGTAATATTATAAATATAGTATGGGGGAATTATCACTTCAAAACGATTCATATATCAACCAGGTTTTCTATAGGTATAGAATATCATATAATCCATTAATGAAACACACCATTAATGAATAACGTACGCTGATAATCATAATAAATAAATTTAATTTCATTGGATTAATATGTTATTATCAGTAATTCATTTAATATATTATATAATTATAAAATCCATTAATCATGTTTAAATTCAAAGAGGTTAATATAACATGGATAAAATAATGTATGTAATTTTATAAATAATAGAAGATGAAAATTTTCAACCATCTTATATTGTGGTTACCATTGCGAAGGGGAGGTTATTTGATATATAGTGATTTATAAAAGAAAGTACTGAAATGTGTACCTATATATATTGAGAAGGTGTTTAATTATTTCTCAGGATAGTTAAATATCCATGAATATAATTATCCAAGTCACAATACTGAATTTGAAGCATAAATATTTTCCATAAAAATGAATAAAAATTGATATGGTTAATTTTGTTAGAATTATATTCATCATGATTAAAAAATATATATTTTTATAATGAATTCAACATTAGTAAAAATATATGGCTAGATATTCGCAATGATTATGATTTCTCAGTACAGTACCACATCAGGAAGGATAATAAGGTGGTTAATTCATTTATTTTTAAGGATTATGGGCTTTGGAATTAAATAATGATTTAAAAATATCTATAATTCATGGATCTACATAATTTTGATATTGGAATAATTATATTAGTGGAAAAAATATCATTTTCATATTTATTTCGAAACCATATTAAACAGTGAAGGTAAAAAATATCATATCTATATGATATGACATTTTAAACGAATATGAATTTTGTGAAGGATTCCAAAATTTAACACTATTTTTATAACGATGGTGTGCTGAAATTCATAATTTTGTTTTTTGAGGAATAAATACCTATGATTATAAGTAAATTTCTAGATTAATCACCAAACTCAAATTTCACTATACACTATGGTAGAACAAAGAAGTATATAGATTTAAAATTTGTTTTTAGATAATATAAACAAGAAATTTGCTAACATTGTCTCAGGAATCGAGGAATCTGAAAAGTTATAGGATTATATACAAAATAAAAAAAAATCCATGAAACATATTCCTATTCATATGTGCATGTGTGATGATATTACCGTAGACTTTCCCTAGGATTTCCAAATAATCCTAAATGAAATTATTCTTTATTTATTTATTTATCAGAATACCAATGAAATAAATTTCCATTTTATAATAATTGATATTCTTCTTAGGAAACTTTTATGACTCGTTGATAGTGACATGGTGAGACTTTATGGGGTATCTCATTGATTATTATCTAATAATGACCCTTATTTTACGTGAAAATATAGGAATTTTTTTAAGAGGATAAAAATATTTATCTTGATTTGAGAACTTATTATTATCCTGCGACAAATGGACAATCCAAAGGGATATTTAAAACATTTTAATACATGATAATATTATGCACTCTAAAAGTTCATCTTATATCAGGTCAATATATACCAATTTTAGAATTATCATTTCATTATGTCATCGATTAAAGAATTAAAATTACCACATAAAGAAGTATATGGGATTATCTATCATAGAGTAACATGTTGGGATAAAGATGGTTAAAATAATTTTTTAGAACTATAACTTTTTAATGGGATATCATATTATGTGACAACTATATAGATTAATATCAAGATATATCAATGTTTTAGATGTAGTTATGCTTATAATTGAAAGAAATAAACCTAGTTTATAGTATAGGATCACACTTTAATAAATTTGTCTCTATATAAGGGTGTAAAAAAGAATTATAATTATTTGATATTTATTATTAAGTACATATAGACTTTTTTGATTTTTGGAATGAAATGGATATCTGGATTATAGTTAAGAAATTACACAAAACCACTTTAATGTGAATTATGTGGTTTGAACATCATTATTGTGGAAGTATATTATAGAATCAATGCATTTAGTCACATATTAATAAACAGAATATGAGAATTATTTACCTTATTTTGATGACCCTATATAGATTGTTGACACTTATAAACAAGTGTAACAGAATCAGTTGAATCAACAAGAGAATGCAATTTAATAAATTCATATGATTGAAGAAAAAATACGTGAACATATATAAGTTATGATGGAAAACATCCCAAATATTGATGGGGTTACATACTATAAATTTTGAAGATGAAATTGTATAATATATCCTTCTCTCTTCAATTATAGTATGTAATATTTTAATTTTAAACACACTATATCAATATATATATATATATATATTTTCAAAAATGTGATTAAAAAGTAAATTTCAAAATTTTATTTTTTTATTTTTTAAATGAAATTCATTTTTTAATTCATCATATAAAATATTATTTAGGATAATGTATGGATATTTTTTAAAAATAATTATTATTTCGGGTGAGTAGTGAAAAATAATAATTTTAAAAATTATTTAATTTTTATGAAATCATTTGGAAACTTGAGTGACTGGAATGTATTGGAAAATATTTTCAAATAAAAAATATTTAGGTAGAAATTAATATAGTGTATTTAAAAATAAAATTTTGAAAATTTAAACCAATCTCTAAAATTATAAAATTATAAGTTAATTGTTTAATTAAATATTTACTATTTTGGGTCCAGTCTACTAATATTTGTCAAAGATGATAAAATTATGGTTTTATTGTTAAATTGTAAATTATAAATTATTGTATTCATATGATTCCAATTAATTACAAGGGAATCAATTTATTATATAATTTTGTTACGAAACCATTTTTTGAAATGACTATTTTCAAAAAAAAAGTCAGAATTTTTTTTTACAAATTATGTGAAAATTAATATGTCAAACGTAAAGTAATTTTATTAAATATACTAAAATTCATATTTTGAAACATAATAAAAAATATTTCAAAATTAATCCAAGAGAATATTTTTTCATAATTTTCATTGACCATTGTAAAAACTTCAATACACTGAAATGGATAAATGGATTCATGAGGGAGTTAAACGATAGAGGTTGAAGTTAAAATAACCAACAAACATGTTCAAATATAATTTAATGAATAATGTTTTATCCTATATCAGTCAATATTTTAAATTGATCATTCTTTGAACCGTATTATAATGAGACTGATTTTATTATATTTAACTTATCCCAATTTTTACATATTTCTTACCAACTTCACATATAATGGTGAACCTCCAATTCCCCCTTCTACACACTTCATGATACACTAGTTTCTACCATTAAATACAAAAATACAATACTATAATTTATTTATAGGTCATGGTCTCATTAAGATACAACTCCATGAAGGTTAATTGTGTACTCAATAAGAGTTTCTCAAAATATGAGGTAAATATTCTTAATGAGAATTTTCTAGTACTTATTTTATTAATACTCTATAATATATTAGAAAACAAATTAAAAATAATAATATTAATATATTTAATACAGAAATATGTATTTATGATAATGTTACATCTATTTTATATCTCATTTCAAAAATGTTTAAAATAAAAAAGTGATCATACATATTTAAAGAATATCGTTACTAGTTAGTGTTGTGATTTGTCTTTCATCCCAACTTTACTTGGCTGTTTATAAATAAATAAATAAATATTTTTTTAATTATTTTTTAAATTATATTGATTCATTGAATATATATTGTCATATATCTTCTAACCCATTCATCCATTGAAAAACGATAACATCACACATGTATATATGTAAACTACCACCACCCCTTAGTGATGTGATGTGTTTTTCTATTACCACTATGTGTTGTTAATTTTAAGATTCTAAATGATGAATGATAATTTTATTCATGATATTTTTTAAAACTATAGTGTTTAAGGGTCAATTTCATAACACCTTTAACTATTTTGAACATGTTAATTTATTTTTTATGAAAAATTATTGAAAAATCATCAGTTGTAAAAGTAAGAAATAACTATACAATAAATATATGGAATAATATTATAAAAGGATAATAATAATGAAATATTGATGTATAATGTTCTATGTATACCAATTAATAAATTTTTACTTATTATTCTATAGGATATAATGTGTTCGATCATGTAGGAATCCAATGTAACGGTTTTCACCACAATTCCAACACATTATAACGTATTTTATATTTTGCCCCAAATTTAGTAAATATAGTTTATATATATCCCAACTGAAATATTATATCCTTTATTGATATATACTAATGGTATTTAATGCTTCCTTTTATGTTTTAAGTTTTAATTGGCTTCAATTATTAAATTATTATATTATAATGGTTTATTTTACCATGTGACTATGATTTATCATTATTCATGTTTAAATTCACAACGTTTTATATTATAATATCAATATTTTTTAAGGGATTTCAATATTTTCTTCTAAATTTTTTTCTTGGGTAATAATTAAATAAAACAAATTAACGAAACCACAGGAACATTTCCATATTTATGATAAGAATATTTTTAACAAAAAACAATATTTTTCATATTGATATATTTATGTTTTAATATAATTTTAAATTGAATAATATTATTGTTTTTGGAGATTATTTTTTTAACTATATTTACAAAACTGTGATAGGATTGTTTGTTTTAACATGAATTGAATAAATATTATTTCTCATCTCCATAAAAGTTATTCCACATTTATAATCCTTTAAATGTTTCCAAGGTTTTTTATAGACACTCAATTTTCAGTTATATTGTTTTTATATTTAATAATAAAATGATAAGGTATTATAGTATGAATGATTGAAAATAATTTTTCATTTTTTTATAATTTCATTTTATCAATCAATGTAACAAAATTTTATGAAATTATTTTTTTAATAATTCACAACCATTTCCCAATCAAATTAATGAAATTATTTCAATTATTACAATCATTTATTTGTGAATTATTGATGGTCTTATATCACCCATTATGGATTTATGGACATTAGATTATTTGTGATGATTTTCATTAATGTGAGCATGCTCACTGTAGATATCTATTAACCATTTAGTCATTATTTGTCTCCTTCCTAAAAATTTTAATTTGAATTATTGGTATATTAATGGTTTCATTACTTTATTAACCATTTTCCTTAACTACATATGGCCATAGTTGATGGAAATGTATAATAAATTCATTTCATTGGTTAGGGAAATATTTACGTGTACGAACATCACGTCCTTATAAATTACTGTGAAAATTCATTAATAGTAATGAATATGATGTCTTGCCATGAGGAATCAATATCAAGATCAAGAAATCCCACATTTTTATTTTTCCTCCTAAAATTATTAATTTTTATTATCCATATTTATTACAATGATACTATTTTCAGTGGATATATTTTGATGCTCTAATAATAGATGAACAATAATATCTACTGATTATATTCTATTACATATTATATATTCCTTATCTAAAGATTATATAATACATTATAAAATTTCCCTTGTTAAAAATTAAAGATAACCCTTCATTATGATTTCATTTACCCATGATACGACTACAAAATCATTGAATAATTTTACTATACCGAGTAATTTTTCTATACTTTTTTTTATTTTTTCGAAGTCGTTTGGTAATTAGGTTTGTTTCTAGTCTCCCAATACTGCTAATATTATTGAACATTAATGTTTTCCCATTTATCTTGTATGAATGTGATAAATTAAAAAAATTACCCTAGGTTATGAGAGTATTAGCCATTATAATTTATATGAAAATGGATGATCATTCAAAAAATGGGTGTTCGTAATAAAAATAGTGTTCTATATGTGATGAAAAATATTACCATTTTGTTTCAAACCAAGTTCAACATTTTATAAATATAAAATATTATGTTGTGTTCTGAAGGGAATAAAGGATTTATCCTTTTCATGTGATAAATAATAATATTATTAAATTGATCCAATTTTGAGAATATATATATTACTTAAGAATACATTTGGTAATTTTGATTGAGTAGTTCAAATAAGTAAAACATTAAAGATAGTGATTCATATCAATTTAATTAAATGGTTTCTGTAAAGACTTGTAAATTTCAAAGAAAATTGTTTCATAAATTCTTTAGGATTTTATGACTATGCAGTTTCTGAAGACACCTAATTCTGAGGCCCGGTGTGCCTGGACTAATTTTTTGATGTTTAGCTCATGTATATGTATGGGCATATACCTATGTAGGGTTGGTTGATTCTTTGGGATTATTTTTTCATTTTTGGTTTATCCTTCATGGATTCTAGGAGACCTTCATGGGTCTCGGGGTCCCTATTGAGTATCATATACTCACCCCTGCATGGGTTATGCCCGCAATACATTATGTTGGATGCAGACGGTACATAGCACTGATCGTGGAGGAGTCCTATGGAGCTGGACAGTACCCGGAGGTGGACTACCTAGAGGGGCGTACACGGATCGGACAGACGAACCCGAGGTGCCGAGGAGACCATCTATACCCACCCTTCATGTGGGATTCCAGGAGGATAACTCAGTGGTTTCCACTTTAATTTACTGATGTTGTACTTTACTTTTCAGTTGTACTGTACTTTCAGTTGGGTTTGTATATTGGCCCATTTACTTTTCAGCACTTACTTTTGTTCTCAGTTTTACTTAGTGGAAACTTCACATGTGTACTCTATTTTGTTTTTTTACATATATGAAGGGAATGACTTCCATTTTTATCAGAATTTACGCCTTTTGTGCCAGTCTCCAGCCCCTAGCCAATGGAAGTTGGGCCTGGGGTAGTCATGGCATGGGCCCCGAGGATGGGTCATGACAAATTAGTATCAGAGCAGTCGGTTTCACCACAGAACTTAGGACTCTGATAATTTATTCTCTGTGAAGCAATACTGTTAAGAGTATTGAGTGTGTTTATCAGTCCAGGGATTCCAATGTTGGTGTGGCGGCCGACATATCATTACACCACGACCATGACTTCTGATTTCTGACTCCGTGCTCGAAAACATTGATTGCATGTGTGTTTAAAAAGTTTTCTTTGTGATTACTTTTTTTCAGCTCACCAAGTATACTGTTTGACCGTGGCACACCTATTTCTTTTTAGGATGGCCCCACGAAGGCAGCCAGCTAGGGTTCCTAGTTAAGTGTGAGATGGAAGCCCACCGAGTGATGAGTTCTCAGTGCAGGGCCCCATTACACCGGAGACACCAGCGGTACCACTCACGGTTGAGCCACCGATGCCACCATCCCCAGTAGTAGAGATTGCATGCCGCATGAGTGAGTTTCACAAGTTTCAGTGACAAAGGCCACGTAGGTTCCATGGAGAGACAGACCCCCAGGCAGCCGAGGATTGGATTGATGTTATTGTCGGAGTCTTCAGATTATTAGGGACACCAGATGACCTCATGTTGGTCATTTTCGCGAGTCTACTACACGTAGCAGTAGGTAGATAGTGGAGCCTGATGCTCCAGGTGCATGATGAGGCATCACTACTTTGTATGGACTTCGAGTGCCTCTTCCACTCGAAGTTTTTTCCAGGCACCCTCCGTGTGGTGCTCATCCGGGAGTTAATACATTTGTGGCAGGGTAGTATGACAGTAGCTCAGTACTCAGTGAGATTTACTGACCTCTCCCGCTACTCCACGAACATGGTACATGACCCATTCTTCTAGACCCGAACCTTTTAACATGGATTGAGGCACGAGATCAAGGCTTTGACGATCTCACTCATCATTCTGACGCCGACAGGAGTGCTAGAGCAAGCCCTTCTTGTAGAGAGGATTCTTGTTGAGCAGACGCCAACAGCGAGAACCACTGTAGGGCAACACATAGAGGAGTATTCTGCAGCCGGCAGTAGACATATTTCGCAGAGGTCCAAGCGGACCAGGCCATCAGGTGGGCGACCTCAGGATACTAGATCTGATGTGTGGATAACACAAAGCAAATCCAGCAATACGAGGGGCAGGCAGTGCTTTGCAAGCGGAGGGCAGGGCCACATGGCTCGTGACTGCCTGACCAGCCATGCAAATGAGTAGCAGTCAGTTGAGGGAACTTCCAGGCAGAGGTAGAGGTTCAACCATGGCGGTTCACAAGGAGCAGGCGGACGAGGCATAGGATTAGTCCGAGTAGCAGGTGGTGGACGATGCTTCGAGACTCTACCACCACCACCGCCAAAGGGACCACCCCGACCATAGAAAGCTAGAAGGAAGGGGAAGTCTCAGCTCCTGGAAATTGAGACCATTGACCATGACGCACGTGAGATGATTCTAGGTTCTATCTGTGACTACTCCACCCTTGCTGCAATTCTTATAGACACATGAGTGATTCATTCTTTTATTGTCACTGCCCTTGTTCGGAGCTCAGAGATTTTGATGGAGCCGTTGGCTCAGTCCTTATGGATATAGACTCCTACGGGAGTAGACTAAATGATTAAGCACTGGTTTTGGCTATGTGAGATTACTCTAGGAGGCTAGAGCATCGGCTGTGATCCTCTTGTAGTGGTGTTGAGGCCTTACGACGTCATCCGGGGTATGGACTGGTTATCTATAGTCCATGCCTAGATCGACTATTTTAGGTGAAAAGGTTGGTGTGTCCACACAGATTTGAGTTGGTTCACCTTCACCGGCGAGAAGGGAGCCTTGGCAGTGTAGGATGGACCTATGCAATGGAGAGGGCAGTCGATCACACATCAGTTGGATAGTCTTATCCTAGGAGCGGTTGATGTGCAGAGTCTTAGTATTCCTGTTGTGGTGGATCTGTATGTGGATGTTTTTTCGGATGATGTTCTAGTACTACTTTCTCGCAGAGAGGTAGACATCTACATTGAACATTACCCCAGGACAACACCGAAATCTACTCCAGTATATCAGATGGCTCGCGCCGAGCTTCGTGAGTTTCCAGCGCACCTGGAAGACTTACAGGGAAAGGGATTCATCTGACCCAGTGTTTCACCTTGGGATTCTCTGATTTTATTCTCCACAAAGTTTGATGAGAGATTACCAATCTCTGTCGACTACCGTCACCTGATTCAGGTGACCATAAAGAACAAGTACCCACTCTCTAGGATTGACAGCCTCTTTGATCATCTCAATGGAGAACGATGGTTCTCGATGATAGAACTCGGGTCAGGCTATCACCATCTCGGAGTTCGAGACGAGGATGTGCCGAAGATGGCCTTCAGGTGTCGATACGGCCATTATGAGTTCTTGTTTATTCCGTTCAGCATGACCAATGCTCCAACAATGTTCATGAGTCTCATGAACAAGATCTTTCAGCCTTACCTCGATCAGTTTGTTGTAGTCTTCATTGATGACATATTGGTTTACTCAAATACTGAGAAGAAGAAAGCCTACCACATGCGGGTCATACATGACACACTTTGAGAGCACCAGCAATATGGTAAGCTCTCGATGTGCCAGTTCTATATTGGAGAGGTTCACTTCTTGGTGCACGTCATCTCGTATGCGGGAGTTGCAGTGGATCTGGCAAACATTGAGGTTGTTCTTGCTTGGTAGCCACCCAGGAGCGTGACGGAGGTGCGGAGTTTCCTAGGTCTGGCTGGGTACTATCAGAGATTTTTTCCACACTTCTACAGAGATTCATCACCTCTTTCACCTTTGATCAAGATGGGGAAACCCTTCATGTGGTCAGATAGATGCCAGCAGAGCTTTCAGAAGCTGAGATAGAGATTTACCATTGCGCCCATCATGAGGCTACGGTTGGAGGGCATAGGGTAAGTAGTTTACTGTAATGCATCAGGGACCGGAATTGGGTGTGTCCTGATGCAGGAGTGAGTAGTGATTGCTTAGGGTTCACGGTAGTTGAGGTAGCATGAGCAGAAATACGCTACCCATGACCTGGAATTAGAAGCAGTGGTCTTCGCCCTGAAGTTGTGGTGGCACTATCTGATGGGCGAGTGATTTACAGTATATTATGACCACCAGAGTCTTAGGTACATCTTCTCACAGAAGGAAATGAACCTGAGATAGTGTCGATGGCTTGAGTTCCTCTATGACTATGACTTTGAGATAGTCTATACAATTAGAAAGGGAACGTAGTAGCTGATTCTCTCAGCAAGAGATCGGGAATACAACTACTATGGGAGGTGACATAGAAGATAGACGCGTTTCAGATATCCTTTGTGGATAGAGATGGGGTAGCCTTTCTACAGTATCTCTTAGTCACTCCTCGAATACTTCAGTGGGTCAGAGAGGCACAACGTGGGGACGTTGACTTTGAGACGCGACATGTTATGATTTCCAGATGGCAGGTGCCTGATGGATTTTCTGAAGGAGGAGGGCATGTGATCCTTTTCAGGGGACATACCATGGTACCAGTTTCACTGTAGGAGTAAGTGTTTAGGGAGATTCACACTTACCATCTTGCGGTACATCTGGGTGTGGAGAAGATGTACCAGGACCTCAGACGACAGCACTAGTGGTCGTGTATGAAGAAGCATGTAGCAGAGTTAATTTCATTATTCCTCACTTTCTAGCAAGTGATGGTGGAGCACCAGGTACCAGTATTCTTCGTATAGCCATAAGAGGATCCGGAGTAGAAGTGGGATGGGATATCCATGGACTTCGTGACGGGGATACCACATACAACTAGGGGACACGACTCTATCTGCGTGATTGTCGACGGACTTACCATGTCGACTCACTTCCTTCCGATTAGAGAGCAGGGCTCATTAGAGAGCCTGGGATGCCTCTACGTTCGGGAGATCATATGGTTTCATGGTGTGCCATCGTTTATCGTCTCTGATGGAGACACTCGATTTACTTCCCGGCTTTGGAAGGGGTTGCAGGAGGCTTTTAGGAGGCAGCTACGTCTGAGCACTGCCTTCCATCCTTAGATCGATGTCTAGATGGAGAGGACCATTACAACACTCGAGGATGTGATTCTTGCATGTGTCCATGACTTTGGTCTCAGTTGGGAGGATCAGCTTCCCTTGGTGGAGTTTGCGTATAAAAACATCTATCACTCCACCATCTGAATGGCACATTACAAGGCACTGTAAGACCAACCATGCATATCTCCTCTGTATTGGACTGACCCTTGGGAGTCAGCACTTGTAGGACTAGAGACGGTTTAGGCTATGACAGAGAAGGTGCAGATCATCCAGGAGAGGATTAGGACTGCACATAGGAGATAGAAGTCTTATGTTGATAGGAGAAAGAGACCACTAGGGTTCGAGGATGGCGACCACGTTTTATTAAGGGTGTCATCTCGACGAGGATAATAGAGATTTGGACAGTGCAGCAAGTTATCTCCATGCTTCATCGAACCATTCTAGGTCCTCAACAGGTAAGGCGAGGTGGCTTACCACCTGTCCCTTCCACCTTAGTTGCACTGGGTGCACGAAGTCTTCCACATATCTCAGCTGTAGAGATATGTGCATGACCCATAACACATGATCGATCACAGGGAGTTAGAAGTCCTTGTCAGGGCGACATTCATGGAGGTCCCAGGGGAGATCAAGGATCGATAGGAGTGTGTCCTACATGGATGGTCTATTCCTCTAGTGCGCATTCGCTGGAAGAATGGGAACCTCCAACAAAGCACCTCGGAGCGGGATTCACAGATGCGAGCTTAGTATCCCCATTTATTTTCCTACTATGTGTTGTATCTTTATGGGGATGTAAATCCCTGAGGTGGGAGTAATGTAAAGGCCCGAAAATTCCAAGGAAACTTTTTTCATAAATTCTTCTGGATTTTATCAGTACGTAGTTTCGGACGGCACTTGATTCTAAGGCCCAGTGTTCCTAGAATAATTCTCTGAAGTTTATCTTTGGTATGATCAGTGAAAGAATTATCGGGTTTTTCTATATTTTGAACCGGTTCTTGGAATTGAATTCCAATGTCACCGATGAACTAATAGCGCCGGTATTCTCTTCAGGGAACCATTACCGGAGTTGCGTTTTAAGCGGGTTGAGAATTTATATTTGGGGAATTAGATTGAAATAAATAAAATTGGTGGAGCACAATTTTATTTTAAGGATAGTGATTATTTCCTCCCAAGGAGAGTTAGAAGTGGGTCCCACACCTTCATAACCTCCCATTAGAGGATATTTATGGGGATGGTCCCACACATGACCTAAACCCTTGAACTCCACATAACACTCATAAAACCCCATTAAAATCCCTTGTTTAATATTGAAAACTCTTCCAATATTTATGAGATCACTTCACCATCTCCTCTCCCATTAATTCATTCCAACACCTTAATAAATAAATTGACTCCTCCAATTTTTTAATTAATTGATTGAGTGTTTTTATTTTTAAATTGGATGTGTTAATAAAATAATCGGATTATCTTATTATTTTATTTTTGTGGCTTTCATTGTGTGAATGAAGAGAGATCTTGAGAGAATAGTTTTTTTCACTGACGAAGAACACCCACCATCTAATGGAGAACGACTCGTTGAAGAATGCTCCACGTTTCTCCAATCATTTGTCTTCTCCGTATCAAGGGAGGAGACACCGACATAGAAAACTCGCCAACGTCAACGACTCATTATACGATGTTGACGGAGCGACATCGCTTCCTGTGTCTATGATGAACAAATCAAATTCAAGGAAGTAGAATTAATTACAATTTTAATGGATTAAAATTGTTCTTTTTTTGTCATTGAACATCTTTTCTTGTCCTGACTTATTTCTATCGCCAAATGCGAATGGTGCGGGAAAAATGAACATGGCCCGATGTCCCTCCACTTGATCATGATTATTTATTTTTGAAATCGGCGACCAGAGGCGGAACATGGAAGAGCCCGGTGACGCCAGGGCTTCCATTACACACGCAATGAAAAGTAGCAGCCAAGAGGGCCACGGTGGAGGATGCACAGCATCGTTGCGTCATGCCGGGGAAATGGATTTGTGGAAGAGGAAGCTGGTACCGTCGTGCCGGCTGTGCAGAAGGAACCGCAACCCGCTTCGTGGGCCGCTTCATCGGAAGAACTGGCTGGCCCATTGGTCGTTCGGGCGGAGGACAGTCGCGACTCCAGGAGGGCGCTACGATGGAGAACCTGCGGCCCGCCCGAGCGGGCCACTTGCGCCAGAAGTCCGGCAGGCTCCATTCGGCCGGTTAGGGAGGGCGGCGACGCTGGGAGCCACTGGTTCGGGTATCCGAGGGGCCAACCCCCCCCCCCCCCCCCCCCGCTCGGACCGCTCGGCTAGCTGGCCGAGCCAGTGGGTCCACACCCCACCAGGCCAGGAGGCGCCCCTCAGGCCTGGCTGAGCCGTGTTTTTCATCGGGCCAGTCTGACACCCCTACTGGGTCGAACACGTCAAAACTGGGTTAACCCGACCTGCCAGCCCACTGGGATTCATGGCCCGGGCTCGTTTTCAATTAAAGGTTAATATCATGAAGACAACAAATCCGAACGACGCGCTGTCTGCAGCACTGGGACCCTGTCGATGAGGCGGTCCTTTTGCAATTCTCTAATTGAGTTTTGGACAACTTTGGTAAATGTCTAGGTTTGGAACAAGTATATATCCAACAGGACCCCCGGAATAGGAAAGCCAATATCTGTGAGACCGGGTGTCCTTTTGACGTGCCATCAGTCAATTTGGTTTCCTTTTGACGAGACGGAACATTAGGATATCTCAAATCAGGACATCGTGAAAATTGATATATCGAACCCTTTACTCGAGAAGTGGACTCTCCCCGAATCGAGTACGTTGTGTGCAAGAACCCTAGAGCTGGCTGCGACTACGACTAATACCGTGATGGGATCCTTCATGGATTCGACGATGATGGCGACTGTACATGGATCCTCCATGGGTTTGGCAGTGAGGACGACTGTACAGGGATCCTCCGTGGGTTCGGCAGCGTTGTTGACTGTACATTTATTCTACGTGGGTTCGGCAGCGATGGATATTGAACTTGGATCCAACATGGGTCCGGCAGCGACGACTTCTTCACTTGGATCCTACGTGGGTTCGACAAAGGAGATGATTCATAGGCTAAATCTAATCATCTCCACCCTTCTTTGTGAGTAGTATACCTGTTTGAGCTTAGTCTTGGATTTCAATCATTATCATTGAATATGATTCAATGTCTTTTTTGTGTGGACTGGGTTGTGTTTGGGATCGAGAGTTGAAGTCGAACTCATATTGATAACTTAGGTATATGTATGGGCACATACCTAAGTACAGTTTGGTTGATTCTTTGGGATTGTTTCTTTTCTTTTTGGTTTATCCTTCATGGATTCTTGGAGAACATCGTGGGTCTCAAGGTCCAAACTGAGTATCATATACTCACCCCTTCATGGGATATTCCCGCACGATGTTGTGTTGGGTGCAGACGACGATCATCGCAGATCATAGAGGAGTCTTATAGAGCTAGACAATACCCAGAGGTGGACCACCTAGAGGGGCATACACAGAGTGGATGGATGGACCCGAGGTGCCGAGGAGACCATCTCTACCCACCCTTCAGGTGGGATTCCTAGAGGATTACTTAGTGGTTGGCACTTTATGATACTACTTTTCTACTTTCCTTTTCAGTTGTACTATACTTTCAGTTGGGTTTGTATACTATACCATTTACTTTTTAGCACTTACTTTTTTACACAGTTTTATATTGTGCTTTCTTCAATTGCATACTATGTGGTGTTTTTTTACTTATATAAAGTAAATGCCTTCTTTTTATCAGGATTTACATATTTGGTTCTAGTTGCCAGCCCCTGGCCTATGGAAGGCGGGCTTGGGGTCATCACGGCACAGGCCCCGGGGACGGGTCATGACAATTGCGATCATATATTTAGATGAATCATTAAGGTATCAGGAATGGAAAAATGATATAAATATTCATTTAGACCAAATGAATAATAAAAATACCAGGGAGTAGGTATATAAATTGAGGAAAATGAATGAAATTATAACAAGGTTTCTGTTCTATAAGAATTTGAATAAAAATGATTTATTTATTCTGAATGAAGAATGACTCATCTATAAATTTAATTATTATTTTAAGGTAATAGATATATTGACACATTGTAACCATTTTTTAGGATTTAATCCTTACATATTTTGTTCACCATCACACCCAAACAGTGTTACATGATATTTCCAAATAATTCCATGTTTCTATCCTCAATAGATAACATGAAGAGTAATTTACAAGAATGAAACATCAAATGATAATTAAAATAGATAATAATTTGGATTTTATATTAAATAAGGAACTAGATGAGTAAAAACAAGCATGAAGGGCATCATAATTTATTATTTACTAATTCATGGAGATATAAAATTTCCTAAAATGAAGAGTGAAAAACAACCACATAAACAATGAAAATTTTGTGGTATCCCTAATTAAAAATTATTATTTTAATTATATTATATTTATTGAAAATGAATAATGTATTTCATGGATTTTTGAACATAACTCAATAAAATTATTGAGATATAAATGTTGACGAAAATGATGTACTATGTTGTACATAAAATTTATCATGATAAGTGATTCATTTTAGATTCCCAATATATAAATGATTAATAAAATATTGATTTAATTTGATCTAAAAAATAAAAATTATTTTATCCCATATTTATATTTATAAAAAAATTATTCCATGTATATTTTATTCCAAGAGTTATTTCAATCATTTTTCAAAATACTTATATTTAGTTAACTCTATTTAACTAATTCAATTCTTGATCTTGTATATGAAATGACACTGTATTCATGGAATCCAAGTGCTCCAAATGAATCTAATTTTATTACCCCAAATTAAATCAAATGTTAGGTAAAATATAAACCTAATTTAGGCATTCAATTTTGTTAAGAAAATTAATATGGTTTTATGTGTGAGGATTTGGAAACACCATATACTTTTAGAATATATTTTTCTTCAATAATTTTTATGTGTTAAATAGCTTGTGTTTCGTGAATGGAAAAACTTTTATAAAACATATATATTAAAATTTAAAATTAATTTTAGTATTAAAATGATAATAGGAATTTATAAAATTCATGACATTATATGATGGAGTTATATACAAAAAATAATAAATAAAATATGAGTAATGATGGTTTAGTAATTACATGGTAATTTTAAATGTTTTTTAAATCATTATGTAACATTCCATCCTGAGAGAAACTAAAACGTGCCTTCATATGGTGGGTCACATGCCAAAAGTGTGCCTCCTCGTGATCCAGAGGCTTCCAAATATGATTTTGTTTCTAAGGTTGTAGACTGGGGATACTATAACCTCATATTCAGAGTCTATAATAATTGTTTATTAACAATAATCAATATCATAAACCAATAAAATAAATTAAAAAAAATTATAACATCCATAAGATAAAGGAAAAAGTAGTCAAGTCTACAGGCAATATCTTATAAGAGATCATTGTGTTAGGTCTCTATACTATATGACAAGACAAACAAGGAATTTCAAATCTAGTACAATAAATATATCAATATTAAGAAAAGGTAAATAAAATAATATATCCTCACTGAATCATGGGAGAAGGTTGGTCTTAATCTTCCAAACTCTTAATAATAATCAATTAAGCACCATGAAGTGGGTGCATGCCCCGTTCCATACACACCTCAATGAAGCCTGCCATGGAACCCAACATTGGCCCACATAGGGTGAGAGATAACACTATGTTGTCAACGACCAATATTTTCTATAACAAGTCCAATATATGTATATAAGAAGTTGATTTTTTTTTCAAAATATTATATTAATTTACGTAAATATTATAGAATCTTACATGTAAAATAGATTCAATCCATCCTTCCGAGGCTCACTACAAATCATCAACTATAATCATGGGTTAAACATATAGCATGAAAAACAGGAGTAACACTATCCAATATAATAACCATAATCAAGAACCAAAAATTTGGGCTATATATATATATATATCTTTATAAACCTCTACTAAGACCAGGCCATGTAATCCATTGTTAGACCCAATGGACCAGATCCAAGGACTATAGATTTCAAAGGCTTCCTCAATATTATTTTTGTGTAATCAAGTGTCCAACATAGTGGATAAATCCATGATGTAATAATGTTAAAGGTCTCACATATAATCTATATCAATGGAGTAAAAATGTCCATGAAATCCATTATCGTTCTGAATCAATGATGTTGATGTGTTCATGACATTAGAAAAGTAGAAAGGTCCATTGAATTCATTATAACCCAGATGATATACCAATCAAGTCATTATCCACATGATCACTTAAGGAATCAAGGATCATTCATTATCTATTCCCTTTACCATTTATCCCATATCATAATTAATTTCATAAACCTACACAACCAATGAGTTCATCATACTCATTCAATTTTTTCTATTCATTCCATTTAATCAATTTACTATCTTGTAGTCACGTTTAGATAAGGCATAAATAGTCTCCTAATATTTATTTTAATTCATTAAAAAACTCACTATGATCAAAATATTCCACAAACACCACATGGGGTGGTAACTCATGTGTAATATATATATAAATTTTTTTTATAGGTTGCGGTTGAAGATATATAACTATATCATGGTACTAAGTGTGAAACCTAACCGAGATGCATCAAATTAATCAAGGAATTCAATTAATTATTATAGGAACATCAAAAGGATCATCTTGAGTCCCAATATAAACTATCTACGAAATTAAGAGAACTAATGTGAAAAGGTATATACAACCTATAAAATACATTTTGTTAAACACTCATCCAGTATAAGCTCCTAACTCAAGCTGGATTGAAAGAAATCATAGAAAAAGAGGAATAACCTAGATATAGGTAATATTATTATTAACAAGAAGTACTCATTTTATATGAATGGAAATGAATAAACAATCCTAAGTATTGAATACCTCAATAATGAAGATCCAATGAGATGAACGTTTATTGAATAAATTGTCCAATTGAGAATCCACAACAAATGTGAGATTAGGCTTCAAGAACTCTTACATTATGTGGAATAATTATCAAGTATGCTCAACACAATAAAAGTTGAAATAATTTATGTTTTAAAGACATTAGGGTATAAAAAATCCATTTTTCAATTACAGGGGGCCCAATTGTTGGTTGAACGTCTTGCAAACCATGAAAACCCCTTTTCCTAAACAATAATATCTCACAGTTTACGTGCACAGTTTTGTAAACCAAGAAAAAACTAAAAATTTATGCTATACTAAAAACTAAAAAACCCCCATAGGGGAATGTTACACTAGATTCATAGTTTCATTAAACCATATATTCGTGGTCTACTCTCTAAAATTTCCCACATAGTTATTAGTAAACATTCATCATGAGATGCACAACATCCACTAACCCTTTAACCTAGCTCCCCATTCCCACAAAAATGAGCCTTTAGAATCCAAGAAAATCCCATACACTGTCAATTAATATTGTGACGTAATTATGAAATTACATTATGTCAAATGAAAGAAAATAACCTGAAACTAAAAATATTTTTAACTCAAAAAAACCCATGATCTTAAATTATTCCCCTTACAAAGAAATTCTCCCCCAAATATTCCTTCCAAGTGGTCAAGAATCGTCTTAGAAAAAATCCATCATGTAATCATGCATGTTGCCCTCCCACTACCATGTCTCATCCCGTAAACGGGTTTTCAACCATAACAACCATACTAGAGGAACTGACTAGACTCATAGAGAGTTCATTATTTATTCAATGGTACATATGGGATTCTCCTCGGCGAGTAAATATTCATTTAGGTCAAACCATCTAGTTGAAGAGTTTGAGATCGGTCTGAGTGATAATTTCATTGCTGAGATATATGGATGATTCCATCCATTAGATGATACCTATAAGGAAACTACAACTGATAATATAGAAATCAAAATATATCCATAATCTCAAAAGACATAACATAACATAGGGAAATATTTCCATATATCTGAATTCATTTGTGCCCTATCCTCGGTGAGGCAAATAATGAAACCCAATCTCAACCTAAATTTCTATAGTTAATTGACGATGATTGTGGTATTATTTCTTTCTGGATATTCAAGTATACATTTTATATGTAAATGACTATACATTATCCAAAATCTCCCATGAAAGATGTATTCTAAGAAGTGCCTCCTCCCTTGACTCTAAACACAATATGTGTGATAAACAAGAACTATTGTAAAAAGCCTCATAAGGTACCATATGTGTAGTCTCATGGGAGCTATTGTTACCATAGAATTTAATTTGGAGGGGTATATGAATCTCTGATGAACTTTCAAAATCAATGACACATACTTTAAAAATATCCTCTAGAAAATGTATTGTGTGATTTGAGTGGAATTAGTATGAGGGTGGTTTACAATTCCCAAAATCACCACAATACCCAATGTCCTAAATGATATTTTATACAATTTTAATGTAAACTAAGATATCATATCTGATGTAACAGTATAAGGAACCTGGTGAAGGAATAATATATCACAGAAATAATGTCTCCCAAACTCTTATACCCATACGGTCTTTTTAATATGAAATAAATGGGTGATCACTGTTTGTATGTCCACTGCAACGCATACAACATCACTACCATGAGTTCACCTCAACAACATAATTATAAAATCCATCACTACTTTGTACTATTTCCAATAAATAAAGAATTATTATTGTAAAACCCAGTTAGTCACTATTGTTCATATTTCATCTACCCGCATGTTGAAAACCTCATGAAAAAACTAGCTACTTCTCATTTCAATCCTTGCCACCGTATTTGATAGGGAAAGTAATAATAAATATTGGTGATGGGGGGATATACTTCCTATGATGATTCATGACACTCTCATATGATCACCTCATGTATTTCAGCTTGAACCCAAACAATTCCATGTATGTGTAGCGTTTTATCCTCACCAATGGTCAAACCATGAGGTGGGTCCTCACCTAACATGTTATCCCATATGACTTGGACCATTGAATCTGACAACTACCACATCCTAATTATCTCTATTAGAGTGGAATTCACTTTCAAAGATAAAGAAATTTATGTACATGACTATCCCTCACCTCCCATTCCATATCTGAAAATGGACACATATGCTACCACGCTGAACTATCTTCATGTATTTTTATATGTAAGTAATCATGCATAGTTCATGACCAAAAAAATCCACATTCTAGGAATATATTCATTATGGAAGTCAAAATACTATAGGTAATCATCCCATCATCATTTCATCATGTTTAATTCATGTTGTATAGATATGTACAAGATTATTTTTGTTCCATGTACACTAAAAAATGATCTCCAAGTAGATAGTTCCTCCAAAAGCATAAGGAATTAATGACAGCTTCTATATAGTGATCATGTGTCATGTAGTTCCTCTCATGTTGCCTCAAATGATGAGACTCGTACACCATGACTCACTCCTCTTATAACATAACTACTCTTAGACAAATACACGATGTATCAAAATATATTGTATAGAGTCTGTTCAACACTAGAAGAATACGGATAAGCACAAAAGTCGGACATTCTTTCCCCTACAGAAAGGATATATCTTATGTATATTACCATAAAAATAAAATATATTTCCTAGTAAAGCTTTTAAGTGGTGATTATAAGTGTGATAAGTCCAATGTGAAACATCATTAATAATAATATATTACAATGATACACTAAATATCAATGTGGTTCTAGGGATTCTCCTTGAAAACTATTGCACTCACCTTCTCCCAATCAACTTAAACTACTATCTCTAAGATAATATGAACCAGGATGTTAATCTTGTACATCGTGATGTGGATCTTTTTGATATTTTCACACAACCTATACAATCAGTGTGTATCCAATTAAATTGTATGGATTTTTAATGATCATTTCAAATATGATAATACACCAATATATTGTGTGTGAATACTGTGATAAATGTATCCCAACAATGATAGAAAATTTGTTACATTAGTTCCATGGAAAATGTAGGAACATTTGTTAGAATGAAGTACCTGACTAAATACTCATATAAACCATACCTAATATAACGATCCGAAAGAGGTATGTCTGTGGTTCAAACAATCACCTAATGATAACCTGAGATCAGAAAAATATTTGTTAACAATCGGGATCCTCAGATCTAGTTAAAGAAAGAAACCATTCGAGGAAAGGGATACCTATTCTTAAACCAAAAAAAGTTCAATTTCTGATAATCCACTCATAGCCTGATATTTATGTCATCCATTTTATCAAAAGGACCAGAGATCCCCATGGAGAAGTACGGGGTCATATAAAACATTTTATATCCAAATCCTATATCCATTTCCTAAACTCCAAAATGAAATTAGTAGATATCCTTTATGAAATAATGGATACTAGTGCATCTCCTTAGACAAGCTCAATATAGAACTACACCACTCTCTCTAATGGTAAACCAGAATATTCATCCAAGAAGACATCCATGAAATGATCTACTAATGATGGTAAATTATTCTATCTTATTATCTAATCATCCTGATATAATTAGAAATATTGGTATCCATACTATCCATCCAAATATTCTATAGTCTAAATATTCCAGAACAAACATCCCATTTACCCTAGTGAATAAAAATCCTACCATCTGGTGATTAGAAAGTGACCCTGCAGTGATTGATATCATCTTGTGAATGATTAAAAATTATTTTGTACATACTAATTATGACTTCAAACCCTTTCATCATTGGGATGATGAGATCACATATGAAGATACACCTACCTATCTCAAAGGGATCTATTTTAACCATCATACACTCCCATATCTGATTCCCAGTGGTGTATCAAGTTTCATAATGTCATCATAAAATGAAACAAAGAGACCAAGCCTCACCACAACTGGTACAAATATAATTCTATTATATGAATCTGTATATAAAACACATCTAATAGAGTATTGGTTAATGAGATTATACATATCACTATAGATGTATTGGTTCTATTTTATAGGTTATATGATGTACTGAATATGATTTCTGTAAACCATGGCTCAGCGAAATAGCCTAACTATCCTGAGAAATCCCACTCTACTATTGAGGAAAAACATGTGTCTGTCTCACTCAACCATGACAATTCCTCAACCAGAATGACCAGTTGTACTATATATCTATGCATAATTCTAATCAATGAATCCCACTTCTTAATCTAGATTCTTTGTTGACCCCCTCGTAGTCAACACTGGAATATAGGGCCTCTAGAATGCCAATATATGACCCATCCTACTGCATGCTCTTTACTGGATTGGGTCACTATCTCCCTATCTCTACATGTGTCATCTCCTCTAAAATAAATGATTCAATACAACAACAAAATCACTCAACCCCTATTTACACTGTAACGACCCGAAATTTTTAAATAAATTTGGTTTCCTAATTTTATGTGTTGTTGTTATACTCAACAAAAATGTTTTATTTGATAAACATGATTATAATTAAAATGAGATCAGTGGGTTTTGACTATTATATAACCATCGGTCAACATGACCGCTGTGAACAAAATGTTTTGATTATTGTCTCTAAATATAAGTAATCTTGGTTAATTATTATAGAAAGAAGATTCGATGGCCTCACCTAGTAGTCTTGGACCGATCGAAGCCCATCTAACAGAGCTTGGGAAGGAGGTAGCACCACTGGGCTTTGCTCTGGATCAAATCCAAGCCGAACTTCATCATGTGAAGCTGGAACGAAATCGCCTTCGTGAGAAGTTCAAACTGATAGAAATTACTACTCGGGCAATGTTGACTGAGCCGCCCCAAGCTTCTATCACCCTAGCACACCTTACTCTTAGGTCCTATGCTGGTATTATAAGGGGTTATTTAACGAGACCGTAACTACCTTGTGTAATCCTTGTTTTAAGTAAAAATTGGGATTTCTTCTTATGATGAAGTTTATGAATTTTGAAATGACCGGATAAATATGGTATGCATATTTTTGATGAATTTTAGAAAAAGGATATTTTAAATATGTTTATGTAAACCCTAAATAATTAAAAATTTGTAATGATTTTCAAAAAATGGTCTTCTGTAATTATGTCCAGTACTAAATTTAGAGTCTAATAAGTTCTACTTGATTTTTGATGAATAGTAAATTATGAATAGTGATTTTATGATTAGGATTAGTAATATGACCAAATGGATTAGTAATCTCACTTAAAGAAAGTTTTAAAATAATCTAGGCACCTTGATTAAGTAATGTGATTCAATAAAATAGTTAAATAACGGTTTCATTAATTATTACTCAAGTATTAGTTTTTTCGGGTGAATAGTGTTTTTTAATTAAAAATTTAATTAAAAATAATTAGAAAATTATTTTTATAAAAATGACTTTATTTTTGAACTCAGAGCATTGATATTATGTTATGGTAATTTTTGGGGTTTTTTCTGAAAAAAATGAATTTTCGATGAATAGTGTTTTTATTTTAAAATTAAATTAAAAATATTTAGAAAATTATTTTTATAAAATGGATTTCATTTTTGAAATCAGAGCATTGATATTTGGTTAATGTGAAATTTTGGGATTTTTCTGAGAAAGTTGAATTTTCAGTGAATAGTAAAAATACAGTTTTAGGGTTTCGGTATGTTTAATGACATCATAACGGTTTCATGATGGTGTCATGAGATATTTTGAGGGTTGGCCGGCCAAGGGTGATGAATTATTGTTTTGGGGGCCCCATGTGGCCTAACTCCATGATAAATGAAAAGGGAGAGCACATGGGTTTGAGAAAAGCACATGTGAGGTGTCCCTTGGCCATTAATGCCTTGTCCCCTCACTTTCCCTATAAATACCAAGCTCTCCTCTCATCCATTCGACTCCCCACTAATTCCCAACGAATTTCTGGTCTCATTACCTCCCAAGGAGTCCTCCCAAGGTGCCCCCAAGCCCTCAAGGTCCCAACCTTTGAGGTTTAAGAGTTACATTTTAAGGTAAGGGATCCGACCTCTCTCTTTCTTTTCAAGTAATCTCTTTTATGTCTTTTCTTTTATACTCCATATTATTATGTTGGAGGATGTTCTTTTATATTCATCATACTGCCTATTTCATGTTCATATGATGAGATACCCCCCCTTTCTCTCATCAATTCGTTTTAAGAATGTTTATGTGGCGTCGTTAGGCTGCCGAATTTTTAAGGGATTCTTTCACCTTCCTCGTTTTCAAGTTCTATTTTCATTCATGTCTTTCATGTTCCTTTTTATTATGTTGGGGTATGATCTCTAAATTATCATACTGATCTTTTATGATCATATTATGAGAGACGCCATTTGATCGCTTCAATTCAGTATTTTGATGTTTTAAGTGGCGTCGTTAGGCTGCCGAATTTTTAAGTGGTTCTTCACCCTTCTCGTTTTGAAGATCTACTTTCATTTTAATTATTTCAAGTTCCTTTTTGTTATATTGGGGTATGATCTCTATATATATCATACTGGACTCTTATGTTCATATTATGAGATACCCCATTTGATCTCTTCATTTCAGTATTTTGATGTTATAAGTGGCACCGTTAGGCTGCCGAGTTTTTAAGTGGTTCTTCACCCTTCTCGTTTTGAAGTTCTACTTTCATGTCAATTCTTTCATGTTCCTTTTTTGTTATGTTGGGGTATGATCTCTATATCTATCATACTGGACTCTTATGTTCATATGATGAGAGACCCCATTTGATCACTTCAACTCAGTATTTTGAAGTTTTAAGTGGCGCCGTTAGGCTGCCGAATTTTTAAGTGGTTCTTCACCCTTCTCGTTTTGAAGTTCTACTTTAATGTCAATTCATTCAAGTTCCTTTTCTTTATGTTGGGGTATGATCTCTATATCTATCGTACTGGACTCTTATTTTCATATGATTAGAGACCCCATTTGATCTCTTCAATTCAGTATTTTTATGTTTTAAGTGGCGTCGTTAGGCTGCCGAATTTTTAAGTGGTTCTTCACGCTTCTCATTTTGAAGTTCTACTTTCTTGTCAATTCTTTCAAGTTACTTTTTGTTATGTTGGGGCATTATCTCTATATATATCATACATAACTCTTATGTTCACATTATGAGAGACCCTATTTGATCTTTTCAAATCATTTTTGTTGAATTTTAAGTCACGCCGTTAGGCTGCCGAACTTTCATTAGAGAAATCTAATTTTTGTCTTCCTTCCATGTTTTTAATTTCAAATGGTCTGTCCTTGAAATTTAATTACCATGATTATGTATCCTTCTTATTCTGTCCATCTAGTATTTTATGGGTCATTTATGAATGTTTGAACCATTTTACCTCTCTTTTTAATGTCTTCTAAAACCTCGTAACATAGCCGTTATGCTGCAGAATTTCCGTCTCAAAATGTCTCTCTCTTTTTCTAAAGTACTTTTATATTATTAAGTGAATACTCGAAGCTCTTTCTTCTAAAGGGGTATTCACGTATATACCAAAATGTTCTATTTTAAATTCTGGGATTTACATACATGAGACCCACCTTCCTTTTCTGTGGGGTTTAAAGTGATGTAAAGATCATGTCTTTAAAGCAGTTTTTAAAACGTTATGATTATGAAATGAAACCCATTTATTTTATGCTATATGGGTTATTTATGAAATGTTTGATGATGATATATGTGGCTCACATGATAATAAAGGCAAATTGAAGGGTGCTCCCTGATAGTGCTCCAATTCATTGGGTAATGATGTAACCACTAGAGATTACAATTTTCAAGATACCTTGGTGAATAACCTTGGTAATTTTAAAATGACACCTTGGGGATGGACCTTGGTGATATGTTCATGATTGTATATGTTAAATGATGTAGCCACATCTTCAAGTTATGAAAAAGTTTTATTTTTATTATGATATGCCTCATGATTTCATTTTCATGCATTAAAGTTTTTTTCATGACTTTATTGATGTATCTCAAGTTCATATGTAAAATGTTTCACTTGTTTCCCTTTCTGGGCCTTCTGCTCACCCTACCTTTTGATGTATGTCCCCAGGTTATGAGATGCAGTAATGAGCCTAGGGTGAACATGAGGAGAAGCCTTTCAAGTGTTTAAGAAGAATTTTTTTTTGTTTCATGTTTTATGTTCCTTGCTTCCAAGACACTAAACCTTAAAGATCCTCAGTTCTGTGTAATGGAATGAATAGTTATGTTATAAAAAGACGGGATGCTATAGTTGGTATCAAAGGAGGGTTTAGTAATTTGTGGAAATTAGGATATGAAAACTCTAGGAGGAACCCTATAGAAAAGTTTAATATAGGAAATCTTCCTATTATTTTGGTGAGTATTGAGTAAGGGGTTGCCAAGCAAATACATCCCTGTCTGGATACGAGCAGGTAGAGGTGGCTCTGGCACAGATGTACATAGGGGTAAAACCCAAAAACACCGCTTTGAGCTAGACTCGAACGGGAACTGGTACACAACAACGGGCCATGCTGCACTCTTGGTTACGACACTCCCGGGGGATATGCTTTGGTAAATTCATAAGCTTGGTATGAACCATTGTTAAAGGAACCAAGATAAAATAAAATAAAGGTTCACATAAGAATATATGATCATTCATAACCTAGATGGGAACCTAGGAGATCACAAGTTAGGGTATACCTTTCATATACAAGTTATCCTTATATGCTTTCAGTTCCTTTTCCTGATTATTAGCTAAGTACTTAAGCCCCTATTTATGCTTTCTCTTCTTAGTTAATGGTGGGAAATGGAAGAACATGTTCCTACAACCAATGTGATAGGAAATGCGATGATTTTCGTATTAATATGACAGGGATGATTAGGGGATTAAAATATGATTATTATTTTGTAAGACGTTCATTATTTTGGGAACCATATTTGATCGAGGTAAATAGATTACTACGGTATTTTCATTGAGGAGTAAGGCTGACTTATATGAAGTGCCCAGATCAGTGTGAATCACTGAGAGGGGGAGGGGGTGAATCAGTGATCCCTTAAAACTTTTTACTAATTGATTCTTAATCAATTAAACCTCTATGGCTGGTTAAAGCCTCGATCCACTCTTCTTGTATCTCTCAACCTTTCCCGAATAATGCAGTAATGAAAAGGCACAGGACACAAGGATTTACAAGGTTCGGCACCAAAGGCCTACATCCTTGCCATGCTCTCTCAGCATGGATTCTCCCATTATAACTTGTTAGAATTACAATGGTCGATACAGAGTCCCACTGTATCTCTCCTGAGTCCCACAGGAGGGTCTTTATACTGCGTCCCACAGTGTTACCAGAGTCCCACTGGCCTGCTCCAGAATCCCACTGAAGACTTCTTCTCCCTGAGTCCCACAGGGTCTTCTCCTGGCTCCTCGAGTCACACGAGTAGCTCTTCTTCACTTTAAGGTCTTCAAGTATCTTCAGCAGTCTGGGATAAAGACTGCTGGCCTTGCTCTGTACCTCTGATCACTTGTGATGATCAGGTCTTCTCGTCTTGC
Source organism: Viscum album (assembly GCA_963277665.1). NCBI lineage: Eukaryota > Viridiplantae > Streptophyta > Magnoliopsida > Santalales > Viscaceae > Viscum > Viscum album. Next base: position 688,096,798 of record OY728162.1, on the reverse strand, counting down.
TCAGGATTTATCTCCTTCTTCTATGGATGACCTGGCTTCTCTCCAGCTACTGAATGCTCAGACAAATAATATCTTTAACTTCAGTCTTGTCCAGTCTCACTTCACTTCAACATCATGCACTGAGTGCATGGCCTTCTCAATTCTTCAAGAACCACTGGTCTTGGACTCCTCAGATGCACACCACTGATTTAGCACTGTTCACGTGTGCACGTGCATGCATGCATGCATGCACTCCCCTTCTTCTTCTCGGTGTAATAAACCCTCAAAGGGTGTAATTCTTTTCAGCACACACCTACTTCTGAAACTTCACACACTTTATGCAATTTGTTCACACACTCACAAGTTTGTTGTACTTTAGTGTGAGGGTCTTCTCTTCTTCCTAGTGTGTACACACTTTGTTTTGCACACACACTAAGGTTCGGCCACTCCTTTTAATTTTCACACACACACAACATAGGTTGAGTTGTGGTCTTCACTTGTTGCACACACATGACTTGGCCTTCACATCACTTCTTGCACACACACGGCCAAGTGTGCTCTTCCTCTTCACTTAGCACACACAAATAATATTCTTTAACTTGTTCTTCAATGTGTGCACCCACATTGGGCTACGGCCTCCTTCTTTAAATGCACACACAAAGTGAAAGCTTTGCCTTCCTCCTCTTTGCACACACACACAAGGTGTGGTCTCGGCCTCTACTAATTCTTGCACACCTAATAGGATACGACCTCTTCACTAGTTGCACACCCCAAAGGCTACTGCCTCTTTTTCAAATGCACACACACTGGATATGGTGGCCTTCCTCCTTATGCACACACACGGCCACGGCCTTCCTTCTCACTTTGCACACACAAGGCATGCAAGCCTCGGGTCCCCTTCTTGTTTAGCTAAGCACACACGGCCGTAGGGCCTTCTTCTCCACTTGGCACACACATGGCCCGTAGGTGATCTTGTCCACTTTGCACACACACAAATAGTGTGGTCTTCTTGTTTCACACACACCCAAGGCTACGGCCTTTACTTGCACACACTCGAACTCAAACTCAAGGGAGGGCGCGCAAGGTGTGCGGCACAGGGGCGCGCAAGACCTCCTACCCGCGTGGCGCACAAGTGCAACACCCGCGAGGTCTTCCTCTTGCCGCGCAAGGGTGCGGGCAGAGAGGGTGACAACCTCGGGCGCGCAAGGAAGCGTCCTCGGGTTCTTCCTGTCGCGCAAGGGAGTAGGCGTGCAGGGAACACTTCAAAGCCTCGGGTGGCTTCGGGACAACAGCCGCGCAAATAACTTGCGCGGGGCTTCTACTTCGCGAGGCAGAGGCTTCGAGGGACACACATCTTCAACAAGAACTACAGCATCAATTCTCGAGGGCTCGGCCTCATTTATATAGGCAGAGGAGAGCCTCAGATTATCCGCGTGCAATAAATCTTGAATCACCGAAATCTTCGGATCTTCAAAGATCTTTCGAATCTTTATTTTCTTTCCTCTGTTTCACGCGGGTTCCTTTATTTTTTATTCCTCTATGTGCATGCGACTCATAACGCATGCACGGCCTTCGGTTAAGGCTCATCCCATGAAAAACACGAACCTCGTGGCCTCGGCAGCTTTGCTTGCCTCGGCCGAACTCGAAATCCTCCAAATATTGCATGCATGCTCTCTTTATTGCATGGATGGATTCGGTATGTCCAGACGAGCACGAGGGTGCCTTCGGCTTCGAGAGATATGGCCGGAATCTCAAAAACATCACTCGGGAGGCGCCTGGTTTGAAGGAGGCTGCGGGTGGCTTCGGGTGGCCTTCGGCTGAGCTCGAGGAAGGAGACGAGCTCTCGGCCGTCGGATGCGGTGATCAAAAAGGCTTCGACGGCTTGGATCAGATCGGGGGCGCGGCGGATTAGATGATCGGTCCAGATCGAGCGCGCGATGAATCGTGCTGCTGGGATTTGTTCCCGGTGAAAATCCCGCGTCCCACATCGAATTCTCTCGCAGAATTTCTGCGGTTTATAACCATGCCGCTCTCCGCTACCCCACAATTGAACTTCCTCCCTCCCGGTGCCGCCCCGCACCGGGTTCTCTCTGCGGGCGCGCTCTGCGCCCACTATGCTCCATGCGGGCGCGCTCCTAGCGCCCACCATGCTCCTCCGGTGCGCGGATTTCACCACCGCGTGCCCTCGGGGGCTTATACACGGCCCCCTGCGCTCCTCCGGGTGTGCCCCAGGCGCCCATGCAGTGTCCTTGGGTGCGCACCATGCCTCAAGGTTGCTGCCCTGGCCTTGAGGGTTCCCCATGGGCGTGGTGACCTTGAGTCCCACAAGTGCCTTGGGTGATGACCCTCGGCTGGCCTCCTTGGTGGCCAATTTTTTGGCTAAGGCAAAGAATAATACTTTGTCAAATACAAAGTTCTTCCATAAGTTCAAGCCAAATGCCACATTCCAAGCCATCTTCTTCCCATCTCTATTCTTCTTCTTCTTAGAATTCCTCCATACTTCTTAAACAAATGTTCATCACTTAGGAATGGAAATTCTTGAAGGTTCTTCATCTTCAACCGAACTCCTGAATCACTTAAATTATTCAGAGTGCTTCATTGATCTAATAAGAGATCAATTGGGGCTTCTTCTAATTCTCATGCACTAAGTAATAGTGCATGGACTTCTTCAGCTCACTTCATCCACTTAGGAGGTGTGGATGGATCATCTTCCTCTTATCATGCATTGTCAATACAATGCATGGTCTTCTAACTTTGTTGTGACTTTGTATCCAGTTGATACAAGTTCTTAGAACTTATAGAGCATCTCAGCAATCGTCAGATGTTCTAGAGAATGTTTCAACCACATCTCCTATGCCACTTAGTGAATCTCCTACGTGACATGCATCTTAGTACCATGGCCATTCTCCTTCATCACCATTACCATCACATCCTTTGACATTCACATCTTGACTTCTTGACATCCATTCATTCCAAGACAACTTCATGCCTCATTGACAACAAATGCAACACATTGCACTTCAATCTCCCCCTTTGTATTTGTTGTCAATACACTTCTTCAGCACATATGAATGGGTCAATATGTGTGCCAATCTTTTCTCCCCCTTATTGGCAATCAAATGCAAAGGTGTGGTGTGGTTCTCTTTCAAAAATCTCTTCCTCCCTATGAAAAGTATTTTTTTGAAAAACACTGAGAGAGGGATGATGCCACATGTTCTTCTTTAGCAAATAACCTTTAGTAAATCAACTCTAAGTCTACTTGGGCTAACCCTGTGTAGAAAACAAGAGTGATGTAACCAAGGTACTCAATGCTGTCCAACATTCACTATACATGTGAGATCATTCTTCAGGGGTTTGAAATTTTTCAGATATAACAATGAATTGCTAAATCCTGCACATACTTCACAAAACTCATTAGAATGTTCAGGTGCAAAGATAAAGCTCCCCCTTTCATCCATTTGTCTTCAATCCATACTCCCCCTTAATTGACAAGATAAACTCAATTAAGAAACAAGGGATGAAAGCATGATTGGAATACATTCATCTTTTCTCAAGATGATATTAATTTTAGAACATCATCTTCTCCAGATTGGCTCCCCCTCAAGGGGTGCTCTCCATTCTGTCCAAACCACTCTCCAGATGAGAATGATCATCATATTCAATTCCCTGCATTGTTAGCACATGTAAATACCAATGTATAAGGGAAAAAGATGGAACCTCCTTGGTTCATCAATGTGAACAACAAGGTTGAGAAGATTCTCTCAACCGAGATGTCCCATTTTCACCATTCTTCACACTTGCACATTTGATCTTCAATGATGTTTGTGCTGGTGTGGATCTCAACCCATCTTCATGTGAAATCTTATTCTTCCTTTTTGCCTTAGCAATTTCCAGAACTTTATCTTCAGCTTTTTGAAGATCTTTGGCAAGTTGCAACTGATTTGGCCATATGACTAGTAAATCATTTGGAAGAGTGGCCTCAGTTTTGGAAGTTCCACATGGTTCTTTGGATGCTGCTAAGCTACCTCCCTTAGGCAACTTATTTTCAATCAATCCCTTCTTCTTCTGGATTGATTGTCTTTTGGAGTTCAGTCTGCTTCTATTTAGTTTCATGGCTTCTTTACAAAGGTCCATGATGTGCCCTTTCTTTCCACAGTAGAAGCATGTTTTCTTGGTGGTCCTTCTGGATGCATCACCCTTCTTAGATTTCAATTCCAAGGACTTCTCTTCATTCTTAAAACACTTCTTGGTAGCATTTTCTACTTTCTTCTTGCTTCCCAAGGAATCTCTCTTAGCCAGGTTCAGTGATCTTCTCTTCATTCCAGCTTTGGATACATTCGGAGATTGATATGTATCAACTTTTTGACCACTTTTGCAACCATCCCAGATGTTGTCAAGCAATCCAAATCTGTTAGCAGTAAACAGATGTCTCTGGACCTGTGGATGTTGCTTCTTTTCTTCTAGCTTGCTCCCCCTTGGCATGGGCTTCCTCTGTGCTTTGGCATTCAGTGGATTATACCAACAATCCTTTGCACAGTGCCCATACTTGTTACAACACCAACTGTGACCCACAAATCTTGACCTCTTCAGTCCTTTTGATTGTTGAGCACTTTTCTTGACAAGTTGTGTTGTTTCAGGAGATCTCTGCTTCTTTACTGTCTTCATCCATATTTGTTTGGAATTATTCTTCCATCCTGCACTTTTAATAGAAACACTTTTAGAAGCATGAGTACAAGATGGTATGGATGGTACCTTCTTTCTAGAAGTTGTTGCCCTTTTATTATAGGATGTCTTTCTTTTAGACTCATCCTTTTCAAAGCACACTTGTGTAGCAACATTTCTGCTTTCAGCTGACTGGGAGGATTCAGCTTTGGGTGATTCCAGATTTTTCAATATCACCTCTAGTTCTAGACATTTCATGTTAAGGGAGTTCTTCTCATCCTCAACAGTTCTTAGCCTTCCTTCCCAATTTTCTTCCAGCTGTTTCATCTGATCTTCATGCACCTTCTTCATTTCTTGCAATGAATTGTCAAGCTCCTTCACCATTTTGACTTTGTCTTTAAGTTGAGCATCTCTTACATTCATTGAAACTTTGTGCCTCTTTTCCAGTGCATGGAAAACTTCTTTGACCATTATCTTAAAGAATTCATTCTCAGAAAGACTTCTTTGCAATTCTTCAGCAGTGTCTTCATATCTTTCATTGCAAAGAGATACTGTTTCATCTTTGGCATTTACCAGCTTTCTGAGAGTGTTGGTTATGCCAACCCTTTTAGCCAGCTGATCTTCCATAGCATTGGATTCTTCTTCTAACTGTGATTTTTCTTCATGAAGATCATGGATGCCTGTAGATATACACTTTGCCACTTCCTTGGGGACTGTCGTCTGAAGATATTTGAGTGCACTCTGAAGATCATTCACTGTTTCAACTTCATCACAGCTAGGACAGGCTTTCTTCATCTTCTTGGCCTGTTTCTTCTTTCTATTTTTCTGAGTCTTGGCAGATATCTCCATTTGAGGCTGGTCACTCATGTCCTCAAATATGCACTTCATAAAGACTCCCTTGGATCTTTTAGAGGTAACCTCCCTTTGATACCAATTGAAGTGCCCAGATCAGTGTGAATCACTGAGAGGGGGAGGGGGTGAATCAGTGATCCCTTAAAACTTTTTACTAATTGATTCATAATCAATTAAACCTCTATGGATGGTTAAAGCCTCGATCCACTCTTCTTGTATCTCTCAACCTTTCCCGAATAATGCAGTAATGAAAAGGCACAGGACACAAGGATTTACAAGGTTCGGCACCAAAGGCCTACATCCTTGCCATGCTCTCTCAGCATGGATTCTCCCATTATAACTTGTTAGAATTACAATGGTCGATACAGAGTCCCACTGTATCTCTCCTGAGTCCCACAGGAGGGTCTTTATACTGCGTCCCACAGTGTTACTAGAGTCCCACTGGCCTGCTCCAGAATCCCACTGAAGACTTCTTCTCCCTGAGTCCCACAGGGTCTTCTCCTGGCTCCTCGAGTCACACGAGTAGCTCTTCTTCACTTTAAGGTCTTCAAGTATCTTCAGCAGTCTGGGATAAAGACTGCTGGCCTTGCTCTGTACCTCTGATCACTTGTGATGATCAGGTCTTCTCGTCTTGCTCAGGATTTATCTCCTTCTTCTAAGGATGACCTGGCTTCTCTCCAGCTACTGAATGCTCAGAAAAATAATATCTTTAACTTCAGTCTGGTCCAGTCTCACTTCACTTCAACATCATGCACTGAGTGCATGGCCTTCTCAATTCTTCAAGAACCACTGGTCTTGGACTCCTCAGATGCACACCACTGATTTAGCACTGTTCACGTGTGCACGTGCATGCATGCATGCATGCACTCCCCTTCTTCTTCTCGGTGTAATAAACCCTCAAAGGGTGTAATTCTTTTCAGCACACACCTACTTCTGAAACTTCACACACTTTATGCAATTTGTTCACACACTCACAAGTGTGTTGTACTTTAGTGTGAGGGTCTTCTATTCTTCCTAGTGTGTACACACTTTGTTTTGCACACACACTAAGGTTCGGCCACTCCTTTTAATATGCACACACACACAACATAGGTTGAGTTGTGGTCTTCACTTGTTGCACACACATGACTTGGCCTTCACATCACTTCTTGCACACACACGGCCAAGTGTGCTCTTCCTCTTCACATAGCACACACAAATAATATTCTTTAATTTGTTCTTCAATGTGTGCACCCACATTGGGCTACGGCCTCCTTCTTTAAATGCACACACAAAGTGCAATCTTTGCCTTCCTCCTCTTTGCACACACACACAAGGTGTGGTCTCGGCCTCTACTAATTCTTGCACACCTAATAGGATACAGCCTCTTCACTAGTTGCACACCCCAAAGGCTACTGCCTCTTTTTCAAATGCACACACACTGGATATGGTGGCCTTCCTCCTTATGCACACACACGGCCACGACCTTCCTTCTCACTTTGCACACACAAGGCATGCAAGCCTCGGGTCCCCTTCTTGTTTAGCTAAGCACACACGGCCGTAGGGCCTTCTTCTCCACTTGGCACACACTTGGCCCGTAGGTGATCTTGTCCACTTTGCACACACACAAATAGTGTGGTCTTCTTGTTTCACACACACCCAAGGCTACGACCTTTACTTGCACACACCCGAACTCAAACTCAAGGGAGGGCGCGCAAGGTGTGCGGCACAGGGTCGCGCAAGACCTCCTACCCGCGGGGCGCACAAGTGCAACACCCGCGAGGTCTTCCTCTTGCCGCGCAAGGGTGCGGGCAGAGAGGGTGACAACCTCGGGCGCGCAAGGAAGCGGCCTCGGGTTCTTCCTGTCGCGCAAGGGAGTAGGCGCGCAGGGAACACTTCAAAGCCTCGGGTGGCTTCGGGACAACAGCCACGCAAATAACTTGCGCGGGGCTTCTACATCGCGAGGCAGAGGCTTCGCGGGACACACATCTTCAACAAGAACTACAGCAGCAATTCTCGAGGGCTCGGCCTCATTTATATAGGCAGAGGAGAGCCTCAGATTATCCGCGTGCAATAAATCTTGAATCACCGAAATCTTCGGATCTTCAAAGATCTTTCGAATCTTTATTTTCTTTCCTCTGTTTCACGCGGGTTCCTTTATTTTTTATTCCTCTATGTGCATGAGACTCATAACGCATGCACGGCCTTCGGTTAAGGCTCATCCCATGAAAAACACGAACCTCGTGGCCTCGGAAGCTTTGCTTGCCTCGGCCGAACTCGAAATCCTCCAAACATTGCATGCATGCTCTCTTTATTGCATGGATGGATTCGGTATGTCCAGACGAGCACGAGGGTGCCTTCGGCTTCGAGAGATATGGCCGGAATCTCAAAAACATCACTCGGGAGGCGCCTGGTTTGAAGGAGGCTGCGGGTGGCTTCGGGTGGCCTTCGGCTGAGCTCGAGGAAGGAGACGAGCTCTCGGCCGTCGGATGCGGTGATCAAAAAGGCTTCGACGGCTTGGATCAGATCGGGGGCGCGGCGGATTAGATGATCGGTCCAGATCGAGCGCGCGATGAATCGTGCGGCTGGGATTTGTTCCCGGTGAAAATCCCGCGTCCCACATCGAATTCTCTCGCGGAATTTCCGCGGTTTATAACCCTGCCGCTCTCCGCTACCCCACAATTGAACTTCCTCCCTACCGGTGCCGCCCCGCACCGGGTTCTCTCTGCGCCCACTATGCTCCCTGCGGGCGCGCTCCTAGCGCCCACCATGCTCCTCCGGTGCGCGGATTTCACCACCGCATGCCCTCGGGGGCTTATACACGGCCCCCTGCGCTCCTCCGGGCGTGCCCCAGGCGCCCATGCGGTGTCCTTGGGTGCGCACCATGCCTCAAGGTTGCTGCCCTGGCCTTGAGGGTTCCCCATGGGCGTGGTGACCTTGAGTCCCACAAGTGCCTTGGGTGATGACCCTCGGCCGGCCTCCTTGGTGGCCAATTTTTTGTCTAAGGCAAAGAATAATACTTTGTCAAATACAAAGTTCTTCCATAAGTTCAAGCCAAATGCCACATTCCAAGCCATCTTCTTCCCATCTCTATTCTTCTTCTTCTTAGAATTCCTCCATACTTCTTAAACAAATGTTCATCACTTAGGAATGGAAATTCTTGAAGGTTCTTCATCTTCAACCGAACTCCTGAATCACTTAAATTATTCAAAGTGCTTCATTGATCTAATCAGAGATCAATTGGGGCTTCTTCTAATTCTCATGCACTAAGTAATAGTGCATGGACTACTTCAGCTCACTTCATCCACTTAGGAGGTGTGGATGGATCATCTTCCTCTTCTCATGCATTGTCAATACAATGCATGGTCTTCTAACTTTGTTGTGACTTTGTATCCAGTTGATACATGTTCTTAGAACTTATAGAGCAGCTCAGCAATCGTCAGATGTTCTAGAGAATGTTTCAACCACATCTCCTATGCCACTTAGTGAATCTCCTAAGTGACATGCATCTTAGTACCATGGCCATTCTCCTTCATCACCATTACCATCACATCCTTTGACATTCACATCTTGACTCCTTGACATCCATTCATTCCAAGACAACTTCATGCCTCATTGACAACAAATGAAACACATTGCACTTCATTATATTTTGAAGAATTGATGAATTTAAGGTGAACTTATAGTAATTTAGGTTACTTATGGGAATGACTAACCAATCTTGGGTAAAATATGTTTAGGTTAGCTACTTTTTATAAGATGTTAGGAGTGGTTGATGTTGTCTGGAGATGAACAATGAAGTTGTTTTGGAAGACTATGTTATCAAATCCTTATTGTATTTGGGTTTCAATCTTAGTTTGGTTTGTTTTGAGGAATTTTAAGGACCGTTATTTATGGAATGGTCTATGATGAACTTCGGGTAGTACCATGGAACTTTGATGATTTAAAAGTAGTTTCCATTCCTATGAGATTCTTTCTTTTTGAAGAGTTGTTTTACCTTAACCTTTCTGTTTTTGGGATAATGTTTAAAGATAGAAGAAATAGATAGTTAATCTTTTGTAGATTATGTGATTCTATAGAAGATGATTCTTGTGCTTTTATGAGACCAAGTGTTTTTGAATTCTCATCATTTAGAGAAAAGAATAGTGTTGGTAGGGACTTGTTAAAGGATGAAACTCTACTTGAAGGTAGGTATATTTTCTTATGTTTTTGTTCTATGTAGTAAATGAAATCCTCAAAATTATGAAAAGAAACGTAAAACAAAAATGTTGTTGGTTTACGTTTCCTACTAGGTAATCAATGACCGTTTACACACATCATAAGTTTGGGATTTTCTCATGGTTAACTTTCTCCTAATCATGTTCTCTATCACTCTCCTTTAGGACGTGACCCTTTGTTTTTCCTCCATGTCCATGTTTCCTACATGGAATCCCAGTATGAGTAAACTCGGGTGGCCTTTGTACTCCCTTTTCTTTATTTTAAAGTAATGGCGTCACCGACTCTTTTTCTGATGTGGAACATTCAATGAAATTTCAAAACCCAATTTTTTAAAATTGCGAGGACGCAATTTCTTAAGGGGGGAAGATTGTAACGACCCGAAATTTTTAAATAAATTTTGTTTCCTAATTTTATGTGTTATTGTTATACTCAACAAAAATGTTTTATTTGATAAACATGATTATAATTAAAATGAGATTAGTGGGTTTTGACTATTATATAACCATCGGTCAACATGACCGCTGTGAACAAAATGTTTTGATTATTGTCTCTAAATATAAGTAATCTTGGTTAATTATTACAGATAGAAGATTCGATGGCCTCACCTAGTAGTCTTGGACCGATCAAAGCCCATCTAACAGAGCTTGGGAAGGAGGTAGCACCACTGGGCTTTGCTCTAGATCAAATCCAAGCCGAACTTCATCATGTGAAGCTGGAACGAAATCGCCTTCGTGAGAAGTTCAAACTGATAGAAATTACTACTCGGGCAATGTTGACTGAGCCGCCCCAAGCTTCTATCACCCTAGCACACCTTACTCTTAGGTCCTATGCTGGTATTATAAGGGGTTATTTAACGAGACCGTAACTACCCTGTGTAATCCTTGTTTTAAATAAAAATTTGGATTTCTTCTTATGATGAAGTTTATGAATTTTGAAATGACCGGATAAATATAGTATGCATATTTTTGATGAATTTTAGAAAAAGGATATTTTAAATATGTTTATGTAAACCCTAAATAACTAAAAATGTGTAATGATTCTCAAAAAATGGTCTTCTGCAATTATGTCCAGTACTAAATTTAGAGTCTAATAAGATCATCTTGATTTTTGATGAACAGTAAATTATGAATAGTGATTTTATGATTAGGATTAGTAATATGACCAAATGGATTAGTAATCTCACTTAAAGAAAGTTTTAAAATAATCTAGGCCCCTTAATTAAGTAATGTGATTCAATAAAATAGTTAAATAACGGTTTCATTAATTATTATTCAAGTATTAGTTTTTTCGGGTGAATAGTGTTTTTTAATTAAAAATTTAATTAAAAATAATTAGAAAATTATTTTTATAAAAATGACTTTATTTTTGAACTCAGAGCATTGATATTATGTTATGGTAATTTTTGGGGTTTTTTCTGAAAAAAATGAATTTTCGATGAATAGGGTTTTTATTTAAAAATTAAATTAAAAATATTTAGAAAATTATTTTTATAAAATGGATTTCATTTTTTAAATCAGAGCATTGATATTTGGTTAATGTGAAATTTTGGGATTTTTCTGAGAAAGTTGAATTTTCAGTGAATAGTAAAAATACAGTTTTAGGGTTTCGGTATGTTTAATGACATCATAACGATGTCATGATGATGTCATGAGATATTTTGAGGGTTGGCCGGCCAAGGGTGATGAATTATTGTTTTGGGGGCCCCATGTGGCCTAACTCCATGATAAATGAAAAGGGAGAGCACATGGGTTTGAGAAAAGCACATGTCAGGTGTCCCTTGGCCATTAATGCCTTGTCCCCTCACTTTCCCTATAAATACCAAGCCCTCCTCTCATACATTCGACTCCCCACTCATTCCCAATGAATTTATGGTCTCATTACCTCCCAAGGAGTCCTCCGAAGGTGCCCCCAAGCCCTCAAGGAACCAACCTTTGATGTTTAAGAGTTACATTTTAAGGTAAGGGATCTGACCTCTCTCTTTCTTTTCAAGTAATCTCTTTTATGTCTTTTCTTTTATACTCCATATTATTATGTTGGAGGATTTTCTTTTATATTCATCCTACTGCCTATTTAATGTTCATATGATGAGAGACCCCCCCCCCCTTTCTCTCATCAATTCGTTTTAAGAATGTTTAAGTGGCGCCGTTAGGCTGCCGAATTTTTAAGGGATTCTTTCACCTTCCTCGTTTTCAAGTTCTATTTTCATTCATGTCTTTCATGTTCCTTTTTATTATGTTGGGGAATGATCTCTAAATTATCATACTGATGTTTTATGATCATATGATGAGAGACCTCATTTGATCGCTTCAATTCAGTATTTTGAAGTTTTAAGTGGCGCCGTTAGGCTGCCGAATTTTTAAGTGGTTCTTCACCCTTCTCGTTTTGAAGATCTACTTTCATGTCAATTATTTCAAGTTCCTTTTTTTATATTGGGGTATGATCTCTATATATATCATACTGGACTCTTATGTTCATATGACGAGAGACCCCATTTGATCTCTTCATTTCAGTATTTTGATGTTTTAAGTGGCGCCGTTAGGCTGCCGAATTTTTAAGTGGTTCTTCACCCTTCTCGTTTTGAAGTTCTACTTTCATGTCAATTCTTTCATGTTCCTTATTGTTATGTTGGGGTATGATCTCTATATCTATCATACTGGACTCTTATGTTCATATGATGAGAGACCCCATTTGATCACTTCAACTCAGTATTTTGAAGTTTTAAGTGGCGCCGTTAGGCTGCCGAATTTTTAAGTGGTTCTTCACCCTTCTCGTTTTGAAGTTCTACTTTAATGGCAATTCTTTCAAGTTCCTTTTTGTTATGTTGGGGTATGATCTCTATATCTATCATACTGGACTCTTATGTTCATATGATGAGAGACCCCATTTTATCTCTTCAATTCTGTATTTTTATGTTTTAAGTGGCGTCGTTAGGCTGCCGAATTTTTAAGTGGTTCTTCACCCTTCTCGTTTTGAAGTTCTACTTTCTTGTCAATTCTTTCAAGTTACTTTTTGTTATGTTGGGGCATTATCTCTATATATATCATACTTAACTCTTATGTTCAAATTATGAGAGACCCTATTTGATCTTTTCAAATCATTTTTGTTGAAGTCTAAGTCATGACGTTAGGCTGCCGAACTTTCATTAGAGAAATATAATTTTTCTCTTCCTTCCATGTTTTTAATTTCAAATGGTATGTCCTTTAAATTTAATTACCATGATTATGTATCCTTCTTATTCTGTCCATCTAGTATTTTATGGTTCATTTATGAATGTTTGACCCATTTTACCTCTCTTTTTAATGTCTTCAAAAACCTCGTAACATAGCCGTTATGCTGCAGAATTTCCGTCTCAAAATGTCTCTCTCTTTTTCTAAAGTACTTTTATATTATTAAGTGAATACTCAAAGATCTTTCTTCTAAAGGGGTATTCACGTATATACCAAAATGTTCTATTTTAAATTCTGGGATTTACATACATGAGACCCACCTTCCTTTTCTGTGGGGTTTAAAGTGATGTAAAGATCATGTCTTTAAAGCAGTTTTTAAAACGTTATGATTATGAAATGAAACCCATTTATTTTATGCTATATGGGTTATTTATGAAATGTTAGATGATGATATATGTGGCTCACATGATAATAAAGGAAAATTTAAGAGTGCGCCTTGATAGCGCTCCAATGCATTGGGTAATGATGTAACCACTAGAGATTACAATTTTCACGATACCTTGGTGAATAACCTTGGTAATTTTAAAATGACACCTTGGGGATGGACCTTGGTGATATGTTCATGATTGTCTATGTTAAATGATGTAGCCACATCTTCAAGTTATGGAAAAGTTTTATTTTTATAATGATATGCCTCATGATTTCATTTTCATGCAATAAAGTTCTTTTCATGACTTTATTGATGTATCTCAAGTTCATATGTAAAATGTTTCACTTGTTTCCCTTGCTGGGCCTTCTGCTCACCCTTCCTTTTCATGTATGTCCCCAGGTTATGAGATGCAGTAATGAGCCTAGAGTGAACCTGAGGAGAAGCCTTTCAAGTGTTTAAGAAGAATGTTTTTTTTGTTTCATTTTTTATGTTCCTTGTTTCCAAGACACTAAACCTTAAAGATCCTCAGTTCCGTGTAATGGAATGAATAGTTATGTTATAAAAAGACGGGATGCTATATACACTCACCTCTCTAGAATCCTCAAAACTTAATTTCCTATCACCTGACATTAAACCACTGGGTTGAGATACTACACTACCCTTATTTGGGCCTCCACCATCTATCATGACATATTAATAATATTTTCTGGATTCACTATCTCATACATAGTATTAATTAGAAACAAATCACCAATGATTGAACATAATCCATGATAAATTCCTTGAAGTGTATCTCCGTATATAGATCAACAGAAATATACATAGGTTCAAAGTGTCGAACCACTATAAATCTCGTGGAATACTCTATAATGGTCATTGTATCCTACTATAGAAAATTAAACTCACTGGATCAATTATATCTAAGAGTCTCATTAATGAATTAGTCATAAAATATGGATTTTAAATTCTTAAATACAATATCACAAATCAAATTTTCTTGGTTAAAAACTTCCTACTAGTGCATATCATCTCGCAATAGAATATTTGTAATGAGCTTACCTCTTCCCTTAGGAGATGTCTAGAGATGGTGTCAAATTGATAAAATAATCTCAAGACACAACATAGTATCCCATGTACCACCCTCACGTGAAAATGTGGATGGATTATAATATTGGAACAGCTTTCTTATCTCTTATTTATTTATGTATGTTGTTGGGGATCCTTGAATGGTCTCTGTAAATTATAGGAAACTCTATTGGAACTGGGAATCAGCCCCCATATTAGGAATAATAGGATGTTCCATAAGTGGATCTATTAGAGGTTCTACTGGCATCTCATGTCACACCACATCTAGAGAATGTTCATCACCACCATCATAGTATGCTACTAGAAGTCATTATGGTGTCACATCTCAAAAAATTCAATTTACACACCATAGAAAAGTGTCAACAACAACTATATCAAATATTTAACATAAGATAGTTACAATCCTTCCTATAAGCAAGACACACCACTAACCCTACACCAAAATCCATGACGTGGTATGATGAAAAATTTAATAAAACACTAGAGATGTTAGCTATTTCACACTTCTAAAGTCGTGTCAATTTCAAGGTCTCCATTTCGCTACATGGATCCCGAAATTTAGACCTTCATTTGAAAATAAATAAAACTCCATTTATCATCCACCTTCACATATCATAACTTAAAATAATTTTTAACTCATATTCCCATTTTACAATTCTCATTAAAATGAATAACTTATATATATCTAAATTCATAATTTATAATGTCACATTCACATTATAAATGGATGTGTGGCATGTAGTAACCCCAACCATAACATGTTTTAGTCCATTTAACCAATGTTCTAAGAAGAAATGATCCATATCTTATTTATAGGGTGTTTGTTGTAGCCTGTATAGGTTAACCATATTTTCGTTTTGGAAGTTACTCTTGGAAAAAAATAATGTTTCTCAATATCCTATAAAAATCATCAATCTGGAATAATTATGTCACACAAGGAACACATAATTAATTTCATGTATTCACGAAATTTACCCTATATGGAATGACATTTGCATAGAATGTGAATCCTCGAAGGTCCCAATAATGATGATTAATGTGATAATTCCCATCCATATCTAACCTATGAAAAAAATTCAATTTCCCCCTCATAGACATAATAACATAACATATCAGGTGCATCACACAACAATTGAAAAAAATAAACTCAAATTGAAATAATATAGAAAAAAATCTCCCATCCCATGAAACTAAGACTTTTTATATATGAGGGTTAGCTATTCCTCGGAACATATCATTACTAAATTCAAACACATTCTTATTTCTCCTTTATACATTACAAAACTATGATTTAGAAATGAAAATGAATTAAATATTAAAAGTATTTCCATTAAACATTTTAGCATCCAGGATCTAGTGCTACTAAATGGTGCCATAAGCTTCCAGGTCACTTAGTCATAACCATGACTTCTCATACTCCATAGTCATCCAACTAACAGTAGACCTTTATAGTGGTAATGTGGGGATACTATACCCTCATATACATAGTGTATCACATGTGTGTAATCACAATAGTAAATATTGAAATCATTTAAAAAAAGATCCATAAAAGATAATATATAAAAGAGAGTAATAATAGAAAAAATAAGAATTCAATATAATATTCAAGATGAGTACGTCTTGTCTCAATATTATATAATGGGAATGAAATCGAAATGAAATATTGTACAATACATGTATAAGTGAATAAAAATAAAAAAGAAAGAAATCTCTTGATTGTATCATGAGTCTTACATGGTCATGTGGGTCCATTCTCTTAGGAATAACCAATCATGAATCAGGAATTGCCTGATTTCCCCAATCCCAACATGCATCCATGAATATAGTCTAGACATAAATGGTGGCCCAAATATCGCTTGAGATAACACTCATAAGGCCTCCAAAAATGGGTTTAATGTCATTTCTATTCAGTTTATATATTTAAAAATAGGATAAAATATATAACAATAATGGAAATAAATAAGATGGTGTGATACATGTAAAAGAGATACTATCCATCCTAAAAAGTTTCACTATAAAACAGAAACTGTAATGTTGGGATTATTGAATTGCAAGATAAAATGAGCATCACTATCCATTGTAATAATGATAATCAAGAACTAATTATAAGGGTTTTCTATAAATCCCATTAAACTTCTAATATATCTTATATGGTGTAGTATAATGACTAACCTAATTGGATAGATCCAATGAGTTGAAATGTACAAGAATCCTAAATATCATATATCATGTAATGAAGTGTCCAACCTAAATGATCTATCCGAGGTGTAGAAATGTCAATGTAATCTCATCTAATAATAATCCAGGAATCATAAATCTTTGTAGCATCCAATATCATCCCAAATCCAGGATGTGGAATTGTTCATGGAAATCATTGCTGTTTAGAATCCATGTAGTATAAATGTCCATTTATTTTAGTTTAAATTCATATGTTATACTAATCCGTCTATCACCAATATTCAGAAATAAGGAAACAATGTTCAATTACTAAATATTCACTTTACCAATTTACCCATTTTATAATTCATTTCATAAAAATACTCATTACATGACTTCATCCGACTCATTCAACATTTTCCATTTTATCAATTTAATCTATTTACAGTCATGTAATCATATGGAATGCCGGCATAAACAAATTTCTAATTCTCATTAAATGAATTATGTATCCCACTATGATATAATGATCACACACACACACACACCGAATGGGAAGGTAACACATGAGGAAGATACATAAACACACCACACGGGTGGTACTTGTTGAGGCTGAGAACCTCCAACCATATCGTGATACATGTTGGAAAATAAATAACATTACAAAAATTTAAATAAGAAATTCAATAAATTTTTATTGAAAATATCTATCCCCATTCATGATTCACAATAGATTCTACCTATAAAACAATGTGGCATCATAGGAAAAGGTATAGACCACCTACTGTATACTTGTTGTAAAACACTGGTCTATTATCAGCTTCTAACACGAGTTGGATTGGAACAAAAGGGACAAAAAAATGAATACCATAGAAAACAACATATTATTTGGCACCAACATAACTCCATCAATACGTATACAAGTAAAGAATAAATGATGATTATTAAATAAATCACAAAAGTGGATCCAATGAGATGATATACTCTTGAATCATACATTGTATAGAGAAACCACCCCAAAGCATATATTAGACATTATGTTCTATTAGAGGGGAATAAAGGAGCCTCTAATAATATATAAATAATATAAGTGGATATATATTATGTTATAAAAATTTTATGAGCAACATATTTATTATACCAAAAAATAACTTGTCCTATGATCTGGTCGAATGGTGGGAAAAATCATGCACCAACTATGCCGACCATTTTGCCTCAACACACATATCACATGGTTCATGTGATGTTTTTGGGAAACCATGTGAAAACAATTATTTTCGCGTATTATAAAAACAATAAAACCCCTGTATGGTATTCCACTCATAGTTACACAATTTCATTAAGTTTTGTAACCCTGCCCTCGTATCAGAGACACCACACACATTTAGTAGTAAATTTGTGACCTGGGATACATGATTTCTACTAACCATAAAGCTGACATAAATTTTCAAAAAAATTATCCTTTAGGATCCAAAATATTATTTGTACACCCCAAGAGATCTCATGACCTTATTATTCATCCGCATTAAGAAAAACCATGCAATTAAACTAAAACTAAAAATATACATTCCTAAAGGAAAAAACATGGAATCATACACATTGTTTTAATAATATATGTTTTGTTTAAAAAATAATTTTTTTTTGAATAAAATAATGTAAAATTTGTTTTTACCCTTATATAAAAATGATTAATAATTCATACATAAATTATGTAATTGTTAGAAAAAAAATATTCACATTTGAAAAGAGATATATTTTTTGATCTATTATATGATTGTAATGTGTATTATTGTTGAAAAAATAAATTAATAAATATTTATGATTGAGTATAGAAATATTTATAGATAATATACTCAATAAAATAATATAACATTGATCTATTGGTTTTGACTAGTCATAAACTAAGAATAACATCTTTTATTCTTTAGAATTCATTATTTTAAAAATTAGTTTTTAACCATTTTGTGTTCCAATAGTAGATTTATTCTATACAACCTTCATAATATTATTCTTATGTGATGAATGATATATTTTTATTCATCACCCACAAATTTTTATATTTTCTATTACATTGTAGTCATAAAAATATTTTACCAGGGTAAAATGTTTGTCACCACAACAAACATAAAAATGGGCTAGAAGGGAGAAAATAAATGGATAAGGATTTAAGATATAACAAATAATTGTCATTAATATCACTAGTTGAATTTATTTTTTCCTCCAAAATAATATCATATATAATTGCATGTATAGAGAAACATTCCCATGAGACATACTTTATTATTACTTAGTTTTCTTTCTATTTTCATGGGTCATAATCCCCTTTGTAACAAAATGGAACCCCCTCTTGTCACATCTACAGATATCTTGAGAACTTTACTCAACCATTATCAGATAAAATACATTAAAAATAACATATCCAAGTCATAGAGTTTCTTTATTTAACAAATTTCAAAATCAATAATCTAAAAAGTTCTTATATAGATCCAATCCTATGGAAGTGTATATATTATTAATAAAAATTTTCATTTTTCATTCTGATGTTCTAAGATCAGTTTTGAGTCACTGAGATGGGGGGGGTGAATTAATGATCCATTTTTAAATTTTTACTAATTCATCCTTCTCAATTAAATAATTGTGGCAGGTTAAATACTCAATCAACTCCTTAACTGTAACTCAGCCTTACCTATAATAATGCAATAAATATAATGTCACATAAAATAGGGATTTAAAAGGTTCGGTATAAATGACCTAATTATGGCGGTGTTGATTATTCTACCACACATATATTCACCTCTATAATTAGATAAAAAATTACAATGGTTCATATAGAGTCACATTGTATCACTCCTGAGTCCCATATGATGTTCTTTATATGATATATAATAGTTATACTAGAGTATCAATGGCCAGCTCTAGAGCCTAACTGATGTATTCTACTCCAGATTCTAACTACAAACTTCACGCATCCATGTCACATGGGTTTCTACCACTTTGATGATATTGATTCAGTGTATATTTATCTAATGAACATATACCATGAGCATTCAGAATAACACTTTCCCATGTATCTATTCATGGATCTTCAATAGAAATTGGTAATTACTCTTGGTCTTAAAAATTGATTATAATCACTTTTTTGGATTAGCTGCCTTAGTTCAACAATGATCGGGCAATTCTATCTTCGTCTAATGAAATCATGACCCCAAATAGATGAGTTCTAGTGGTATACATAACTACATCAATAATATTTGTATTCAATAAGGATCTCACACTACAACATATTTTTATTTCTTCTTGAATTCTCAAACATTGTTAACTCAGTTATATGTCCATTTTTAAATCTACCCATCTTTAGTCTCATTTCAAATCTACTTCATGAATGGATGGCATGGAATACAAATCCACATGGCTGGGGTGTCTCAAAAAATCAAAATAGTGCTTGTTTAAATAGAAATTAATCCATTTATAATGTATTTCTTGTATACCCGAACACATACTATTCACTTGTATTATTTTTTTCTCAATATGAACACACAATTCCTTCTTTACGTGTTCATGGCCTTTTGTGGATTCATGACATTAAATTTCATCCCTTATTTGGTTATTTTCCCACACCTAAACTATTTATATGTTTCTTATTTGCGTTTCCTACAATTGTATATGAAAGAATGTGTAAAAAATATCCAATTTATCTTTTACACACCCATTGTTCACTTCTCAATCATTCTCTATGAGTTACACACACTTATTTGTCTTATTCACTTTATGTTTTTCAATGTACATGTGCATGCATGAGTGTTTGCATGTGATAAGTTCGCCAATATCCTTCACGAACACTCAAATTCTTATATTGTAATTCTAATATGTAAACATGATTACCCTTCACATGAGATTCATCACTATTCTTCTTTGCGAAAGAGGTGAAAATGTGTTCTTCTTCTCAATTAACAGTGTTTGATTACAATGTCTATGAATTCTCCTATACAAACCAGGTTGGCTTCATATTTTAGTTGTATAATGAAAACCATGATGGTTTATAGGCTTCTCCTTCACGAGGTGTCTCATATGTGAAATGCACATGTTAACCATATATTGGATCCTCCGACGCGTAAGCAAGTGAGCCATGTTAGATCCTCTTTTGTGAGGCACTACCCACTTCTTGAAATCTTTTATGCTTTGGGGTATTCTCACTCATGAACCGAAGCGATGCATGGTGCTTTGTTTATTCAGAAACATGAGATTTTAATTTCTGAAACAAAAAACCTTAGAGGAGGGATGTATATTTATAGGTATAGATACCTACCTCCTCTCATCCAAGTATATGAATGATATGAGATTCTAATTTATTATTTGAATATCCATGATCTTCGGGGTCGAATGATTCAAACCATAATAAAGAAAGATGTCATATATCTCAATTTTTTTATATTTCCTGTGAGGACTTCTTTTTCTATGAGAAAAATACAATTTTGAGATAAAGGTCACATGATAATCATTTTCACGATCATTCGAGCATCATGATTTGGCATCACTCATTCGAATGATTCATCAACATTCAATCATCATGTTATGATGCATGCATGAAAACGTAATTTAATGTATGTGTTCATGATATCTATCTGATCCTCATGTTGTAGGTTTGATCATCAACTATATCCAATGAATGATCATGGATGCTTGACATCATCTCTGATGAGCTGGGGAATCTACAGGTTCAGAGGTTGAAGATGACGCATGATTGATCACTAAATTTTGTATTAGATTAGACCAAATAATAGATAGTGGTGATTAGATTCATGTGAAATTGATTATTCGAGAGGATAATATTACTCAAAATAATAGATGATCGGCTGGGATTGCTTCCTTGGGTTAAAAAACTCATCCCACATTGATACACCGTGTGTCGTTCCTGAGATATATAAGCAAAATCACTCCTACCATTCACCAGAATTCTCCCTCTCCCCTCATGGTACCGCCTTGTACCATGTTCACTGCGGGTGTTCTCAACACCCACCATTTTCTCCCTTTGCCTGCAAGCCTTTGGCCCTCACTATGCATGGTATTTGGATCACGTCCTCCAGTATCTGTATACATGGCCATCACATGCATTCCACTAATGGGCATACTCAGTTGTCCTCCCTTGGAAGCAGTTGACCAAGTGTCCTGCGTGATCCATAGGTTGATGTAGGCCAGTATATTTCTCAGTTGGCCCAATATTTTGAGTAATCCACATATTCAAACTGCATTACAAAGGTGAAAAACAAAATGTATGTTTACAACCACCTAAATATCCTGCATGGATTCCTTCGTTAATTCTAAAACAATTCATGGATTTTTTCCTAATATTATTTTCATTTATTTCTATATTCTCATATTAATTCATTATGACAGCCATTATGCATGATTTCTTAATCTTCAAACAAATGGATCTTATCCTTGCATGGCCACTCCATAAAGACCTTAATTCTCCATGGAATTGTAATTCCAACTATCATTACTCATATTATATCATCCAACCATGAATGGTAATACTCTTCACACTCTCATATATTGAAACATAATGCACAGAAACATTATAGTCAACAATGTGTTGTTCTTAACACATTTATTAGTACATGAAGTTCTGTGCAAACAATCATCTCATTTTAATAAACTTCATCCAATTAGAAAAAATTGGATGGATCTTCCATATTCATCATTAAACTGAGTATTACATTATATTTATAAAGTGTTGAGACAATGTTTATCCATTATTTAACACATTTCATGGAAGATAGGATTAGTATAGAAAATGTTCATGTATGTCATGATTTTTTATTTTATAAGTTCATAATGATTCTCCATGTAACAATAACTTTCTATACCCACATTTACACATTATTGTAAAATAAATGAAACTCTATAACCAACAATACCAGCTTTGCATTTTGTTTTTAATACCACATAATCACACATTTTCAAGAGTCAATATGTATCCTATCTTATTCAACCCCTCATTGGAAATCAAATGCAAAGGATTAGTGGGGGCTATTTGAAAACATATTTTCCTCCTTTTGAAGAATATCTTCAAGAATAGTTCTCAGAGAGTGGGAAGATATCACATGGTTCTGTTAAAAAAGATCATTTAGTTAATGAACTCAATGAACACATGGGATAACCTGATGTTAAAGTGAAAAGAGATATCACCATGGTTTTCAATGTGGTCTATAAACAACCATGCAAAGAATATATGAATTCATACCCATGGGTTGGAATTAATTAGATTTATCACCAAACAAATTAAAATGTTACATCCTTCTCAAAATTTACCAAAAATATTAAAATTCTAATGTACAAAGATAAAGATTCCCTTTCATCCCATATTGTTATTCATCAATCATTCCTATGTAATTAACAAGATAAATACAATTGTGAAGTAGTGATGAATGTGTGATTGGAATACCTAAAATGTCAAATCCAAGAGATGATTTGAATTTTAGGAGTTTTCATGAAATAATCCTTAATATCATATCCTTTTATTTTTTCCCCCCTAAAGGGTTGAAATCATGTGGATTTATCATAGTGAAAAAAATCATTAGAGAATATTCAAGACAAACATGTTGATAATCTCCACCAATGTATCATTGAGTGTATTTATCAAATCATGAATAATTAGTTGAGATTTTTTTATCCACATTATTCCATCCAATTATTATCTTCAGAACCACATTCACCTTCAATTCCCTATAATGTCAGCATATTTATAACATGATTATAGGGGAATAATATGGAACACATGTGAGCTTCTAAATAAGAGAAATAGGTTTGTGAATTTCCTCTCAACCCAAAAACATCTTTTCATGTAGATTTAATTTTCCTGGTACACTTCATGATAGTGACTCCTTTCTGTTTTCCATCTTGATATTTCATTATTAGCCCGGGACCTTTACTTCTATTCACCCACATCTTGTGTGTATTTTTTATCCTATCTTATTCCAATAGTAAATTAGTTTCCCCTAATGTATGTTCCTCAATTATCATCATTTCTATTTGTTTTAGTAAAACAGTGAAACATTTATTTTCATTACGTACAACCTTATTTCACCTTCCACACCATACATGTGAGGAACTTTATTTTTCATGTGTTTACAGCCTCTCATGAAATTCACATTCTTCTGCATGGGGAATGATCTGCCTCTCATTTTCCTTAGATTCAGATAGTACTAGATTTTGAAATTTTACATTTCTATAGAGACATGAAATTTATCTGGAACGCTGACTAAGACCACATTTATAACACATTATATTATAGAGAATATACATTTATTATTCAATGCTTATGGTACCTTTCTTAGGAATATTCTCTAAATCATCTTCATGAAAGTCGTCAATCTATCCTATACTCTTCTGGATTGATTCTCCTTCTATTTTAACCATTATTTTTTTCGTTTCCTTGTCTTTTTTTGTAGTGATCCCTATTAGGACCTTTATTGATTCAATAGAAACATTTTATTTGTTGATATTTCATTATTGGACTCTATTTTGGACATATTCTTGTGATTAGTTTGTTTAATAATTATCTTGACATCATTGTATAACATATTCCTAGAGAATTAATTTTCCAATATAGTTTTTTTCATATAAATTTGTAGTGCACTTTTCATAATATAAGCATATATGGGATGCATGGTTGGAATAAAATAGGAATCATCATAATGGTTACCAATTTTATTGGGATTATTATATATTTCATTGAGATATTAAAATATTTTCTTGATATACATATTCTTTATCACCTATGGAATCTTCATTAGTATTGTAGGTTGTTTCATTTCATCATATCTACATTCCCTGAATACCGGACTTCAATAATTTCCATATTATAAAACATTAAGCTAGAAGAAATTGTACAGATTCCCAAACATCCAACAATGCCATCATTATTAAATAAAACATCTTCGTTTTCTTGTAGTGTCTTTAATTCTATATTTAGTGCATTGTTGTTTCTCAAATTCACATTAATTCATTGAGAATCCTTGACAACCATAAAAAAATCATGATTTTTTTTGAATTCAACAAAAAATTCTACAAATAAATTCTCAAATAATTCATTCACACAAATAGTTCCTTGTAATTCTTTACTAACATGAGCATTTATTTCAATGAAAAGATAAATTTTTTCTTCCATGGCCTTCACTAGTTTTGTGAGACTGTTTGAAATGTGAACCCTTTTCCCAATGCCTCTTCCATTGCACCAGCTACTTCTTCCACCTATAATTTTTCATCATTAAGGGTACTAATATTTGTAGCAATATGTGTTGAAACATCACTGGGGATTTTCATTAGATGGTATTTTTGTGAAAACTGAAGATCAGTAATTGATCTATCATTACAAAAACATGAACAAGCTTCATCAGAAGAGGAATAATAAAAATATTTATCACATGTTATACCATTCAAATTACATTAAGAAGAAGGTGTATCCACATTAGTAGTATGACTCTTATATAGCGTCCTTTCCTATTTATTATTTCTATTTTTCTCTGTCCTGGATGAAATCCCCATTTGAGGTTTCTTACCCATTTCCAGAAATCTTCACTCTTTAAAGACCCCCTCGTATCTTTTAGAGGAAGCCCCATATGATGCCAATTAAAGTGCCCAAATCTATGTGAAATAATTGTGAGAGGGAGGGGTGAATCCATTTTTAATTTTCAACTTTTAACAAATTGATCCTTCATAATAAAAAATTAATGGCTGTTTAAAACCTAGTTCAACTCCTCTTGTGTCACTCATCATTTCTTCAAATAATACTTTAAAGATAAAGGAATAGAACTCAAGGATTTATGAGGATCAGTAAAAAATACCTTGTCATTGTTATGTTTTTTATTCTCCCTAATATAGATTCTTTACTATAATTTGAAGGAAAATACAATGGTTAATACAGAGTTATCTCTCTTGATAACCTCGAGAGGTTCTTTATAATTCATCCCATAGTGTTAAAAGAGTCTCACTTGATTTACCTAGATTATCAAAAAATTATTATAAACATAAGTCTCACATGAAACATATTACTCCCAAGTCACATGAGAGTCTACCACATTGACGCTCATTATTCACTATAGGTTGATCTGATGACAATCTCCCATGATCATTATGAATCAAACATTCATTTTCCTCTCTTTACTAATCCTCAACAACTTTTGGTAAGGAATTCTGGTCTTGCACAATGATTCTAATCATCCATTTTTGATCATCTACATCAGTGTAATACTGCTCTGGAAATTCATTCTTCTTCAGATAAAGACCTGGCCTCACATAGATTTGTTTCGGTGGTACATAAAACTACTTCAATATTATTGATATGCAAGAATAATATTTCACTATATCATCTTTGTATTTCTTCATGAATTCTCAATCATTGTTACCACTATCATATAGTCTTCTGTAATTTATATTTTCTTTAGTATCAATTCAAATCCAACTAATACATGGATATCATGGCATCCAAATCCACTGGGTTTGGGTATCTCATTGGCTTCACAATAGTTCATGTTTATTCAAAAAATAATTCATGTATAATTTATTTCTTGAACACCCAAACACATAGAATTCAATTGTCATATTTTTTCATAGTATGCACAGACAATTAATTTTTACATATGTATAGACATGCATGGATCCTATTCATTCAATTTCACTCTATATATAGTTCTTTCTACATACATAAAATTTTTATATATTTTTTCATTCTGTTTTTTGCATTTTTTTTTATGAATTCTTGTTTATGAAATCTCTACTATCCCTTTCACACACATAGTTCATTCTCCTTTATTCTTAAATAGTACACACACACACACATCCTTTTCTTCTTCTATTAATGTATTTTAGAATGCACGTGAATGTACGATTTTTTTCTTTTAAAATGTTCAACATCCTCCACCATGAACAATATATTTATTAAAGTGAAATTCCACCATTAAAATAATATTACCGTTCACATGAGATTCTTAACTGTTCTTTATTGAAATATATGTGTTAATGGGTTCTTCTTCTCAATTTAAAATGCATTATTACATTTTCAATGAAGTATCCAACGCGAACAAGGTTGGATTCACATTTTATTAATGTCGCACTGACTAGGGTGGTTCATGGGCGTCTTTTTTGAGGTGTATCAAATGTTCAAAGAATAGGTTGAGTATACATGGAATCCTCCTTCACTTAATAAAGTTAGCCATATAGTCCTCTCCTACTCGAAGGACTTCATCCATCATGAAATAATTTATACCTCATGGTATTATACTTCACAATACAAAGGGATACATGGTTCACTATTTCATCAAAAACATGAGCTTGAAAATTCAGCAACAAAATCCCCTAGTTGAGGGCTCTCTTTTTATAGGCATAGGTCCATAACTTTTCTCATCCATGTCTCTGAATGATACAAAATTAAAATATCTTTTCTGAATAGATGAGATCATTGGAAATGAATTATTCAAACCTGAATAAAGATACAGACCATATATCTAGATTTTTTTGTTTCAAGAGATCTCCTCTTTTGGAGAAAGAAAATCATTTACATTTGATAAAGGTCCATTCAAATATTTATAATAAACATTTGGGATCCAAGATGTGGCATTTCAAATTTGAATGATTCGACCACATTTGATCTACATGTATTGTTCCATTAAAGAAAATGTCATTTCATGATTTTTTCGTGATTTTAAAATGATCCTCATGTGGTACGTTTGATCATCAACGGTGGCCGAAGAACAATTATGGATGCTCAACATTATATCTCGGTATTTGTGGCATTTGGAGGTTGATATGTTGAATACGAAATCATGGTTGATTGCTGATTGATGGCTCTCCTTAGATAAGATAACATACGATAGTGATTCGATGCAGAAAAAATCGATTAGATGAGCTACTATTATTACTCACAAGTTTTTATGAATGGAGGGGACTACTTCCATTGGTGAAAAACTCGTCCCACATTAAAATGATTTGTAGAGTGTAGGCATTATAAAAGCCTAAGAGCTGATGCCATTCACCAAAATTCTCTATCTACCCTCACAGTACTTCCCTATGTCGCATTTACTACGGGCATGCTCTGCTCCCAACCCTTACAAACTATTCATGTGGTCCTTTTCCCTCACTATTCATGGGCTTCGGCTCATGTGCTCCATTGAGATTATACACTGTCCTCCCATGCATACCTCTTACTTGCTAACTCAGTTGGGCTCCCTTTGGCGTAGTTCACTTAGTGTCCCACATGTAATTAAGGTTGAGACTGACCAGTACCTTGCATGGTTGTCGATATATTTTTTATTAATCTACATATGCACTTTGTTTAAAAATGAGAAATTGAAAATGTATGATCATGGAAACATTCAACTCATGCCTGGATGCCTTCGTTAATTCCATACACATGCATGGATTCTATTTTCTATTTTTCTTTTCACTTATTTCAATTTCTCATCTTCATGCATTATGAATGCAATTATGCATGATTTCTTCATCTTCAAAAAATTTATCTTATCCATTCATGGCCATTACATTAAGTCCACAATTCTCTTTGGAATTATAAAACCAATGACCATTACTCATCTTCCTTCGCCTAATCATAGATGGTACTAATCTTCACCACCTCATTCATTGAAACATAATTCATGGAAACATTGTTCTCAAAGCTGTGTTCTCATTAACACATGTCTTGATCATTGAAGATCAGTCCAAACATTCATCTAATATTTTTAAACATAATCCAATTAGAAACCATTATATGGATGTTCCAAATTCCTCAGGCAATTGAGTATTACATGGTCTCCTTTACGTGTTGAGACAATATGTGTCATTCTTTGACACAAGTCATGGAACATTTGATAAATATAGAGAATTTCCAAGAATGACATGAAATGTAATTTAATATGTCCATAATGATTCTCCATGAAACATTACCTTTCCATACACGTATTGAGACATTATTGTCGACAAATGCCACACAATTCCCAACACATTTTTTCTGAAATATCCACAAAATCATACATAAAAATATGAACATAATTAAATACATAGCATTACTATATATTTTTATTATGTTTATGGTTCAACCATTTTGAATATATTTTATAACAAATGGAAAATGAAAGTGTAACTCAAGAATATGTACAAACTAATATCCCCAAAAAGTGATGCATTTAATATTCCATACCTAGTTTTCTAGGATAGGTATATAGATGGATTTAATATATTAATATTATATTTATGAAATATTTATAATTTAAAGATGATTAATTATTATTTAACATTATTTTATCTAATCTATTAGAAAATGAAATCATCACTCATGTGTACGTATAGACCACATTTAACTTGAAGTGATATAATTGTTTTTTATCCCTACCATAAGTGATTATATAAATTTTTTATGGAATTAATATTAAAATTATATAATTATTATGAATATATGGATTATAAAAAAATTACCAATATGAAAATTATAGAATTTACTTACTAAAACATACGTGGAAAACATAAATATTGTCACTCGAATATTAACACTAAAGAAGAATTATTAAAAAATGGAATTGAAAAATTATAATAAAATGATATATAATAAGAAATATATGTGTATTTTTTGGTATATAGGTATATAATGTCTATGTTTATAATATTGGAGATTATATTTTTTATTAATTAGGTCTAGACTTGAGGATATGATTTATTTTGATGTCTCACTTTTCATCGTGCATATTTATGATTCAATTTACATTATAGAAAATTATATCATATTTGTTTCATAAAACCCTTGTATTTAATTCAAATTTAATACTATATAATATTTTCTACAATTACATCCATTTTCATCTCTCTGGTATAAAAAATTATTGAAAGGACATTATAATGAAAAATGACTTAGATTCTCAAATTTTGGCCAAGAATCATTCCCATCGATGATTTTTTTTTCAAAAAGTTACGATTCTTATTGTTTACTTTTGAATGATTAAAATTAAATTTTTAAACCACATTTTATATTCTTTATAAATAATTAATATGTAATATTTTCAATATGTTAGTAAATAACTCACTATTATCTATTTAATAAAGTAAAAAATCTTATAAAACATTTACTACATGAATGACTTGTCCCATAATCATGTCCTTTATTAATCTTACATTGTATATTAAAATATTATATGGTTATAAAATAAGTCAACATTAATAAAATCAATGAACAAGTTTTAATGATACAAAAATAAAATAATATTTTCAACATTTTTTTCAAAACGTATTTATCACCCTTATTTAAAATTGTTTTTTTATCTATTTCATCATATTTTATGGATTTATATTATTCAAAATGGATGCAATATTGTGAAATAATCAAATGTTTTTTCTATGTTTACTATAATGATGATCATTTAAGGATGTTTCTTGAATAATATTTCATCCATACATGTTAATTCAATAATAAAGGAATGATAAATGGTAATATCTTATATGGGTATATATATAATATATTTATTATTTCTTGATATGTTCGTCTGTGAAGGGAAAAAATTAAATTTCGTAATGTTTATTATATCATGAGTTGAAAAGGGTATTGAGGGGCGAATCTAAAATGGTCACATATGAATGTTTCATTATCCCATGAGGGTACACTAGAGTTTTTCTTAATAATAATATGGTACATGAGAAGTTCTACCAATCCCATGAACTTACTTGTGTGGTTATCCCAAACCTATTATTTTATAAATGTAGTGGTGAGTAGATTTAATAATTTATTTCCATATTTATGGGAATGGTGAGTGAACTAAATAGACTATGGGACATTATCTAGTATAATACTTCTGGATGTGATTATTGAATAAGAAAATTATTTTATATTCTAATGTTTATGCCACACATTTAGGCCAAAAACATATATATTATTCTTATAGTACGTTCTCTTGGAAAAATATTTATTTTTGACTACTCTTCTCTCATATGAATCATGTCTTATGTTATGAAAAATTCTAATGCCACAAGTAATTTTTTTAGTTAGGAAATTTATGGTATGATATCATATGTTTTTATCATGTTTTTAATCAATTAATATTAATTTTGGATCATTTATTATCATTGATTGAAATCTATCATTTTTACATTTAGTGAGATTCTAAGATCATCCATTCTTAGGATTCCTTTCCATTTGTTATAAAGAATGTTTTTAATTACTGAATGCCTAATAAGGGTATTAAATGATCAAATCATTAAGGTATATGTTGAAAATCATCATGAAATTTTATTGTTTTTAATATAAATTCCAATGAAATTAAACCATTCCAATTTTCCGGGTCTATTGTTTTATTATTGTTTAATATTAACCTAAAATTGACTAATATTTATGTATGTGATGCTTGGTGCACCTCCATTTGTATGAGATAGTGGTCTAAATATAGATATTTGGTTGTGAGGAATGAAAGGATATAATATATGATAACATATGATAAACCAATGAGATATAAGATTAACATAAAGTATCCTTGGAAAATCGTAAGGTTTTATAATTTATGAAATACTGGGATTTATTTTCATTAATATATTATTGAAAAGTTTGATTATTTTATCCTAATGCTTAAAAATCAAGTTTTCTTCTAGTTAATAGGTTGAACCAGATGGAATCCTGTTAACAATAAGTGGGAAAAATGTAACGATTTTCCTCATGAGTAATAAAATGACACTATGGTATGAATGCAAATATTTTATCTATTCTAACTAAACACTCTTAAGAAAATAAACAATTTGAATTTCAATAAAATAGGGAAATGAGAAATGTATTGTTGATTCATTCATAATGGGAAATCAAAATACAATTAGTGGGTCCTCTGATCAGATAATTATGATTAAATATATTAGTTGAAATGATATGATATATTTCTATATAGTGATCATAAGAATTAAAACAGTTTGTGGTTGTTTATCATTTGGAAGGTGAAGTATTTCAATGGTGAAAGCTAATTAAGAATATGATGAAAGATGTATAAAATGAATCTATGCAATATATAGTGATTATGAGGTTATATTTTGGTAATTATATAACCTGAACTCCTCACACAACAATTGAAATGAAATTTAATGAGATATGGTAAAATGATAACAAATTCATTGTTAACTATAAGGAAAATTTCACAAGACTTATATGGTATGCTTATATTTTCATTATCAAACATGAATGGAAAATTTATTAATTCTTTTTTGGATTTAATCAATGTCTTCTAAATTAATTTTCTATAAGAGACATTGATGTATTTGAATATATTTTATGATCTTTTACGATGTTGGAAATGAAGAGTGAAAACTATCTTTCTTATCATCGATTTAGAGATAAGAAGAGGAAAATGGATTTTCACTTATATTAATATATAAACACCACATAGTGAAAAATATTAATTATCTTTAATGAAGAAAATTTGTATTACATTTTGGTAAATTATATCCAATGAATAGGTAAATGCTTTAAGTGAATATGTGAAATTAACTGAGGAAAAGATTTTCAATGTGACATAAAGAGGTAATTAAATGAAATATATTTGGAGACAACATATGTAAATTCCCCACCCACAGATAAATTATATACTTGAAATAATTATTGGATATTTTCCAACCAATGAATTATTAAAAGGGTTAATAAAATTAATCGATTTTAGAAACCAATTAATTCTTGTTACAATGAGAAAGATCAAGGGTTTAAAATTTCTTAATAAGTTCATTAGATTGATTTTATAAAAGGAGTACTTTTCTAACATAGTAGAATTTTTTTTATTTTAATTTGGATCTACCAAATCTTTTATGACTAATTAATTTTATAAGGTAAACAAATCAGAACATAATGACTAGATATTAAATTAAATGAAAAAAGTTTATTTTTTTATGAACACATCTAAATTCAAGGACTACACTCTGATAATTATTTTTTTGACTTTGATCACTAAAAATCATATTATTCTCCCTATAGTTGACTTTTATCTAATGTTTGAAAATTATTAGGTCTCTGTATATAGATACTATATCAATTTTCTAATATGGGAATTCATTTTTCATATTACAAATAAATAAATAATGATTTTTCAATTAAACAATTAACATCATCATCCAATAGAAATTAAATCCATTATCATTCTATTACTACACAACCATAAATGTAATTAATCTCAAATGGCGTTGGAGAAGCATAACACTAAATTAACCATATCATTCAGAAATTTTATGAGGTATTACCTGGTGAGTGTCTTCTTCTTCAACTAAATCTTGAACAATAGTTTTCAATAGAACTTATTCTTGGTGATAAACATTTTCTGAAGACTCCTTATTTAGTGACCATGATTGAGTAAATTAAATATAATAATATAATTAATTAGAATTAAGATAGTGGATTTATTTCAGAATGTGATTCACCAAGGGTTGGATATATTCTATTTTCAAAAAGCAAAGATGGGTCAAATAATCTATGCATTTATTATTATTATCCTATTAAGATCATGATATGGAATAAGTAAAGTATACCATATAGTGATGAAATTATTGATCAACTATGTAGAGAACAATTATTTTCTATGATTGACCTTCTATTTGTATATCATCAATTATAGGTCATAAAATTGTAAATACTCAAGACATTGATTCCCAAGAAGTATTAATATTATGAATTAATGGTGATTTAATTTGTAAATAACAATTACCTTGAAATCTTCCTGAATATTAGTAAAAATATCTTCATTTAATACCTTAATTAGATTATGGTATAATATTATATTATATTCCAATATATTATTATTGAAATGATTCACATTAAAAATAAATTATTATTGAGTTGAAGTTTATAATAAAGGATAATATGATTTCAAGATCTATCATGTTTTCATTTTCGATATTGAGTATCATTATTTTTTCATATAATTATAATAAAGGTAATATATGTAGATTATTTAAAGTATAGAGTTACAAACCATTTTAGTAGTCTAACCATAGAGATTGAAAACTATAGTTTCCTTATATAAGACAGATGTTAGTCTTGATTTTTTTATAAAATTCACAATGTTATAAAATTCACTAACACGATTGACAAAGAAGGTAGTTATATTCATTGAGACTCATGAATGTAAAGAGAACATCAAATAAATAATACGATGATTGGTTAGTGAAAATGTAATCACACTACTATTTATTAGGTTTATGGTTCATAGTGATGCATCTAATATTTGTCTAGGATGTGTTCACATACAGAATTTCATGGGGGTAGACTACACCATACGTCATTTTAAGAATTTTTTTCCAACTAATGATTCATATCTATCAGTGATAAATTTCTATATGAATATATGTTGGAATTATCTTTATAGTGAGAAGTCATATATATATCGCTCATAAATTATTCATGTATATATTAATGAAGAAAGAGTTGAATATGGACCCAAGAATATGGTTTTATTTGAATAATAATTATGAATGCTCAATATATTATAACCCAAGGAACTCAAATAAATTTGTTGATGATTTTAGTTAGAAATACCATTATATTTTCAAGGAAGTGAGTTATAAAAGATCCACAACATATGTATTTTCATAGGATAAATATTCTAATCATATGAGAATGTGATAAATATATTATCTCAGATAAACGTCCATGTATCCAATTATGTGATGTTTAAAGAGATTCAGATTTTTGATTTCCAGTTGAAAAATAAATTAAAACATTCCCCAGATTATATCTACAATATTGATGAAATTATATTACATAGTAACCTTATATTTGTCCCTAAAATACTATATTTAATAATGAATCTATTAGATAAAGATCAAATCTCATTATTTTATATCCTTCAAATAAGTACATATATATATACAACTCAAATATTATATTTTTTTGGATTACATGAAAATGTATATTTTAAAATATGTTTATAAATACTTAGTAATTGTTCAATATAAGTTTGAATGTTTAAAGTATTATGGGTTGATAAAACCATTTCCCATGCCTATTTATAAATTAGAAAACATCACCACGTGTGTCATCACTATACTACCCTATATGACTTAATTATACAAAGACATATGGGTTATAGTCAACCACCATATGATGTAAGTGTATTTTATTGATATGAGTAGATATTTTTCGCCTAACCATATTTATATGATATAAATTACGGTGTTTTAAGGTAGAATAGAATACCACTCTAAATCATGTCTAATCAAGATATACAGATTACATCTTTTTTCTAGAGAATTTATCAGTATGAATTGAATATATTGTTGAAATTAATCACAAAATTTCATCATTAAATTGAGAGATAGTTTTAGAAAACCATTATAACCCTATAAAAAATTATTATAGTTTCAAAATTAATATTATTTGATTTTGGTGTCATCACCTTGAGGTAGATTTATTCCTTTACTTCATTTTCATTCAGTCAACCCTTCAGATATATCATTATGATGTACACATTATACAACATTGTGAATTTACAACATAATGAAATAATGTTTTTGGGAAAAAATTATGTGGACACGAGAATTGTAAGGAAATGGTATAAAATGTTATATATATTAAAAATCACGTAAGGGAATAAAATATTTGACTAAAAAGTTATAAAAATATCATCAGTGATATTTAATAATTGAGGTGGGTGAAAATATATTCTTACTAATAACTTTATTTAATAATGTTAGGATATTTAAAAGCTATGTGATGATTAACACCATATATATTCAACTCGATGATATTTTTGATCATATTTGGAATGTATCTTATTGTGTCAAACTTCTTACAAACCTATTACAATTTTTGGATGTCTTTTATGTACCTCTTTTAATAATGTACATACTATATCTTTCCTATATATGAAAAAATAATGGTATATGACAAAATAATTTTATTTTTTATAAAGAACAACAGTTTGGTATTTTGTATTGAAGGGATCATGTTTTTTCAAAAACGTCTTATCACCTGGTCTATGCCTTATAAAAAACACATAGATTTTAGGATGAATTATAGATTAACAATTATCTAATGAGGAATTAGTATCCTCTTTTTTATCATTCTAGCAATTTAATTTGAAGGAAATAATTCTTATAAAGGTAAAAATATAAGAACCAAAAATTTTAGAATATTTTTTTCATTAATAAATAATAATTTTTGGATTGGTTGTGATGTATGAAACACTAACCATAAGTGATTAATTCGATATTTAATATGATAAATTAATGAATTTAATAATTATTTTAGGGAAATTTATAATATTAAAGTAATAATATCAAATAATTACATTTCAGATATAGTTTAGAAATAATATATAATTTTACTCGATTAATTCTTGGCTATTCCAAAAAAATTTGTTTTGAGGAATTTATTTGTAATATATGAATTGTTTAAAAGGTAATTTAATTTATATTGATTACTAAATGATTTCTAATGTATTTTTCAAACATGAATAAAAATTTAAAATTTATTAATCTCATTATCATTTGGTTTGATGTGAAGATCAAATCAATGGGGGGTTAAAATAGCTATATAATTTTTCATAAAAACTATATTACACAAGTTGTATGCTTTATTTTATTAAATTTAATTAAGAAAAATTGATAAATTATTTAAATGAAATGATTATATAAGATTTATTATAAATTTAAATAAACATTTTATAATTGTTTTTACTAGTAAAATAATTAGAATATTTTTTAAAAAAATTTACTTTTTTCAAAATACATTTTTAAATGTTTTCTGCCTAGATATTTCAATAAATTTCATAAATATAAATTAAATGAATAATATAAAATTTGTTCATAATTTGTAATCATATTGAGAAAATTTAATTATAAGTTAAATATATTATTTGGTTATAACAATATGTTACCATGATAAAATTGTAGTCGCCATGACAAAGGTAAAAATAGATTTAAGGGGTTATTATTTCTGGTATAAGGTTTAATTATATAACAAGTTTTTTATTAAATATGTTGAGTATATTTATACATCATTCAACATGACAATAATAAGGAACTATAGGGATCCACATTCCTCTATGAGGGTGTTTATTTTATTTTAATGTTCATTATGTTCACAAGGGTGACACTCCAATAACATATAAAATAAAACATAATATTTTCAATTTTCACATATCATTAACTTATTAAATAGATAAATATATAACCATATTCATTCCCAAATAACATCAACATATACAAGTTGTTTTTTCTTCCCAAAATACCCATCTATAAATATATCGGGTGTTATTTAAAATAGGTTTCCCTTGGAACATATAAATGTTTTTACCACCCATTATCATGTTTCATTCTACATAAATATTATCCCAGACTTCAAAAAAACTAAGAAAAAATAAAATATTATCATTCATATTCTAGAATTGAAATTATTATTATGCTATAACCAATTAATATATGATTTCCCTCAAATGAAAAATTTATCCTTTTCTTATGTTTACTTATATATTTTTTCCTATATGAAGAAACAAGTTTCATTTTTTATTTGTCAAATTGATTTATATTAATAAAGATGGATTTAATGAATATATATGATATTTATAGCATCATATTTATTCTATAAATATGTATAATTAATTTCCATCCTTTCTTTTCTTAATTTAAAAATGAATTTTCTCTTGTTAGTATATGAAGCCAATAATTTCCACAAAGTCATGCAATTCATTTTTCATGATTTACATAAATTATGTTTCTAAAAATATATATAATGAATAAATGACAAATTTATGTAATTATTGTGTTTATAGAGTTGATGTAACCATGTCCAGTGTGATGGGACAAGAACCGTGAAACTGAATCATTCATGGGAAACATAATTGTTGGCTGGTGAGTATTTATTTGGATGAAGAATTTCCAAAAAATTGTTGAATGAAAATTCTACGGGAATGATATATAATATGAT
Source organism: Viscum album (assembly GCA_963277665.1). NCBI lineage: Eukaryota > Viridiplantae > Streptophyta > Magnoliopsida > Santalales > Viscaceae > Viscum > Viscum album. The sequence continues at coordinate 688,059,345 of OY728162.1, read as the reverse complement.
ATTAATTAAAAAACATAGTTATATTTTTATAATAATCCTATTTTAATTTTTAATAGGTTATATTTTTTATAAGCTATGTTAGTAATTAATGAAAGGGTATATATTACAATATGGAGTTTTATCGTGATTGAATATATGCCAATTTTTATTTGGAGAAAATATAAATAATTTATCATTTAATACTAATATAACATAATATATTATCCTTTTTTATGGTGTTTTTATAAAAAAAATTCTTCACAATTTAAATATAAAATATAAAAAAACGTTTTTCAGAAAAGGAAACCAAGATTATCTTCTTTGGACATAAATGTTTCTCTATCCTTTAAATGATTAGAAAAAATATTTTAAAAAATTTGATATCTACATTTTAATGATTTTAAAAGGTATTTTAATTCTACAATTTAAAATTATTAATATTTAATACAAAATAATATTTTTAAATTCTTTGTGAATGGATCACATTTTACATTTTTAATAAAATTAAGAAAAAACATTTTGACGGTCATTTTAGAAATAGTGCACGAGAATATATTATTAAGAACTAGGTTATATTCTATTAAGGCTACTTTTTTTGTTCAACGTTTTTAGGTACTTCTGTGTCTGTTGTGTTGATTGGATTATTTGTAAGAGGCTCACCCAATGACATTTTTCGATTGTTAGGTAGAGTAATGGGTTCAACATATTGATGTACAAACTATCAGTTTTTAATTTTGGAAATTTTATGATGTTTTAGTTTTCAAGTGGAGATATGATGGAAATATAATTTGATAATTTGAATTTATAGGGTTAAAAATAATATTTCATATTAGTATTTTTAGTGTGGGATAGTAATGGGAAAATACAAAAACATATTGAATTAAGATCATTCTATTGGAATAATGTGACTGAGCTCCAACCTTTTTATGAAGTTTTTCTATGTTTTCCCATTTCCATGTTAAAATAGGGGAGTTAGTTTGTTTATATTGTTACCCCCACCCCATGAAAAATTGTTTCCCATGTTGTTTCCCCCTAAATAAATTTTATACATTATCAATAGAAAAAAAAACAAAAAAAAATTAAAATTATAATATAAAAACACACTATATGGATGGATTTAGCCCCATCGTATAATTTTTTAATATTGATCATTATATTAAATGTTCAAATTTTCCAAAAATAAGATATATTAAAAAATTTCCATGGTATTTTAGTTTCAAATGATTCCCAAAAATAATTATTTGTTTTTTTATCATTGTCTAATACATTTATAAAATTAATTATCATATATGTCAATATTTATTAAATAATTATATCCATCAATGGTAATATGATCTTTTGATATCATAAACAGATATTATATGGAAGGATTCTTTTCATGGATATTTTAATGATGTTTCATGAAACAATTTTCATTCTCCTGGGTTAATGAAATTTTTTTGGAATGAAGAATTCTCTTATGTTGTTATGGAATTTATTTGAATGGATAATTATTTTTTAATTGATGTGTTTTTAATTCCCACTAATTCATTAGGTGATTTATTATATCTCATATAATCAAAAGGCTATATGATAGGTTGTTTGATGCCTAAAATTTGGAACCAAAGTTTTTATCATTCCCTAAAGAGTAAAAGACCAATTTTCAAAATAAAAATAAGGAACATGGGAAGATATTCAATTCCTAATTAGTTAAACCAATATTTATCCCAATAATAATATGTGATTAATTAACTAGTGTGTATTCTTACAATATTATTTCTATGTATATAGAAATGGGTAGCTAACCCAATTCTATTTGGGACTCTATCCACTATGATAGTCATGGATGTGAGAATTGACTAATGAAATGATTTTTGATTAGCATGTTTATAATAAAAAAATACTCCTGAAACATATATATTATTTATATTGTATAAGCTTATTGATAATGATATTTTTATATATTATTCTTCTATCTCATGACTCATGTATCTGTTTTCTTAACAATCCTTATCAGATCACTAATGTTTTATGGTGGTTGTTTTATTTATAATGATCTCTTTTGTTCAATTATTTCCTTGCACACCTAAGCTTCTCTTATTACAACTTATGACCATCTAATTAAATATATCATGTTTCCCATGTCATGAATTATAGATAAAAATTTAATAGGTTTCTTTTCTGAATGATAATAGTAACAACATTTTGTATGGAATTACAATGATGGGTACAATGCAGGGAGAACTCTAGGGAGGAATATAATATATATTACATGAAATATGTTTATTATGAATGAATACTCTAAAGTAGATAATCAGTTACAGTTATATGGTGTGTATTATTGTAATATGTATTTAATATTCACATAATAATCTGTAATATTTATATAAGTGATGCCTTAGTCACCTCAAATATTGTTCACATCACTAATCATCCAATTTATATCGCTAAAATAGAATTATTCATGGGAGATAGATGTAGTGATTATAATATAACGGAGCACCGAAACCTAAATCCTCGTTATTAATTTTATCAGTTTTTTTGTTTTTACACATGTTTATGATTTTTGATTTTTTTTTCTATTTACATTTCAGTGAGTTTGAGGTTTTTTTCTTTTCACATAGTTTTCATGAGGTCAGTTCAAAGTATGAAGCTATCCCATGACAGTTTCTACAATTTTTATTATATTATATCACTTTTCTGGATAATTATATATCATATAATGTTTCATAAACTATATTGATACACATTTTGAGTAAACAATTTCATATATATAGTTGGTTCATCATTTGGTAATCCATAAATCTCATAATTATTTTTATAATATTTAAATTATCATGAATCTAGAAGACTATTTATCACATTTTAGGATCTCCCCTTACCCTATTTTCTTATAACCAACCACAAAATCCCTTATTGCAATATCCATATCCTATACATGGGTTTTTAATCCCTATATCACTATTTACATTTTTTTCTAGGAAATATGCTTCTTGTTTTTACCCGTCTTGATCTCACATCATTATCTATCCTTAAGGCTATATTAGACCAACCCGAACACTATTTTTTGACTAACCCCTATATTTATTATGTGTATGATATTTTAATTTCCTATTGTGTTCTCCTCAATTAAAATATATTTTTTCTCCATTATCTATTGATGTAGGATGGGTTTTCTTATATATCTTGCATTTTAATAGAAATCAGAGTTATCCAAGGATTTTTTAAACAAATATCATTAAAAATTAGATAAAAAATGTGTTCAATTAGGTCCTTAATAGGATTCCACAATTGATTTGTTATTTTAATGATTTTTTTACCTTTTCTATTTTTTATAATGGGAACATCGTTGGAATTGAAGGATTCGTTATTTGTATTCAATTTTCAATAAACATTAATGTTTTTTTGGATTTGTTTCATAGTTTTTTCACTATATATATTGTCTTTTGTACTTATAAATATTTTTTCTATAATTCATTATTATTTTGGTTCATATATATTATTTTCATTACATCAATGGCTTTGGAGTGATCATTATGTAAAATACTATTTCTAAATGGTTTAATAACTGATTATAAAGTTCCATTTTCAAAAATAATGACTTATATGTTCATTTAGAACATAACTATAAAAATGCAACTTTTAATTTTTTTTAAAAAATTCATAACATCAACGAAAATATGTTTATAATTAGTTTATTGAATGAACGTTAATATTACTATATTTTTTGTGAATTAAAGTGTGGATTTAGATAGAGTAGTGTGTTTATGAGTGTTGAGGTATATTTTTATTATTGTTTTATAATGGTTAATTATTTACCCTACCTAATATAAAACAGATTCATCCCCACCCCCAATTTCTAGAACTATGGTGATCATATATATCATTGTGAATGTCTGATGAATGATATCTATGTGAGTAATTTTAAAAAACCTAAAATAATTTTTATATCGTGTGGTTTTCTCTCAACTAGGGGAGTTCTACATGTGGAGTTTTGTAGGAAAATCCAGGTGATTATTGTCTAGTTATATAATTATAATCCGGTAGAAGGATCAACTGATGTAAATCTAGAAACGTCTCAATTGATTGTAAAGAGTATATCATAATTATATATTCAACTTTGATTGATTTTTTTGTACATGATAATGGAAAAAAAAAATTTTATTTATAGTTTATAGCAACAATATTTCATTAAACATGATTATATTATATTATTTTTATTTTTTTCATTTTAATCTATTTTCACCATCGCTTCAATTTATTATAAATAATTTTATCTTCATTCACATAGCTTATATATTTATATGTTCTACTTTTTATCGTATATTACATTGATTTTTTATTGGATCTGTAAAGACCCGTAAAATTCAAGGAAAATTTTTTCTTAATTTTCTTTAGAATTTTACAAGAGCGCGGTTTCAGACGGCACCTGATTCCGAGGCCCGGAGTGCCCGGAATTAATTTCCGAAGTTTGGCTCGGGTACGTTCAGTGAACGAACGAGCGGGAATTCCTAACTTTTGATCCGGTGCTCGGAATTGAAATCCGAGGGCACCGATGAACTCGCAGCGCCGATATTCGCTTTTTGAGACCTTTTCGGGAGTTGCGTTTGTTGCGGGTTGAAAGTTACGTTTTGGGGTTTTTAGTTTGAGTTAAATAAAATTGTGATGAACAATTTTATTTTTACGTGTTAAAACCTATGTGTGGAAGTTAGGTGGGACCTACTTGATGTTAACTACCCTTGAGAGAATAAAGGTGGGGTGGGGCCCACACGAGCCCAACCCCTCACCTTCCCTAACTCCTCTAAACCCCCCACTTAAGATGTGTAACTCATCTTAACCTTTAAACTTTCCATTAATTGGGTGACTTTCCCTCTCCTCTTTTAAATCATGCCAACACACTAAACCATTTAATGGATTTAAGTTTTTGATTTGAAACTCATAGAATGACTTAATAAAATAAGGTTAGCTTATTTTATTTTTGGGGGTTAGTTTGGTTGTGTTGAGGATTGGAGGAGAGAGCTCAAAGTCTCTTGAAAAACTTCATCTTCTCCGGCGAAGAACGTCTTCATCCTCAACGAAGAACGACAACACTTCGTCAAGGATCATCGACTCGGAGACCTAGTATCTTCGGACCTCTGCTTCCTCTTCGGACCTTCTTCGTCGGCAAACGAAGATCCGCCAACAACGTGTCGCATCGGACGTATTTCTTCGTCAACGGATTTGACGAACGACGACCGCGACGCCCGACTTCCGCGACGCCGTCTTCCGCGGAACGTAGAAGTTTCTTTGAATCTCAAACCCGAGGTAGGGGATGTTATTTATTGATTATTTTTATTCCATTCTTGAATCATGGATTTTAGCATGACTAAACGTAAGGCTATTGGATATTCTTAGTTATGTTATTATTTAACGTGAGGGGGGTCGGACCGCATGAACACGACCGAACCCCCCCTCCTTAGTTCTCGTTTTATTCATGTGGGTGGAAGCAAGAGGCGTGGTGCCGTCGCACCACGCGGATGAACATGCTTATAATTTTCTGCAACACCGTCGCGCTTCGCCGAGGAGAGACTTCAAGAACGCGACGCCGTCGCGCCGCGTTGGGAGGATTCATGGCACGGCGAAAGGGGCGCGGTGCCGTCGCACCGCGCCGGACGACGAACACCGCGGCCGGTTCCGGGCCGCGGTGAGACGAGGAGACCGCGGCCGGTTCCGGGCCGCGGCGGAAGGAAAGACCGGCGGCCGGGCCGCCGGCGTCGGAAGTCGAGGGCGGGACCGGAAATTCCGGTCCCGTTGGTAAAAACCGGCCGGCCAGCGGGCCGGCCGGATATCTTAAAAACCGAGGGAATAAAACCCCCGGCCGGTTCAATAAACCCCCCTCTTAATGAGGGGGGGCAGATCAATTAAAGAGGGGGGGCAACAGCCCCCCGGTTTTATCAAGCCGGCCCCCATTTGCGGGGGCCGTTTTTGGCAAAGGCACGGCCTTGAGCCGTGCCGCTTGAAGAGAAACACGGGGCATAGCCCCGCGTGCCAATCACGTGCGGCGCCCAGCGGCGCCGCCGCGGCCCGCCGCCGCCGCCCCGCGGCCCGCCGCCGCCACGCGGCCAGCCGCCGCCGCCGCCACGCGGCCCGCCGCCGCCGCCACGCGGCCAGCCGCCGCCGCCGTCCGCCGCCGCCGTCCGCCGCCGCCGGCCGCCGCGCCGTCCAGAGGGGGGGGGTCGGGCCGGGTCGGCCCGGACCCGGACCCCCCGTTTCGAACCAGTTTCGGTCTTTTGGCCATAACTTGAGCCTCAGACCTCCGATTGACGAACCGTCTGCGGAAACGCGATCCTTGGATCGAGACGGTCGTTTCGGTATATCGCACTCAAGGTTTCGGGTTACTTTGAGTTCGGCCGGGTTGGTTCGTTCACGAAACCAACCGGGCCTTCGGAGCGGAAACACTCATATCTTGAGCTACGGACGTCCGATTGACGTGCCGTCAGTCGCGTAGTGTTCCTCTTAGTGAGACGGATCTTTTGGCATACTCCGCCCGAGGTTTGGACGCAGGTGGAGTACGGTCGGGTTGGTTTTGCCTTAAAAACCAACCGGGCCCCGGAGACGAAAATGCCAATAACTCTCAGACCGGGCGTCCGATCGACGCGCCGTCTGTTGCGTTGAGTTCCTGTTGACGATACGGAACTTTTGTATTCATCAACTTCGGTCTTCGTGACAGTTGATGTATCAGCCTCTCGGCTCGTGGAGCGGACCCTCCGTACGAGTTTGCTATGTGCGGGAACCCTAGTACTGGCTGCGACTGTTCTACTGCTACGACTGCTACTGTGATTTGACGACGACAGTACAGAGATCCTGTGTGGATTTGACGACGACAGTACAGAGATCCTGTGTGGATTTGACGACGACAGTACAGAGATCCTGTGTGGATTTGACGACGACAGTACAGAGATCCTGTGTGGATTTGACGACGACAGTACAGAGATCCTGTGTGGATTGGACGACGACAGTACAGAGATCCTGTGTGGATTCGACGACGACGACTACAGCACTCAGCGATCCTACGTGGATCAGTGCTACAGGTTCTGTGTGAGCCCGATCCTGTGTGGGTCCTTGCGCTCAGCGGTTCTGTGTGAGCCAGCGCCTACAGGTTCTGTGTGAGCCCGATCCTGTGTGGGTCTTCTGCGGGGGTTAGTTACCTATCGATCCTTCGTGGGTCCGACGACTTAGATGGATCAGTGATCATCTTTATCGTCCTTGAAGAAGTATACCTGTGTGAGCTGAATCCTGTTGTTTTCCTGTGTGGATTGTGTTGTGCAATCCTGTGTGGATTATATTTTGCTTTCCTATGTGGAATACGTATACTTTCCTGCGTGGACTGAGTTGTACTTGGGCTCGGAGGTTGGAATGTATTTTAATTGATGACTTAGGTATATGTATGGGCATATACCTAAGCTGTGTCAGTGTTACTTCGTGTTTGTACTTTTCTTCGTGGTTTATCCTTTGTGGATTTGAGAGACCTTCAGGGGTCTCGGGGTCCCTACTGAGTAGCTTATACTCACCCCTGCACGGGCTTCGCCCGCACTACGTTGTGTTGGTTGCAGACGACGGACAGCGTTGACCTTAGCTGAGGCTTGCACAGCGGGACGGTACCCGGAGGTGGACCACTGGGCGGGACGTGCACGGAGCAGACGGCGGGACCCGTGGAGCAGAGGAGCTATCTGTACCCACCCTTCAGGTGGGATTTCCGGTGGATAGCTCGGAGTAGCGGCTTTTACTTTACAGTTGCTGTTTTTCCCTTTTCGAGTTGTACTTTACTTACAGTTTGGGTTTGTATTCTGGCCCATTTACTTTTCCGCACTTTCAGTTGTACTCTGCTTGTTTAGTGTTTACTTTCCGCTTGCTTACTCTGTGGAGTTGGTTACTTTTCAAAGGCAATGCCTTCCCTTTTTACTGGGATTTACGCCTTGGTGCTAGTCGCCAGCCCCTGGCCTATGGAAGGCGGGCTTGGGGTAGTCACGGCACGGACCCCGAGGGCGGGTCGTGACAAATTGGTATCAGAGGAGTTCGGTTCTACCGCGAACTCTGATCTTTTCTATGTGAAGCAATAATGTTTAGCGTATTGAGTGTGGTTATTAGTCCAGGGAGTCCAGTGTTGGTGCGGCGGCCGACGTATCCGTACACCAGGACCCTGACTTCTGATTTCCGACTTAATGCACGAAAACATTGATTGCGTGTGTGTTTCAAAGTTTTCTTTGTGATTACTTGTGCCAGCTCACCGGGTATACTGATCTGCTTAATGAAAGTCTCAAGTTTTCTTTGTGATTACTTATATCAGCTCACCTGGTATACTGTTCTAACCGTGGCGCACCTGTTTCCTATTCAGGATGGCCCCACGACGGCAGCCAGCTAGGGTTCCGAGAGTCGAGCGAGCCGACAGCCCACCGAGCGACGAGGCCTCGGTGCAGGGCCCTTTTCCAGTAGTGGCACCGGCGGTAGCTTTACCCGCCGAGCCCCCGATGCTTCCAGCAGCAGCCGCTGACGATGCACGTCGCCTCAGCGCACTGCATGAGTTTCAGCACCAGCGACCGCCCAGGTTTCGCGGGGAGACGGATCCCTAGGCAGCAGAGGACTGGCTGGAGGCAGTGGTTCGAGTGTTTAGGCTAGTGAGGACACCAGCAGACCTCATGGTTATCCTCGCTGCGAGCCTACTACACGCAGCAGCAGGACGATGGTGGAGCTTGATGCTCCAGGTGCACGATGAGGCATCTCTTCTTTGGACGGACTTTGAGAGCATCTTCCGCTCGGAGTTCGTCCCAGCCACCCTTCGTGCGGTGCGTATCCAAGAGCTTCTACAGCTGCGGCAGGGCAGCATGACGGTCGCTCAGTACTCGGCGAGATTTACCGATCTCTCGCGCTACTCGACCGACATGGTACGGGACCCATTCTTCCGGGCCCGGACCTTCGAGCAGGGTTTGAGACACGAGATCAGGGCATCGCTGATCTCCCTCAGCATACCAACTCAGACAGGAGTACTGGAGCGGGCCCTTCTGATCGAGAGCTTCCTTGCTGAGTCTACACCAGCACAGAGACCCACCGCAGGGCAGCACGTGGCAGAGACATCTGCAGCTGGCAGTCGACGAATGACTCAGGGGTTCAGACAGACCAGACCTCAGGGCACTGGCTCAGCAGTGCAGGGCACACAACGCGGGGCCAGTCTTTCGAGTGGAAGACTGTGCTATGCATGCGGCGGGCAAGGCCACATGGCTCGTGACTGCCCGACCCGCTATGCGGAGGAGCAGCAGACGGTTGAGGAACCACCTAGGCAGAGGCAGAGGTTCGACCGTGGCGGTCCGCAGGGAGGAGGCGGACGAGGCAGGGGAGCTGGACGAGCAGCTGGTGGTGGCCGACGCTTTGAGGCTCTACCACCACCACCACCAGGAGGTCCACCCCGACCGCAGGGGAGAGCTCAGCTACAGGTAGCCGAGGCCTTCGATCATGGAGCTCTGGGAGCCGATGGACAGGAGCAGAACTAGTGGATACATCCTTTGTACTTCTGGTTCCTTGTTGCTTTTGTGTAGCGTCTTGTATTACGAGCTGCATTAATAAAAGACGCATACCTTGTGATGTTTTCGTTCCTGTCCTCTATCGTAATGTTACTAAGAGGTTCCAGTTTTGGCTGTTGACTTGACCCTCACTTGTGAGACATCTACTGGAGGAGACCCAGTTACCACACACTGATGCCGACAGTGTGACTCAACCCTTGGAGGCGAGAGTAACGGTTGAATCTCTTAGTAGTAGCGTCGAGGCCTTACGACGTCATCCTTAGTATGAATTAGTATCATCCATGTTAGGATTGACTGTTTTAGGCAAAGAATGTGGTTCATCCAGGGGATGAGACCAGATTTCTCTTTTCGGCAAAAGAGAAATCTTGCAGCTCTGGTGGGACCGGAGATGGTCCGGGCCACGTCAGAGGAGGTCCATGTCATCCAGGAGCGGGTCCTACATGGGCGATCGATTCCTCTTGTGCGCAACAGATGGCGGCACGGGAATCTCCAGGAGAGCACATGGGAGCGGGAGGCTCAGATGCGTGCTAAGTACTCTCTTTTGGTTTCCCTAGTTTTTGATGTAGCTTTACGGGGACGTAAAGCCCTGAGGTGGGAGTAATGTAAAGACCCGTAAAATTCAAGGAAAATTTTTTCTTAATTTTCTTTAGAATTTTACAAGAGCGCGGTTTCAGACGGCACCTGATTCCGAGGCCCGGAGTGCCCGGAATTAATTTCCGAAGTTTGGCTCGGGTACGTTCAGTGAACGAACGAGCGGGAATTCCTAACTTTTGATCCGGTGCTCGGAATTGAAATCCGAGGGCACCGATGAACTCGCAGCGCCGATATTCGCTTTTTGAGACCTTTTCGGGAGTTGCGTTTGTTGCGGGTTGAAAGTTACGTTTTGGGGTTTTTAGTTTGAGTTAAATAAAATTGTGATGAAAAATTTTATTTTTACTTGTTAAAACCTATGTGTGGAAGTTGGGTGGGACCTACTTGATGTTAACTACCCTTGAGAGAATAAAGGTGGGGTGGGGCCCACACGAGCCCAACCCCTCACCTTCCCTAACTCCTCTAAACCCCCCACTTAAGATGTGTAACTCATCTTAACCTTTAAACTTTCCATTAATTGGGTGACTTTCCCTCTCCTCTTTTAAATCATGCCAACACACTAAACCATTTAATGGATTTAAGTTTTTGATTTGAAACTCATAGAATGACTTAATAAAATAAGGTTAGCTTATTTTATTTTTGGGGGTTAGTTTGGTTGTGTTGAGGATTGGAGGAGAGAGCTCTAAGTCTCTTGAAGAACTTCATCTTCTCCGGCGAAGAACGTCTTCATCCTCAACGAAGAACGACAACACTTCGTCAAGGATCATCGACTCGGAGACCTAGTATCTTCGGACCTCTGCTTCCTCTTCGGACCTTCTTCGTCGGCAAACGAAGATCCGCCAACAACGTGTCGCATCGGACGTATTTCTTCGTCAACGGATTTGACGAACGACGACCGCAACGCCCGACTTCCGCGACGCCGTCTTCCGCGGAACGTAGAAGTTTCTTTGAATCTCAAACCCGAGGTAGGGGATGTTATTTATTGATTATTTTTATTCCATTCTTGAATCGTGGATTTTAGCATGACTAAACGTAAGGCTATTGGATATTCTTAGTTATGTTATTATTTAACGTGAGGGGGGTCGGACCGCATGAACACGGCCGAACCCCCCCTCCTTAGTTCTCGTTTTATTCATGCGGGTGGAAGCAAGAGGCGTGGTGCCGTCGCACCACGCGGATGAACATGCTTATAATTTTCCGCAACACCGTCGCGCTTCGCCGAGGAGAGACTTCAAGAACGCGACGCCGTCGCGCCGCGTTGGGAGGATTCATGGCACGGCGAAAGGGGCGCGGTGCCGTCGCACCGCGCCGGACGACGAACACCGCGGCCGATTCCGGGCCGCGGTGAGACGAGGAGACCGCGGCCGGTTCCGGGCCGCGGCGGAAGGAAAGACCGGAGGCCGGGCCGCCGGCGTCGGAAGTCGAGGGCGGGACCGGAAATTCCGGTCCCGTTGGTAAAAACCGGCCGGCCAGCGGGCCGGCCGGATATCTTAAAAACCAGGGGAATAAAACCCCCGGCCGGTTCAATAAACCCCCCTCTTAATGAGGGGGGGCGGATCAATTAAAGAGGGGGGGCAACAGCCCCCCGGTTTTATCAAGCCGGCCCCCATTTGCGGGGGCCGTTTTTGGCAAAGGCACGGCCTTGAGCCGTGCCGCTTGAAGAGAAACGCGGGGCATAGCCCCGCGTGCCAATCACGTGCGGCGCCCAGCGCCGCCGCCGCGGCCCGCCGCCGCCGCCGCCGCCGCGGCCCGCCGCCGCCGCCACGCGGCCCGCCGCCGCCACGCGGCCAGCCGCCGCCGCCGTCCGCCGCCGCCGTCCGCCGCCGCCGGCCGCCGCGCCGTCCAGAGGGGGGGGGGGGGGTCGGGCCGGGTCGGCCCGGACCCGGACCCCCCGTTTCGAACCAGTTTCGGTCTTTTGGCCATAACTTGAGCCTCAGACCTCCGATTGACGAACCGTCTGCGGAAACGCGATCCTTGGATCGAGACGGTCGTTTCGGTATATCGCACTCAAGGTTTCGGGTTACTTTGAGTTCGGCCGGGTTGGTTCGTTCACGAAACCAACCGGGCCTTCGGAGCGGAAACACTCATATCTTGAGCTACGGACGTCTGATTGACGTGCCGTCAGTCGCGTAGTGTTCCTCTTAGTGAGACGGATCTTTTGGCATACTCCGCCCGAGGTTTGGACGCAGGTGGAGTACGGTCGGGTTGGTTTTGCCTTAAAAACCAACCGGGTCCCGGAGACGAAAATGCCAATAACTCTCAGACCGGGCGTCCGATCGACGCGCCGTCTGTTGCGTTGAGTTCCTGTTGACGATACGGAACTTTTGGATACATCAACTTCGGTCTTCGTGACAGTTGATGTATCAGCCTCTCGGCTCGTGGAGCGGACCCTCCGTACGAGTTTGCTATGTGCGGGAACCCTAGTACTGGCTGCGACTGTTCTACTGCTACGACTGCTACTGTGATTTGACGACGACAGTACAGAGATCCTGTGTGGATTTGACGACGACAGTACAGAGATCCTGTGTGGATTTGACGACGACAGTACAGAGATCCTGTGTGGATTTGACGACGACAGTACAGAGATCCTGTGTGGATTTGACGACGACAGTACATAGATCCTGTGTGGATTGGACGACGACAGTACAGAGATCCTGTGTGGATTCGACGACGACGACTACAGCACTCAGCGATCCTACGTGGATCAGTGCTACAGGTTCTGTGTGAGCCCGATCCTGTGTGGGTCCTTGCGCTCAGCGGTTCTGTGTGAGCCAGCACCTACAGGTTCTGTGTGAGCCCGATCCTGTGTGGGTCTTCTGCGGGGGTTAGTTACCTATCGATCCTTCGTGGGTCCGACGACTTAGATGGATCAGTGATCATCTTTATCGTCCTTGAAGTAGTATACCTGTGTGAGCTGAATCCTGTTGTTTTCCTGTGTGGATTGTGTTGTGCAATCCTGTGTGGATTATATTTTGCTTTCCTATGTGGAATACGTATACTTTCCTGCGTGGACTGAGTTGTACTTGGGCTCGGAGGTTGGAATGTATTTTAATTGATGACTTAGGTATATGTATGGGCATATACCTAAGCTGTGTCAGTGTTACTTCGTGTTTGTACTTTTCTTCGTGGTTTATCCTTTGTGGATTTGAGAGACCTTCAGGGGTCTCGGGGTCCCTACTGAGTAGCTTATACTCACCCCTGCACGGGCTTCGCCCGCACTACGTTGTGTTGGTTGCAGACGACGGACAGCGTTGACCTTAGCTGAGGCTTGCACAGCGGGACGGTACCCGGAGGTGGACCACTGGGCGGGACGTGCACGGAGCAGACGGCGGGACCCGTGGAGCAGAGGAGCTATCTGTACCCACCCTTCAGGTGGGATTTCCGGTGGATAGCTCGGAGTAGCGGCTTTTACTTTACAGTTGCTGTTTTTCCCTTTTCGAGTTGTACTTTACTTACAGTTTGGGTTTGTATTCTGGCCCATTTACTTCTCCGCACTTTCAGTTGTACTCTGCTTGTTTAGTGTTTACTTTCCGCTTGCTTACTCTGTGGAGTTGGTTACTTTTCAAAGGCAATGCCTTCCCTTTTTACTGGGATTTACGCCTTGGTGCTAGTCGCCAGCCCCTGACCTATGGAAGGCGGGCTTGGGGTAGTCACGGCACGGACCCCGAGGGCGGGTCGTGACAGGATCATTCATATTTATTTCCATAAAATTCAATTACTATGCTTTAGAAATGGTTTTATGTGGAAAATATGATAATGTATATAAGATACAAAATCTAAATGAATCATTTCCTGAATTATGTTTTCATAAATATCAGAATTAGTTAATGGCTTCACATTAATTTCATAAATGAACATGAAAATTTTATTTTAAACAATCATATTTTATACTATAAATTTAGTAATTTTTTTAAAAAGGAAATGAATAAAATATTTGTTTAAATCATACAAGTTTTATAATCACAACATATACAAAACAATTTGTTCTAATAGACTCGGGTTATTTATATAGGGTCATGATTTTGGGAAACTACTTCTTAGTAGACATATGCTTTGTGAATTATTATAGAACACTTCCTATTATTGGATGAATGCTGACCTTTTTTCATGAGGAGTTTATTAATACTAATATTTTTTTCCAATTTTTTTTATTTTTTCCTTGGTCTCTATCAGTAATGATGATATTCATTTTAGGTATTTGGATCTTGTTTTGGTTTTTTATATATTAATATGACATGCATGATAATTTTAGGTTACGTTATGTTTGATTTTTCTATCTATTTGAAAACAATTTATTTCCTCTTATATGTGTGATACCCATTAGGTTATATATAAATATTATTATAAAACCTTATAATATATTTTTTTTTGAGGATTTCCTCGAAGTCATGGGTATAAAATTATAGTTTTTCAGAAAATAGTCCAGATAATAGTTAGTTTTTATCATGAAGTAATCAGGTGATTTGTATCTATAGGTTCAAATGGCGATATTAATATTATTAAAACTTTTTTAGTCTTCATGAATACAATTTAGTTGGATGGGTTTTTTTCAAGTGAGTTTCTAATGTTTTAAGCAAGGTTTTTAACTATTTTTATATTCTTTGGAAAACAAAAAAAATATTCCATAAGGTATACTGGCTAACACATTGTTAGTTAATCGTTTTTCTATACATGTTGTCTAACCATGAGATATAGTATAAATTTATTAAAATAGAAAATTACCATATTTCCACTTGATTATTATAACTATTATCTCCTATTAATTCCTCAGTTGTGCCAATCAGACCCTCCATGAATGTCCAAATTGATTCCATGACGATCCTTCATAGATTTGGTTGCTCAATTTAAGGTGTGCATGGATTTACTATCAATTATCCCCTCATTCCGTGGTGTAACATCCTGAACTGGGTGCCATAAATAGGTACCCCGATCTTGTCAGTTATGTGACCTCTAGCATGCCTCTCCATATGTGAGAGGATTTCAACTAGTATCTATGGTCTATTATAGATTATGGGGAGACTATAACATATTTATAAAAGTAGAATAACATCAGAAGTAAATAGTTAATATCCAAGTAAATAACAAAATAGAATTACATAACCCAACTGTAATATATCACATATTGAACATATCTAGGAATAAATTTTCCAAACCAAAATAGTATATATTTCATTCCATAATATGTTCCATTTGTCTTATGGGAAACCAAAATACAATACATTGAATCTACCAATAGGTTCCAGATACGAAGTCTGGTTCCCTCATCTTTGATCCATCCCTACTGAGTTGTCTTACATAGGTATCTTTCCCATATCTTGTACTAAAAAGTTGAATTCTCATCTTGTACTAATTTGGAAGCCGAAGTAGATTATGTGTAAAACATAGTAGGCCACCAACAAAGACATATAAAAAATTACCTAGCTAATAATGGTGTATTTTTTTATAATTAATATAATACTAGAAAAAATGATGAATATTATACATATTGAATTACTTTTTTTATCCTCATAACCATCAGGTTCTCGAGGACACTCAATCCATCAATAAAGGGTTCAGCCCATGCCATAATCTGAATCATATCACATATTCATTCATCATTTATTGTAATGCATGGGATTTAATTATCAAATTATTTCTATCTCACATCACATAAGTTTGGAACCATAGTCCAATGCTAATCTCATTGGTAGAGGACAACGTGTCTAAGACCCTTTGGGTATTTTCAGCATTGATCCTTGTCCTACAACTTCGTCCACTATATTATTTGGATCCTCAGTCCATATCACACACTCTCTATCATATATAGATATTATGTGACATAGTCAATTTCCCACACCTCAATGTCACATATGGTTATTTTGGGTCACAGTCCCTTTCCCACACTCATTCATCCCATATGGGTATCTGGAGCCTCATAATATTTCCCACACTCATATCTTGATGAATCACGAACACAACACATATATAAAAACAATAAAATAAATTCGACAATATAACCCTTTTTAATAATAATTTACATCAAGTTATATAATTACAATCACCAAAAAATCATGATTCAAAACATTAATCAGATGGAATAATATTGGAAAATCTCCATTAAACCATTTTTCAATATTTATGTCATATAACCCATTAAAGCAGTAAGGTCAAACCAACCATCTAAAAATTATCATTGTTAATTAAATACCATTCAAATTAATTGACCAATTACAAATTTTCAATTTCTCATCAATCCCACAATGAGATTATTGCATTAATTATTTAAAAATTATTTAAACCTACTAGAAAAATTCTAATTTCATACAATTTAACCTCATTCCTTAACACATGGAAATAATATTTACTCAATTGAATCTCTGTTCCAACTTACCAATCTGGAAAATTGACATTCTGCAATTATATACATAAAATTAAATCAATACAATGGTATTTGTAATTTAGATGACCAACCTCAAGAACACTAATGGATGCTCACCAACAGAAATCCCCAATTGAAGTGGAACAACTTAGGTAATGACCAATAATGAGATTAAGAATCCAAACATAGATCCGATATTAATGTGATAATTATCCCTCAAACCTAGATCTAATCATATCAACAAACAGTGGAGAACTATCCCCTTTTTATCCTGAATGAGATATGGGAGGGAGAGAAATATAATCTGGATGAAATCACATACCTGGTTAGGTGGATATACTACAATAGGATCATAGATTTGTAATGAATGGTTGTTGATATGCCTTATAATCTAATTTTGATCCTCAAAAATGAGAAAAATTATCTTATGGTCGATCTAGAGTTTTTATGTATTTAAGATGATGGTTCTGGAAAATTGTAAAGGATTTTCTAGGGTTTGATATTTCTCCACATAGTTTCCTAGGAGGGGCACATATTTTTCTAAACTATGTTCCATAAATGTGTCCCTATCAAGTGGGGGGTGTTTGGTAACTCCTAACAGGGCTCATGATTTGAAAACCATCCCTAAAATGATAAATCACTATCTTTTTAGGGTATCATGGTTTTTTTGGGTATGGTGTATAATTTGGTAAAACAATATGCCAACCATAAACTACACAAAACCGCTAAAAATACTCAATTTCACCAAAAACACTGAGAGGTAAAACCCAAAGAAGATATACTAAAAATAGGGAAGAAGAGTACTAATGAATGATCTGGTTACATCCCCAAAAATGATCAGGATCTTACAATTTCCAAATATTTTAATATCTGATCTTCCAGCGGTATTCCAATGAATCAATAAGATTCGTAGGTAAAAAGATCAGTCCACTAAGACTGTATATCCACTTCTTTCTCGAATTATTCTACTTTAAAACATCCATGTTTTGTAAGATAATGTGTCTCCATTAATGTATGTTTTTGTTTAAGTTTTTGTTTATGTTTTTTATTTTGGGTAAATATGTGTTTTCCCAAGTCCATGTGAATACTTGGGGGTGTTCCATGTGTTCAGAACAGGAAAAAGGAAGAAAAAGGGGGTTTGTGGGCATGATGCATAGTTTGCCCATGGTTTGGAAAAACTGTGCAGTAGTCTCAGATAACCATGTGAGGGGGACATTTTCGGACTATATCATCCACACAGTTTGTGCACAATTTGGATAACCATGTAGGTAAACATTACGCCTGAGTATTTTTGAGAAAATTACAAAAAATCCATTATAGTAATTTATGTCCCAAATCTTGCTTCCTCCCCCTTTTACATCATTCAACCCTAGTGATGATCCAAGATTCTCCGATCTTCCCATAGGTGATTCTCTTTCAATCATAAGGCATTTGGAGTATCGTCATTTGGATATTGAAAATCTGGGTATGGCTAATCCCACACTTTCTTCCCTTTTGGGTATAGAATTTTTATCTATTAAATCCCTCAATATTAATCTCTAAACCCATTTTTATGAGATTTAGGTTGAGTCATCAAATGGTGGTTGATTCGGGATCTTAGACCTTAATTGGGAGTTTGTTCTCTAACAGATTCATTGAAGTTGATCTAAAAGTTATATCCCATAGTTTATTCATAAATTTTTGCAAGTAGGGTTTCATTATTGTTTCCCTTATTGATGTGTCCCTAATAAAATTATACATGTATTGTGTATTTGGGTGTCTAAATGATTAATTTAACCCCTATTGATTTCTATGGTATGCATGTAGGATGTGATGACCATATAATGGCCACCCCTGGGGTGTGCCAAACCTCCTAATTGGGCTAACAGAAATGTAAGGTGTGAAATTGACTCGTAAGGATGAACAGACTTATAGAGTAAGTTAATTGTCTTATAAAATGAGTTAATGGATTGTGGATAGTTTATTCTTGTGTGTTTAAAGGATAAGGTATTCTTTGGTTGACATTATATAGGTTCAATGGGATTAAGAGGAATAGGATATGGAATCATGGTTACACTTGAATATGAATAGTGAGATTGGAATGGAAAATGGGAAAAGGGGATGAAGGGTTATGTGATATAAATGATAAATGTGTAAATGGATTGAGACATAACGTTTATTTCCCTTTTCTTTATATTGATGTAGTCTTTCTTATGATATTGTCTATTCTTGTAGTGATGCGGTGAATGATAAATAAAAACATGCACATAGATTGCTAGTGTGGGGTATAGACTTGAGGTTCTACAATATTGGGTCTAGTTGGATTGAGGACTATAAATCCACCCATATTTCATATTTTAGGGAAGGGTAAAAAGTTCTAATCCCCTAACGGTTTCATTCGACCTAGACCGAGGCTTCAAGGTGAAGATTATTAGGTTATCATAATGTGATGCATAATGTGAGTAGAATTGATTTTTATTCTCATATTTATGAGAATATTGAAGATGCCTAATCCATTGATCATAGAATAATGATAGATTAAACCATGGTATTCCAATGTAGTGAACCTAGATTCAATGGTATTATAACTTAAAAGAACGTATTCCTGAATTGACAATCAAACTATTTACCTTTAATTTCTAATATTTATCACTAACATGCACTATCTACATTTCATAGTATATTTTCTAGACACCTTTGGTGGTGGCCTACTAAGTTATAGTCGCACCCTTCTCGGGCTGCCATTGGGTACTCGAGTAGATTTCATGCATGTAGGTCAGGAAAAGGGAAAGGGCCAAATACTAAGAAGTAGATATGGAGATGGGATATGTATTGTTGAGGTTAAAGACATTGAGTCCATACCATTTTGGGTATTATTCTTTTTTTCTTTATTTGGAGTTTTTTCATGTAACACTGTAGTATGGAATGGATTATTTACGGATCTATATGGTTGTACCTAGTTCGAGAGTTAGATATTTACTCACATAATTAATTATTTATTATTTTTTCTACTATTTAAAATGCTTCCGGTTGTGGATTACACTGGTTAAGATTGTATAGTCTCTTGATGTATCTTACTCAACCCTCTCAGCTAGTTAAGAACCTTTGGAATATATGGAGTGGTGTTTAAAGTCATGTGGCGGCCTTTCTCGGGGAACCAATTTAGTGGCTTCCGGGTCGGGAACGTTAAAATTGGTATCAGATGAGTTCTTTTCACTTTCATAATATTTTTTGATTGTATAAATGGGGATCGAAAAGTGTATTGCCATTGTATTAAGCTCTTTCTTCAGATTAGCTACCCCATGAACGTGGGAAAACACAATTCACCCTGGGAGGGTTTTTTTTTCTTATAGTGTGTTGTTATTTTTTATGTTATTTCATCATTGGGTGATGCACTTGTTGTGTGATTTGAAGGTATTGTGGTATTTCTATCATGGACAAAAGAATATAGGGTTTTGAATTCATGAATCATTCACTGAACCTATGTAGATAAGTGACATGGATCATTGTAGGAACACACATAGGGTGGGTGTGTGAGATATAAATGTTATGATTCCATTATTTTCATTAAATTAATTAAATTATACCTAATATGATGGTATGAAGGGATAAAAAAGAATGTTAAAATGGTATGTAGTAATTCAAAACTGTAAGACTATAAAAAAAATTAATGTGTATTAATATGTTGTAAGAGTAAATTGGGATGTCAAAACTATTTTGAATTTGGTAAAAGAGAAGGCTTGTAACATTGTGAGTTTTGAACCTATGTAAGCCATGGAATTAAGAGAGACGGTGATGGGTAGTGATATGGTTGTAGGTGGGATCATTTTTGTGGTGTATGCGAACTAGTTTGGTTTTGGAAAGTTATGAGACTAACTATATATTTTTTCTTTTCGTAAAAGTGTTATGGTTGTGTTATAAATATCATATTTTGTGTTGTAGAGAAATCCAAACTCAATGTCGAGTGCTGGTAGAGTGACATGAAATTTTTTACAAGAATACTCCACTAGTAGTGGAGAATGAGAATTTGGTAATAAAAGAATATAGGGATGAGAATTTAAGTGAGAACACTTCTCTTTTAATGCATATGCAGAATGATACACAAAGTGCACTGCACCGTGTAAGTGTGATCTGACATGGGAGTTTCATCTATATAACCCTCTAATCTATTATTAATAGGTTGGTACATATAATGAATAGTTTTGGATATTGTACATCTATATAATTTTTGACAATCTAGATACTCTTCTCAAGAAGAGAGTCATGTTAGCAAACTATATTCTTAGTGGTCAATTAAAGCACTGGCAGGACTTCATGGTTCAAAAGGAGAAAGCCAATGGAATGATGTGGAAATATTTTCAAGAAACGTTTCTTGAAAAATTTTACCCAGAAACCTTGAGGCAGGATAATTATGTAAATTTTACGAAGTTGAATTAGGCGAAAATTTCCATAATAGACTTTGATAGATGTTTCACCAATTTTAGAGGCTTTTTTATGACATTGATAGGAGGTGAGATAACTATGGAGAAACGCTTCTTGGGCGGATTAAGAAACAAGATCTGGTATCAAGTGAATATATTACATTTGAAAGGGTTTTCTGATATGGTGGATCAAACACTTACCTCTTAGGAGAACCTAAAAGGAACTTTAGGGAGTGATGTTGTGGCATCTACTAGTGGAGAAAGTGGCGTGGGTTCTGATAATAAGAAATATATTTTGGAAATTTTCTGCAGGGATGAATTGTATATAGGAGTCAAAATAGGTGGTAAACATCTCTGGGAAATGACCAGGTATTTTACTATTAGTCCGGCAGATTTGCTCACAAGTGTGACCAGTATCCCCCCCCCCCCCCCCCGCACTGGTCTTGTTCCGAGCGTGTTGTATGTTAGGACACATACAGAGGTTAGGTAGCAACCTATGACACATAGGTAATGATTAAAGTCATAGGAAGATGTTGAGTGTTTGAAGGGGGTCAGATACCTTGTATCATGTAGGAAGTTAGAGCACCATGGGTCATACTAGTAGGGGTGGTGGATGTGGAACTCCAGGGAGAGATCACCCATACCATCCGAGTAGTGCAATGCAGGGTACTCTCGCAGGTGCCTAGGGTAAAGCATATGGACATCTCCATACAGTTTAGACTAGACCTAATGTTGGTGAGGTAGGACCATATATTATTTTAGATTCAATTCTTATAGCTTCCACAATCTCCAATTAATTATTTCATACATGTTGTACGAATTGTTTTATTTATTCACACCTTGTTATTTTGTCGGTCTTAACCGTTGAGTGTTCTTGTGGAGTAATGTAAAAAGATAAGCCAATAGGGGTATGATTTGAGGACATCAGGAAATGTAGGGATTGTTCTCTGGAGGATGGAGGAAATCATATTCTATGGGATCTTTTCATCCTTTAAATGTTATATTTTTACATAATCATGATGATTGATTGGTTGGTTTTATAAAAATCCTACATAGAATATTAATGATATCGAGTAAAGTTTACATCTCTCGATAGAAGAACATAGTTTTTTGTGGTAAGTGGGATACTCGAGTGGGCTGCACTGGGTTGCTACATCCACTATTGGGTTAACTCAAACCCAAAGTAGAATGACTTATATTTGATTATGTAGAGAAATGACAACCTTTCATACTTTTTGTTTTGTTCTAGTTTCAAGATGTTTTTTCTGATGATATATCCGGTTAACCACACAAGATTGATTTTGAGTTTACAATTGAGTTGTTGACTACGATGGAGGAAATTTCCATTCCACCATGTCGAATGGTACCAACAGATATCCATGAACTGAATCTTCTGTTAGAGGAATTTTATCATAAGGGTTTTATATGTCCTAGTACATCACCTTGGGGATCTCTTGGGATATTTTCTATGAATGATGACGGATCACGGAAGCTATGTGTCTAGTATAGGAAACTAAACCAGATGATGATCGACAAAAAATACCATTTTTGAGAATTTATGACCTATTTGATCTACATAGAGGTTACTTGGTGTTTTCAAAGAAGTATTTGAGATTACGATGTCATTAGTTGAGGGTGGTACCTAGTGACATTCCTCAAATAACTTTCTGAAGTAAGTAGAGGTTGTATTAATTACAGGGGATGTTGTTTGGATTTACCAATGCATTGGCTATGTTCATGGACATGATTAACCAGATATTCAACCCATATCGTGATTAGTTTTTGTTTTTCTTCATTGATGACATCATGGTGTACTCTAGAACTCTTGACGGTAATGAAAAACATCATTTAATCATCTCGAGTACATTGTGAGAGCATAGGATGTTTTCCTAGATATCAAAATTAATGTTTTGGATTGATGAGATACAATATCTTGGACACATAATTTCTGAGTTAGGTGTGTTAGTGGGTCCATAAATGGTGTAGGTTTTGGTGTATATGGAGGTTCAGAAGAAAGAAACCGATTTTCAGTGTTTTTTGGATTTGGTAGTTTATTACAAAAGGGTTTTTAGATATATGTACGATTTCAATGGGCCACTTATAACTCTTATCAAGATGGGGATTATTTTTTATTTGTAAAAAACATGAGATAATCATTTTTAGTAGATAAATAAGTAGTATAATACCAAACCAATTTTGATCTTTCCCGAACATGGTAAGAGGTACACCTTGTTCTGTAATGTTTATGGCATTGGACATCGGGAATTGTTGATGCACGATGATCGGGTTATATATTTTGGTTCAAGATAGTTGAGTCCACATAAAAATATTTATCATACTAAAGACAAGGAGAAAGCTGTTTTGGTTCATTCCATAAAGTGTTGGAGGCTTTACATCTTAGGAGAACCCTTCATGGTGTTTACCGACCGTAAAAGTCTCAAGTACATATTCTCTCTATGGTTTTTGAATCTTTGAGAGAGAAGGTTTCCGAGTACCTAATATAATTTGATTCTAACTAGGTAGACACACCAGGGATAGGGAACATTGTCACTAATTATCTGAGCCAGAATACATAGAATCAAGTGGTTTAAGAATCCATTTCAGAGTAAAAGTTGTCATCCATACTTTCTGAGATTCATTTGGAGGTTCATTATGGCATGAGAAGATGACCCTTACAACTATATCTATTGAATATGCAAATTTTATCTGAGTTATAGGGATTTAGTTGGTAGATCCAGTGTGTTTGGCTATAAGGGAATGTCTTAAAAGAGGGGAGTCACCTCCTAGTTAAATTTTGGTGAGGATGACGTTTCTTAGGTTCGAGTCCATACTGTGGTGCTGGAAGATGCGCGATATGAGTTGATGCATGAGTTTTACATGTCAAAGTGATAAATTCATACTATATTAACTATGATGTACTATGATATTCATAGGATGTTTTGGTGGCCAGTAATAAAGAAATAAGTTATGAATATTTTGGTACGGTGCCTTACATGTCAGCTGGTGGAGGGTGAACATCTGCATCCAGGTGGGTTGTTGCAATCATTTATTATTCTAGAGAAGAAGTGGAATGGCATGATGATGTAGTACATAGTGGTTATTCATTGGATTCCTCGGAAGAATGACGCAATTTGTGTTGTGGTATATCAGTTGATAAAAGTGGATCATTTCTTACTAATCTATGAGATATATATATAGTTTACCAGTTAGGGGAATTATATGTTTGATAAATAGTAAAGATTCATGGTGTGCTAAGAACAATAGTTTCATGTCATGATCCACATTTCACCTAGTGATTCTGGAATGGACTATAGAAGGCATATGATTCACAAGTTTTTTTCAATACAGATTACCACCCGCAGACTGACAGGAAATAAGAGTATACAACTGATGTATTAGAAGACATTTTGACATTTTCGGTATTATATTTCAATTTTTAATGGGAAATTCACTTTTCACTTGTTTAGTTTTCAAATAGAAATAGTTCATATGCTATAACTCATATGGATTCATTTGGGGAACTCTATGGGAGACTTGGAAGAACTCTTCTATGTTGGTTAATGGCCAGAGTGTTTGAGATGTTAGGACCAAGTCTTGTGAAAGAGACATAAGAGAAGGTTTGATTGATTCAGAATCATATGAAAATCACTCAGAGTAGACAAAAGTCATATGATGAATGGCGTCGTAGAACTCTGGAGTTCATTGTAGGTGGTACTGAGTTTCTTCAGGTGTCACCACGGTAGGGTCAACACTTCGTCTAGAGACAAGGCGTGATGGAACCTAAGAATGAGGGGTCATTTGAGATTGTATAGAGGATCATTCCCATGGAATACTAGTTAGCTCTTCCATAGTGGAATTGTGGGATTCAAGATGTTTTCAATGTTTCACCACACCGACAGTATCACCATGATCTATCTCATGTGATCAATGTTGATGATGTTGAACTTTAGGTTGATAAGTCCATTCAGGATGATCCATTTTGTATTGTGGGTCATAGAGAGAATCCAATGTGGGTAATTTTCATGACTTTGGTTAGTGTTTTTTGGAAGCATGGAAATGTTACAGAGGAGACATGGGAGTCAAAATAGGATATGCATGTCCAATGGTCCGGACCCTTATCTTTGGGGTCTCAATGATTCTTGGACGATGAGGATTGAGGATGAGCCATCACATGGTGGTGAGTTTGTAAGATATCATATATCCCCTATGGTTTGTTTTTGTTTATGTTTCACATTATGTTGTTTATTACGGTTACATAATTTTTTTATCACATTCATGTGATGACCCGAGGGTATTCTGGGTGTTAGGATCATGATATTTGATGAAAATTGGGTTTCCAGGCATACTGCATGGGTTGCACATGGTAACATAAAACCATGTAGAAATCATAGGTAAACATGCAATGGGACTGTTTTGGGAATGTTTTATAGACATGGTTTGCGCATGGTTTGAAAAACGTTTTGGGTAAACCATGCGGCCGAGTATTTTTGAGAAAATAAAAAAAATGAAATTTCTGAATATTTATTTTCCAAATCATGTATGCATATTTTCAATTATATATGACCACATGATACATACATTGAAACACGTGTTTCGATCAATGATAAATTGGAAATTATGATATATATAATTCATATTTATGTATTGGTGGTGGTTTTCAAAAAATTCATGAATTGTGATGAAACCCTTGATTGGGAACTCGTCTCTAATGGGTGGTTTTCATCAAATAAATATCATAATATTATGAAAGGTAATTCCAAAAATTGGAATAAAACTTTTAGTAGAATAATTATTCTACAATAAATATTATCATTTTCACGGAGACTCATTCATTATAGGACTATTTCTGATTATTTTATGAAAGGCATTGTTATTAGTCAATCTTCTAGTGGTGATATATGTCATCAACATAGACATGACATTGATCGTATCTTCTTATGAATCACTATAGCCTCTGACCTGTAGAGCACAATTATGGATTGTTTTGATGAAATAATTCCTACAACCATGTAATATATTACCTTGAAAACCACATAATGTTTCCCCAAGAAGGTGGTCGACAAGTCCTCGAGCGCATGCCGAGGAATCCAAAGGCTATCGACTACTAGAAATGGCCTAGAGTGTTCAGTGGGAAGACTATTCCTGCATTTATTAGAGTGGAGCATGGAAACATATATATATATATATATGAAATATTATAAAAAGAAACAATAGTTTACAAAAAAATAAAATAAATATAAAATCATGTATGAATAAAATGTATATTGTGGGAGATAAATAATCTGAGCATACAATATGAGGATCATTGTAATGTATCTATAAAAACATTATCATGCATGTGCTAGGGGATATATGTATATAATACTTTCTAATAAAATATATAAGAAACTAAACGATTCTACAACTACCATATCAAGAATAGGATGGGTCCTCGGCCCCAACTCTATCCAAAGTCTAGAAATAAATCATCAGAAGTACTCTTCTTCCATTTGTATATACCTATAACCATAAATTATACTTGCGTACTAAATGATCTTGAGAAGGCAGTGGGATAAACAAATTAGTAGGGATACAATCAGGTGGATAGGCCATTCCAAAATATACATTATAAAAAGATATGTGTTCCACTGTAATTAAATGCAAGACAAAAATAATTATATAAATGAATTGGACTATGTTCTACGTGGACTCTCATCCAATTTACATTATTGAGCCTTTGGAATTGATTCTAAACCAAAGTATCCTAGAGTGGTGAAATAATTGAGATAATTAGTAAGAATTTTGATTATCCCAAATCATGGGATTGATCTAGGAGAACACATCCCTATATATTTAATACGAAGGGATCAATTGTCATGTGAAAATGTTAATTTAACTTTTCATCAATTAAATTTGAAAATCACATTATAAAATGTTGTGAGACCCCTTAATCCTACCCATGGAAATCTAGATATACTTATTGTGTATCACTCAAATGGACCATCATATGACCAATTACCAAAAAGTCTATCCATGGTGACCCAATAATAAAGTACCATGTGTCACTGCATTCATAGTGTGAAAGAATCCATTGATTAATAGACCTATGAGTCTATCCATAGTATCACAAGTCGGTTCTAGAGTATTTCCCTCATAGCCTGGTACAATAAATCATTATATGGAGCCCGTCTATGGGGTATCTCCTTGGAATTGGGGTCACTCATATAGAGGCATAACTGATAATGAATGGTGATCCCATCTCCATAAAAATTGATGTCACATCTTATGTCTTTTAGAAACACTAAAAGTCCTAACTAATGCACAATTATCCCTCTAGTGGGTACATAATTTGGAACCCCTAGTTTCACCCTTAACAATAAGGTATAGTAGCTGACTATGAATGTAACACCCCAGGTAAATAAATAATATGAAATTTTCACATTTATCCATATTTGTGAATAAAATATTAATATTACTTTAAAGGGGACGCTATGATTGATGGCGTACCCAATACGCAACAACGAGTTTCTTGGAAATCTTACGTTGCACTCTAATAATAAAATAATATTATTTTAAACGGTAGTTAACGCCTAGCCATTATAATGGAGAGAATGAACAGAACTAACTACAGAATGATTATATATGTTTGTCAAATATTTTTACTCTTTACAATAAATGTTTTAGGATTAAAAATGCAAATGAATCCAATTTTAAGCGTAAACATTCCAATATTCTTTAAAAGGTCGATTAACCGCCTTTTGATGGAGAACCTCTTTTAAATCCACTTTATGACAATTTAATGTGTTATATTTGACAAAATAAAATTCTTCTTTAGAATCAGGACATCAAAATTTACTTTGTGTAAATTTTTGTTATTTTTCCCAAAAAGATCAATTTTTAATGAATATTGAAAAATGTTGTATTTTAATTCAAAACCTCTTTTTATTCTAATTTATTTATATGATTAGATTATCTTTTGAATTGGTTTTAAAGTGAAATTAGAATATATTTTTACCATTTATTCCAATAGTGTTCATTGGAATTAATTTCACTTTGAAATCGGACTTAAACTAGTGTCAATCTTTTGATATATTTTGTTTCATAAAAACACGTTATTTGTTTTGACTGCTGGAATTAATTATTAAATAAATTACTGCAACTTATATGTTTTGAATTTTGTAAAATAGACATCATTTTAGAATTCGGAATATAAAATATAGCTTAGGGTGAATTTTTTGTAATTTTCAGAAAAACTTCAATTTTTGATGAATAGTGAAACCACTAAGCGGTACTTATAAAAACTGATTTTCCATTTAAATGAAATTTTGCCACCTTTTTGTTTTGAATTTCAAAAATCCGACATAGATGGTTGTCATTAAGAAGTAAAATTTGGTTAAATGGGACTAGAATAATTTTTTGTTGAAAAGTAACTTATTAAATTTTTAATCACGATTAGAGGTAATTAGTGTAGAATAAGGTAAGAATAATGTTTTAATAAAATGAAATGACCTAGAAACATGTCTTACCCTAATTGGATGGGTCATGGCCGACATAGACAATCCATGGGTCAACTTGGGGACCCCATAGAGGCACTTTGGTTGGAAAATGACATAAATACCTTTTTATTTAATGTTAAAGTAAAAAATGACACAAACATGAGATGTTTTACTAAAACAATTTTTACATCGGTTTATAGAAGTCATATTTTTACTATATATAGTCATTGGAATGATAAAAATATTTCCTACATCATAGTAGTTTTTTTATAATTTTTATACATTAAATAAAATAAATTACTTATGACATCATGATGATGCCACCATGACCTCATTATTTAACGATTTAAATAAAATGGAAAGATAATGTAAAATCTATGACCTACATATGTCCAAAACCTATTGGATGGGTGTATTTCAAAACCTTATCAACATATCCTCGAAACACATCATTGTGGGACCATTAAAATCCGAAACCCATTCTAAAATAAAGTAACATTTTTTTACATTCCAAGAGTGCCCCACCTCTCCTCTTATAAAAGGCCCCCACCTCTAACTCCTTACCCACACTTCCAAAGCCTTTGGATCGGAAAACCCCTGACCATTTTGTCTCTCCACATCACTCTCTAACTCCTTGAAGCCTCAATTTGGGCAGATGTCTGCCCAAAGAAGCCATTGAGCTCAATCCAAAGGGAGTTACCCAATTTTAAGGTAATGTCTTCACTTGTGTCCTTTTGTTTTATTTTTCTTTTCCAACCCCCTAAACTCTTTTTATTCATTTATTTTGTAAAAAATACAGTATCTTTATTATACTAGGATGTTGTTATAAGAATGATTCGAGCTACACTTACACACACCTACATCTTATGGTTAAAGAACATATTGTTTCTGTGGATGGTGAATTTCTGCCTCACGAAACGATGATTGTTCAACATTCTTCTAACACCTTCAAAGGTGGCCAATAAGATGACACTATATTTATATATGATATATAATATGTTTATGTTTTACTTAATTTTCTTTATTTTTAATTTATGGAATACCTTTATGGTTTCCATTATGGTTAAACGCGATATCATCATTTAAGGAAGTGCGTACTACCGCCCCCTCAAAGTGATTTGATTCGTTAATACCATATGTGGTACATATAAAGGATATATTTAATAATATTATATATGATCCCATACTGGATTTAAAATAATATTATGTATCATTATGTTTTAATTCCATTAAATATGAAATAGAAATGGAAGTAGCGTTCATGCGTACGTAAGGCTTACTGTCTCCATGAACGGTACATTTCATTTCTTATCTCAAAATGTTATGTACTATTATAAGTACATATATATAATTGATATATATGTAATATATTAGATCTAAATTGTGGATATCATTCTGGAATTATAACATATATATATCACTCATTTTGTTTTAATTCCATTAATATGAAAAAAATGAAAGTAGCATTCATGCGTACGTACGGCCTGCCGTCTCCATGAACGGTGCTTTTAATTTTTATCTCCAAATGGTATGGAATAGTATAAAATGAATATATACTGGATATATATTATATTTATAACATCACTAATATTCTGGATATGATGTACCTATAACTACATGGAAAATTATTTTCCAACAAGTTCAATTTTTGACTCATGTACCAAACATCGACAAAAATGTCTGGTATGAACTCATATTATTAACAAATTATTATAACATTAAAATATGTGATATGAACTGAATAATAATATTTATAGGAGTTCCTTAAGAAATTATAAATTGATCAAAGTTTATTATTCAGGAATGTAAAGAAACGAACAAGACAAGTTGGACTTGAGGTAAGGGATCTGACCCCTCTATTTCTTTTAAAGTACACTCTTTTATGTAATTCCTATTAAGCTCATATATCATATGATTGGGATGTTATTTTATATTAATAATACTGTATGTTTTATTTTCATATGATTAGAGTCCCTATTTTCTCTCAACAATCCATTTTTGATGTTTTTATTGGAGCCGTTAGACTGCCGAATTTTCGTAAGAGATCTAAGCTCTCTCTTTCTTTTTAAGTACTCTGGTTTATGTCACTTATTTTAAGCTCCTATTTGTTATGTTGGGGGATGTTATTTTATATTTATATTTCTATAAACATTATGTCAATATGATGAGAGACCCTATTTTATCTCATCAATCCATTTTTGTACGTTTTATGTGGCGCCGTTAGGCTGCTGAGTTTTCCTAAGGGATTTTTCATCTCACTTTTATTCCCGTGATATTTATGCTACATTTGCAAAAATTTCCTTTGAGTATTGTATGTAATTCCCATTATTTTACTCATGGAGTAATATACTTTAATTTATGAGTATTTTCATTAATGTTGTATTGTCCTTCTTTCACGGGGTGTTTGTTTCGAAAGATACCCATGTCGGTAAGGGAACCTTTCACCCTCCTCTTTTTAAAAGACATCTTTTGTTATGTATTTTAATTCACATACTATTATGTTGGGATATGTTCTTCTATATCCTTATTGATTCAAATTTTATGTCCATGTGATGAGATACCCTTTTTTTTCTCTCATCAACTCATTTTCTGAATTTTGTAGTGACGTCATTAGGCTGTCAAATTTTTGCAAGAGAACTTCTTAACCCAAATTTGATTCTTTGGGATAAACATGTACTCCTTGAATATGTCGTTCTATGAATATGTGTGAATAACCTCTGATTGTTTTACACTTAATATCCACTTATATTTGGTGTATTCGTTTGTCACACATAATTATGTAATTGATTTATCCTTAAACCAACCATACCGTCTTTGTATGGGACATCGTCTCAATCTCCTTCCATTGAGGAATATTTTATTTTATACACGACCTTCTTTTATACGGTGTATAAACCCCTTTGACTTTTATGTTTATTCAAAATGAATATTGTTTATACAATGTGTTTACAAAATGACATAAGGGAATGTTTTTGTCATACGTATGCGGCGACAATGAATTCTCCACTGTCATGACCATTATTTGAGTTCCGGCTTCCTCTATAAGCCTTACCTTCTTTTTATAAGAAAAATAAATACCATGTTTTACTTTTATTTTATTTTGGTATTGAAAATGGTTTTCATAATGTCTGTTATATGTCAATGTGTTTTATTGATATCTTGTTATTGAAAGGTGGAAATGTTATGTTTCCTTTATGTATGTTTTATGTGATACGATTATGTTGAGGTTCTTGGGCATTATTACGAAGATGGGTGGTCTTGTGATAAACTAAGGGTGGGTGAGCCCGGTATATCTCTCCAATGAATTGGGTAACGTGAAGGAGTGAAACATTAAGGTTTATCCGAATAGATTTAGGGAATATACTTTGGTGGGTATTCAAAACGTAACCAAGAGGGTTACTCCCTACGTAAGAATGTTATGAATGCCTCAAGTTACCTTTATGTATTATGTTTTCTATGATTTATTCATGATTTGATGAGGTATGTTAAAGTGCCTATATTTTATGGGTAATGTATGATTTCATTATTATGTATATATGAACTCATGTTTCCTTTCTATATTTTTGTATCAATTACTGAGCTTTTTATGCTCATCCATTGTTTTTTTTTGAAATGTTTTTCACAGGTTAAGGGAAAGGTACATGATATGATGATAGTGTCATGGGAGTGTCAAGAACGAATCCTTGTTTTATTTTATATATATTTCCATTGATGGAAAAAATGAATACTATCATTATGTAACCACTTTGATTAAATCTGGAATGTAATGCAAGTTTTATGATCTAATTCTCTAAAACTCTAAACCTGAACAGATCCTCAATCTGTAATCTTGTAATAACTGAAGATTAAGTAAGGTTTAAGGATGGGGACTTATAATTAAATACAATTATATAACATTCCTAGATAATTCCATTTCATTAATTCAAGAATTAATATTTTACAATCCACATTGTTCATGAAAACCATTGTGAAATAACATTTAAGACATATGTAATAAATTATAGAAACTTTTATAATTCAATTAAAGATAGACTATCTCATTAGGCATCTGTTATATGGATATAACTCATGGTTCCACTTTAAATTCAACTCATCCCAAGGAATAATGAATTAATTATGTAAATACACACCATTAGGGTTCAATGCTAAATAAGAAAAATGGAATTCTATACCCTAAGGTTGAGAACATCCATCTGTATTGAATAACTCATGGAGAACAATAAAAAAATCGCTACTAACATGTGTCATCAATGGTTTAATAAGGCACTCATTTGAATTTATTTATAAAATTAGTGGTCAGGCTGGAGGGGTCCGTCTTGCGGAACTACAAATTTTTTTGAAGAAATTAAATGATGTTAAATTATGTAAACCAAAAATATTATCCATGTAGATCTTTTCTTTCACAATGTCAACTATTGATGTGTGATATATTTTTACAAAACAACGATATAAAAAAATTACATGAAAATGGTGAAAATGACCATGCACCAAAATAGAAAAAAATTGAATTAAGATCATGGAATATATTATATATGTTTGAATAACATACCTCAAGATTCCAAAAGGATATTATAGAGAATGAATGATAGATCGTATGTAGGAGGTAACATGATACATAGCTCTTGAAGGACGAGATCTCATTCATGGGGGAGAAGAAGATAAATATACATGAAGGAGTTAAAGAAAAAGGAAATTGGTTTAAAACATTATATTGGGATGTAATTTTAATTTATACCATATAAAAAACTATGTATGGTTTGGCTACACTATAGGCCAAACCATCTGCCAATTGGGCACTATTTTCCACTTGGAAGCGAAATATTACACATTTAGGTGCACTGTTTGATTATCCAGTTGAAATAAATTATCCAAAAATTTCATATGGGTCAAATGGTCCAGTTCCTTGGGTCACATGATGGTAGAAAAACGATGTGGTCCTTAGTTACACCTACCTTCAGCAGAACAGTTTATAGAAACTGTGTGGGATGGGTGACACATATTTTATCTATGCAGCCTAGTATTTTGTTACCATTTCTCGTATCAACGCTCCGAATAAGACAAAGAAATAGTTAATACCTCTTTGAAATTAGTATTCATAATAATTAGGGTGATTATATTAAATTTAAACTAGGATTAAATTATCCATACCCAAGGATAATGCCATGATGATAAACACATGCAACAATCCAGATCATTTTCTTTCTTGTAACACTATATCTCTTTATCAATAGCAACATAACCTATTTCTTGTGGCCATTTTGATTATTATTCCTTCTATTTATAGATTACTAAACACAATTCTTCACGGGGTTGATACATTTATTGTTTAGATGAATTTTTCCCATATATTCTCTTCTGGGAAATATGAAAAGGTTGGCCAAAATTGGAATTATGATAATTCAATTCATGATTTTACTATGCATAATAATTTCCCATTAGAGGGATCTATCTACATCCTTTTTGATTATTTTATGTGATATGTATTCCTCTATTCTTGGGATGGATTAAATGTAACATGGATGATGCAAGAAGAGGAAATCCAAGCCCATCGTGATATAGTGATAAATTTTAGAATCATTGTGGTTGAATAGTTGGATTCCTCTATAGTCCCAGTGGTATCACTACCTACAGAAATTCTAAAATGATAGAAATCATCTAGACAATTTATTTTTCATAGTCAATATGATTCCTCAATTTGTGTCATAAATGAGAATCCAATGCATTTTTCATGGATACCTAAACTTGTATCATTCAAATTTTTGGGAATTTCACTACAAGATGGATAAATTGCATTTATTTTCATTTATCCATGAATAATCATATCAGATACAAATCTAGTAAAAATATTTATATTACAGATTGGATTTTTAATATAGGTGTCACTTGTCAAAAAATGATATAGGAACCAAAGCTACATGGGGAGCGTATTCCTTTTTTGAAAAAATGAATATTGTAAAAATTATTTTTTATTGAATAATAAAATCATATTTTTTCGATAATGGAGAATTATTATTTTTGTAAAGCTATAATTTAACAAGAATATTTAAATTAAACTCCATAAATTTGATCAGTTTTTGGACATAAAATTATGGGCATTGAAGAAAACTCCATTAATACCTAAAGGAAATATTCTAATCAAAATGGATATTATTGAAACATTAAAATAAACGAGGTAAATAAAGTTTGTTTCAAACATGATTTAAATTTATTATATGATATAATAAATCCTAAAAAATATGTTAGATTATGTCTTCTTGAAATATAATATATAATGAAATATTATTATGACCCATGGAAAATATTAAACTCAAAAACCCCATTAAAAAATTTTTAATATTGGAATAAGACCCCATTAAATGAATTGAGTTATATAGAACATTTTGTATAATATATAATTATAGGACAATGATACAAAATTACAGTATGATAGTATTTACATAATGGAAAATGAAAGCCAGTGTAATACATTATTGTGTCTCAAGGGATTCAAATTTGTGACAATGAAACCCATACGGCTTATGAAACATTCTAATAAAAAACCCCGTGAAAGGGAGTGAAAATTATTTTAAATTTCAATTTTAATGAATAATATTAATACATAACATTAATTATATAATTTTATGTATATACACTAATAAGAATAAAACATGTGTATAAAATAATATGTATCTCAGAGATTGAGACATTGATACGAAAGTCATACAACCTGAAAAAAATTTAATCAAAAACCACAAAACATGTTGATAATATTATTATAAATTAAATAAAATGAATATAAAATAATTAAAAATATTTTATATCTAATAGGTAATGTAAACAGTACTGAAATATGTATAGGTGCATAATTACAGATTGTGTCTCAATATAGGAATATTGAGATGAAATCCCTCACCATGTTTCAGTTCATAGTTGATACCATTCTAACATAATTTAAAACATTTATAACTAAATTAATATCCAACTTTACAACTATAATCATTAATATTACCCATTTATTATAATTCTTATTATACATTAACATCATTACATTAATTAGTAATAGATATCATGATTATCGGATGTTAATTTCTTTGATAGGTTTCCTGATGTTCAATAGTTTTGATATCAAATTGAATCATTTGATAAAAGGTTAATTATAGTTATATAATTTATGAATATTTAATATGTGACATATATTTTTTTAAAATTTAATTTTTTCTATCCATATTTTTCTTTAAGGTTATGTGAGATCCAAATGGATTATGGATTATTTTAGTAATTTCATCGAATGAAAACATTATGTTAATAATAAGTTAAATACTTATTGTAATATATAATAAAAATATAACATTCGTGAAAGGATAAAAATATTATAATACTATTATTTTAATCTTCCATTAATAGTCCATAATCCTATTTAAAATCACTGTTCATGTCGATGGTTAAAAGAAACCAAAATTAAACTAGTTTAACTCAGACAAAGAGTATGGTTAAAGTTGTGTTACTTGTAACCTAATATCATTATAAACGAAGAATAAAGATGTTACATTACTGATTTTTTTACTTAGAATATTATTTTATTATTTTGATATAATATATTAAATTATTAATAAACAACAAATATTTACCATCAGGGAATCCGTAATCTTCATGTATGCATGACTAGAATTATCGTTTCTCAATATGTGAGGAGTT
The DNA here is from genome assembly GCA_963277665.1 of Viscum album. Lineage (NCBI taxonomy): Eukaryota > Viridiplantae > Streptophyta > Magnoliopsida > Santalales > Viscaceae > Viscum > Viscum album. Next base: position 688,023,335 of record OY728162.1, on the reverse strand, counting down.
TGAAAGTGGATATTAATCGAAATTTTTTAAAAAAAATATATTGGATATATTATTTGTATTTATCATCAATATCAATTGTACTAACCCAAAACTACATTTATTAAAACAAATGATGTCGTTTTGAGGAGGGAATTTTTCTCTTAATGCTATAATGCTATTTTGTTTTTATTATGTTGATGGAGATTAATAAGTAAGGTTTTTACAATTAATATACAAACCATATTAATATTAATGAAAGTTAATTCAGAATATTATTATGGTGATTTGATAGTGGGATGAATATGATTAAGAATAACAACACAATAATTAGATAATACATTTGATGCAAACATTATTTTTCATACAGGGATCCCTTGAAATTAAAAGTCTTTGGATTACTATGTGTGATCAAGGGATTTTGTCTCTTTGATTGGGTTATTTGGATTGTAAAATATAATATCATAATGTCTATATTTGATAGTAGTGTTGAAGTGAAATCATAATATTAGGGGATAAAAGGGGGTATTTTGTAACCACTCATCATTATTCAGAAATGTCATGACACAATTAAATTTTCAATGTAAAAAGTTGTAAAAGTTGATGGTGGGAATAGAAAAAATAAATATTCATCAAAACCAATATTTTTTGAAAATTTTCTACTATGTTTGTTTCACTTCCCCACAGTAGGCACATTGTAACATTTTTAATTTTTACTAGGGTAACATTTATTTAAAAATATTAATTTATTTTTATATATGAATATTAAAAATGGAATACTACATAATTTGAAACATTTAAATTTAAATTTAATGTACTTTTTGGTTATAATTTTATAATAGTGTCAAAAACTAATTTTAAAAGAAAATTAAATGGTGTTTAAAAAATACTTTTTTTATATATTATTTAATATATATTATAAATTATTATTATTATATATTTTATTGAAATAAAATGATTTATTAAAAATCAAATGAATTTTATGATGTGTTACTAGAAAGACACAACTGAATCTCTCCTAAAAATTACTCAATTCAAAAAGATGATTTTTAAAGTGTTTTATTGAAATAATATTTTTATTTAGTTCGATAAATTTTTCACTTGATATTTATATATTCCATGAATATGTAAAAATAAATAATGTTGTTCTTTATAACAATTTTTTGTTGCATAAAATGGTTTGGTGAACATTTTCGATACAATTACAAAGTAGTTAAATCATAAATATTATAATTTTCACAAAAACCATAATTTCATTTAGAAATAAAAAATTTATTGTACAAATAAAAAATTCCATTAAATGTAAATTTTCATTAGTGTGGTTTTAAAAAAATTATTTCTTATAAAATTTTTATTTCAAAATTATTAATTTTATTTTCAAAAAAATGTAAAATATAAATACAAAAAATATATTTAAAATATAATTTTTCAATATTTACTAATATTAATTATTATTCTTTTTATGGTAATAACTATTAATAATATACCATCTTAGTTTTTAATATATATTTCTTCATAATTTATTATTATATCCTTTTGGTTTTTGTTTGGTTGTATTGTGCCACACAAGTTACAAAAAATATTATTGATTTTGAAGGATCTAAAATCATGTTTCATTATATCCAACACCATTGTATAAACTATATTCCCCCAATTTTATTATAATTTACATGTATTAATATATAATTGTTTTGAAATGATTGACAAATCATAATATATTATCTCAAAAGTGACATTATTATGACACCATAGACCATCTCCCTTGAGTTAGGCTCAGTGAAAGTATATATTATTTATAGATATTTATTTATTGAAAAAAATAAATTCTGGGTATATTATATGATTAATGTTTAATAGAAATAGGATAACATAATACATATCATAGTTTATAAAAAATTTAGGAACTTTTAACGTGATTCATTAAAGATTTATCCTTAATTAAGAACTAAATATGAAATATCTTATATTAATTACATAAACATGTGGAAATAATTTTACGAATATTTTCTGAGCTCAAAATAGTTCATATGTGGTTTAATAACCTGAGGTGAAGTCCTTTAACATTAATAAATCAATAAAAAATCTTTCGAATATATTTTATTTTATATAAAATAATTTTATCTAAATAAAATAATTAATCTAAAATATAATTTAAATTATTGGTTTTCATAATATGAGGTTCTTTTATAATCACTATATAGAAACACATATTATATTGAATATCCTATTTCTTTATAAACATAATATTCAATGGAATAAATTAGTTTTATCCTTTTCTATTTTAGAAAATTAATTTTTTAAAAAAAATATCATTACATAATTTAATGATACTTGGAAAAAAATAATCAAAACTTATGTCCGTAGTGATTATTGAAGGGCTTCTATTTATGGACAAATTTTCTTTGAGGCTACTGGTTCAGTCCCTATTACTACTCCTCATATTCCCTACCCAAGTTCGAAATTTAATGTAAAACATTTTTTGGTAAATCATTCATTTTTTATTATAAATCCATTAAAAACAATCAAAAACTTCCACCTCAATATAATTTAATTACGATGAGGAAAATAATTACATTTCTAAAAAACACTATAATAGTTTCCTAAAAATTAATATCTTTATGTTCATAAATATTTTATGTAAAATAAAAATTAATGTGAAACACTTATAAATAAATTTTTTAAATTATATTTTTCAAAATTAATTCATTATATATAATTATTTATAATGAAATATTCTTTTTGTTGCCATAAAGATCATGTATACATGAATATATAGATTTATACAATTCAGAATATGTATTTTAGGATGTAAATATTTCATACAAGAAAAAGGATACTGACTAAAATTAAATAATATACATAAAAATAGTATCCCATAAAATGAGGCTTCTAAAAAATATATCTTCAATACGGGATACTTCCATTTCCTGTATAAATAGATTTATTCCTTTGAAGTTCCCTTCTTCATGGAATTTTATAATTAGAGTCATCCTTAATCGCACTATATATCTCATAAATATGATTACAATAATATAATATATGGAAGATATGAATTAACCCATATATGAGAACATATTTGGAATATGATGTAGTGAAACCAACATAAATAGAGTGGTTCTCTTTATATGTTTAAATAATAGTAATGTATGAAATGATAATATCTCTCATACAATTATCTTATTTCATAATTTAGCTTCCATTAACATCTGAATTTCATCATATAACTAATATAATTTTTTTAAAACATATATCTTTTTTATTAAATACATAAATACTAAAGACATAATACTCCCATTTTTTATATAAGATTATACCCAATATAACTTCTAATTTTCCCATAAATCATTTTATAAATTCCAGACAAAATGATTGTATTGTGGTTGAGATCTTACATGCATAAAGAGAAAACTATAAAGTATTACCAAATAATATAAATTTTATAAAATTATGATGTTCATATTCGTATTATTTTTCACTAATCATGGACTTATTTATCAGGATAATAATTTATATATTATAATGATATTATTTACAAATATAATAATTGATTTTAACTTAAGGTTTCAAAAAAGGCAGTAGATAAAGATGTAGTAGGTATAAATATGTGATTACACACTTACCGTTAGAAGATATATAGATTACCTTTATTTGAGAATGGTTTACTCATTAATTTTGAGTTTTAAAACATGGTTTAATCCTTATATAAACAAGACATATCCCTGTATAGGTTTGCAATTTACATAACATACCCATATGTAAATCCAAATATGGGTATTTAATACCCTTACATACAATTCAATTCATTTACCATAGCCTTAAAAAAAATTATTATCCATATATATACACTCCTTATGTATAATTTTATTTTGAGACATGTGCAATAACCTCTATTAAATATTTTAAATTTCCATTTTGTGGCATTATTATTAAAATTATAGTAGTTTATAATGTCACCAAATTAACCTTATGTAATCCATATAATATTTTTTCCCTTATATGATGGATTATAGACCCTTGTGTAGGCTCTGTATAAATCATCTTACCACAACATAATTGGCCTGATAACCATACAGAGATTGTTTGGTTCATGGATCACCATTACGTGATGTCTTGATTTCCCATTTTTATAGGATATGTAACCATATATAGTGTGTGTGACCCTTATGTAGCTTGTGATATAACCATACATGATCTTGGAAAACATTCATTGATTGTTACATGTGTTGCATCATACACTTACGTGGTTATAATTTTACCACAATTGTGATTCAATATATCCAAACCCTCAGGCAAAAATGATTACCACTATTACATAGAATACATTATTATAAAAAAAATTAAAAATTGTTAACTTTTATAATTAAATAAAAAAAATATAAAAATCATATAATACACTAATATCATAATGTATTTATATATTCCATCACTAATTAAATCTATTTAATTATATTATTTTTTATAAAAATGAAAACATTACAATGATAAATTTTTAATTATATATAATTGTAAGTCATGACATAATTTTATTAGAATATTACCACAATATTTTATACACATTATTTTGATTAATTTTTAATTTTTATAATGATGGTGTGTTTCCAAAATTGTTTATGTATATCGTATTATCTAAATAATAACAATATATTCAAAATTAATAGCATCAAAAAAATATGGTTTTGATTTTTAATTAAATTTTTTTAAATTTCACCCCAAAATAAAAGTAATTTTATATGATTACAAATAATTTGAACTAGATGTTCACTTTAATTAAGAATGGATTTTAATTTGTGAAATAACATAATATAATTTTATTATTTACCTTTATACATATGGATCTATAATTATAATCCTGAATAATATATTTCAAGATATTGTGAAAATATTTAAACATATTTTCATCAAGTTATCTTAACTACATTTAAATTCAGTTTAATGATAAATATATTATAAAATATATTTAAAAATAAATTATTTTTTAATTTTTGGGATGTTACAATGACCTAAAATATCATCAGAAATACTTGAAATCCCTTATTTTTATCTACCAATACCTTGGATATGTGTCTCACAACAATTTAATAATGAACACAAACAGGATTATGTTTTCTTTGTATTTATTTTAGATATGAAATTGAATTAATAGATAGTAATAGTTTTTTTAGAATTTATTTTTTCAAATTATACAAATTAATGTATAATCCAAGTGAATATTTTCATTGAATTTAAAAAATAAAAATAATTTTTTTATGTAGTATATCAATATTTTTACAATATCTATATCCATAATCAGAATAATCATAAAAAATTATGGTTTCCTTAATGTAAAAATCACCGAGGGTGTTGAGTTGATGTTTCTAGAGAAAACTGTAGATACCATAGTGTTTATAGAACTAGAATATATCCACAAATTTTGGGTGGATGATATGTGATACCAAATTAACCAAATTTTATTCATTAATAGTCATTGCATATGATGTTCTGTAATCATATATTCAATGAGGCTATTAGTTTATTAACCTTCATCCCTTATATTAGAAAACTTGTTCACATAGAGCCAAAATTTCCCACATTTATATCATTTAAATACTAAGGGATTTATAGGAATAATAAAATTTGTTTCTATTTTGTTAACTAAACTATTCCTAATTAATTGGAGTATTATTTCATTATGTACTTATTTATAATAAATAAAACATATTCAAGCTCTTTTGAGTAATTCCCCTCAGTGTATCTTCATTAATATTTATGATGGTGTTAATTGATCATTTTATCCGTTATTATTATTCATCAATTGATATTTAATTAGACTTCATATAAATCTTAGTTAATGTTTTTTAGAAATTGAACATTTTCATATATTTAATCATATTTCATGATAGATGATTTCACAAAATCATCACATTTACCATTCAAGTGAATCTTTTGATGGATTTTTGGAGGTGTTCATCGCACTTTCTCTTACATCCATAGTTCCTTCTAGTTTCTTCTTGCAATAAAACCAAATAGCTAAAATGAGTGAGGAAACTTTAAAAAAATAAGGTAATTATCATAAAAAAATGGGATTAAAAGATATTACAATTATTCCTATACATTTCCACATTGGCTTAATTTTCCCTTAGTTCATCTAATATCAATCATAGATTGATGTAGGTTAACTTGATTTGGGTAATCTTATGATAAAATAAATTATCAAAAATGATTATATAGTAAATCAATTCTTCATATAGATCCACAATGAGTATATGATTAACTAATGTATATCCCTTAAGGAGTATCAAAAAAGATTTTTAGTATGGACCGATTCACCACACACACAAAAATATATCATATATATACTTCACCAACCCATTTCTTGGTAATTACACCTATATGAATCTGCATCAATATCATGTCCACTTATAACAAACAAATATTGATTTATTTCTAGAAAAACCACATACTGAAAATTGTATAAATATTTTTTGATATCATCATATATTTATACTCTTTAATATGGGTTGGTCAATGTTTTCCAACTCTAAAAAAATTATTTTAAAAAAATGATATTCCAAAATAACTAAACTAATCACAAAATTAACTAGTCCTTTTTATGCTACCAAATGATGAAAACCCTCTATATACATGAATGAAATTATTCAGTTATATGATCATTTAAATAATATGTCTCACAAATAATGTAACCCCTAATATACAGAATGGATTAGTTATTATAGATTAGATACACGAACATATTATTTCACTATTATTGTGACAAATTAAATACAATCATTTTCATTTAGATCGTTTCTATAAATCTTACATGACCAAATAATCATTATTACCTTTTTATGGAAACATAATAAAGAAATTAGATTAGATTATCAGTAAGGGATAGAAAACAAAGTATATAATGAACAGTTCATAATAATAAAGAATATAATGAATATTAATATAATATGTAATTTAAAAAAACATAAGTAATAAATTTATAACCATAGGAATATATATATCAAATAATAATACCATTACAAATCTATGTGAAAATAAAACATGAATCATATAACAAAGTCCACAAAACATATAAAATATTGTTGAATAGTCATGATCATAGGATTTCATATAGCTGTCTACCATACAAACCCCAAACTTGTTCACTCAGAAAATTTGAGTACAATTGAATTTCATCACACTAAAAATTTCTAAAACTAGTTACTTGAAATCCTTTTACATAAATAGTGAGTACTTATGAAAATTATCACTCTCAAACATTGGGAAAAAATACTCTTTAACCTATTCATCTAAAATTTATATCTTAAGTGATAATATTATTTTACCCAATTCAATGGTGGGACATATGTTCCCACCCAACTACTAATTCATATATATGTGTTCAACTTGGAAAAATAATCATCACATTATAAAATAACCCATGGAATGAAAATTTGTTTCATGATCTTTTTAAATAATCATACGAAGAAAACATTGAAAAACAAATTTCCCTATATATTTCATTAACATCAGATATTACAACATAAAATATCATATGATATAAAAAATTATTTTTAAATAAATATTCTAATATTAAATTTTCTAATTTAAAGAATAATAACATCATTAATGACAAAAAAAAATAGTGTGTAAATAGATATGAGAAAATAAATGTTTTCACATAATTTTTCATAAAATTGATGTTCAAATTACATGTAAAAAATTTTCATCATGGGAAATACATGTATTTTAAAAACAAGTTATAATGTAATACAAATAAATCATACTTGAAAAGGAATAAAGTTTATAAAAAATTTTATGTTAAAATTCACTTATATCATATTATTTTTAATTAATATTTAATAAATGAGACTATATAAAAACATAATTTTAGAAAAAAGTAAGTTAAAGTACATTAAAAACTTTTACAGTTATAAGAATTTTTAAATTTTTGTACTAAAAAAGGGATTATGTTTTCCGAATGGGATGTGAAAATACTTTTACAAATTTTAAATTTTTTAAATAATATTAAATAGTGGAACCTTAGAAATGGAGAAAAAATTTATCACAATAATATTTGTAGTGTTCGAAATAAAATTATTTAAAAGGGGTTGAAAACACGATTGATCATTTTAGAATAACTATTTTTAAAAAACATGTCATTAAATAAATTAAATAACCCATATTTTGAAATAAAATAAGGGGAATAAATGTTTAACTAGAGATATAAAAATTAAACTTATACTATGAAAAGTAGGACATTGGTGGGATGGGAAAATATAGACCTTCAATAAAAATAAATTAATTGTAAAGATAATTATTCATAACAAAATGAATTTTAATGATATATTAATATCATTAAGGGAGATGAATTTTGTGATAAAAAATTATTTCAATAGAAAATAATGTGTAATTAATCCTAAAATAATTATTTGTTAAAATATATCAACTATGAAAAGAAATATATGAAGAAGAGTGATTTTTACCCAATGAAAGGATTTGTTCCATAAACTCCTCTTTAACCATTGTAATAATAGAATAAACCATATGAGAAGAATAAAATTAAATAGAACATTAAATACTATAAAATATAATATAAGAACAATAAAATATACTCATTTGGTGTTTTTTACAAAATTACATTTGAAATAGGTTGTACAACATAATCATGTCTCCAGGGAGTCAAATTTGAGAAAAATATACACTTACAACTAAACAAATATATTAATTATTTTGAGTGACAAATTTCAGGGATATTGAGTTAGATTATAGTGAATAAGAATAATAAATAAAATTTATTATCCAATTTGAATATATAAAATCCAATTAAATGAAATTAGGTGCATAAAATAACATGTATTTGAAAGTAAAATGTTTTCAAACAAAACCCTTACAAACTGGGATAAAATTCAATCAGAACTCCATAAAAGGGAGAAAATAGCATTAAAATTAAATAAAATGTATAATAGATATTTCATAATATTTAATATCTAATATTTTCTTTTAATATTACAATAAAAGGAATTGGTTCATAACTATGAATAATCACTAAGTAAAGGTAAATTGAGATTAGATCCCGTAACTTGTATCCTTTCATAGTTATTCACACAAAAAACTCATATAAAATATTTTTAACTAGAATAATATGATATGTAAAAACCTAAATTATAAATATTACTCATTACTATTCATCTTTATAATACATCCATATGATTATATTAATGAGTTATAACATATTATGACCATCATGTGAATTTCAACTATTTTGTGTGTGTATAATTTTTTTATATCATTAACCATCAGCTCGTGAAAAGTTATTAATTGATATTTAATTTATGATAATGTAGTATATAACTTATATATTTCAAAAAATTGCACATATAATTACATATGTGTTTTTATCGTGTTATATGGAAATAGAAGTCATGATGACATATTTATGTAATTTTACTAAATGAAAATGTAAATATAATAATAAGAAAAATACATAATATTATTGTTGAAGAAATAATAATACTTATTTTATAAATATATTATAATATAATTACTTTTTTAATAATCCCATAATGATCCAATTTTTTATTTTTTAGAATAGTTTATGTTACTTATTAAACCGGAACAAATAATAACATGATTTAACTCGATTCGCTAGAATAATTAAGGGATTTTAATGTAATACCATTATAAAATAAGAATAAGGGTTTTTTTATATTCATGAACCAAATTATATGATTTTATAATAATTTATGAAATTCCAATTCTGAAAAGTAAAATGTTTCATCATGACATTGGTAATCCACATGCATTTATGATTACTATTTTTGTATCTCGAATATAGAAAGTTGTTGAAGGTGTATATTAATGTTACATTTTGGAATAATACATGTATTATATTAAACATGGTTTTTCGTTATTATAATAATTATAATCATCCATAATCATTCTAATTCATAAAAAAATATTTTCTCTTTGGGTAGGTGGTAGTGTACACAATGCACCAATGCTGTTATATTTTTTTATTTGTATGGAAATGAATAATTAACGATAAATACCATTAATATATAATCATTAAATTATATTATTGGAACATAATTAATAATATAGAAATGATGATATTATATTTGAAATATTAAGAATATGAATAAACTCTTGAGAATGAGATTGTACTTGTGTTGGATTTTTTATTTTTCCCTAGAAGTTCCATTGAGATTTAACATCTCAGTATTTCAATGAGTACGATGGTATTATGTTAATTGGATATGATTATAAGGGCTGTAAAATTTAGATTTTAAAAGTTGGAATATGAAGGTTATGTTTATCATTGAAATGAAGGAAGTTTTATCCTTCCTAAAATAAAGATAAGAGTACTTTTGGAAACACCCATTATTTTTCAAAAACAATCTATTCATTATTCACTGTTGAAATTCTTAAAATACTAATATATTTGAGGGTGGGAAAACATAATGGTGGATATATTATCAGCCACTAATTTTGAAACATTTAAAACCTGTTTCTGAAATTTCCCCTCATTAAAAAAATTTATAACAATTTCACTTTTTAGATTGTTAACCACTGTTTTTCCTCAATAAATTATTTTTTTAAAAAAATAAATTTATACATGTTACATAATTTGAACCTTATGGTATTAAATTTTAATATTATTTTCTCATTACAATTTTATAAATCTAATCATGTAAAAATATTTTTAGAAAAACGATTTTTTAAAAATTAAAATTTTTATATATAATAAAAGTAATAAAATATTCAGCTTTAAATGAAAAAAATTGATTTATGATAAAATTATTGTATTTTATGATTATTTTAATGAAAATCATAGTTTATTTTTTCCAGGAAATGAATCATTAAGGATAACAATAAAAATAGTTTTTATTAAGAAAATATTTTGTTTGAAATATTTGAAAAGATTTTTTAATGATTAAATAATGTATTAAAAAGAATAATATTATTACATAAATAAGTATGTTATTAAAAAATATATTTTTTCTAAACATCTTGTATATTCTTACATAGAAATAAAATTAAAATCATATTATTTAATAAAAAGTATTCTATTGATGGAAAATTGAAAACTCATAGCAAGTAAATTTTTATGATAAGTGTTCATAAATGATTTATATTTTATAAAATATAACTTTCAATTTTGCTGAATTAATTTTTCTAATAAATTTAAATATAAATAAAATGTATTTTATAATAAATTATCGTTGTCAAAATTAAATGTTACTATTTATCTATTTGATTAAAATAATAGCTATTATTGGTTTAACATATTATATTTTGATAAAAATTAATTAATTATTAATTATTAATATATTTTATTATTTATTATAGTTTATGTGTGAGATAAAATTATTATAATATATTATGTATTTTTGAGGATCCAAAATCACATGTGATTATAGTTGATCACTAGGTAAAAACCCATCTTGGGTGGTGGACCTAATACATTTGGTATCAATGAAGGCATTACTTCAAAAAATAATTATTATTATGGTCACCCAATTTTAAGAATATATAGTGTCTTGGGTGAGTCTTCATATTTTACGTTCATAACTATATTGATGGAAAATCCTCTAGTATAATATCAATGTTGTGGGCTTGGGAATTCTAAACTCACCTACTAAGGAATCACAAAGACATACCATAGTTTCTTTCATTAAGAGAATTTATATAGTTTACATTAGATTAGACATCAATGTAGAAAGGAATGAATATCTCAGTCCAGATCAAGTTATATATTTAATTGATCTTTTTGTAGAGCCCATCTTATTCATCCAAGCTCACTTATTCATTTTTAGATTCAATTTTTGTATTATATTATTTTGGATATTAAAACCTGTGTTATGTTTTTTATAAACCATGGATTATTTAATGAAATTTAGAATGGGACACTAGGTTTAGTGATCATTTTTTCCCTTGGTTAATGATAGGAGTAGTGTTCTATATACTTATCTATTAAAGTATATTTATTTTTTGATCCACCATTTTATGTTGAAAAATTACACAATGGGAATGCCCAATAAATGTCATATAAACAAAATCCTCTCTTTTTTCATTCTTCATGAAATAGATAGATATAATTATGTTTATAAATATTTCATGTATTATATCAATTTTTATGTTAAATTATATTATTTTCCATATCTCATCTATTTTAAAAACACAGTATATATATGACACGTTGTTTCTGTAATTCCATGATACCACCGTTAATTTAGTTTTGTTGAATGTTCTATGGTGGTGACAAATTTCAGAGATTATCCACACGTTCAATTATTAATCTTTTTATTTTTTTAGTTTTTACAGCCGAATTTCATTTTCTGCCGTTATTCATTGATATTTTTTATGATTATTAATTTTTCTTCTTATCAGATGGTTTAATAAAGTTTATTTAAAATCATGATACTTGTAAAATAAAATTTATTCAATATTTAATAGATATATTTTTATTTTCGGAACACAATCTTTCAATCCATGTAGACAAATCAATAATATACTCCAGGTTATTCCATTATTAATTATATAATGGACACACTAGATTATATTAAAATAAAATAAATCATGAATCTCACCAGGATTTTTTGAATCATAAAATTATCATCATACCTCAAAAATATGTAACCCCTTTTGGTGTATCTTTTATAATCATTCATATAAAAAAACATTAGGGATGTCCAAGTGAAACATCAAATACCCCCATGGGTTTTTTATCTTTTCTCTCTCTACTCCGAGAGATTCCTTCATGTGAGAAGATCCTTCTATTCTCTAACCACCTTTTATATTTTCCTACTTAAATATATTTACTTGGGGTTATGTCTACTGAAACCAAGGGTTCGGTTTCTTCTAACCCACATGGTCATGATTAGAATGGTTGTTGTATTCCATCTTAAGAATCTCACTAATAATATTAAAATATTTAACTCCACCCCTAATTTAGATACATATATATTTTCATGAGATTCTATCTTTTCTTGAAATCAAGGATTTGATTTTGAATCTTAAATCTACATTTCTCAAAATTTTGGTATGTGATGTCTTAATTTAGGTTCCTAATAGATATATTAAAGGATTTGATGTTTTAAATGATTTTTTCAAAATTATAAAGGATTTATATGGAAATATTTTTGGTGTTGGAGAGTTTATATCATGTAATTAAATTTTTAATGGATGGGAAAATGTGTTTTTTGTCTATTCATTAGTTATATTTTTTTAGGGTTTTTATAAAAATTTTATTATCCCATGTTATTTTTGTTGCCAATTGAGGTTTATTGTTTTGATATAGGGTTTCTCAATTTTCATTATAGAATCCTCAAAATGAATTTTTTTTATAAAAATATTAAAAATTGATTTAATCGAGTGGTTTTCAAAAGTATTATCTGGAGACCCTATTTATAAATTACACGGAAATGGTTTACCTAAAATATGTTACCCCCTTTTCTTCATCACCATGATGTTAGGTTAGAAATGAAATCATTGAATAAATTTTATTACCTTTTTTTTGAATTCAAGTTATTATTTAAGTATAATGGAGTCAGAATTTTTTTCAAGGTATATTATTGAACATTTTCATTGTGATTTATTATTGATATGGAATTATGTTATGAATATTATTTCCCATTCATTTTTTCTTCTATCATGAGGTAATAGGGATCATAATGAGAGATAAGTTGATTTTTTTCTTTATAGTTAGTTATATTATATAATTATCATCCACAAGTAGTCTATCTCAATCACTAATATGAGATAACAATAGTTATATGGATTAATTGATAAACGAGAATATGGTTACACCCGAGAATGAAAAGGAACTTCTCACTGCATGTTTTGGATTGACCAAGTATTATATGGTTAATAATCATTAATTATTATTATACCTGATTATCCTTATGATTTATTTTTAAAAAAAATTAATAATCTAAGTTTCATTATCCTTTTTTTAATTTTGTTTGATTTATAAAGGTTTTTTTTCATATTTAACCACTGAAGGTTGTCTTTTGGATGAAAATTTAATATTTATTCATTTAGTTTTCATTATTATATGTTTTTATGCTATATTTAGTATGTGTGATTCATGTTTTCATTGAGTATGTTTTGTTACATATTTTGAATTCTCTAAAGGTTTGTTTGAACTTTTTTTGAATATAAATTATGAAATGGATCTTTAAATAAAAATAAAAATATTTAATTTTGTGATTTATTTTGTTTTAGAAAATATAATTTGTTAATGATTCTATGTTTTTTAACAAATAAGTTATTTTTTTAAATACCATTCATGAAACAATAATATAATAAATGCATTGACAAATAAAATGTATGAAATATTTTTGAAAATCATACATGGTTGTTAGCTCGCACCTTAAATATAGCACTCTAAAATGATAGACAAGGGTTTATTTTTCATGATTTTGTTTTGATGAATCTATTTTTAGGATGTATTATTCATTTTTTAATTTCAGAGAGGAATTATTGTCTATATATGTATATTAAAATCATGTCATGGTGTGATTATGTCTAGTACTCTTGTCTATCTTTTTTTCTTTAGTATGCGTAAATATTATCCAGGTTGGAAATTATTTTTTATGTTGGGATAAATTATTATTTTTCTTTCTTTTAAAAATAGTTTTGATCTTTTTATTCTTTCAAAGATTCTTAGATCTCATTATTATAAAAATATTTATTTCATTACACCTGGATGAAAAATATATGGTTGCACCGTGCATGACTCTTGATATCATTATATTTATTTTTGTATATTATTTATTTTGTAGAAATCATTATCATTAGTATATGATAATTCCATTTAACCAGTTGAAGATATATAGATAATAGTAATGAACTGAATTCCATGCTTCTATAATGCTCTGGAAATTTCTATATATATATTTTTTAAAATTTTAAATTTTATTTTAGAACAAGGCATCGAGAGGACATGTGATTCTGATGTTTAGGGGGCTAAGAAGAATTGTTTTAACTTTTTTTTTAAATATCACACAAGCACGATTTTGGTAGAATCTAAACAGTTTCCCAGATTAAAAATATGATGTCACCATTGCATCTAGAACATGGACATTTCCTTAAGAATATCTCAACTTTGATTGATTTGGGACGATTCTAAGAGATAATTGTTTGGAATTTTAATGAAAAAATAAATTATACATAAGAATGTTTATTTTATTAGAACTGTATTGTTGCAGCGCAAAAACATGTCATATGTTTCATTCCAAAAATGAAACAGCATAATAACGCTGTGACTCAGCGTAACAGAAACTTTGATACATGTTTCCTCTCTTTAATGGATTAACCTTTTTATGGTATCAAGAGATGATCATGGAGTATGATATGAAGATTTAAATAAATTTAATTCGAAAACAACAAACTAATATGAATGAATGGTCACTAATTACAATATAAGCCCCCTTCTCTTCAAAATATTTCACTAAAAATGATCGATTCTTGATCTAGGATCACTTAATAAGAGAAGTGTGACTTCGTTCATCACTACTGATCTATTTGATTCTCATGGTAGGGGTTTATTTCAATGTGATTTCATTCATTCCCTGTTTTTTAGTTTAATCGATGAACATGGAACATACAACAAATATGTTGACCCATGAATCGATCGCATTTGCGGGATTGATTTGATTACAGAAATTTGAATCGAGGTCATCTATGTTGTGATTTAATCCATTCATAGAGTAATTTATCTCCCCCATGGTTTCAATTCTAACATGGATAGATTGGAAACCACACAAACAAGGACAATATCCATATGTTTTCACCATTCTTTTGTTCTTCCCAATTCTCACGGCATAATGGTCCAATCTGCCAACTCGGAGAATAGTGGTATGGAAAATATGTAGTCTATGAGGGACCACAGAAGTGGATCATCCAATGGAAGGAGGCCACAAGAGATAACAACACTAAGAGGGTTACCACCAGCATGAGATCCGGCGTTCGTGGATGACTGTGGCCATGTGGGCCACCAGATCGATGTTTGGGTGTGGGGAAACCCATTTAAACTTTTGCGGGTGGTGAGTAGGGGAAACCGACATGAGGTAAAAGGTGGGACACAATGTATGCAGAAGGTGGGACACATCATGCGGGTGAGAACCGCAGTCTAGTGGGACTACAGAAGAGGACCCATGGCCCAGTAGGACCGCGACATCTGCAGCAGGTGAAGCATGTGGTAGACAAATGTGTTTGTCTGGAGGGTAAAAGGGAGCCTCTAGGTCTCAGGTTTAGTGACAAGCCCACTCCAGTAGGTCAGGTTAGTCTGAACCTGTAGGACTAGACCCGAACCAGACATTCTCCTTTCACTAAAATTCCAATGACTCTCTAACTGTCCATTTGATTGACGTGTGTTTTTTGGAATTAGGACCCTCATGAAAAGGAAATCCATTTGAGATACTCTATGTGTGTTATCATAGAATTATTAATATTACTTTTTGATGGGGAGTATTTCTCTTCAAACAAGAACACTATGAGCAGGAACCTTGTGGATGGTTGTGACAAGAAGACCATGACTGATGATCTTTGTGACTCAGTGGGTCTATGTTACTCAGTGGGGCTATTCGACTTATCGGGTCTCTGTCAGTCATCGGGTCTATGTGTCTTAAAAGTACTGGGTGTCTTATGATTATGTATGATATCAATTCTTTTAATTCTTTAGATTTGAACCATTGTTCGCTGAAAATACATCACGTTTACTTTCCTTCATGGTTATTACATTAAAGAATATCCTTTGTGGTCACTCCATTGTGGTTTTAGGGGGTCTAAATGACTATATTTTTACTCACACCTGCATGGGTTTTGCCCCCATGTGTCATGTCTAGTATAGATGACTGACGATTTGATAGTGGACATGGTGGTCATAGACCAAATGGTGCCCACTAATATAATACTAGAGAGGTTTACTCCTACGACTTTAAGAATCTACCCTTCCCCTATTATTTGCGTTGGGTTTTCTACAGGCTTGTTTCACATTACTTGTGCACTACCTTTATTACATATTTTTTTAATGTGATTTTATTCAATTCACCTTTAAATTCAGATATGTATTGTTATTCTTAGTGGATGTCTTAGTGGAATGTATGTATTACCCAGTGTTTACTTTTCATCAGTTTTGGGCTTGCAGTTGTGTGTGTGTGTGTATAGGTTTAATGTAAATGCCTCCATTTTGTGAGATAGGCCGACTCACGCTATTCCCCAGCCCATTTCCTATTGAAGACGAGCTTGGGGTAGTCATGGAACATGCCCCGCTAGGATGGGTCATGACATAGTGGAATTAGAGTGGTTCAGTTCCACATTGGATCTGAGATTCTGTGAGATTGTTTTGGGGAAAATGTGTAAAATGTTTTGAGTTAATATTTCAGGATAGAGACTCTATTATTGGTGTAGTGGCTGACATATTAATAAACCAAGAATATGGACACCATATTTCTAACATAGTACATAAAACAACTCGATTCATGGAAATTAATTGTACATGAATCATATTGGATTTTGAGTGTGTCCTCTTGTTCTTTTTGAGCCATCTAAGTAGGTATATTCTATTAAACATGGTTCATTTTATCTACATTAGGATTTTACCACATATATTTCCATCTAGGATTCTATTTTGTGACCAAGTGGATGGTATGACTTGCAACAAGGTGTCAATGCTAGGAGAAGTATGAGAGGTATCCCCACTGAGTTTTGTAGCAGTGTTACCAGTACCCATCGATCATAAATTGCTACCAGCAATACTGATAGAGGACGCACATAGTCTCAGTTCATCACATGAGTTCCAATGGTAGTGATCTACCTGGTTCTGGGGTAATACTAACCCCATGTGGTTGAGGATTGGCTCGATGAATTTATGTGAGTCTTCCATCTAGTAAGGTTGTCTGTCAACCAAATAGTGGTCCTAACCGCGAGCCTTCTTCACAGATCGGTGGGGAGATGGTGGAGCTTGAGGATCCAGATTCATGAAAAGGTGACCCTCATAGGGTTATTATTTTAGTACCTCTTCAAGGTGGAGATATTTTGGGTGAAATTATGCTATGTGCGTATACATGAGCTACTGCACCTACACCAGAGTGGAATAACAGTAACAGAGTACTCAATGAGATTCATTGAGCCTTCTCAGTAATACACATATATAGTGTGATACGCATTCTTCAGGGAAGGGGATTTTGAGAAGGGACTATGCCATGAGATCAGGGTGTCCATATTGTCCCCTAATATATCTACTCTGGATGTGGTGTGGCAGCGATCACAAATTGTGGAGAGTTTCCTAGTAGAGATGGAACAACTATCACGTGCTTCCGTAGACACAATGTGGCGGAGTCTTCAGAAGTGGGTAACATGAATCAGATTGAGGGTAACCAGTGGTTAAATCCTTTCATAGGATGGCCCCATGACCCAGGGTCAGTAGTACATTGCTCCTTTGGTATAGGTATTCAGCAGAAGAGAAGGGTGTGATAATCATGTGGTGGCCAAGGGCACATGGATCATGATTTTTCCACTCATTTTAGAGTTGATAAGTAGATGATCAAGGGACCACTGAAGCTGAGGCAACATGCTGAGAAGTGTGTTCTAAATGTAGGAATATGTGGTAGGGGATCATGTAGTGTGGTAAGAGGTGGGTGTAGGATCAAGGAACTACAACCCCCACCCACATGTTGTCCTCCATGGGCTCCTATATCCAGTGGAAAGGGGTGGGACCATCTTTAGGTGATATAGGCCTCTGATCCCAATGATCCATAAGAGATTTGAGGTATGATTTTTGTTTTATCCACCTTATCTATAGTTCTTATAAACATAATTTCTAGTCACACATTACTTTCCACACTCTGTGTTCGATGCTTGATGATTCCCTTGGATTTTTTGGCTCGATCTATATGATTATACACTCCTACGATAGGGTAATCAATGATCACACACAAGTTATGATAGTCCAATCATACACTCAGAGGTGGGATCTAGAGTTGAGATCTCCTAGTTGCGACATTGAGGCCTTATGTCATAATTTTGGAATAGGACTGGTTATCCACATTCCCTGTTCATATTGACTATTTAATGCAAAAATTGTGGTGTGTCCATAGGGATGAGATGAGTTTTTCATACAGGTTAATGGGGAACACTTGCGAATCAGGTTGATCTTTCTCAGAGGAGGGTACAACTGATAACTCAAAAGTTATTTATCCTTAACCTTAGTGTAGTGGATGAGAGGAGTCGTCAATTTCTTATAGTGGTGGATCAGTAGAAGTAAATCATCCCTAAGTATGTTTCAGGATTATCTCCTCTTAGAAATATTGAATTATGCATTGATCTATACCCTGAGATGGAACTGATATCCACACCCGTGTATCAGATGGTTCCTTCAGAGCTTCATTAATTGAGTGTAGAAAAAGAGGACCTACAGAGGAAGGGATTCGTTAGGCCCAATGTTTCACATAATGGGGGCCCAGTTCTATCTTACAATAAGGCAGATGAGAGATTGAGATTGTGTGTGGACTAACTACACCAAAATTTAGTGACCGTGAAGAAAAAATATCCCCTGCTATGCATCAATGATCTCCTCCACCAGCTAAAGGCGGTGTGGTGGTTATCGAAGTTGGACCTTAGGTTTTGGTATCACCAGCATCGTGTATGGGATTAGGATGTGTCGACGATAAAATTTTGATGTTAGTTTGGACTCTATGAGTTCTTGGAAATGAAATTCCGTGTGGCCAATGTTCCGACAGTTTTCATGGGACTCATTAACATGATCTTCCATCATTTACTTGACCAGTTCATCATGGACTTCATTGATGACATCATGATGGTCTCAGTATCAATGGATGATCACATGACACACTTGAAGAAGGAATTGTATATACTATGAGAGAACCAGCTCTACAAAAATCTATCAATGTGTTAGTTCTAGATTCAGGAAGTACAGTTTCAGAGACATGTCATTTCAGAGGATGTAGTTGTAGTGGCCCTTGACAAGATATATGTGGGGCTTTCTTGGGATCCACCGAGGAGTGTGACCGAGGTACCACATTTCTTTGGTTTTGCTAGATATTATTTGAGGTTTATGACAAGATTTCCTAGGATAACAGCACCCTTATTAGCATTGGCATGGAAGTTACAACCTATATTGTCGATGCATAAGTGTTTGTAGAGTTTCTAGGAGTTTTGGTGGAGGCTAATGTGTGATCCCATCTTGAGATGACCAGATGAGGAAGTTTGGAATGTATTGTTCGACTATGCATTAGGGACCAGAATGGTTTTTTTCCTAGTGTAAACTCAAGAAGTGATCACCTACAATTCACGAGGGTGGATGAAACCTGTGAATAACTACATGAATCGTGACCTTGAGTTAGAAACAATGGTCTTTTCTTTAAAGATGTTGGAGTACTACTTGATGGGTGAGCAATTTACAATCTACTCTGACACCGAAAGTCTCAAAAATATGTTCTCCCAAAAGTTTCTAATATTGAGGTAATGTTTTTTGGCAAAAGATCATCCAAGATTGTGACATTTTGATTGTATATACTCCTTGGAAGGAAAACGTGTTCATAGACTCATTCAGTAGGTGATCCAGGATGCTTTTGTTGAGTGAGGTGTCAGAAAAAATAGTCACGAGGTAGATATCCTTCATGGATGGTTATGGAGAAGCGTACCTTCACTAAATAGATGTCACTCCCCCACTCTTAATGCTATTTAGAGAGTAACATCTTGATTATGTTTACTATGAGACATGATGTACTCATTTATCCACAAAGAAAGCCCTTGATGGATATTCGATTTGTGGGTAGAATATCTTCTTTTTAGAGGTCTCAATATTTTACCAATGACACTGTGAGAGGAGGTTCTGACGGAGTTCCACAAATCCCCTTTGGAGGTACATCCAGAAGTGGAAAATATGTACTAGGATCTCCAAACATAGATTTGGAGGCTAGTTATGGAAAAATATGTGGTGGAGTTCATTTCTCGGTGCCTGCATTATAAGCAAGTGAAAGTATGGCATTAGGTTCCAGCTGGCTTGCCTCAACCACTTGAGATTCCAAAGTGAATGTGTGATGGTATATCGATGGACTTCGTTATGGTTTTACCACACATGTCCATGGGAAAATATACTATCTAGGTGATCGTTTACCATCTCACCATGTCATCCCAATTCATACCCATCTGAGAGCATATTTCTATAAGGAGCGTGGGATGTCTCTATGTTCATGTGATAGTTTGGATTCATGTGGTTCCTTTAAACATCATTTATGACTGTGATGCACAATTCACTTCTCAGCTATGGAGATGATTACACGAATTGTTCAGGACATAGTTTTACATGATCATGTAATTTCATCACCAGACGAATGGCCATATGGAGATGACTATCTAGGTTTTAGAGGACATGTTTCGTGCTTGCATCTTGGTGTTTGGTCATTGTTGGGAGCACCACCTACCACTTGTAGAGTTTATGTACAACAAGAGATACCACTCCGCCATTAGAATGGCACCGTTTGAGGTACTGTACGAGCAATGTTGTAGGTCACTGCTTTGCTAGATAAACCTTGGGGATTCAGTACTCACTACCCCAGAGATGGTATGGTCTATCGCCAACATGGTGCAGATCATCTAGAAGTGGATGGGGACCACAGAGATATAATGCCTCGAACCAAGTTACCCAGAGTCGGTGCATTATTGTGTTACATTGGCATGATCACAGAAGATCATGTCTCGAAAGACAGATTAGTTTAGTATCCTTGGAAACACTAGATACATCATAAATGTTACATTACATCATAATGTGTAAAACTACAATAACATAGTCTCCATATTCCACACTCATATCATCTTCTGACTATCCCTGTAGGTCATTCATAAAATACTTCTTCACATCCTGGAAAATTTTAAAACATTGAAAGGGGTGAGCTCAGATGCTCAGTAAGGATAACAATATTGTGCAAGCTTTCATAAATAATCATTAACATTTAAGGCAATGTATAACTAAAACAAAAGCATTTTTAAACTTGAACTTTATCATAATATAGAAAAAATAAAATTAAATAATGTCATTTACTTACTCACATGGATATTATACTAGTCAAATAATCACATGCAATATCAATAACCACTTTTATAATGATGGAATGCATAATTCCAGACTATCATAACAACATAGCCAAGGCCTCGTGCCAAGACTACAAATAATATTTTTTCAAGGCCTCGTGCCAATACACTAGTTTGTCTCATGAGACCTTCCGATGCATCGAGGAGCTATAGTGGGCTCCACCCGTCACTTATTAAGTCCAATGCATTCCTCATATGAACAGGCTTAAACATATCATAAACCATAACATAATCATATCACATAAAATATGAATAAAGGAAACATATCATTTCCACACCTCAATCACAAGATATCAATACAACACTTTGATATAATATTAACACTCTCAGAACAATTTTCAATACCAAAATAAAGGAAAATTAAAACATTGTATTTATTTTTCATTTAAAAAATTTTATGACTTGTAGTCAACGCCGAAACTCAAATAATGTTCATGGAGGCTGAGAAGTCACTGTTGTCGCATACATACGACAATAAAAACATTCCTTTTTGTCGTTTAGTAAAATGATTCGTATAAAAATATTCCTTTTGAAGAAACGTAAAAGTCAAAGGGGTTTATACACCGTATAAAAGAAATTTGTGAATAAAACAAAATATTCCTCAATGAATGGTGATTGAGACGAAGTCCCTTAAAAGATCATTTTTAAATAAAATATAACTATTATGTGTATTCACTATATGTACACATAAAAATGTACAAATACAAGATAGCACATAATAATATCATGACATAATTTGATAGTAGGAGATTAACCCAAATAATTGAAATTATGTTAATAAATTCCCTTACCTCGTGTCCGACTTTACTCGATGAATCGTTAACCTCCATAAAAATGGGTAACTCTTTTTGATTTGAGCAAAAGGCTTCCTTGGGAAAAATTCTACCCAAGTGGGGCTTCTAGAAGTAATAGAGGGATGTTGAGAGAGTATTTGGGTAGAGTTTGGCCTTTCCAAAAGGCTTTGAATGTGTGAATAAGGTGGTAGTGGTGGGGGACTTTTATAAGAGGAGAAGAGGGGCACAGGTGGAATGTAATGAAATGTTACTTTATTATATATTGAGTTTTGGATTTTAAAGGTCCCAAACTTATATATATCGAGGGTATGATGATAAGGGTTCTAAATCAACTCATCCAATAGGCTTTGAACACGTGTAATTCTTAGATTTTACATTATCCTTCCATTTTATTAAAATTGTTAATTAATGAGGTAATCACTACATCATCATGGTGTCATAAATAATTTAATTTATATTAATGTCTAAAAATTATAAAAAAATTTCATGATGTGGGAAATCGGTTTAGATTTATAATGAATATTTATAGTAAAAAATATTACTTGTATAACCCCATTTAAAAAATTGTTTTATTAAAACAACTTATGTTTGTGACATTTTTATTTTAACTTTAAATAAAAAGTTATTTATGTCATTTTCCTACCAATTTGGCTCCATGGGATCCCCATGTTGACCCATGGATTTTCCTGGTCGGTCATGACACATCCAATAGGGTTAGGACAAGTGTAAAGGTATTTTCATATTTTTATAATATCATTTTAACTTAAATTTCACAAATTACCTTTAATCACGATTAATAAAACTTAAAAGTTACTAATCACCACAAAATTATTTTAATACCATTGAACAACATTTTACTTCCTAATGACAACCATGTTTGTAGGATTTTGGAATATCAAATCACAGAAGTGTTAATGTTTCATTTAAAAAAGAAATCAGTTTTTTAACTACAACTTAGTGGTTTCACTATTCATCAAAAATTGAATTTTTTCAGAACAATGCCAAAATTTCACCCTAAGCTATAATTGATATTCAGACTTAAAAAATGATGGCTATTTTAAAAAATTAAAAAAAATTAAGTTTCATTAATTAATTTTATAACTAATTCCCACTGTCACAACAAATAGCGTGTTTTTAAGAAACAATATATATCAAAAGATTGACAATTGTTTATGTCCAATTTCAATGTTAAATTAATTCTAATGAACACCATTGGATAAAATGGTAAAAATATATTGTAATTATACTTTAAAACCACTAAATAGTATATTTTATCAATATAAATTCTTTTTATTAAAAAATTTGTTTTAAGTATTTTTCACTATTCATAAAAAATTGGATGTTCTCAGAAAATTACAAAAAATCAACATAGGATAATTTTGATATTATGAATACAAAAATTAAGCCCATTTTGAAATATAAAATTTCTATAATTTTAAAATGTGGGTATTACTATTCATAATGGCTATTTTGATTGGTCGTAGTGTGTTAGAATCGAGAACTTGCGTACAATGCAAGATATTGCATTCTTGAAAGAGAAGCATATCATGGATGCTCAGGGTGAAACATTCTCCCCTACTTCAATAAATTACATCCTCACATTTTGAAATTTTCTTTGAAAATAAATGGTTGAAAATAGAAAATACCTTTTTGGAAAACCCACATCCGAAATAAGGTTAATAACATTTAGCCTTAATAAGAAGGAAATGGAAATGAAAAAGTCAAAACCAAATTATAATCTCGATAAGGAGAAAATTGGTTGCAATTAGAGACATATAATTAGAGGAAAAACATAAATATTTTTAGGGAGTGATTGAGGTCATCAATCACAAACAAGTGAAAAATTGAGGGCCTGAAAGCCTTCAATCTATGTTGATTTAAAATATTATCAGTTAAACAAGACATAAGGTATTAGTATAACACATTTTTTTGTTTTAATATACCTTTTATAAATTTTAAGAATTAATTTATTCATAGAATAAGATATATATATATATATATATATATATGCTTGACAAGTAGAGATTCAACCTTCAACTAATTTCTACCACAAACTCATCTTTTACTCAAAAAGATAATGGAACTAAAAAATATTATATTTATCATAATTGTATAAGGATCCATATATTAACACATAACATTTAGATTAGGAAATATTTTTTGTAATAACCAGGGACTTCCTGTAGGCTAGTGGTAGGTAATAAAGCCCTGTTTCACTATGATTGTGGGCTCGATTCCTGCAGCTTTTTTCGACGTGACGGGTTATCCCCCAACCTATAGGTTGTCCTTTTCCTAAAAATATAGTATTATAATATTCCAAAAATAATCTTCATAAATGTTTTATCCTTAAACAATACTATCCAAAGTTCAACTTAATCCATTCCAACCTTTATAGTTATCCAAAATAACTCCGTCCATACTTTCCATAAAAGGTCCTTAAATTCCAAAAATCAATTGTAACATCAGATTCCCCAAACAATATAATGTTGGTCTTATTGTCACATACTAAAAATATGTTCACCTTCATCATATTAAAACCTTAATGAAAACAACAAGTACTGCAATACAATACATATATATATCATATTATTCTTATAACTAGAATATAATCCTTGAGTCCAAAAGCACCAATACATTATTTATTCCACTTCAACTGTAGTAACAGCATAAGATCTTCCTTGATCCCTTGGCCTTTTCTGAGGTATGTTTCCCTGACGCTTAGGAAATTCATTGGAATAATTCCCCATTTCCCTACAATTGTAGCCTTCAACATTGATAGCCTCTTTCATTCCCTTACAATCACGAGCCTGGTGACATTTTTCTCCACATTTGTAACAAAATCACATTCCCTTTAGGCAAGTACCAGGGTGATTCTTTCCACAATTATCACATAATGGAAAATCCTTCATTCCCTTTTTCCCTTTATCTGTCTCTTGTTCCACCATTCTCTTCTTCTCATGCTTTACTTTGTTGTCATAAGACTTAGATAATTTCTTTTCTTTCTTGATAGCACACGATACCATATCTTCGTATGTTGAGAAAGATTGGCATACTAAAGATCGACGGAGAAATGGTTTTAACCCATCAAAGAAACAATAAATCTTATTTCATGGGTTACGTATATAATCTGCAACATGCCTTGCTAACCTTGTAATGTTAGCCTCATACTTTGCGACATTCTCATCCTCCTTCTGCCTCAGACTCAGAAATTGCCTTTCCATATCTGCTCGATGGTCATGTGGAAAGTATTTTTCTAAGAAAATTTCCATAAACTCCATCCATTCCATACTTGATACTTCTTCAACTTCCTTTGTGTTTTGAATCAGTGACCACCATTGATCGGAATCTCCAGTGAGGCAGCAAACTGCCATGACAACATTCTCCCTTTCGCTATTACCCAAGGCATGGAATATTTTCTCTGAGGAGCTTATCCATTGCTAAGCTACTAATGGATTTTCACCCACATTAAATGTTGGTGGTTTTTGTCTCATGAAGTGGTCTAACATTTATCCTCCACGTTGCGGATCAGGGTGCTCCATACGAGTAAGTTTACTATTCATAACCTGAGTGAGTTGTCCCAGTATGGTAATAAGTTGATTAGCACTAGTAGTATCTCCAGATCCACAATAATTATCTTGAGCAGGAGGTAAATCCCTACACGGAGTGCGTGCATTGATATGGTTTCCATTCTTTCCACTAGGCGCCATTTCTAAACAATGGCATAAACAAGATTAGTTTATGAATCAAAATACATAATTCCATACTTGTAAAATACTTAACATAAATTGAACTATTTATGGATATAATCCGTAATCATAAAAATGTTTTCTTTGAGGATGTATATACTCATAACCCTTTATAGTGGTTTGTAAAGAAAATGAGAATTATCCTAAGAATATCCCCCAGGAGTGTCGTAACCAAGAGTGCAGCAAAGCCCGCTGTCGTGCACCAGTTCCTGTTTGACTCTAGTTCAAAGCGGTGTTTTCGGGTTTTACCCCTAGGTACATCTGTGCCAGAGCCACCTCTACCTGCTCGTATCCAGACACGGTTGTATAACATGTAAAACTCATAAAATCTCTATAATACCAAAATTATAGGATGTTCTTCTATACTAATCCTCAATGTCTATCTTTGAGTTATGTGCTCTAATCAAAGTTTATCTAAATCTAGCTTCCATGGTGAGTACTAAACTGCCTCTAATACCAACTGTAATGCCCTGACCCTAGTTACCCAGATTCAGTGCATTATTGCGTAACATTGGCATGATCACAATAGATCAAGGCTCGAAAGACCGATTAGTTTAGTAGCCTTGGAAACCCTAGATACATTTCTAAATGTTACATTACATCATAAAGTGAAAAACTACACTAAAAAAGTCTCCATCTTCCACACTCATATCCTCTTCTGAATATCCCTACAGGTCATTCATAAATTACTTCTTCACATCCTGGAAAATATTAAAACATTGACAGGGGTGAGCTCAGATGCTCAGTAAGGATAACAATATTGCGGAATCTTTCACAAATAATCATTAACATTTAAGGCAACGTATAACTAAAACAAAAGCCCTTTTAAACATGAACATCATCATAATATGAAATAAATAAATTTAAATAATGCCATTTACTTACTCACATGGATATTCTACTAGTCAAATAATCACATGCAATATCAATAACCACTTTCATAATGATGGAATGCATAATGTCAGACTATCATAACCACGTAGACAAGGCCTCGTGCCAAGACTACAAATAAGATTTTGTCAAGGCCTCGTTCCAAGACACTAGTTTGTCTCATGAGACCTGCCGATGCATCGAGGAGCTATAGTGGGCTCCACCTGTCACTTATTAAGTCCAATGCATTCCTCATATGAACAAGTTTAAACATATCATAAACCATAACATAGTCATATCACATAATGTATGCATAAAGGAAACATAACATTTGCACACCTCAATCACAAGATATCAATACAACAAATTTATATTATAAAAACACTCTGAAAACCATTTTCAATACCAAAATAAAGAAAAATTAAAACATTGTATTTATTTTTCATTTAAAAAAATTTTATGACTTGTAGAAGAAGCCGAAACTCAAATAATGGTCACGGGGGCGGACAAGTCGTTGTCGCCGCATATGTACGACAATAAAAACATTCCTTTTTGTCATTTAGTAAAATGATTCATATAAAAATATTACTTTTGAAGAAATGTAAATGTCAAAGGGGTTTATACACTATATAAATGAAATTTTTGAATAAAAAAATACGCCTCAATGAATGGTGATTGAGACGAAGTCCCTTAAAAGATCATTTTTAAATAAAATATATCTATTATGTGTATTTACTATATGCACACATAAAGAATATACAAATACAAGATATGACATAATAATATCATGAAATAATTTGAATTTAGGAGATTAACCCAAATAATTGAATTTTGGTTAAGAAGTTCCCTTACCTTGTGTCCGAATTGACTCGATCGTTCTTTAACCTCCTTAATATCGGGTAACTCTTTTTGATTTGATCCAAAGGGTTCCTTGGGAAAAATTCTGCCCAAACTGAGGCTTCTAGAAGTAAGATAGGGAAGTTGAGAGAGTATTTGGGCAGTGTTTGGCTGATCCAAAAGGCTTTGAAGGTGTGAATAAGGTGGTAGTGGGGGGGCTTTTTATAAGAGAGGAGGAGGGGTACTCTTGGAATGTAATGAAAAGTTACTTTATTATATAATGATTTTCAGATTTTAAAGGTCCCACACTTATATATTTCGAGTCTATGGTGATAAGGGTTTGAACGGGACTCATCCAATAGGCTTTGGACAAGTGTAATTCTTAGATTTTACATTATCCTTCCATTTTATTAAAATCGTTAATTAATGAGGTAATCGCTGCATCATCATGGTGTCATAAATAATTTAATTTATTTAATGTCTAAAAATTATAAAAAAATATCATGATGTAGGAAATATTTTTATATTTCTAATGAATATTTATAGTCAAAAATATGACTTGTATAACCCCATTTAAAAATTGTTTTAGTAAAACAACTTATGTTTGTGACATTTTTATTTTAAGTTTAAATAAAAAGTTATTTATTTCATTTTCCTACCAAAGTGGCTCTATGGGGTCCCCATGTTGACCCATGTATTTTTTTGGTCGGCCATGACACATCCAGTAGGGGTAGGACATGTGTAAAGGTATTTTATTATTTTTATAATATCATTTTTACCTTAAATTTCAATAATTACCTTTAATCACGATTAATTAAACTTAAAAGTTACTATTCACCAAAAAATTATTTTAATACCATTTAACCATAGTTTTCATCTAAATGGAAACCAATTATGTCAGATTTTTGAAAGTCAAATCACAGATGTGGTAATGTTTAATTTAAACAAGAAATCAGTTTTTTAACTACCACTTAGTGGTTTCACTATTCATCAAAAATTGAATTTTTTCAGAACAATGCCAAAATTTCACCCGAAGCTATAATTGATATTCAGACTTCAAAAATGATGTCTATTTTACAAAATTACAAACATATAAGTTTTATTAATTAATTTTATAACTAATTCCCACTGTCACAACAAATAGCGTGTTTTTAAGAAGCAATATATATCAACAGATTGACAATTGTTTATGTCCAATTTCAATGTTAAATTAATTCTAATGACCACCATTGGATAAAAAGTTAAAAATATATTGTAATTATAATTTAAAACCACTAAATAGTATATTTTACCAATATAAATTATTTTTATTAAAAAAGTTGTTTTAAATATTTTTCGCTATTCATAAAAAATTTGATGTTCTCAGAAAATTACAAAAATTTCAACTTAGGATAATTTTGATATTACGAATACAAAAATTAAGTCCATTTTGAAATATAAAATTTCTATAATTTTAAAATGTGGGTATTACTATTCATAATGGCTATTTTGATTGGTCGCAGTGTGTTAGAATCTAGAACTTGCGCACAATGCAAGATATTGCATTATTGAAAGAGAAGCGTATCGTGGAAGCTCAGGGTGATACATTCTCCCCTACTTCAATAAATTACGTCCTCACAATTTGAAATTTTCTTTGAAAAGAAATGGTTGAAAATAGAAAATACCTTTGTGGAAAACCCACATCAGAAATAAGGTTAATAAAATTTAGCCTTAATAAGAGGGAAATGGAAGTGAAAATGTCACCACCAAATTATGATCTCAATAATGAGAAAATTGGTGGCAATTAGAGACTTATAATTAGAGGAAAAATATAAATATTTTTACGGAGTGATTGAGGTCATCAATCACAAACAAGTGTAAAATTGAGGGCCTCAAAGCCTTCAATCTATGTTGATTTAAAATATTAACAGTTCAACAAGACATAAGGTATTAGTATAACACATTTTATTGTTTTAATATCCCTTTTCTAAAGTTTAAGAATTAATTTATTCATATAATAAGAGATAGGTATATATATATATATATATATGCATGACAAGTAGAGATTCAGCCTTCATCTAATTCCTACCACAAACTCATCTTTCACTCAAAAAGATAATGGAACTAAAAAATATTATATTTATCATAATTGTATAAGGATCCTTATATTAACCCATACCATTTAGATTAGGAAATATTTTTTGTAATAACCAGGGACTTCCTGTAGGCTAGTGGTAGGTAATAAAGGCCTGTTGCACTATGGTTGTGGGTTCGATTCCTGCAGCTTTGTCCGATGTGATGGGTTATCCCCCAACCTGCAGGTTGTCCTTTTACTAAAACAATAGTATTATAATATTCCAAAAATAATCTTCATAAATTTTTTAACCTTAAACAATACTATCCAAAGTTCAAATTAATCCATTCCAACCTTTATAGTTATCCAAAATACCTCCATCCAGACTTTCTCTAAAAGGTTCTTAAATTCCAAAATCAATTGTAACATCAGATTCCCCAAACAATGTAATGTTGGTCTTATTGTCACATACTAAAAATATGATCACCTTCATCATATTAAAGCCTTAATGAAAACAACAAGTACTGCAATACAATCCTTATATATATCACATTATTCTTATAACCAGAATATAATACCTGAGTCCAAAAGCACCAATACATTAATTATTCCACTTCAACTGTAGTAACAGCATAAGATTGTCCTTGACCCCTTGGCCTTTTCTGAGGTATGTTTCCCTGGCGCTTAGGAAATTCATTGGCATAATTCCCCATTTCCCTACAATTGTAGCATTCAACATTGATAGCCTCTTTCATTCCCATACAATCATGAGACTGGTGACCTTTTTCTCCACATTTGTAACAAACTCCCATTCCCTTTAGGCAAGTACCAGGGTGATTCTTCCCACAATTATCTCATAATGGAAAATCCATCATTCCCTTTTTCCCTATATGTGTCTCTTGTTCCACCGTTCTCTTCTTCTCTTGCTTTACTTTGTTGTCATAAGACTTAGAGAATTACTTTTCTATCTTGATAGCACACAATACCATATCTTCGTATGTTGAGAAAGATTGGGATACTAAATATCGATGGAAAAATGGTTTTAACCCATCAAAGAAACGATCAATCTTACTTCATGGGTTACGTATATAATCTGCAACATGCCTCACTAACCTTGTAATGTTAGGCTCATACTTTTCGACATTCTCATCCTCCTTCTGCCTCAGACTCAGAAATTGCCTTTCCATATCTGCTCGATGGTCATTTGGAAAGTATTTTTCTAAGAAAATTTCCTTAAACTCTATCCATTCCATACTTGATACTTCTTCATCTTCCTTATTGTTTTGAATCAGCGACCACCATTGATCGGAATCTCCAGTGAGGCGGTAAACTACCATGACAAAATTCTCCCTTTCGCTACTCCCCAAGGCGTGGAATATTTTCTCTGAGGATTTTATCCATTACTAAGATACTAATGGAGTTTTACCCACCATTAAATGTTAGTGTTTGTTGGCTCATGAAGCTGTCTAACATTGATCCTCCACATTGCGGATCAGGGTGCTCCATATGAGTAAGTTTACTATTCATAACCTAAGTGAGATGTCCTAGTATGGTAATAAGTTGATTAACACGAGTTGTATCTCCAGATCCACAATAATTATCTTGAGCAGGAGGCAAATCCCTACACGGAGTGCGTGCATTGATACGGTTTCCATTCCTTCCAGTAGGCGCCATTTCTAAACAATGGCATAAACTTGATTAGTTTATGAATCAAAATTCATAATTCCATACTTGTAAAATACTTAACATAAATTGAACTATTTATGGATATAATCCATAATCATAAAAATGTTTTATTTGAAGATGTATATACTCATAACCCTTCATAGTGGTTTGTAAAGAAAATGAGAATTATCCTAAGCATATCCCCCCGGAGTGTCGTAACCAAGAGTGCAGTAAGGCCCACTGTCGTGCACTAGTTCCTGTTCGACTCTAGTTAAAAGCGGTGTTTTCGGGTTTTACCCCTAGTTACATATGTTCCAGAGCCACCTCTACGTGCTCGTATCCAGACAGGGATGTATTGCTAGGAAAACTCATAAAATCTTTATAATACCAAAATTATAGGAAGTTCTTCTATACTAATCCTCAAAGTCTATCTTTGAGCTATGTGCTCTAATCAGATTTTATCTAAATCTAGCTTCTAAGGTTAGTACTAAACTGCCTATGATACCAACTGTAATGCCCTGACCCCAGTTACCCATATTCGGTGCATTATCGCGTAACATTGGCACGATCACAAATGATCAAGTCTCGAAAGACTGGTTAGTTTAGTAGCCTTAGAAAGCCTAGATACATTCATAAATGTTACATTACATCATAAAGTGAAAAACTACAATAAAAAAGTCTCCATATTCCACACTCATATCCTCTTCTGACTATCCCTAAAAGTCATTCATAAAATACTTCTTTACATCCTGGAAAAATATTAAAACATTGAAAGGGGTGAGCTCAGATGCTCAGTAAGGATAACAATATTGCAGAAGCTTTCACATATAATCATTAACATTTAAGTCAGTGTATAACTAAAACAAAAGCCTTTTTAAACTTGAACATCATCATAATATGGAAAAAATAAATTTAAATAATGCCATTTACTTACTCACATGGATATTCTACCAGTCAAATAATCACATGCAATATCAATAACCACTTTCATAATGATGGATTGCATAATGTCAGACTATCATAACCACGTAGGCAAGGCCTCGTGCCAAGACTACAAATAAGATTTTGTCAAGGCCTCATTCCAAGACACTAGTTTGGCTAATGAGACCTGCTAATGCATCGAGGAGCTATAGTGGGCTCCACCCGTCACTTATTAAGTCTAATTCATTCCTCATATGAACAGGTTTAAACATATCATAAACCATAACATAATCATATCACATAAAATATGCATAAAGGAAACATAACATTTCCACACCTCAATCACAAGATATCAATACAACACATTGATATAATAAAAACACTCTCAAAACCATTTTCAATACCAAAATAAAGGAAAATAAAAGCATTGTATTTATTTTTCATTTAATAAAAAGTTCTGACTTGTAGAGGAAGCCGAAACTCAAATAATGGTCACGGGGGCAGAGAAGTCGTTGTCGCCGCATACGTACAACAATAAAAACATTCCTTTTTGTCGTTTAGTAAAATGATTCATATAAAAACATTACTTTTGAAGAAATGTAAATGTCAAATGGGTTTATACACCGTGTAAAAGAAATTTGTGAATAAAAAAAATATGCCTCAATGAATGGTGATTGAGACGAAGTCCCTTAAAAGATCATTTTTAAATAAAATATATCTATAATGTGTATTCACTATATGTACACATAAAGAATGTACAAATAAAAGATAGGACATAAAAATATCATGAAATAATTTGAATGTAGGAGATTAACCCAAAGAATTGAAATTGGGTTCAGAAGTTCCCTTAACTCGTGTCCGACTTGACTCGATCGTTCTTTAACCTCCTTAAAACCGGGTAACTCTTTTTGATTTGATCCAAAGGCTTCCTTGGGAAAAATTCTTCCCAAATTGAGGCTTCTATTATTAAGAGAGAGAAGTTGAGAGAGTATTTGGGCAGAGGTTGGCCGAGCCAAAAGGCTTTGAAGGTGTGAATAAGGTGGTAGTGGTGGGGGCCTTTTATAAGAGAGGAGGAGGGGTACTCTTGGAATGTAATGAATAGTACTTTATTATATAATGAGTTTCGGATTTTAAAGGTCCCACACTTATATATTTCGTGTCTAAGGTGATAAGGGTTCGAAATTGACTCATCCAATAGGCTTTGGACAAGTGTAATTCTTAGATTTTACATTATCCTTCCATTTTATTAAAATCGTTAATTAATGAGGTAATCGCTACATCATCATGATGTCATAAATAATTTAATTTATTTAATGTATAAAAATTATAAAAAATTATCATGATGTAGGAAATCGTTTTATATTTTTAATGAATATTTATAGTAAAAAATATGACTTCTATAACCCCATTTATAAATTAATTTAGTAAAACAACTTATGTTTGTGACATTTTTATTTTAACATTAAATAAAATGTTATTTATGTCATTTTCTACCAATGTGGCTCCATGGGGTCCCCAAGTTGACCCGTGTGTATTTTTGGTCTGCCATGACACATCCAATAGGGGTAGGACATGTGTAACGGTATTTTCATATTTTTATAATATAATTTTTACCTTAAATTTCAATAATTAACTTTAATCACGATTAATTAAACTTAAAAGTTACTATTCACCAAAAAAATTATTTTAATACCATTTAACCACAGTTTACTTCTAAATGGCAACCATTTATGTCGGATTTTTGAAAATCAAATCACAGAAGTGGTAATGTTTCATTTAAATAAGAAATCAGCTTTTTAACTACCACTTAGTGGTTTCACTATTCATCAAAAATTGATGTTTTTCAGAACAATGCCAAAATTTAACCCTAAGCTATAATTGATATTCAGACTTCAAAAATGATGTCTATTTTACAAAATTACAAACATATAAGTTGCATAAATTGATTTTATAACTAATTCCCACTGTCACAATAAATAGCGTGTTTTTAAGAAACAATATATATCAAAAGATTGACAATTGTTTATGTCCAATTTCAATGTTAAATTAATTCTAATGACCACCATTGGATAAAATGGTAAAAATATATTGTAATAATACTTTAAAACCACCAAATAGTATATTTTATCAATATAAATTATTTTTATTAAAAAAGTTGTTTTAAGAATTTTTCACTATTCATAAAAAATTGGATGTTCTCAGAAAATTACAAAAAATTCAACTTAGGATAATTTTGATATTATGAATACAAAAATTAAGTCCATCTTGAAATATAAAATTTCTATAATTTTATAATGTGGGTATTACTATCTATAATGGCTATTTTTATTGGTCGCAGTGTGTTAGAATCTAGAACTTGCGTACAATGCAGGATATTGCATTATTGAAAGAGAAGCGTATCGTGGAAGCTCGGGGTGTTATATTCTCCCCTACTTCAATAAATTATGTCCTCACAATTTGAAATTTTCTTTGAAAATAAATGGTTTAAAATAGAAAATACCTTTCTGGAAAACCCACATCAGAAATAAGGTTAATAAAATTTAGCCTTAATAAGAGGGAAATGGAAATGAAAAAGTCACCAGAAAATTATGGTCTCGATAAGGAGAAAATTGGTGGAAATTAGAGACATATAATTAGAGGAAAAACATAAATATTTTTAGGGAGTGATTGAGGTCATCAATCACAAACAAGTGTAAAATTGATGTCCTCAAAGCCTTTAATCTATGTAGATTTAAAATATTATCAGTTCAACAAGACATAAGGTATTAGAATAACACATTTTTTTGATTTAATATCCCTTTTATAAAGTTTAAGAATTAATTTATTCATAGAATAAGAGATATCTATATATATATATATATATATGCTTGACAAGTAGAGATTCAACCTTCAACTAATTTCTACCACAAACTCATCTTTCACTCAAAAAGATAATGGATCTGAAAAATATTATATTTATCATAATTGTATAAGGATCCATATATTAACACATACAATTTAGATTAGGAAATCTTTTTTGTAATAACCAGGGACTTCATGTAGGCTAGTGGTAGGTAATAAAGGCATATTGCACTATGGTTGTGGGTTCAATTCCTGCAGCTTTGTCCGACGTGACGGGTTATCCCCTAACCTGCAGGTTGTCCTTTTCCTAAAACTATAGTATTATAATATTCCAAAAATAATCTTCATAAATATTTTAACCTTAAACAATACTATTGAAAGTTCAACTTAATCCATTCCAACCTTTATAGTTATCCAAAATACCTCCGTCCAGACTTTCTCTAAAGGGTCCTTAAATTCCAAAATCAATTGTAACATCAAATTCCCCAAACAATGTAATGTTGTTCTTATTGTCACATACTAAAAATATCATCACCTTCATCATATTAAAACCTTAATGAAAACAACATGTACTGTAATACAATCCTTATATATATCACATTATTCTTATAACCAG
The DNA here is from genome assembly GCA_963277665.1 of Viscum album. NCBI lineage: Eukaryota > Viridiplantae > Streptophyta > Magnoliopsida > Santalales > Viscaceae > Viscum > Viscum album. The sequence goes on along the minus strand of OY728162.1, from coordinate 687,986,927 downwards.
AATATAATCCTTGAGTCCAAAAGCACCAATACATTAATTATTCCACTTCGACTGTAGTAACAACATAAGATTGTCCTTGATCCCTTGGACTTTTCTGAGGTATGTTTCCATGACGCTTAGGAAATTCATTGGCATAATGCCTCATTTCCCTACAATTGTAGCATTCAACATTGATAGCCTCTTTCATTCCCTTATAATCACGAGCCTGGTGACCTTTTTCTTCACATTTGTAACAAACTCCCATTCCCTTTAGGCAAGTACCAGGGTGATTCATCCCACAATTATCGGATAATGGAAAATCCTTTATTCCCTTTATCCCTTTATCTGTCTCTTGTTCCACCGTTCTCTTCTTCTCTTGCATTACTTTGTTGTCATAAGACTTAGAGAATTCCTTTTCTGTCCTGATAGCACACGATACCATATCTTCGTATGTTGAGAAAGATTGGGATACTAAAGATCGACGGAGAAATTGTTTTAACCCATCAAAGAAATCGTCAATCTTACTTCATGGGTTACTTATATAATTTGCAGCATGCCTCGCTAACCTTGTAATGTTAGCCTCATACTTTGTGACATTCTCATCCTCCTTCTGCCTTAGACTCAGAAATTGCCTTTCCATATCTGTTCGATGGTCAAGTGGAAAGTATTTTTCTAAGAAAATTTCCTTAAACTCCATCCATTCCATACTTGATACTTCTTCATCTTCCTTTTTGTTTTGAATCATCAACCACCATTGATCGGTATCTCCAGTGAGGCGGTAAACTGTCATGACAACATTCTCCCTTTCGCTACTCCCCAAGGCATGGAATATTTTCTCTGTAGAGTTTATCCTTTGCTAAGATACAAATGGATTTTTACCCCCCATTAAATGTTCGTGGTTGTTGGCTCATGAAGCGGTCTAAAATTGATCCTCCACGTTGCGGATCAGGGTGCTCCATACGAGTAAGTTTACTATTCATAACCTGAGTGAGTTGTCCCAGTATGGTAATAAGTTGATTAGCACCAGTTGTATCTCCAAATCCACAATAATTATCTTGAGAAGGAGGTAAATCCCTACACAGAGTGCGTGCATTGATACGGTTTCCATTCCTTCCACTAGGCGCCATTTCTAAACAATGGAATAATCTAGATTAGTTTATGAATCAAAATACATAATTCCATACTTGTAAAATACTTAACATAAATTGAACTATTTATGGATATAATCCGTAATCATAAAAATGTTTTCTTTGAGGAATTATATACTCATAACCATTCATAGTGGTTTGTAAAGAAAATGAGAATTATCCTAAGCATATCCCCCGGGAGTGTCGTAACCAAGAGTGCAGCAATGCCCACTATCGTGCACCAGTTCCTGTTTGACTCTAGTTCAAAGCGGTGTTTTCGGGTTTTACCCCTAGGTACATCTGTGCCCGAGCCACCTCTACCTGCTCATATCCAGGCAGGGATGTATTGCTTGGAAAACTCATAAAATCTCTATAATACCAAAATTATAGGAAATTCTTCTATACTAATCCTCAAAGTCTATCTTTGAGTTATGTGCTCTAATTAGAGTTTATCTAAATCTAGCTTCCAAGGTTAGTACTAAACTGTCTCTGATACCAATTGTAACGCCCTGACCCCAGTTACCCAGAGTCGGTTCGTTATTGCGTAACATTGGCAAGATCACAAATGAACAAGTCTCGAAAGACCGATTAGTTTAGTAGCCTTGGAAACCCTAGATACATTCATAAATGTTACATTACATCATAAAGTGAAAAACTACAATAACAAAGTCTCCATATTCCACACTAATATCCTCTTCTGACTATCCCTACAGGTCATTCATAAAATACTTCTTCACATCCTAGAAAATATTAAAACATTGAAAGGGGTGAGCTCAGATGCTCAGTAAGGATAACAATATTGCAGAAGCTTTCACAAAATAATCATTAACATTTAAGGCAATGTATAACTAAAACAAAAGACTTTTTAAACTTGAAATTCATCATAATATGGAAAAAAAATTTAAATAATGCCATTTACTTACTCACATGGATATTCTACTAGTCCAATAATCACATGCAATATCAATAACCACTTTCATAATGATGGAATGAATAATATCAGACTATCATAACCACATAGCCAAGGCCTCGTGCCAAGACTACAAATAAGATTTTGTCAAGGCCTTATTCCAAGACACTAGTTTGTCTCATGAGACCTGCCGATGCATCAAGGAGCTATAGTGGGCTCCACCCATCACTTATTAAGTCCAATTCATTCCTCATATGAACAAGTTTAAACATATCATAAACCATAACATAATCATATCACATAAAATACGCATAAAGGAAACATAGCATTTCGACACCACAATCACAAGATATCAATAAAACACATTGATATAATAAAAACACTCTAAAAACCATTTTCAATACCAAAATAATTGAAAATTAAAACATTGTATTTATTTTTCATTTTAAAAAAAAGTTATGACTTGTAGAGGAAGCCGAAACTCAAATAATGGTCACGTGGGTGAAGAAGTCATTGTCGCCGCATACGTTCGACAAAAAAAACATTCCTTTTTGTCATTTAGTAAAATGATTCATATAAAAATATTCCTTTTGAAGAAATGTAAAAGTCAAAGGGGTTTATACACTGTATAAAAGAAATTTGTGAATAAAAAAAATATGCCTCAATGAATGTTGATTGAGACGATGTCCCTTAAAAGATCATTTTTAAATAAAAAATATATATTATGTGTATTCACTATATATACACATAAATAATGTACAAATACAAGATAAGACATAATAATATCATGATATAATTTGAATGTAGAAGTTTAACCCAAATAATTGAAATTGGGTTCAGAAGTTCCCTTACCTGGGGTCCGACTTTCCTCGATCATTCTTTAACCTCCTTAAAATCGGGTAACACTTTCTGATTTGATCTAAAGGATTCCTTGGGAAAACATCTGCCCAAAGTGAGGCTTCTAGGAGTAATAGAGGGAATTTCAGAGAGTATTTGGGTACATTTTGGCTGAGCCAAAAGACTTTGAAGGTGTGAATAAGGTGGTAGTGGTGGGGGCCTTTTATAAGAGAGGAGGAGGGGCACTCTTGGAATGTAATGAAAAGTTACTTTATTATATAATGATTTTCGGATTTTAAAGATCCCACACTTATATATTTCGAGTCTAAGGTGATAAGGGTTCGAAATTGACTCATCTAATAGGCTTTGGACAAGTGTAATTCTTAGATTTTACATTATCCTTCCATTTTATTAAAATCGTTAATTAATGAGGTAATCGCTGCATCATCATGGTGTCATAAATAATTTAATTTATTTAATGTATAAAAATTATAAAAAAATATCATGATGTAGGAAATCTTTTTATATTTCTAATGAATATTTATAGTAAAAAATATGACTTGTATAACCCCATTTAAAAATTGTTTTAGTAAAACAACTTATGTTTGTGACATTTTTATTTTAACTTTAAATAAAAAGTTATTTATGTCATTTTCCTACCAAAGTGGCTCCATGGGGTCCCCAAGGTGACCCATGTATTTTTTTGGTCGTCCATGACACATAAAATAGGGGTAGGACATGTGTAAAGGTATTTTCATAATTTTATAATACCATTTTTACCTTAAATTTTAAAAAATACCTTTAATCACGATTAATTAATCTTAAAAGTTACTATTCACAAAAAAATTATTTTAATACCATTTAACCACAGTTTACATCTAAATGGCAACCATTTATGTCGGATTTTTGAAAATCAAATCACAGAAGTGGTAATGTTTCATTTAAACAAGAAATTAGTTTTTTAACAACCACTTAGTGGTTTCACTATTCATCAAAAATTGATGTTTTTCAGAACAAAGCCAAATTTTACCCTAACATATAATTGATTTTCCGAATTCAAAAATGATATATATTTTACAAAATTACAAACATATAAGTCCCATTAATTAATTTTATAACTAATTCCCGTTGTCACAACAAATAGCGTGTTTTTAAGTAACAATATATATCAAAAGATTGACAATTGTTTATGTACAATATCAATGTTAAATTAATTATAATGACCACCATTGGATAAAATGGTAAAAATATATTCTAATTATACTTTAAAACCACTAAATAGTATAATTTATATATATACATTATTTTTATTATAAATGTTTTTTAAGTATTTTTCACTATTCATACAAAATTTGAAGTTCTCAGAAAATTACAAAAAAAATCAACTTAGGATAATTTCAATATTACGAATACAAAAATGAAGTCCATTTTGAAATATAAAATTTCTATAATTTCAAAATGTGGGTATTACTATTCATAATGGATATTTTGATTTGTCGTGGTGTGTTAGAATCTCGAACTTGCCTACAATGCAAGCTATTGCATTATTGAAAGAGAAGCGTATCGTGAATGCTCGGGGTGTTACAAGAGAGAAGGTATACATCTATGCTGATAGGATATAGAGGCCTTTGGAGATCTTGGAGGGGAACCATATGTTTCTTCTAGTCTCTCCATGGTCGGTATTTCATAGATATGGTCGGGGCACCATGTTTTATCCATGGTTTATCATCCCTTTTTAGATTTTCACTAGAGTTTGTGAGGAGGCGTAATGCCTAGATTTCCCCCCATAGATGAATCAAGTGGGTGACTTCTTTAATTTGTCACAACTAAAGAGATTGATGAATTATCCATCACTCATCATTGAATGGGGTGAGCTGGACATTGACGATAGGGTGATAGTTGCGGATTTCCTGATAAGGATAGATGATCTATAGTGGTGGGTCCTTCAAGAAAAGCTAATTCCATTATGGCTTGTTCTGTGGTAGCACGTGTATCTCTAGGAGTGAAAAAGGCAGAAATAGGCTCATATACATGCTCTGTATCAATTTTTTTATGAGCTCTAATTTCGGATTTTAGTGATGTAAATACCTTACAACTGGGAGAATTTAATATCTATGAAATTTATATTTAATTTTTTTTCAATTATATGTGTTATTTAAAAACAAGGTGTTGAGACGACACGTGATTCTAAGGCCAGAGGAGCTCAGAATAATTGGTTTAACATTTTTTAAATAGTCCCCCTGAATTGTTTTGATAGCTTTTAAACGGGTTCTAGGATTAAAAATATTAGGGGACCGTTGAATCTAAAAGAAATAATTTCCCCTATGAAGAAACTTACCTTGATAGGTGCACGTCGAGGGTAAAAGTAAATTTTTTACGGTATTAATGTAAAAATAAAATATAATTAAGAATTATTTTGTATTTAAAATTTATCATTATAGCACAATGACGCATCAAAGGTTTCATTTCATAAATTTAACATTGTGAGGTCACTATGACTCAGCGTAACAGAAATATTGAAATGTGGATACTCTCATAAATGGATTAATAAGTATATGAGATCAAAAGTCGATCATGGAGTTTTCTATGAATCATTGAAGGAATTTTGTGGGTGAATCACAAACGATGTTTAATAATGGAATGATTAAAACAATGGACACCCCCCTTTCTTGGAAGGATTTCACCAACAAAGATAGATTCCAGATTAAGGATCAATGAATGACAGAAGTGCAACTCCATTCTTCATGAGAGATCGATCTAATCCTTATGGCAGGGGCTTATTTCTAAGGGATTTCATTCTTTCCCCATTCTTTGATTTGAGTTATGAACACATATCAATCCATGAACATGTTTACCTGTAGATCTATCGCTTATGATGGATGATTTTGGTTGGGGGAATTTGAATTTGGGTCATCCGTGTTCTGTTGTGATTCATATATACAGTTGTTAATCTCCCAACTAATTTCAATTATAATGTGATAGATCCAGGAAAACATGAAAAAGGTCTAGATCAATTTGTTTTGGAAGTTATTTTGTTCTTCCTGATTCTCATAGTGCATCAATCCATGCCACTAGTTAGATTGTCGACGACGACAGTAATATTCGGTCAAGGCAGGACCATTGTAGTGGATCAGCCCACAGTAAGAGGACACTGAAGATGGCGTCACTAGGCGGAAAATTGTTGACATGAGATCATATGGTGTTGGAAGGCCCAAACTAGATGGGCTATGGCGGTGAAAAAATAACATGGCCAGTTTCCCCGCAGCAGATGTGAGGGATACCAGGTCGAATGATGGTGAAGGAGGAACCCACTACAACATCTGCATGTTGTGAGAAGGGACCACTGTTCGGCTACAACATGAGCGATAGATGGGTCATGTCCTAATGCTATGAACCATTGTCCAGCGGGACTGTGATGGAGGAAACGTGTCATCAGTCATGGGAGGGGCACGTGGTGGCCATCCGCATTCGTCATCCAGGGATGTGGTGCCCACCACCTCCTGGGTGGAGCATAAATCCCACTCCAGTGGGATAGAAATTGGCTGGGTAAATCCAGCAGGTTGGGTTGGCCAAAACCTATCTTGGTCTAGTCGGGTAGGTCCAGCTCGGTGGACCGGACCAGGACCCAACATGACCATTTTGACTAAAACGTCCAAAAAAATCAAACTGTATGTCAGATTGATGAGCCGTTTGGGAAAATGGGACCCTCCCAACATGGTATTAATTTTATGATAATCTATGGTGGGTTTCATTTAATTATTAATAAGACCTTATTCTTTAAGAATTAGTTCTATTACAATAAGTGTGCAATGAGCGGTAATGTTGTGGATGGATGTGACTAAAAAATTGTGACAATAGGTCTATGTGAATCAATGAGTCTAATTGAGTCTATTGGTCTATGTGACTCATTGGGACTTTGTAACATAGTGGGTATAAGAGAATCAGTGGGTCTATGTGAATTAGTAGGTCTATGTGAATCAACTATTCTAACTGACTCAACAGTGTTGGGTGTTTTGTGATTAAATATGGTAGCCTGAATTTTCATACATTATATCTATACCTGTGTGACATAAAAATACTCTATATATTCTTTCCTTTGTGGTTATTCCATTGTGGTAATTACATTGTGTTATTTCCACTATGGTTTCGCATTGTCCTACTGAATATTGTTTTGCTTTCCCCAGTATGGGCTTTGGCTGCATGTGTCTTGTCTTATGCAGACTACTGATTCTTAAACAGAGACCTAGGTGGTTTACTACTATGTGGTTCCCTATTAAATCAGATATGTGAGGCATAATCTAGTGGCTTTTAGAATATAAAATTAACCTACATTTTAGGAATGGATTTCTATAGACGAGTTTCCAATGACTTTTGTATTCATTTTTTTACATCCCTTATTTTCTTTGTCTTGTATATTTGACCACATTACTTTCTATTTTTTACTATTACAGATAATGGTTATCTTATATGAATGCATGGTTTAATAAGTTATTACTTTTCATCATTTTTGTGCTGGTAACTATATGCATGCATATAGTTTTAATGTCAATGCCTCCAATTTCAGAGATAGGCCTACTCAACCCTAGTCACCACCCCCTAGCCTAATGGCGGTGGTATTGGGGTAGTCACAACCTAGGTCCCTCTTGGACAGGTCATGATAGAAATAGTCTTTCTCTAGGAACAAGATCAGTGGAATAAAAGGTTGTTTCATTATATATAATGAATTTTTTTAAATTACAATATTAAAAAAATAGTATTTCACATTAAATCAATAAAAACCTATTTATGTAGATGGGAACATATCATGACGATATCAAGGTGGATGGTTTCATTCCATTAAATGTTTATAGTAATAAATAATGTGTGGTTAATTTAATATGGAATATTTTCCAATATATTTCGATAAAGATCATATATATGATGGTTTTCTTCATGATAAATTGTCAATAAGATATATTTTTTCTATTTTGTTCTTATAAAAGATAATGTGGTGGATGTCATTACCAATCTATTTTGACATGATGAGTTTTATGTATGAATTTGATGATGAGAGTTAAACCTCTTTTTTTGTAGGTCCATCGTATGATGTCTCATCCCAGCCATATATCCATAGTTTTATTGTTATTAAACAATTAGTAACTATCCTAAATTCCAAGAGTTAATTTCTCTTAAATAAGGATTAAATTTTTTTTTTAATTTTTTAAAAAGGGTATGTTATGATTTCAATGTGTCGGTGTCTTAGAAATGTATAAATTATTCTAATATATTTTTTGATTATATGAATTGTAAAGGTAATTTGGAACATTTTTATGAGTAATGAAATGATTTTTTGAATTGATAAATGAAAGAAAAATTTATTATTTATGTTAATTTAATTCATTATAATAGATGGGTTTAACATTATTATTCATTTATCATTTCCCCATAAAACGTTTTCCATATGATATTGAAAATAATTTACATCAATACATTTAAACTTTTTATATTTCTATGTAATATATTTATAATAAATAATTAAAATGGGAGAAGGGAGATATAATGAATTTATTTGATACTGAATTTTCCTCAAATATATATCATTAATTTGGGTAATTATTAATAGGAAGATATTTTTTGATGGTGATGTAATCATGATAAGATGATAAATGTTTGGTTATCATTTATTTTCAACAAATTAATAAAATATTCAGAACTAAAATTTCATTCATACACAAATTAATATAGACGATTCGTATGGTGTGAAGAACATGTAAATGTATGAAGTTATTTATACATGGTTTGATGTTTTTCTGAGTATTATAGAATTTTTTAAGTGAATATAGCATAGATAAAAAACCAAAGGTTTGTTAAATCATAATGATTCCATGTAAGACGAATGATTTGATGTGATTCATAAAACCCCATCATAATTATTGTTACAATTTTATGATTTAATTCTTAAATGAGAATATTTATACATTATTCCATTACAAAATGATGATTGATCCATAAGCACATTCTATGATTTTTCATTTCATATTATATGTTCATGGTGAAAAGTGTTTTATTTTAACTAATGAGTTAATTCATGAAGACTAACAGTCATTATAAAATATTTCTTTCTGTGAATAAAATAATCTTATTAATTTAAGGTTTAATTGTTCGTAACAAAGTGATTACTCACTTTTAAAAACATTTTAAGGGGTTTTTATCAATTAGATGGTAACATGTTTTCAAATAATAATTACACATTTTATAATGAATCCTTATTCCAATATGAATATATAAAAACCTTATTATTTATGGCCACACTATGATTGGTCTAAATTCTAGTTTCAAATGTGTTAAAAAATTTGGAATCATGTGTGATCTATGTGCTACATGAACTCAATGCTTAAAGTCTATTAAATATATCAATGGTGACAACAATGAAGAGATAAATCTAATAGATTTAACTAAATATAGAGAATGTTTTAATGGATGTTTTATTTTATTTTAATTTGAAGTTATACTTCTATTACTTTTACAAAATGGATATAAATTTAGTGAGAGTAGTGTGAGAGAAATAGAAGATTATAGTGTTTCATAGATATTTATTAGTGAAATAAATGAATAAAAAGGATAATAAACCTATATGAATATTAAATATTAAACGATATTCATCAAATACCTATATATAAGAAACAATACATAGATAAAAATATTAGAGATCTTTTTAATGATTATAATGAAATGTTTTTTTATTAACTAATGTTCTATGTCTATTCATACTGATTGAATTTCCTAACATGTTGTTATAGTTAATATTTAATATCTATGAATAATGGAATATTTTGTGATATTAATAATACTTATCCCGTGTAGTTTTATAAAAATATTAGTATTTATAAAAGAGAATAAAAGTTTTAACTCGTCAATAAAAAATGTAACTCTCTTATATTGGGTTCAATTATTTCCAATTCAATTTAACAGTATTCCAGGTTTCCAAAGGATTGTTACCATTAATATGGTGTAAAAAACACATTAAATATTATCTAAAATATAAAAATCTTATAAAAGTAAAAATAATATCAATGTGGTGTTTAATATATAAACAATGTTTATCTAATATATTTAATAATATTATTGTATAATCCATCATGATAATAATAATTTTTTTTAATGCTCAATGTGCCTGGAAATTTGTTTGTCATAACAGAGAATTTAAATATTTTATATAAGGGAATTATGGAGATCTAATATAATGCCTAAATGAGGATAATGTGTCTTATCCCCATGACATTGATTCTGTATTATTATTTTCCAATCATATTTAAATTATTATGTCATATCTTCACCACTGGGATGAGGAATGATGTCAACTCACCACAAGAGATCAAGATAGTTGGTTCACCACCAATCAGTGAATGGTGTTGATAGATTTTAACATGTGGATACATTTATATTATCATCATTAGTAGAATCTGGATGTCACATACACATCACTATAATATCAGTATATTGGATATTCATCGAGGAAATATTAATTCTCACAATCCTATCACTACTAAACTATTCATTTAGAATATTACTAATGTGAAATTGAAGTTTAATCTTGTCATCGTTGTCTGGATCCATCATCTCATCACCAAGGAAAAATAGATGTGTCCATGATGTCACCAGCTATTGTGTTAGAAGAATCATTGTAATTACCCATGTAATGTAATAATAAATAATTTTCATGTATTCATAATATCCATTTATTAATATTTATAGAGGAATATTTACTTAATTATATTAAGGTATCCTTGAGCCTAAAAAGATATAGTTTTAAACATAAAGAAATTACTTACACATATGGTGTTATTTAATGTATGGATGTAAATGTTTTTGAATTTTATTTTATAAATATTATATTAATTTTTTAAATAACTATAAAATTATTATTGATTGTAGTAGATTTTAATTTTTCAATTAATAGTGAAAAAAATGCTTTTTAGAAGAATTTTTTTTTATTTAAAGTATTTAGAAAATAAAATTCTATTTTTAATTATTTTTCAAATTTTATTATTTCATAATAGATAAATATAAATATCTAAATGTTATTGGAATCAACATTATACATTAATTTTGTATAAGAATTTTTTATTATCATAAAAATGCAATTTATGGAAAACAATTTTGAATTAATATTTTACATTTTAATCTTAAATTGATTTATTCTATTTATTAAAGAACAATATTTAAAATGGATTGAATATTTTGAAATATAAGGTCTATAATATTTAAAATTGTTGCTTTTATTTTTTTTAATTATGAAAAGTAACCATAGAATTTTATTATCACATTGATAAGGGAAAATCATGTAATTAATGAACAAGTAGTACGACACATACAAAACTTATTATATCATAATCTCATAATATTTTTTTTATTTTTTTATAATCATCCACATATATGATTCAAATTTATTTCATTACTATGATTTTTTTTTGAAAATTAATTATTTATTATTTTAAGAAAAAATCATATTAAAAATGTAACTATAATTATTTTAATTTCCAAAATATTTTATTATAGAGATATAAAAATATCTTATTAGGTTATATTTTTTATTTATAAATTATTATTTTTAGAATAATATTTTTTTAATATTTGTTGTTGAAGTCATTACATTAAATTAAAACATAACACCAAAAGAGAGCTTGTGAAATTATGTGAAAATCTAGAAAATAATTAATAAACTCTAAAAGAATATTTTTTAATGTGTGAGAGTGTCCCGAGAATTTTATATATCTATATAACAAATTAGGTATGTGTGAATGATTTATATTTTATTTATTTTGTTTACTTATTTCATATATGTTTAATTAAATTAATAGATCCAAAGATGATATTAATGATACTTAATTTAAGACAATAATTTATTAAATGGTTTAGAAATATTAAAAATCATATCCTCACCAAGAGAATTTTTTATGGATAAACACAAAAAAAGTTTCTTTTTAAGACATTTTTCATTTTATAGTTACTTTCAAGACCCTTAATGTGTAGAAAACATTGAAATAACTATAGTTTTCAAAACATTTAAAGGGGGTTAAATAAAATATGTAAGGGTAATAACATAATTGAAACATGTCAAAATTTTAAATGGTGAATGTATATCGAGAAATAATCTACTTATCTTCTAATTATATAAATGTGGAATCATTTTTGATGAAATTTAATTTATAATAATTTAATTAATTATGTCAATCTTGGATTTCTAATTCCCTCAACTATATAATACACTTCCCTCCTCTTTTCATCACACATCAAAATCTGTTCAGTTCATCTAGTAATATCCAGAATACCTTCCTTAAATTCATTACAAATCCCTAGAGTCTCGATTTTTATTAGAAAAAAATCATTATAAAATTTTTAATATTAGAATATAGTGTATTTCTGATGAAAATGATGATATAAACATACATGTTGAGTTAAATTCCAGGGAAATGACATATTTACTTAATACATCATTTTTAATGATTTAATTATTTTTTAAATTATATTTTCTTTCAATGAATATATTATTAAAAATACTCTCTATATGTATATTTTTAATAAATAAAATAAATATAATGTTTATTTTCTCTTAATTGTTACATTCTCTCAAAGGATTTCAATAGTAATATTTTTTTATATTTTATATGAATGATTTTGACATTCTTTAAAAAATGAAAAAAAGGAATATTCTATTTTAATATAAATAATAATGAATATTATTGTTATAACTAATATTATTTAATGTTTGGATTCCACTATAAAATTTAATGTTTTATTTAAATAAATAATCCATTTTCTACTATTCATGGAATTTTAGTTTCCGAAAAAAGAAATTTAAAACGGATGGGTATTTTGAAATTTGAACATATTTTTCATATGAGTTAAAGTGCAGTTTCCATAATGTTTTTGATGAAAGGTCTAAGAATGAAATTTTTTATTCATGATATGATACTTGATCATTTTATATTATCACTACATGGCCCCATCCTTAAACATTTAATAACCTTCAGTTATGTCTTGAATTCATATTGAGGATCTTTTCAGGTTTTTTGTTTCAGATAATAAAGACATAAATAGTACATAATAACACTAATTTATACAAAGTGGATACCACAACAACAGTATACATTTCTTTAACAATATAATATTTTTAAATGTTAACATGGTTTCTTTTTATTGATAAAAATATTCTTGACTTCGTCCTATCCCTTACCAATATTTATACGTTGTGAAAACATTTCAATAATATTGGATGAGCTCAAAAAGAATAGTAAGGGATTAAAATAATGAAGCAAGATGTTTGTATATTAATATTTTTAAACCCATGGAATCATATTATTCCTAAAACCCTTTATATAAAACCTAAATCATTAAGATAACATTTTCAATCCATATCATACTTAAATTGTAGCTTTCATAGCAATATAGGGAGTAATTTTCATGGTTACGTTGGGAATACTCATCACAGTATATTCCCTAAATATCATAAGAGAAATCATATTACTTAACATCATCTCATTATCAAATGAATTTGATAGCTATCATAGACCTACCCACCCTCAATTTATCACAGAACCTCACCTAGAAGTAAATAATTCTAAATAACCGTAATATAAACCAAACACATAAAATAAGCATTATGAAAAAAATAGTTATACATTACAATAGAAATTGATCATTTCAAGATATTGAAATTATAAATCCTTTATCAAATCCAATTTAAAAATAAATAAACCATTAAAGGTGTATACAATATTTATTATTCATTTTAAAATAATATGTCTTGTAAAGGAAGAAAAATATCAAATTAAAGTTGTGGTGGTGGAAAAATATGTTGTCGACACATACGTTAAAAACATTCCTTTTATAATTAAGAAACAATATTAAAATATTTTTTTTGAAAATTGTTTAATGAAATTAAATTTCATAAGGTGTTTATTATACATCGTATAAATTAAATTAGTTTATATTATCAAATTATGCATTTCTTAAAGGAGATTGAGACAATGTCCCTTATTGTGAGTTCGACTCATCATGTAAAATCTTTATAATACTGAATATAAAAAATTAATTAATTTTAAATTTCATGATAATTATTTTAATTTTTATTATTTATTTTATATTACTTATTTTCACATTATAAAAATTATATAATTATTTATGTTCATATTACAAGGTTTCTCAAAATTTGGTAGTTGAGTCGAAAATAATCATGATTTTGATGGCACTAGTTCTTGTGGTTATATGTACATCGTCTTGAAATTAGTATTTATGACATAATATTCACTTTTATATATTAAAAATACTTTTTAAATCAACCCACTAATTTTGGTTATGAAAAATGAACAATGTTATATTCATGGAGAAGGTAGTTCGTACTTACGAATGAGTAACATTTTCATTTTTAATTGATCATTATGGAAATATGGTAATTATTTTTTATCTATACATAATGATAATAATATTATAATTATCATAATAATAATATAAATATTCTTATATATATTATAAAATTGATGGGGTAAATAAAAATGATTCACGTCGCTGCGTGGAGGAGATAGTCCAAACTCACGCACAAATGATATTATTGATTTCATGTGCAAAGAATGTAAGGAAATAATTTTAATATTATTTTTTTAAAATGATATATATATAAAGAATATAAAATATGAATATTAATTATATCATTATTACTGACCTAAAAATACTATTAGTGGAAAACAAACTAAATCAGTTTAAGGAGGTGATAATTCACATATACACAGAAACAACAAATTATAATCCCTTTTGATTGAAGTTGAGATGAATTAAGGAGAGGATATTAGACTAAAAACATATTATTATATTTATTATAATGTAATTATAATTTCATCATGTAATAAGAATAATTAAAAAAATTGGAAGATGAAATAAAATAGTAACTCTTAAAAAAAGGATACATCTTCTTCGATTGATCACCATAGAAGAACACCTTAAAACCTCTGAAACGGGTTTTATACATATCATAAGGTCATAATAATATGTGGAAGGAAACTATAAAGAGTTTTCTGTACATTTTTTCTAAATTAAAAGGATTTTTAGGTGTGAGTATTAGTTAAGAGAGGGTACCTTTTTTATTAGAGATGGGGTGGACACCCATATAAATTCATAAAATACTAAATAGTTATAAATTAATTTTTTAATCATAAACATCCAAATTGAAATATTTAGATGAGAGTATGAGAATAGATATAAATCATATATACCAATAATTTTTATACACTTATTGATTTTATTTTAAACATTTTCTTTTTTGTTTACACTTCATCATTCTATATAAATTTTTAATGTTAGAAAAAATATATATTATTAAGAGGCTATTAATTTTAATTTTATGAGGCGAATTTAAAATAAATGGAAAATTAATGAATGTTGATACTATACCATAAAAACATTGTTATTTTAAAATATTTTTAGGATTTATTTATAATTTAATAATTTAATATTTTTATAGAATATTTATTATGTCAATTTTTACACTATTCAAATTATTGAATATAAAAAATTATAAACAAAGATATAAATTAAAATAAACAATTTAATAGTCTCATAACGTGTCATATTAACCTTTAAAATTCTTGTATTACATAAATTCTGTCAAATAATATTTATTTTACTATTTATAATATCATTTATTAGATTCCAACATTAATAAATAAATCATTGCATTGTCATTTTGTCATAATTAAATTTAATTTTACAATTTATAAAAATTATGCATAAAATAACCAGATGTAGAAAATGTTTTTAACATTATAATTTATATATATAGTTAAATAGATATATTATATAATGCTATATCAATATTGTTTTAGTATGAAGATATATTTTTATAACATATTATTCATTACCTTAAATTAAATGTAATAAGTGTCCTAATCACACCCGTGTGGCTTCCAAAAGAAAACCTATCTTTCCAAGGGATTTATTGGTAGGAAATTTCTTATCCAATAAAATTATGACATGTATTTGGGTAGTTTTATATTATTATAATTTTATTTTTACCCTTATTTACTGGATTTACAATTTAACCATGGTAAATAAAAATAATTACTAAAGATAGTATTCATCATGTCCAAAAATAAAACAAACCAATATATATAATTTGAAAAATATAATTTAAAGTTTGGAATCCTATTTTATAAATTCATTACATATAATTTTCAATAATTCATTTAATATTTATTCTCATTGTCAAAACGAGAGAATTGGTTTTTAATAAGTAAAAATCTTCAAGAGACTGAAATGTATTTACTTATTATTTCAATGTAAAATTACGTCCAATGAAAAAAAATGGATTAAATGATATGACATTAATCCAATTACAATTTAAAACCAATTAAAATGACAATACATGTCTATAATGTTTTTTTGACAAAATCGACGTTCTAAATTAAAATATTATATTTTTCATTATTCATTAAAAAAATTAATTTTTTCATAAAAATACCCAAATTCAACCAAATTAAATTTTGATGACCCTGTTATAATATTGAATTTTGTTTTGTAAAATATCACACTGAAAATTTTCAAAATTTATTATTAAATAGTTTTTTCCATTTAAAGATGGTTAAACAAAATTTTAAAAAAATATTATTGTATTTTATGATTAAATTTAGATTTATTCTCATTTAATGAATATAAAAGTGATTTTATGAATATCAAAATATTTATAAAACATGTGTAAAAATAATATATTTAGTTATTTTACTCCCAAAAATACAATGGCTAAGTGTTAACAACCATTTAAACCAATAATATTAATAATGTATTACTTTTCAGTATAACTCAGTCGAGTGTGTAACGTAAGATTTCAATGAAACCCTATTATTGTGGGTTGAGTATGCTATCATACATATTTCCCCCTTTAAGTAAACATATTATATAATTCCTAAATATTAAAATATATGATGTTGTATTATTTTATAATTACAGGGGATGTTAAATCATCCCCTCATTTGGAAATTTTTCAATTGAAATATTATTAACCTATCAAATAAGTTAGTGTGTTTCTACCTCATAGAATTTTCATTTTTCCATGTTACCCCTTCAACCATGTGGTTTTTTCACAAAACCATAACAAGATAAACCACCTTAATCAAAAACACATGCTGTTTGTGGTTATGAATCTAGACTGACTATTCCTCATAGGATATATTATCTTCCAACTAAATTACATCTGGACTCAAAACCAGTGATTGGTCTGGAATATACATTCTCAATATTAAAATATGAAAACAATCGTGTACAAGAAAATGAATTAGATGTAAATCAACTTGTTGGGAAACTGACCCAACTTTCTCCATGATTTTGTAGGGTCCAATGAATTGTGGACTTAGATTCCCTTATTTACCAAACAAAAAAAACATTTCCATATAGAAAATTTTTTGAAATACATTATCAGTGACCTCATATCAATGATCCTTATCGATTTTCTAAAAAACTACACTCCCTACTCTATGCTATCTTCATGTGTCTCTCTATCAAATGAGCTTTCTCTGCCATTTCCTTATCCATTTTTTGTCTCATAAACAGCCTTTCCCCTATTTCATCCCAAAAAGAAGGATTTCGACACTGCCTTCCATATAGTGACTCAAATTGTTCCATCTCTATACTAAAATGAAAATAGTTATTATTAGGAATCTCAACCATAGTAATATGTTGATAAAAATATCCCTGGTAATCCATTAAAAAATGATGAGGAATATCCTCTATGGTATGAATCTCTTGTTTAGACTGACCGTCTCATTGGGGATGAAATGATGTAATGAAATTTAAATCAGTACCCAACAACTTCTGAAGTCCTTTTCATAGTATTTAAGATAACCAATTATCACGATATGATATAATGTAATGAGTAAATCCATGTAACCTAATTATCCCTTTAAGATACAACAAATATATCTTATCTACATAAAGAGTATCTTGAATATGAAGATAATGGGCATATTTAGTCATCCAATCAAAAATAAACCAAATAACATTTTTACCTTGAGAATTATTTAGTAATCCCATTATGACATCCATGTATATATTTTTCCTTTTCCAATCTGTCACTTGAAATGGTTGATGAATCCAATTCGGTAACTGCCACTCTACATTATCTAGTTTTCAAATCAAATGTCTCAGAAAAAATTTAGAAATATCTCTTTTTATTCCATAACACCAATAATATTCCTAAAGGTATCTGTACATCATAGTGATACCAGTATGAACTAATTATAGATAACAATTACCTTCACATTACAAATCATTCATCAACTGCGAATCATTGGGCACACATAATCTCTTCCCAAAACTCAAAAAATAATCTTTATCATTGTTAAATTCAGGTAAATTGACCTTTTGAACTAGTTCAATAGTTTTTTACAACTCACCACCATCAATATATGCTTTTTTAATTGTAGATGATCGATATTATATCTTTTCCACCTGAAAAAAAAGTAATCCCATAAACCAACAACTTCCAGTCCATAATTCATCAAACCATTAACCAAAAGATCATGTTCCAAAGGGACAGTGGTTAATATAGCATTACATTTCTAACTCAAATAATCGACAACATAGTTTTATTTTTAATGATAGTAATAATTCATATAATCATAATCCTTGACTAGTTACGTCCATCATCTTTTCTAATATTCAATTCTTTAAAAGTGAATATATCCTTCAAACATTTGTGAACAGTATATATTTCTCCTTTTAATTCATATAGATGATTCCTGCAAATTTTTAAAAAAAAACCAAAATATATAATTTCAAATCACATGTAGGGTATTTCAACTCATGTGTTTTCAAATGACGTTAAGCATAAGTAATTACATGATCATTTTGAATTATAACATTGCCAATTCCATTTAATAACAGATCATTTTTTATAAAAAAATCCCCATTCATGGATGGTCACACCAAAACTAGATCATTCACAAATCCTCATTTCATTTAGTGAAAACAATCATCAAATTTCGTTGTCTAGATGAACATAACACATTTATTTAGTTCACTTACTCAGTGGGGTAGATAACCATGAAACATTTTCAACAAACCTCTGGTAATATCATACTAAACCATGAAAAATTAATATCATGAATATATTGGTGGGTGTTGTCCATTCTTCCATTAATTTTGTTTTAGAAGGATCCAAATTTATTCCATCATTTGAAACAATGTGACCTAAGAATGAATTTATTTGTAACTAAAACCCACAAATTCTTTAATTTACCATATAATTTATTTTGTTTTATGTTTTTCAAGGAAACCATTAAATAAATTTCATGGTCCTCATTTATTTTAGAATATACCAAATTATCATCAATAAACACCACCATAATCTTATCCAATAACTCATGTAATATTCTATTCATAAGATCTAAGAATATAGTATGTGTATTAGTTAACCTAAATGAAATAACAACAAATTCATAACGTCCATATCTTTTTCCAAACATTTCCTTCAGAATGTCTACATTTTTTAATTTCAACTCATGGTACCCTGACCACAATTGAACTATAAAAAAATACCGATCTACCTATAGCTGATAAATAAAATCATCTATTTGAGGAAAATGATAGTTGTTCTTAATAGTATAGTTATTCAAGGCTCTATAAGAAGTGAAAATTATCATTGAACTATCATTCTTTTTAAAAACAATATAGGGTCACCCCATGGTGGTTTGCTATGTCAAAGGAAACCTTTATCTAATAACATCAGCAATTTCATCCTTAACTCTAAAATTTAAATTTGATTCATTCGATAAGTTTGTTATGAAATTTTCAAAGCATCAGGAACTAAGTCAAAATTAAATTCAACTTCTTGACTAGGTATAACACCAATACACACATCATAAAAACATCAAGATAATAATTTTCTACTATGTAATCATTAATCTGAAACATTCCTTTTTTAAAAAATGTGAAAGGTATAATTCATTATCATATTTTAGTAGATTACCATATTCATGATATGTTATCATAGGTTAGTGTTCATTCTTATACAAAAAACTGGAATTAATTTTAGAAAAAAATCTTCTTTTGCCCTATATTCTATCTTAGCATGGTAAACTGAAATCCAATCCACACCATGAATAATTTGAAACTCTATTAGAGGAATATAAAAAAATGATTGATGGTAGATTCTTCCAACAAATAAGGAATAAATGACTCTAATAATTTATTTTCTCAACATTTCTCCCAGGTGTTTTTACTATATGTTATGGATACATTTCACGAGGTAGAATTCAGAATATAAAACAAAATTTCTCAAATATGATAGAATGTGTAGACCCTGAATAAAACAACCCATTGGTACTATCTGAATAAACAAACAACTTACCTAATGTTACTTCAATTGATGGAGAAACATCTTTTGAAGTAGTTGCAAATGAAATAACTATAACTTTTTTCTTATATTCTAGCTATTTCCCATCATTATAGTTCTACATTAGATACTAATTTTCAAAGTGACCCTTCTCATTACAGTTAAATCATTTTAATGAAGGTAAATCATATTTTTTTCTAACAACTATCTCAATTTTATTTCAAGGAAATTATAATCCTTATTTCCCATTTTACCACATCAGAAGCACTTACTATAATTCAAAAGAAATTCCCTAGTGTAATTTTTACCTCAATTTTGACAAGCTATAAAATTAATTATCAAACATCGTAATTTTCCAAGAATTATTTTCTTTTTCATACTACCCCATCCTCCAATTGTGTTTTTTTTAAAGAACAGTTGATAATTAGTAAACACCATTTCCACCTTCTCTGCACATCTAACAAGATTTTCATAACTTTTTAACTCACAAAAACCCAATTAAATTCGATAATTTTTCCTTAATCATGGGTAAAAATAAATTGATTTCACAATTAAGATCTCAGATAAAAATTTGATCATATATTTCCAATGGAGGGAATTTCTCTTCCTCTGTAGCCACAATGTCATCCTCCTACCTCAATTCAAAAATTATATTCTATCAGAAGAAAAACTACATTAGGAAAATATTTCTCAAGAAACATTCATTTTAATTAATCCCAATCTAGGACATCAATATCTTTATTTCCCCTCATATTCATAACCATAGACCACCATTAATCGGATTTACCTTCAAAATAATAAACTGCAATACTATCCTTTTGATTTCATGAAGAACCCATGCCATCTAAAATATTTTCTTGTGATTTAATCCATCCTTCTACTACCGCAGGGTTATATGATCCCTCTTATGATAGAGGGTGTTGCCTCATGAAATGATCCACCAGTAACATGTTCCTCTATGCTTAATCTGGTAGATCTCATGTGTGGACACTGTCTTCATTTATAGCCTAATTAAACTATTCCATCACTACAACAACAATTCAGTTCTGATTTTAACCATCTTTGGTTATTGATTTGGAAGGTTGTTTACCACTTTTTGTCATCCCAGCATAGTTTCACTATTTCCTCAATGGAAAAACATTATAAAAAAACATTTATTTGATGAAACATCATGGGAATCACTAAATTATATATCATTTCAATTTTTCCATAATGAAAAAAATCTATCATGGAATTAAGGCATTTATGATCAGATCAAGTTCAGAGTTTTATGGAATTAAGACATAACTAATAAAAAATAACTCAAAATTATACAAAGTTGATACCACAACAACTGAATCCATTTATTCAACAATATAAAACATCAAAAATCAAACAAGATTTATTTTTCTTGATAATAATTTTCATAACCTCTTTCATTCACTTATTCATCATTATTCCCTATGATTTTTTTTAAAAAAATGTGGGATAAGAACAAAAATATTTATAAGTGATTAAAATAATAATGGAAGTGTTAATCCATGAATATTTAAAAACCCATGAAATCCTAAGATTCCTCAAAAACAATATAGCAATCATAAATCATTAAGGTAACTCATTTTATAAATAACATTCATACACTGTATCTATCACAACAACATTGGGAGTAACCATCATTGTTACGTATGTAATACCCATCAATTTATATTACCTAAATATATTAGGAGATGCCATATTGTTTTAATCTATTTCATTACCTAATGCATTGGAGAGATATCATTGGTCGTCCGACCATCGGTTTATCGCAAAACCATCGGTATACATAAAAAATTCCCATAACCCATAACATTATCATATCACATAAATCAAGAACAAATGAATAAATAACAATTTCCACATTATAAACATTGGTGAAAATTTCATGATTTTAACATAATAAATCCTTTATAAAAAACATTTTAAAAACCAAAAAAACATAAAATTTGTATGTGGTATTTATTTTTTTATAATATGTTTTATCATCACTTATGTTATGTGGATTAACATTTGATATAGAAAATTGATTAAATAATTAATTCTTAGTTCAACATTATGATCATGGAAAGGGTTTCTTGTCATATATTTCTTATTTGGGTCATATTTTATGTTATACACATTTATTTTTAGGATATTTATATATTTCAAATTTTATATTTAATAACATGAATTTATTTATGTTATTGTTATTTAAATATCCACTGATGTTATTAATTAATGTGGATTGCGATTTTGGAGTTACCAACATTGAAAAGGTGTATTGATAGAATCTCAATTTCTTTTAGGATTGTATATGTTCAAGGTTCATTGGGAAGAAATATTTTGATTTTCTATTATTGAACCACATATAATTTCAACTCATTTATTAATAAATTACATTTTCATTTAATAGTACCATATTCATCTTTTTAGAACTCAAAATGACTGATACAATTTTTTTATGGAATCCTGAATTCATTTCATTCTTTGTCCAGAAATCTATTTTCATCCAAATATATGTTTTATAAAATAGTTTTCAATAATAATTAAAATGAACTTTTAAACTCCTTTTTATCGAAAATTTCATTTTTAATAAATTTTTTAAAACTAATCTTCATGTCATTTACAAAAAATTAATCTTTTTTTACTTTTAGCTAAAATTTGATTGATAATATTTTATTATACTCAACATGATCAAAATATTCCACAATCCTGGCCAGTCGTTGTTTTGAAAATTGATTTTTATGTTTCCATGTTTTTTTGATAAAAAAATTCATCACTCTTAGTGAATGTATACATTTTAAATATTTATTTTCAAAATGTAAATGATATTTTCCCGAATATATTTTACAAGTGATCCTTCAAAATAATATTATATCAAAGGTAACGTCCATTAATGTTGTTAAAACTAAAAGATATATTTTCTTCATAAATGTTTTTATTTATCTTTCCATGGTACTTAAACTTATGAGATATCAAATAATAATTATGTTACATACAATCCACTGTGGATAGGTTTTATTGATACCATACTTACTCTTGATTTAGATAGTTTATTAGATTTTTAGTTACCAGGATTATTTTTATACATATAATCGAGTAATGATTAACAATGATCACTATAAATATTGTAATGTGACCGGATCAAAATGTTTTCTTCTATTATGATTCCTCTATATTATTTATGATGAATGGGTAATCCCAATATAGATTATAATAAGTTTTTATTCCAATTATATCTCACATATGATTTTGATATAGATTATATGATTGGTGAGCCCAGATATCATTGGATGATCCCAATATATATTTTATTATGGACTCACCTAGAGAATGAACAAATGGATTGGGTAATGCTAATTGACTTTAGAGGCATATGGGAGGGAGTTACTATATGATTTCTCATACAGATTTAACTGGGCTACTTTTAATTATGGCATGGGTTTGAAAAAGGTTTTATAGATGATGTTCCAAGATATCAATATGTTGTTGCTATCTTCTTTATAATTTCTAAATATTTCCATTTATCATGATTGACATTAAATTGCTCAGGATTACAGATTCTCATGATTTGATTATTTGTTAAAGCCTTATCCCATGAAACATGTTTAGTGATCCTGATTTGATGGGTATTATTTCTCTTACATTATTATCAAGATCATTTATTATGTCATTTCACACTAATTATTTTCATAGGATCAAAAATAACATTCAACTGAAAAGGATTATATTTACCCTTAATGGGAATTTCATCCCACCATTTATGTGTTTCATTATCAAAAAAACATCTACAATACTTTTAGATGAATTAAATATAGAATGGTATTATTTGTATGTTATTGATTGACTAATTTTATTTGAAAATCTTGTTATAATTGGATGAATACACTGTTATGTAATGAGGGGTTTTTATGTAAGAGTTTGTCCAAATTTTATAAAATATTGAACCTAAAATGTTATCGGGTATGCAAGTTATCTAATTTATCCATTTTATGTTGTAAGGATTGGATAAAAAAATATTCATCACATTTAACTTTATCTAATAAAAAAATGTAATTTTTATGATCATAACATTCGATCCTAGAGTTTTGGAAGGATTTATTATTCTTGTTATTAATGAAACGTCTAGATGACATTATATATTTTGGATATTTTCATGTGAAATTTTATTAACATCATTGGATTATATTATGGGTATAAAATACAAAGGATTATCATATGTTAATGTCGTAGACATAATTTTTAAGGATTCATGTGATGGAATGATATAAGGATAAAGAATATTTTGGGAGAAGTATTATTATTTTAAAGGAATATAAACATTATTTATTACATGGGGAATAATTCTATTACATTTTTTACATGATTTACAATGTATTAGTGACATTTTGGGTTTATCATATATTTTATGATGATTTAATTATGGGTTATTAAATATTTTATATCATTATTTGACTAAGGAACAAATTTTTTTTATGAGACTTCAAAAGTGATATGTATTATTTTGAGATAAATTTTAACTCGACCACATAATAATATGTTTTCAAATCTTTCAAATATTTTGGTTTTAGTCCTAGATAAAAATATATTGAAAAATTTTTAGGATATTTTTTAATGGAACTATTTAGTTTGAACATTGGGTATTACTATTAAATTATCCTGATTAATTATATAGCGGTTCATTCATTTTGGGAATTATTATTCCTTGTATTTTATTTTTTTGTTTTTATTAATTTTTAAAGATGTGAGGAATATCTTGTTGTAATTTTATTGAATTTTGTAATACATTATTAGTTTATTTTAGTTCATTAAGTATGAAAAATTAATAATGTATACTCATTCTATTGAGAAAAATAAGAGATTGTCATGGAAATACATTGGTGGGTGAAATTATACTTATCATGTATACATATTTCCTTATGTTTTTGTCAAGATGGTAATATAATTCCACACCTCAAGGAAAATGATCTTGAAATAAAAATTTGATCAATTGAATTGACATTATCATACCTCCTAAAGAATAACATTACCTATTAAATGGATTCTATTTCCAAATTCATGTCTTTATATACCTCTTATTTTCCCTGTATCTGTAAAACAAATTCATTTCATATTTTATTCTCTCATTCCACATTCTATTTTCAAGTGTATGTTTTATTAACCCTTCACATGCTGATAGTTTTTAATAATTTTTCTTTTAAAATTTAACTCATTTAATTATCAAGATCTACTTAAATTTGTGAGGATTTAATTTATTAATGTGTAGGAGATGTAACACCCCTATATTTTAAAAGAGGGGCATTATGTTCCACAATATATTCGACATCATACACAGTGCAAAAGGACCCTATAAAAATATGAATATTATATCCTAGATGTTAAATTTATGGGTCTAAATATTACAATCAAGTATATTAAATATATATATAAATTTCATATAGAATATCAATTCATATAAAATAGAAAATAAATTTTTAGAAATCTAATTTTAATCATCAAAAATAGGATTTCTATAAAACAAATTTCAATGATCTTAAGGTTAAAATATTGAAATTATTTTATGAATATTTTATGAAATTTATTTTAAAAATATATCTTCACTTTCACTATAAGAATAAGAAAATTAACATAAAGTGAAATATTTGGATTTTTTAGAAATTATAATTTTTTCGGTGAATAATTAAGATTATTGATTTTTTAAACTGTCTTTTATTTCAAATATTTAATTTCCTTTAAATGTCTCATTATGATGAAAAATTTTTATGTAATATTAGTTATCATTATTTATATTTAATTCAATTAATTACAATTAAATAATCTTTATACTATATTTTATTATATATTTATTTTTCATTTTACAAACACATTTTCCTAAATCCTCTTTTTTGTGGAAAATTTATATCCATTTAATGGTATTAAAATAACTACTTATAAGGAAAATTATAAAGGAAAATATTGTTTAGATATCTATAAATATAATTTTATATTCAAATAATAATGTGTACAATTATAAAGGTTAATTTAAATTTATCTTATGTTTGAAAAATATGTATCTTGAAAAAGAACATTTTCAGCACTCTAAATAATTTAATTTAAATTTAATTATTCCACTTATATAAATTGAATTTGTAAAAATGAAATAAAATTTAAGAATAATTATTTATTATATTATCAGATAATACCAACTTAATTTTTTATGATAACGACTATTGAAAAAATTATACATATTTTACATTTTTTAATGTTTAAATCATTTTTTCAGGTATTAAAATTACAATATAAGGGTAAAATGACTTAAAAACTTTTACAATTCTTATTTTATTGACATATTTCTTCAATTATTACTTTCATAATTATTATTCTTTTGTCATATTGTATCATTGGTCTATGGAATTGACTAATTTAATCATTTAAGTAATGAAAAGTTAAAAATGTACCCACATGGAAAAATATTAATTATGTGTTCACATGGGTAAAAAAATAAAGGTTTGAATGAATATCTATGGTAATTTAGATAATAATAAAATCCTTATAATCATATTTTTTATATTTTGTGTCAATTATATAATTACATTAAATTTTTAAGCAAATCCAATGTATTAATTACTTAATGAATATAAAAATAAAATAAAAGATAATAAAAATATAAAAAGTAATATAATATTAAATAATTTTTTTTTAATTTTTATGAAATATATGAAATTATTTATAGGTTTTAATGATTCATATTATAATTACCCATTTTTTTGATCATTATTAATCAAAATAAAATTCATAGTGTCAATATTGACATTAATGTTATTTTATAAAAATAATTTTTCATTGAATTATTTTAAATTACAAAAAATCGTATCCTCTTACAATTCATTGGTATATTTTTAAAAATATCAATAATGCTCCATTATTTGACCAAAGTTCCTTTTATAATAGTTATATGGACAACTATATAGTAAAGAAACATGGTTACCATGGTAATGGGTAAAACATGGTTTCTTTGTGTTACATGCACTTGTGATAATATTAATTTTCCACACATAGTAGGTTATTATTTTGAAAATTTTATTTAATATTATAAACATGTGGCTTCAAATTATGTAATGATTCCCATTTTATTTATATTGTTAAATGAAAAATTACTTAGATAAAAAGCTTTTTACTATAGTGGAAACTAAAATGGTAATAGTATGGAATCATAGAAGTTATGGATCAACATGTTTAAATATAATGATTTTTTGGCGATGTGGGGCCTAACTATATCATCAATACAATCCATTAATTGAAAATTTTGGTTTCACATTGTGGGGTGACAAAATCCCCATTATTGAATAGTTTTCTATATTAACAAAAATGAAACTCCTCATCCCTTATAAAAGGCCACCAAATCCCTTTAATTATACACACATCCTAGGCCGTATATATTGACTAATGACATTAAAAATTACTCAAATACATCATTATCCATGTTATATATCTTTTTTTCATCCCAAAATACCATCCCCCAGGTCCATAATTAAGGATACAAATGAGGTTGTTCTAAGAAATTGAAATTGTCTTTATTATGAGCTTTTGTTTTACTCCTATTACCACCTTAATAATATCATAACAATTCCAATATAACAAAAAAATTATAACATATAATTATATGTTATTATATTTATGAAATAACCAATATCCCTATACTCTTCCATCAGATGGGAAACAAAATCCTTAAACATGTGTACGATATACTACCGTCTGATTAACTGACAAAATTCATTTCCCAGAACCACCTATCATGGTTGGTTATAATGATGTATTTTATGTATATATATATTATAAATGAAACAAAATTATACATAATAAATTATGAAAACACATTTACCATCTTGATTTACATTCATTGAGGAATTTGATAATTTCACTCCAGTGTACGATGGATTATGCCTTGATAAGTGATGTGATTAATTTTTCACTTATAGATGACATAAAATGTAATATTGATAATGTTAATAAATTTATGTTATATAAATATATATTAATTAATTACAATATTCATTACATATTATCATTACGATAATAAAATATTCAATTTTATTTTGTACATTAGCAGTCACTAAAAAATGATAACGTCGTTCAGGTATACTGTTGGAATACCACCTCCATGAAGCGATGAAATTTTGTTTCAACCCCACCAATAACTGATTATATATATTATTCTATTTAAATAATTTATATATTATTTATGATATTATTATCACAATGTGTTGATTAAATAATAATATCGGTCTTTCACTAACATTCATTGAAAATTTGAAGAATTAATCATTCGTACATACGACCTAACATCTCCATGATTGTATTATTTTTCATTTTTCATAAATACATAACATTATTGGATATAATATTATATATTTTTTTAAAAATGATAACTATTTCATTATTATCTTTATGAATATTACAAAACAATGACCTCTTTTTCAACGGTCAATATAGAGAAGCTATTTTGAAGCAATGAACCAAACATCCTCAAAACAAATGATGTTGCCATAACGGATTAAGTATTGAAATATTTGATTAAATAAAAAATAATTAATTAAGTACAAGGTATTAACCATCTAAAGTTTAATGATGAAATAAAATATTGGATAAATATTAATTATAAAAGAGATAAAGGACACACATGGAATGTTTGAACTCGAGGTAGGAGATTTTGTCTCAATTTTCCATCATTGAGGAATATTAAATTGTCTTAAAAATAATTTAATTTATGTGGTTAATATAATACACATTAAACATTTAATATCATGAATATTTCGTACATCATGGTATTTTATGTTTAAAATTGAATTATTTAATCTATGGGGGCTTGACCAGAAAGGTTATTATTTGTAGAAAATTTCCAAACACATTCTCTTTTCATTGGTTTATATTACCTAGTAATTTTCATTAATATTCCATGAATATTAGTGTATTTAATTTGGATTATTATTCCTCAAATCTCAAATTTTTTATTTGGATTTATATTTGATACATTTAATCGTTTTATTTTCTAATTCCCACATTAATATTATGATCATGGTAAGGCTTTATCATCTCAGATTATCTTCAATGGGACATATGTTATGTTATATGAGTGTATTTTTTATGAGGAGTATTTACATCCTCTTTGATATGTCCAATCGTGAATTTAATTATTTTAATTTCATTTAATTTTTATATGATGATGTTTATCCATGATGATTGGTATTCAGTAGTTACCAATCCGAAAGAGGCAATATAATAAAATCATGTTTCGTTTCCGTAATTGTTTATGTTAAAGGGTTTATGGTAGGAAATAATATGATATTATTATCATGAAACACTTCAATTTTATTATCGTCTGGTGATTTATAAAATTTTCTATTAAAAGTAACATTTTCCTATCATTGGTATATAAAATTAATTAGAAAATATTTTTAATAAAATCCGATTTCATTCCACTTTTTGGTGGAAAATATTTTTTCTTCTAAATCAATGTTTTCTAAAAATGATTTAATTTTTTTCCCATTGATTTATTAAAATATTTTTTCACTATACATGAATTTATAAATAATTTTTTGAAATTATTCTTCCTGTCATTTTCCAAATGAATTAATTTTTTACTTTTACTGAAATTGTGAAAGGAAGAATTGTTTTATCTTACTCAACATTAAAGGAATTTTCCACCACCACAAACACTCATTTGTGAAAAGATTATCATTCTAGTTCAAATTTATTTTTCAGATTATGTTTAACTTTGGAGTATGTATTACATTTAACTAAAGTTTTGTCAAATTAAAACAATAATTTCTACATTAAATAATCCTTATGATCTTTAAATAAAATTTTCAATCTATGATGATATCATTTGATGTCACTCTAAGATAAATGTTTTTTCTGAAAAATGATTTTATGTTATTTTTATGGTATTTCAATCAATAAATTTCAAAAATACGTTATGTTACATACAATCTACTATAAATATTTTTTATTGATACCACACGTATTCCTTATTTAAGATAGATTATGTGATTCTCATCAAATGTATTTCTCTTCTACATGATAATATATTTATGAATGAAAATTGATTATTATTATTATAACTGAAAAGTGATGTAATATAAATGTATCATTAATGAATTGCACATGGACATTATTGATGTTGGATAAGTGAGACCAATATATATTATATGATGGTTTTTGTCTCATTATATCTCATAGGACAGACTAATATATGCTATAGGATGGGTGCCCCTAGATAATTTCTGGTGAGACCAATATAACATTCAAAGGGGTGTTTGTGGAAAGTGATCAAATATATCGAGGAATGTTCCTTTTATGCTTAGGTAAGAATGTATAGTTACTATATGGTTTCTCACATGGATTTAACTGGGATCATTTTTTTATAAACAAATGTTTAAAATATGTAATGAAGATGATGTTAGAGGATACCAATACATTTACTTTTTTTCATTCATTTGGTTTTAAATGTTTATGTGGATAATGATTTACATGACATAACTCCTGATTATTGATTCTCATGACTCTTGTATTTTTTATATATTTATTCCATGATATAGTATTATTGATCCAGATTTTATGGGTATCCGTACTTGTAATGGCCCGGACCTCTCCGGCCCTTTTCCTTTGTCGAAAAGAAGGTCACGACATGTTCTAGAGGGTAAAATGGACTTTTCCCACACTTTCCAGAATTTTGAAACTACACACTATGTAGTTTGAGTACACGCCATGTAGTGTAACTACACGTCGTGTTACACCTTTCCGGTTATACCCCGTGTTGAAGGCCATGTCCTTGCTGTGTGGAATAATGAGTACACGCTGTGTGTCTAAACTACACGTTGTGTAGTCTTTCCCCGCATACGCGTTGCCAGTCAATGGCTGTGTACCGTGTTGGAGCTGTGTCCTTGTCGTGTGCAATAAATAAGTACACACCGTGAGTCTTAACTACCCATCGTGTAGTCCTTCCCCTAATATGTGTTACCCTCAAACCGTGTGTTGACCCGTCAATGACCGCAGAACTGTGTTGGAAGCCGCGTGGAGACCGTGTAAAATAACAAAGTACACCCCATGTACCCTAAAGTACACACTGTGTACTTTTCCTTTTCTCTCCTTTAAAAGGAGGGGTCAACTCCTCCTTTGAACTCACCCCCTCTCCTCCCCTTTCCTCTGAGTAGAGGTCTCCCAGGAGACTCGAAGGCTCCTTTTCTTCCATAACATCTTTGTCCGAGCTCTGATTTACGATCTGTCAGTGGCCACGAGATCATAACGACGAGGCAGAACATCCGAGCCTGGGTCCTTCTTCTTTCCTTCGGCCTTTACTTTCCGATTTCCACCCAAGGAGGTTTTTCCAGGACCCGACGGAAGTAACTGGGGCTGATAGACTTCTTCCAAAGTTGATCCGGGGTGCATTGCGATCATAACCTGTTGAGGTAGGGATTTTACCCTTCTCTCTCTCTCTCTATTTTGCATAAAAAGGGGTGGGTATCCCCTTATTTTTATGAGAAACAGTTGAACCATTAAATAAAGATAATAACTGGACAAACAACAGGGTTGGGAAGTTTGTGTTTGCTGTTACTTTATATCCTGTGATATTATGTTGTGAATTTAATGAGATTCTTCTTACTAAAAATCACGATCGTTGGTGGCCTTTGCATGCGCAATTATATGTTTCCCTATCATTCTAGACTGTTTTTGTCGATATAACTTTGTAGAAATTGGTTAATCACGTAATGTTGGCCGATTAAATGAAAATATGGAACCCTTGTGTGATCACCCTGGTTGAACAAAACGGAATAATGAACATGTGGGTGTTATCTTGGTGGCATGTGATGGGGGTGTTTTGTGGGTTTTTATGAATAGGGTGAGCAGTGGGGCTGCAGTTGACTTGGTTGTGGGTTGGTGTGAGTGTTGTGTTAATGATGGACAGCAAGGCTACAATAAATGGTATTAAAGGGATAATGATGTATGGGTTTCGTTGTGTTATGGTCATGGTGGTTGGAAGCGGGGCTGCATGGATGGGTTGTATGTGAACGGAATGTGGGTTGTGAATAATTTAATAAAAGTGGAAGAGTTAATGAATGGTGAGACGTGGTAATGAAACGGAGTTAATAATCAATGGGGCCGGTTTGCTGATAATAAGGGCTTGGTTGTATTGCTAGTGTTTTCCTAACTTGATATATAGATGGCAGGGATATTTTTTGCAAATGATCGATGTGGATGGTTGTGGATAGTTTCCCGGTAGTTATGTAACTAAATAATATAATTCTCCTGAAACGTGAAAACCAAAATGGGGTTGGGGTTGTTTGTTGTATGCATTCTTTGTAGTAGTAGTGCTGAGGCACGTGCTCAGTTTCTCTGTTTAGAAGCCATAGGTTGGGCTGCGTGGATGGTATATATATATATATATATATATATATATATATATATATATATATATATATCTGTATCTTTTTTGTTTTATCACACCCCACACATGTGGAGCACTTAGGGACGAACACTCCCATTTCATGGGAGAGGGTGTTTTTCCCATAGTTACTAGCTTCTTCCCGCTCCTTCTCCCCTAGGCTATGATTTCTTGAGGAAACCTTACACCTAAGACACTTTGGGTAGGTTTTGATTGGGGTGGAATAGGCCCAGGACTCTTTGGGCATGTTCTAATTTTTTCCAAGAATCTTCGGGATGAGGCCCAGGTGTGTGCAGGCGGGATAGGTGGTTGTGAGGACCAGGTGTGTGCGGGAGGGATACGTGGTTGTGAGGCCAAGGTGTGTGTGGGCGAGAGACGTGGTGGTGAGGCCCAGGTGTGTGTGGGAGGGGAGAGTGTGGCAGCGTTAGGATGTTCATCGATAGGAAGAGCAGCTAACTAAAGGGAACAGGTGCGGGGTACCCAATACTCTTGTTTCTTATATACTACTACCTTTTTCTTGTTTTTTGGTGAGTGTGGCTGGTGTGGTTGGGTGGATAGAATTCCTTGTTAGGTTTCTTCTGTTGTTCTCACAGGACATTATGATGTCTCCCCACTTGCGCACGAGATCTTTAGGTTTCCCTACTGAGTATATTAGTATGTTGACCCTACGTTTACTTTTAGGTTTCCAGGGGGACTATTAGGGCCGTGTGGGACCCTACTAGTCAGACGGTTGGAGTTGTTGCAGTTGTTGTTCTCTTGTTTTCTTTTGGTGTTGTACTTTGAGCTTTCTTGTACTTGTACCTTGTTATAAAATTGTTTAAACATGCATGTGTGCTTGGTTTGGGTTTATTTCTACACTTGTTCTTTTTTCCCTTTTGGTGGTTGACTTTTCCTATTTCACGATCCTAAATAATAAAAAGGGTAATTCCCCCCATATTTGTGAAAACTCATACCTTTGGTGCTAGTCTCCACCCCAAGGCCTACTGGAGGCGGGACTCAGGGGGTCATTATCTCCCTTCCACCATTGCCAGCTCAGAAGGGGCATCTTTGGTGGGGGGGGGGGGGTCATGACAGAATGGTATCAGAGCTGATCATTGAGAGATAGGATGGAGTTTGGAGTTAGACACAGTGAGGATTGCATGGGATGGTAGGGTGACAATGTTAGTCAATCTTGGTGTGTGACCGAGGCCAGAGAATACCTGCTAGGACACTGGATTTTAGGGCCCCTGTGATCTGATGCAAGGACTCTGAGCCTACCGAACAACCATGTGAGACTACCTTGATTGCAGGGTAGAGACCCTATTTAAGGTACACGCATCATCATGATGGTGTTTTACTTTATTTGGTTGTTTTGGGAAATAAATTTAAATAAAATGATAAAATAAAACCTTGAGTTTTCCTTACTACATGGGATTAGACGATCCTTGTATATCGTACATCTATGGCACCTGGACGTCATCCCTGGGTGGCTCAGATGGTCGAGGCCCCGAAGATTCAGGCAGTCGATCAGCTGAGGATTGACTGAGAGGAGAATGATAACATGTGGCAGAAGAATCTCCGTTCTTTCCAGCTGCATACCCTCAAGAAGTACAATGGTAGTACTTTGGATACGGAGATGGAGGGGTGGCTTGAGGATCTGGGGATCACATTTACCTTGATTCGTGCTCCGATGGAGTACTAGGTTCCCCTAGCAGTATGTCAGTTGAGAGGCACGGCACGACAGTGGTGGAGACTCTACCTCGGAGAGAGGATAGAGGCGGAGGTTCCTTGGGATGACTTTGAGAAAGAATTCCGATAGGAATTCCTTTCTTCCATGATCAAGGTAGAGAAGTGGCATGAGTTACTCTCCCTTTAGCAGGGGAGTATGTTAGTACGAGATCTGGGGATCAAGTTCAAGGATGTCTTGCGCTTTGCTCTAGATATCTTTCCAGATGAGGAGTCTCGGGCGAGACGTTTGGAGGAGGCGCTTCATCCTTCGCTCTAGTATGCTGTCACCCCCTTCACCCTTCCAATGTACATGGAAATATAGAAGATGGTAGACGTTGTATAGAGGATGCACTTGTTGGTAGGTACGCCCCGATAGGGGATCCAGCCAGGCTCATCGAAGGGGAAGGCAGTCAGCAGCATGGCTCCTACGACGGGACCTTCCAGGTTCAGGCTAGTGGGGAGCAGGCCCCAATAGTTCCAGTTCAGATCTTCGTGTCCTCGTCCCTTTTTTACGACCCCTAGACCGAGGTGTTTTTCATGTGGAGGTTTCGGGCACATTCAGAGTCGGTGCCCGACCCGAGCTCAGTACGGTGGAGGTGGGCAGGTTCAGTGCCCACCTCACCAGCACCAGTTTCCGGCTAGGCCCTTCCAGCAGTAGGAGGACCATGCTCCTCCGAGGGAAGACATTACGGGAGGAGGCCGACCTCAGGGTGCTCCTCAGGGACCTCAACCAGGGCATGGTCTAGGAGGTGGATGACATCCGAGAGGCAAAAGAGCTGGGCGTGGACAGTTGCTCGCAGCAGAGTTGACAGCTCCAGCAGGACCAAACGTGGTGCGAGGTACGATTTGTTTGTTCAGCACTCTTGTTTCTTCTTTGTTCGATTCAGGAGCTTCTCACTCCTTTGTTGCACCTGGTATATCCCATTCCTTGGGACTAGATGTAGAGAGACATTCCATACCACTGGTACTGAGTACACCAGTTGGATGCCAGACCAGCGTATCTTGTGTTTTCCAGGGATGTGGGCTAACGTTGGGACCACATCGATCTAGTGGGGACCTTCTTCTCTGACAGATGCAGCCATTCGATGTCATCCTAGGCATAGACTGGTTGTTTTCTATTGGTTCCATTATCTACTGCTTCTAGAAAAGAGTCGTGTTCTCCGACGTGGATGAGAAGCATGTAGCTTTTGTTGGCGAGAGGAGCTATCAGGTGGGAAGCCGGCGTGTGGAGCCTCTCCTTTCCTTGTTCGGTGGGCTATCAGTGGTTCCAGTTGATACATAGATGATGGATGTCCTGGAGGTTGTTGGGGAGTTCCTCAATGGTTTTTTTGAGGAGGTTGTGACTCTACCCCCCGACGTGATGTTGAGTTCGGGATAGACTTACAGCCTGGTGCCCATCCAATTTCGATGACCCTTTATCGGATGGCACCTTCAGAGTTGCGGGAGTTTCTGATTCAGATTGACGATCTGATGGAGAAGGGTTTTGTTTGACCCAACGTATCGCCATGGGGTGCTCCATTTTTGTTCGTGAAGAAGGCAGATGGTGGTCTCAGGCTATGCATAGACTACAGAAGGTTGAACTAGGTAACGGTTGAGAACCGCTATCCCCTCCAAAGGATAGATGATCTCTTAGACCAACTGAGGAGAGCAGGTTGGTTTTCCAAGATTGATCAATGACTTGGATATCATCAGCTCAGGTTAAAGGACAGTGACATCTCGAAGACGGCTTTCAGGTGCAGGTTTGGGATCTTTGAGTTTGTGGTGATGCCGTTTGGAGTAACGAATGCACTGGATGTGTTCATGTGACTTATGACCATTGTCATCTGAGAGTTTCTAGACTAGTTCATCATTCTGTTTATTGATGACATCCTGGTCTACTCATGGTCATAGGGGGAGCACATTGAGCATCTCAGGGCAGTCTTGGAAGTCCTTTGACACCACCAGCTTTATGGGAAATTGTCGAAGTGTATGTTCTTGACACAAGAAGTACACTTCCTTGGGCACATGGTGTCTCAGCATGGAGTGACAGTGGACCCATCGAAGGTGGAGGTAGTTGTTTCTTGGGAAGCACCCAAGGGTGTGGAATAATTTCGCAGTTTCTTGGGTTTAGAAGGTTACTATCAGAGGTTCGTTTCAGACTTCTATCGAGTTGCTGCTCCTTTGATAGCTTTGACGAGGAAGAACCAGGTCTTCCTATAGAGCAAGCAGTGTCAGAAGGATTTTGACTACCTGAAGGAGAAGTGGTCAGTGCTCCCCTACTCAGGTTTCCAGAGGAAGGGTTGTTGTATGAGGTTTTTTTTGATGCTTTTGGCCTTGGTATGGGGTGCATACTGATGCATAAGAAGGGAGTGATCTATTATGGATCTAGGCAGTTACGACCTCACGAGCGTAACTATGCCACCCATGAACTAGAGCTTGTAGCACTAGTGTTCGCACTGAATTTGTGGCGAAATTACCTCTTTGGGGAGCGCTTTGTGGTATTCTCACATCACAAGATCTTGTGTTATATCTTCTACCAGCGTGACATGAACTTACGGCAGCGGAGATGGGTCGAGTTTCTCCAAGACTATGACTTTGAGATCTCGTAAACTGAAGGTAAGGGAAACATTGTGGATGATTCCCTGAGCAGGAAGTCGCATCAAAAACTGGTTCAAAAGTCCACTGATGCTTGGAAAGCGATGGCCGAGTTGGGTGCCTTGCAGTTGGAAGCCAGGGTAGAAGGTGTTAGAGGTTGTTTGTTTCAGATGACGGTGTAGTCCTCCTTGCCGCACCAGGTGGAAGAGTCTCAGTGGGGGGACTTTGAGGCGGAAGTGATGCGGGATCATGTCAATCGGTGGAATGCTCCAGAGGGGTGGTCATAGGACAGCTGAAGCCAGATTCTTTTCTATGGAAGGTTGTTTGTTCCGGAGACAATGCGTGAGGTAGTTATCTGTGAGTTCCATAGATCAGCCTTGGAAGTACATCCTGGAGTTTCAAAAATGTATCAAGGCCTGAGGGAACAGTTTTGGTGGCCCAGGGTGAAATAGGTAGTGGCGGATTTTGTGGCTAAATGCCTAGTGTGTCAGCAAGTGAAGGCTGAAAATCGTGTTCCCAGTGGTTTGTTGCATCCTTTAGATGTCCCCGAGTGGATATGGTATGACATCTCAATGGACTTAGTCACAGGACTACCCAGATATCAGGGTGGTTATGATGCTATCTGGGTAGTGGTCGATCGACTGACGAAATCATCTCACTTCTTAGAAATTAAGGAGTCGGGCCCGGTGAGTACCTCAGCCAAGAGGTACATAGATGAGGTTATGCAGTTCCATGGAGTTACAAAGACTATCGTCTCAGATCAGGATACTCGGTTTACCTCACAAGTCTGGAGGGGGTTACAATATGCTTTTGGCACCCATCTAAGCATGATCACTGCTTTCCACCCCCAGACCAATGGGCAGACAGAGCGGACTCTCCAGACGTTGGAGGACATGCTGCGAGCATGCGTTCTTCATTTCTGAGGATCATGTGTATGAAACATTCCATTGGTAGAGTTCTCCTACAACAACAGATTCCACTCTACTATTGGAATGGCACTGTTTGAGGCTTTGTGTGGAAAGCCATGTTGTTCACCCATTTGTTGGGCAGAGGTTGGTGAGACAGGTGATCTTGGACCAGAGGTAGTGCAGAGCACCACAGAGAATGTCCAGCTTGTAAGTGAGAGGATGAAAGCGGCTCAGGATCGACATAAGTCTTATTCTGATCGTCGGAGGAGGCCCTTGGAGTTCGAGGTGGGAGATCATGGTTTCTTAAATATTTCCCCTCGATGGGGGTAGTGGAGGTTTGGGAAAGGGAGCAATCTCCCACCTAGGTTCATCGGACCTTTCTAGGTGATGAGGCGACTTGGCGAGGTAGCATATCAGCTGGCCCTGCCTCCTCAGTTGGAGATGGTTCATGACATCTTCCACATCTCTTAGCTTCGTCGGTACTTACACAATGACTCCCACGTTATCGACTAGGGAGAGTTAGATATGGGAGACGATGCGACCTTCGAGGAACCACCAGTCAGGGTCGAGGATCGTAAATAGAATGTGTTCCGTGGATGAACCATTCTATTGGATCGTGTGTTGTGGAGGCATAGCGGCCTCGAGGAGAGCACTTGGGAGCGGGAGACCTAGATGCACGCTCAATACCCGGAGTTTTTTTCACTTGTGTTTTCCCTTGTTCTTCTGAGCTTTGTGTTGATGTTGTACTTTGTACCTTTGATATATGGAATTCTTGGATTGTCAGTTGTGATACCTTTTGGTTTCCTTGTTCCCGGGTAATGTGTGACATGTTCGGATGTGTGGGGAAAGAGAAAAACCTGATCTTTAATCAAGACGCATTAACGCGAATGCGATTGAACCCGTGCTGGCGAGTCAGTGCCACCTAAAGTGGATAATATCTTGACGTTGGATAAGCAATTCTTCCCCCAACCACATGTTCGGGTATTGTGTTGGTTGTGTGGTGTTGGGGGTAGTGTGAGTTGAAGTATACTAATGTATGAAAGTGGGAAGACCCAATTATTAATCCAGACGCATTAATGAGGATGTGATTAAACCCGTGCAGGTGAGTCAGTACTGCCTAAAGCGGATAATATCTCGGCATAGGAGAATGAATTCCTAACACATATGATTAGGGATGTTGGTTGGGTTCCTATGATAATGATAACCCTATGAGGTATCTTGTTGGGTTTCCTCTAGGTTGGTTTTTGAATTATCGTGGACGAGAATGATTTAAGAGGTATCTGATGTAATGGCCCGGACCTCTCCGGCCCTTTTCATTTCTCAAAAAGAAGGTCACGAAGTGTTCTGGAGGGTAAAACAGACTTTTCCCAAACATTGCAGAATTTTGAAACTACATGTCCTGTCGTTTGAGTACACGCCGTGTAGTGTAACTACACATCGTGTACCACCTTGATGTGTATACCCCATGTTGAAGGTCGTGTCCTTGTTGTGTGGAATAATGAGTACACGCCGTGTGTCTAAACTATACGCCGTGTAGTCCTTCCCCGCGTATGAGTTTCCAGTCAACGAACATGTACCGTGTTTGAGCCGTGTCCTTGTCATGTGAAATAAATAATTACATGCCGTGTGTCTTAACTACACGCTGGGTAGTCCTTCCCTGCGTATGCGTTACCCTCAAACCGTGTGTTGACCAGTCAACGGCTGCAGAACTGTGTTGGAAGACGCGTGGAGACCATGTAAAATAACCAAGTACACGCAGTGTACCCTAAAGTACACGCTGTGTACTTTTCCTTTTCTCGCCTATAAAAAGAGGGGTCCCCTCCTCCTTTCAACTCACCTTATCTCCTCCCCTTTCCTCTGAGCAGGGCTCTCCAAAGAGACTCGAAGGCTCATTTCCTTCCATAAATTCTTTGTCTGAGCTCCGATTTACGATCCGTCAGCGGCCACGTGATCATAATGGCGAGGAGGAACTTCCGAGCCTAGGTTTTTCGTCTTTCCTTCGGCCTTTCCGTTCCAAAATCCACCCGAGGAGGTTTTTCCATGACCCAACGGAAGTGACTGACGCCGACAGACTTCTTCCAATGTTGATCCGGGTGTGGGTTACGATCAGAACCTATTTAGGTAGGGATCTTACCCTTGTATCTCTCTCTTTTGTGCATCATGTGGGGTGGGTATCCTATTATTTTCATTAATACAGTGGAACCATTAAATAAAGATAATAACCGGTCAAACAATGTGGTTGGGAAGTTTGTGTTTGATGTTACTTTATATCCTATGATGTTATGTTGTGAATTGAATGAGCTTCGGCTTACTAAAAATCACGCTCGTTGGGGGACTTTACCTATGCAATTAAATTTTGTCCTATCTTTATAGAACTTTTTTGTGGATATAACATTGTGGAAATTGGTTAATCACGTAATGATGGTCGATTAAATGAAAATCTAAAACCCTTGTGTGATCACCCCGGTTGAACAAA
This sequence comes from Viscum album, assembly GCA_963277665.1. Classification (NCBI taxonomy): domain Eukaryota; kingdom Viridiplantae; phylum Streptophyta; class Magnoliopsida; order Santalales; family Viscaceae; genus Viscum; species Viscum album. Next base: position 687,946,635 of record OY728162.1, on the reverse strand, counting down.
ATGGAATAATGAACATATGGGTGTTTTCTTGGGGGCATGTGATGGGGGTGTTTTGTGGGTTGTTATGGATTGGGTGAGACATGGGGCGGAGGTTGACTTGGTTTTGGGTTGGTGTGAGTGTTGTGTTAATGATGGGCAGTGGGGCTGCAATAAATGGTATTAAAGGGATAATGATGCACGGGTTTCGTTGTGTTATGGTCATGGTGGTTGGCAACAGGGCTGCAGGGATGGGTTGTATGTGAACAGACTATGGGTTGTGAATAATTTATTAAATTGGAAGATTTAATGAATGGTGAGATGTGGTAATGAAATAGAGTTAATAATCAATGGGACTGGTTGGCTGATAATAAAGGCTTGGTTGTATTGCTTGTGTTTTCCTAACTTGATTTGTGGATGGCAAGGATATGTTTTACAAACGATCGATGTGGTTGGTTGTGGATAGTTTCCCAGTAGTTAAGGAACTAAATAATCTAATTCTGCTGAAACGTTAAAACCTCAATGGGGTTAGGGTTGTTTGTTGTATGCATGCATCGTAGTAGCAGTGTTGAGGAACGTGCTCAGTTTCACTATTTAGAAGCCATAGGTTGGGATGCGTGGTTGGTATATATATATATATATCTTTTGTCTTTTATCGCACCCCACCCATGTTGCGCACTTAGTGCCGAACACTCCCATTTCATGGGAGAGGGTGTTTTTCCCTTAGTTACTAGCTTTTTTCTGGTCCTTCTCCCCTAGGTTGTGATGGATTGAGGCGAACTTAAACCTAATACTATTCGGGTAGGTTTCGATTAGGTTGGCTTAGGCCCATGACTCTTTCGGGAGGTTCTACATTTTCCCAAGAATCTTCGAGATGAGGCCCAGGTGTGTGCGGGCGGGATATGTGGTTGTGAGGCCCAGTTGTGTGCGGGCGTGATACGTGATTGTGAGACCCATGTGAGTGTGGGTGAGAGACATGGTGGTGAGGCCCAGGTGTGTGCGGGCAGGGAGAGTGTGGCAGCGTTAGGACGTTTATCGTTAGGAAGATAAGCTAACTAAAGGGAACTTGTGTGGGGTACCCAATACTCATGTTTCTTATATACTACTACCTGTTGTTCTTGTATTTTGGTGAGTGTGGCTAGTGAGGTTGGGTGGATATAATTCCTTGTTAGGTTTCTTCTGTTGTTCTCACAGGACATTAGGATGTCTCCCCACTTATGCATTAGAGCGTTAGGTTTCCCTACTGAGTATACTTGTATGCTCACCCTACATTTACTTTCAGGTCTCCAGGAGGACTACCAGTGCCGTGTGGAACCCTACTAGCCGGACAGTTGGAGTTGTTGCAGTTGTTGTTCTCTTGTTTTCTTTTGGTATTGTACTTTGTTCTTTCTTGTACTTGTACATTGTTATAGAATTGTTTAAACAATCATGTGGGCTTGGTTTGGGTTTATTTCTACACTTGTTCTTTTTTTCCTTTTGGTGGTTGACTTGTCCTATTTCCTGATCCTAAAAAATAAAAAGGGCAATGCCTCCAATATTTGTGAAAACTCATACCCTTGGTGCTACTCTCCACCCCAGAGCCTACTGGAGGAGGGACTCTGGGTTCATTATCGCCCTTCCACCGTTTCCAACTCAGGAGGGGCATCTTTGGTGAGAGGGGGTCGTGACAGTACTCTTATTTTATGATCATGCACATAGATTATTTTATCATACATTTATGATGGTATTATTCACACTGATGACATTCAGTTTTAAATTCAAATGGTCACCCTTTATTGGAATTTGAGAAACCTTTTTTTTAGGATTCATTTTTTTCTAGGTTATCAATAATGATGGAAAATGAATTTTGTCTATACAGGTAAAATATAGAATATTATGGTGACCTAATATTCAATATAAAATTCTAGTTATAGTAGAAAAAACTACTTTCATGATGTTGTGAGGGTTGCATTTATATGATTTTATCATAATTATTTCAAACTATAATCCTAAAAGGTATTTGTGTATATTTTATTTCCAAATTTCCTTTTTATGTTTTATAGTTTCGATAGAAAAAATTAGGTCACATTTATCGATATCAATGAGAGAAATATGAAAATTATATATTTTCTACTAGATAGAGGAGTGTTTGGTTTGGGATGTTTTAGATAATTTATACCCATTGACTATAAATGGAATTAAAATTTATCAAATAACATTCTCCTATTTATAAATAACAATTCTATCATAGATTCATCTAACATGCAAATACAAACACTATTTGGAAAAAGTAACTTTTTTGAAAAAAAATATTTATTTTTAGGGTATACATATTTATTACCCTATGTTCATTTAATTTAATATAATTAATATTAATATGAGATAATTTATCGAAAAATAATAATAAATATAAAACTTAATTTTTTTCATGATATTATTAACTAAATAAAATTTTTAAAAAATTCTTTCATTAAAATGGTATATAAATATTTGAAATGTTGCTCATAGAAATATAAATTATGAAAACTTTTTTAATTTATTTTTTACACATTATAATATATTATTTAATTGGAAAATATTTTAGAAACATTTAATGTAATCATATAATAAAATAATTTCATAAAAATAATTTCATTAATAAAATCAGTATTTTCTCTACTAACCTAAAAAGTAATTATTTTTGAAAAATCCATAGAAATAATATTATATTATTGTTAGTATGATAAACGAAAGAGTCATGTTAATTTTTTTAAAATTTATATAAAACATTTATATAATTTAAATTAAAATATTATAGTGAAATATCATAAAAAAAATTTATATGAAATCATTTTTTTCATAATTAATATTTTTTAAAAGTATTTTTAATCTATAACATATCAAACAAAAAAAATATTTTTTTATAAAATACGTTATAATCATAAGGAATTATTTTATTACAAACATAACTATATTTATTTTGTTTATATTTAAAGTGAATTATATTTTAAATTTTATAAGATATATTTATTTATATATATTTCATAATTCTTTTACTACTTGTTATACAATCTAATTTTATGGATACCTTATCATGGAATATATTTTTTTTGTTTATGTGTTTCATGAAGATAAAATCATAGGACTTATTATTTAATTAGGATGGTAATAATATGGTCATTACAACCAATTTTTTGGCCATAAACCTCATTACAATTTTTTTATCATTGTTGAACTCCAGAATGCCCACTGCCATTTTTTTGTATCTCTACAACATCAGTAAGGGACTGTTTGGTCATTATAGGTATGTATGGTTGGGAACCCATTTAGATAATATTATATTTACCTTCTATTATTATGAATTCAAGAATATTCTACTTTTAATCCATGAGTATTTTATCTTTTTGAATCCTCATCTTGGATGGTGTATCTTGGTCTCTCCTGCTTAGAGCATGATCCATCTAACTTTGCTTCTACCTATAGTAATGAATGAAGTTATAATTTACTTTTAACGAATAAAACCGTATCATTTGGTTCATATTCAGATCCTTCTATTGGAATATATATATTTCATGATATTTTGATTAGTATATATTACACATATCCCTCAATTATTGTAATTTCAGAAAATATTTACTTCCAATGATCATTGAAGCCCACTCAAAATCATGCATTAAGTGATTTTTATTATAGATCCTTAATTATAACTATGATTTTGTAATTAACTTTTCATCATATCTAATTAAATTACCCAATACTTTTTTCAATGAATCATTATATATTAAAAACACTGACATCTAATAGGGTAATATAATTATTATCATGGAGAACAATCTCGTTTTATAGTTTCATGAATATTCTTTCACATTCCTCATTCCATATGTACATAAATCCCTTCTGAGTTAACATGGTTATACATTTTTAAAACCATGAAAATTTTCCAACAAAAAAACAATAACACCTAGCTGGATAATGAAAACAATGGATCTCAGTTACTAGGGTTCTTCTATTATTTTCCTTAATTACATCCATCATTTAAGGATCTAATGATATGCCTCGACTTTTGATTATATAACCCAAAAATTAATATTAATACAACAAGAATTGACTATATCTAAAATTAAAATGTAGTTTCTTTTTAATTTAAAATATTTTGAACAATTGGAAAATATTATTGATTGTCTTACATTTTATTTTAATATAAAAGAATACCATCTATAAAGACCCCCAAATTGATTAAGGTAGTATCTAATTAATTTATTCTTTATATTTATTGGAATATAAGGTTTATTAATCCGTTAAAATTGAATTAAATTAAATTCATAGTCTCCATTCATCATATCAAATTTTGTTTTGGAAATATCCCTCCATTCTACCCTTAATGAATGATATCCATTTCAGAGGTAAAGCCTTGAGAAGTATTGAGTTCCACTGAAGTGATTAAATCAATCATCGATACATTGTAGGGGTGATATATTCCTGATCGTAATTTTATTAAGCACCCTATAATCCATAAAACGTTAAATTTTTCAAGTATTATTTTTAAAAAATAAGACTAGTGCTCCTTAAAGTGAAAAACATGGGAATATGAAACCCTTCTTAAGATTATATTCTTGTTAAATCTTTAATCCCACCATTTAAATGGGATCCATTCTACATATACTCATTTAGATAAGAGTGAGTCATGTAAAGAGTTTTATAGAATTATAAACCTCACACTCTGGGGGAAGAATAAGAAATACAATAAAAATACATTAGTATAATCCCATATAATATGTATTTAATCAATATTTACTCCCCCAAATCAATAGAGTCTAGGGTCTATTATTGGTGGGTATCATAACACATATTATGAAATTTTCTTTTATAGATTGTTAAATATCATCATTACATTCATATTTAACAGTATGATTATATAGGATGTGAATTAAGATTTTGTTATACTACAAATTGATATTTTATTTATATAGGGTAATCAAATCTAGAAATAATATACTTTTTTTCAAAATCTCCCATTGGAAGAATAACTACATTAAAAAGAAATATCTTCCCAAAAAACATTTTTAGAGAAGTCTCATTTATCTTATTTATCATCATTTAATCTCAAGGTGATTCTACATATAGTGTGATGTCCACTAATTGATGTGTTAAATCAATATTCATATAAAACATTCATGGTATGAACATATAAGATGTACGTTAATCATATAATTCAGTCACAAATATATATTATAAAATGAGTGTTCCCTATATCACAGTATAATCATGATTTTCCTCAAAAGTAGTGTTATAATACATAATTTATTGATCCCTTGTTTTTGGATGTGGTTATTGACTATCCTTTTCATTATATTTTGGGAAAAAAAGTTTATTTATATAATGTCAAAACCCCATCCTTCTAAGTGATATTGATTGTACATATTACATTAGATAGAAGATTTATTTCCACTATAAAATAGACTATCCTCTACACATCTATTGTGACAATCAGTAACATTCTGACTAATTTCCCAAAACAAAAATACTTTTTTATTCCATTGAGTTAGTTTACTATGTGATTCCTCACAAAAGTTTTACATGTAGTGAGTTGAAATATATTTACCTCTTGTGACAAATCAATGGGTCTACATTGGAAATTTAATTTTTTTTGTATTTATAACATTTTATGTATATAGTATCCATATCTACCTTTAGTGAATTTCAAATAGAAATCATATATATTCTAATTAATATTATGAAAAATATCATTCTAACTCAGGAATTTTAACAACTTAATAAAAATTAAATTTTACTCTCATGATTAGTGATAAATCTAGAGTTATACCATAGAGGCCTTGTGAATTTTTATCCATATATTCAAATGGATTCATCCTTCTATTGTATCATGAAAATATAATAATCTCTCAATATTTATTTCAAGAGAATGTGGAAAATATATAGTTACGAACACCTTGTTAAAGTCCACACATTCCATAGAATGTATACCATCTTTTTCAATTATATTATAAATGAGATTCCAACATTGTTGAGCCTCACCTTCTATACAATTAATGTCTTACACAACTATGTTAGGTTGTAAACAACATAAATTGGAAAATATATTTTAAATATATTTAACAAATTGTGAAATAATAATCTCATTGTAGTTGATACTAATGTATAATAGATATTGTCATATGAATGACTTGATAACAATATTCTCCTACCATGTTGTATTCAGTAGGTAATCATGGTTTTCATTATTAGTCATTAAATTATATAGTTTCCTAATAATCCCCACAATATTACATACTTCATACATAATCTTATTTGGTTCCTCAATAGTATGGTCATAAAATTTCAAATCTCACCAATTATTATCTTATGTTTTCCTTAATATAGCTATTTCATAAATAATGAAAAGATAATGTTGAGAATAATTACTAAAAAATATATAACATTTATAAAATAGAAAAAAAATCATAAATGATTTAAATATATATGTTTAAATCATGATTACTATAAATGTATCTGTTATAAGATACTTTAAATATACATAATTAATATGATCTAATAAATAATATTATTTTTCAAAAAATTATTGATTTCTAAATGAATATCCAACATTATTTTAAAACAAGATTTTATGATAGATCTATTCATCATGCTATAGGTTTTGATCATGTTAATACCCAATCCAACTTTTTTCATTTTATTACACACTGGTACATTTTTAGAAGATCTTCGATCTACATACCATATCAATATAGGGAAGTTATTTCTAGTAGAACTACAGAATCTCCACATTACCAACACATTATAATGTAATCATATACATATACATATTCCATAGGCATAAACCAAGTGTTTTGACTAAGATTCTATCATCCCTATAAAACAATTAACTAATCAAATCCTCAAAATTAACTTATGAATACTTTGATTCGGTCTATACCATCTGAATCTAAACACAACATTATATTACATTACATTTATGAGATAAACATTATATCTCATAGAACTAGATCACAATCCCTTGAATGGAAGGTTTGTTCTCATTGAGTACTATATTAATATGTAAATTATTATAAAAAAATTGTGAACATTCATTTATACATGATCCACAATAGACTCCCTTTTTTACATCATATATGTAACAATCATGTTCATAATCTGTGGAATAAAAACTAAAAATTTCATGATCTCAAATTCTCATTAAGGGAATTTTTTTCATATTTTATTGAAGTTTTAGATCACTAGAATTAGACAAAACATTATAGTGGGAAAAATTTATTATTAAATGATTAATGATTCCATGAGTTTTTTTCATGATTCATGATATGCGAATATATAAAAGAAAACATCTTACGTTAAAATACTATGTGTCACCATAAGATAATAAAAATGATATATGGAGGATAATTCTAGGTATATGGCATCTAAAAGTAACATTCATTAGATTCATATCATTAAAATAATCCATGATCCCCAAAATAATCATAAGGTACTGTCAAATTGATATCGTATCCAAGAAGTATAACCATTTACATTTAGATAATTTCCATGAATTCCCACCATTTATTTATGATAATATCTGAGAAGGTTCCCGAATTAGTTCCATATAATATTCAATAGGGATCAATATTTATTGTGTGATCATATCCAGGAATTCTCACACTTACGTTATTGAGAGTATCTAATGAGAAACACCCACTTGTTTGTGATCATTTTTTATAAGTCTCAACCTTTATTTTGAGAGAATATTAAATAACACTCACCCTTTTGTTTGGTAGAATATCCAAGAAGGCTCTTTCTATAGAATCTCCTAGGACATAAAAAAATGAAAAATTTATTTGGGGATATATAACACACCACCATTAATCCATTTATACTTATGTGCACCACATGAAAATGATTCACTTATCATATCTGAATTAACACATGGAAATTAAAATTGGTTTTATAAAACAATTAATTGAATATCATTAAATTTTTATAAAGTCCCCATTAAAATAAAAATGGGTTTCATAAATCCATTAAAAGAAAATAATCATGTTTTAACCTAGAACCGAAGGAAAACAAATAGGTTACCTAAATATTTCAAATGATAATATTTCTCCATTCATAGAAAATGTAAACCATTAAAATAAAAATTAATTTTGCAATATTAGAAACTTGTATCCTAAAAATTGATAATTAGAGGAAAAAATTGATACCAAATATACATACACCAAAAAATTATAATTCATAAGTACATTTACAATTTCATTCATGAAAAATAAATTCTTGGGAAATAACAGATTTAAGTGAAAATTTAAAATTGGTGACAAAATCATAATATTTTGTAAACAATAGTGAAATGTAATCATTATATCTTATGAAAATAAGTGGAGTCATTAACATCTCTAACTTTATATTCATGATTACTCAAATATATTCGAACAACCATTACAATAAACATAACTATCATAATCATCAATTATAGAACATATTAATATATATAAACTTTTATAAACATCATTTAAATATATTATATACATTTATTTTAAGTAATTATTATCGGTTTTCAGAATTGTATCTGAGTAATCATCATCGTTTTGGAAAATAATTTATAATTGTTATTCTTGTATTCATTACTACATGAAATTACATCATTATTATATAATATAAGGTAATTTTATTTATTTTTACTTGATTTTATGAAGTTTTATTTTTATTCTATGATATTTTATGATATAGTTCGAATAGATGAAATCAGAAACAATCATGTTTTATATGTTTTTAACAAATGATTGATTTTACAATAATTAATGATGTTAATATTATATTTAACGTTCAGAAAAATTATTTACTTATCTATATCATATATAATCATTAATATTATTTTCATATCCATACATGATATTATTTTATATCATTTTTCAAATAGGCTGTCAGATAGTCTAAAATAAGAACATAACATAATTAATGAATATTTATTATTACAAAATTATTTTATTTTAGAATAATATAAGTATTAAAAAATATATTATTAATTTTATTATAAACATAATTGTTTTTAAAAAATATTGGAAGTGATATTAACAAATAAAAATGATTCTATATGGAAAAGAAGATATGTTATTCACAATACACAAATAAAACATTCATTTTTCCTAATAGAAAAGTTGAATGGTAGTTAAAATTATTAACATAGAATAATACCATCATTAAAAAAAGTATTTATTTTATTATATAGAAATTATAAAATTATGTTTAGATGGTATGAATGAAATAAAATAATTGGATAAAAAATTACTAACAATGAGAAATTTGGATTTCCATTAGAAGACAATAGAGTAATTCAGATCATAATACAATATCTTATGACCAAAGGCACACACAAAAAGATTAAGGATATTATGTAATTCAAAATTTCATATTATCATGAGGATAATAAATTTATTAATTGGTATTAAACATTGGTGAGAAGCATATTTTATGTGCGGTGATAATGTTATTTTTGTAAAAATGTCAACTTAATATAAAGAGAGAAGATGTTTCACAGGTACAGTATCTAAAAAATGGGAAATAGTGGAATTTATAATGTTATAAGGTTAATATTGAATCAAAATCTCAATTATATAAATTTTATAATCATGTTTCAACAGCTTTACTGACTTATTTATTTTTGTTACAATTTTATAATTTTATGTGGTAACTAGTTATAACCAATATAATTTACATTTAGTGTATAAAAAATAGATATCGTTAAATTATTTGTACCTGTTTGATCCAAATATGATATCCACTTATTTATATTAAATGTATTTATGTAAGAAAAATTATCTTCTAAATTAGCGTATAATGTGAAAAACCATTTTGGTGGAAATATATTATAAAGATAAAAAAAATATTTATATGGAACAACTGTAAATGTCATTGATAATAATTATATAAATTTGTTTATTATAGAAAACAATTACGAGTCATTCAAAAAAATTCAAAACAAAATTTTAACAAAATTGTATTTGATTTAAACGAATGTCAAAAAATAGTTTCTTTTATAAAAAAATGACATTTATGTTAATTAAATGATAAATAAAATATTATAAATTATAAATGGTTTCTTTTCAAATTATTTGTTTTTATTCATAAATAACACATTTATCAATTAAAATGGTTTATATAATTATATTTATTTATTATTTTATTTTCGTAAGTCATTCATTTTCTGAAAAAAAAAATTGTTTTCAATATTTACCTAAAAATCAACTATTACAGAAGAACAAAAAATTCAAATAATGATATTTTTTAATGTAAAAATTGAAAAATATTAATATTTCAATATAATCTTAATTAATATATATATATATGTTTTTAAAAAATAAAAAATAAAACATCTAAAAAATTATTTAAACACAATGAACAATTTAGATATCGAGTGTATGTGACTCAAATTTTTTACAATTTATTATATTTTATAGGTTTTAAAATTGATATAATTTTATAATATAACATCAAATTGTTATTTTTTACTTCAGTTATACAGGTATGAAAATATAAACACCAGATTTAAATTAAGGAAAAGTATTTACTATAACTGTGGGATGATAAAAATTGGCCACGATAATAATTGGAAACTTAATTATCAGTTAAAACTCTAGTGGTTTGATGATTAAATTTGAATTGTAAAACTCTTATTAGAATGGATTTTGTTTGAATTTTCTTCTAATAAATCATATTATTCTTACCTTAGTTTGATTTTATATTCTTTTTATCATTGATTTTATATTTATATATTTTTCCCATGCAACGTGTCGAAATATTGATATCACATTCTATATCATAAATCAAACCATGATCTCCAATTATTTAAAGGTTTGGTATGAACCTACTATGTTAATGAATTTCATTATAAGTATATTAACAAAAAATATGTAGTTTCATTTATCATAAAATCTATGAGATAAACTAAATATTGAAGATATTTTTGTCTTGTGGGAATATGTCAATGTATTTCTAAAAGAGTTTCTTAGGATTCCCCATGATCGAGATGTTGAGATTTCAATAGAAACCATTCATGTTTCTAGTATTACATAAAATAATCCATATATAATTTCCATAATTAAATTATATGTATTTAAGAAGATACTTAATGGGAATCTTGATAATGGTTTTATATACCCACAAGCCTCCTCCTATGGTCACCCTGTTTTCTTGGTTAATAAAAATTAGAGATCAATGTGTCTTTCTTTCATTATCATAAACATAACAATATCATAATCAAGAAATATCTACATATACAGAATATTGATGTAATTTTGTATATACCGAGAGGGTATAAACAAATTGAACGTATTGAAATTGATCTTCATATCATCAACATTGGGTGAAATGAGAAGATATATCTAAAACAACCTTCTGTAAATGATTTTCACATATGAAATCATAGTGATTCCATTTGTACATAAAAATTCAGGTGTTATCATCATGGATATGAGGAATGGAGTCATAATATATTACATTGATCAATATTTTCAATATTTATATTTTTTATTATAACATATTTATTGTGCTTGGAAGAACATCAAATTAATTTTGTGATTGTGGCGATTTCCACAATAAATGAGCAGACATGTGAAAAATATATGAAATGGATTTATAGATATAGAATGTCTCATTATTCGGTCATGTAATCACATAATTAGGTATATATGGAGATGAATTATAGATGAATTTGATTATGGAAGGGAGTAGACCAACCATTAGAGTTTATATTAATATTATTCACGAAATGAATAGCTAAAATAAAATGCTTATGAGAAATTTGACGTGGCAATCAAATCCTCTTTTCATGTTTTCTTAGAAAAATTCAAGTTCCTATGAATAGTTAAATGGAATAAAAAATTCATGGAATTTATGAGAACATCAGAAACTACACCACTTTTCACAATACACAATGGTTGATAAGAAATCAATGTATAATGATATTCATCATCAAATAAATTGATGTGTATCATCATACCAAATGTTATGTTGATAGATAATACCTCATTTCAATTAATGGATCATGAGAAAAATTACATGATTCGTGATCTAGATTTTTATATGAAAATATGTTCATTAAATATATAGATGCATTATTTTTGTGATGAAAAGTTGGGTTAATAAATTGACCACAAGATACTAAAATATATATTCACATAGAAGAAGTTGAATTTTCTCCCAAAGAGATAGTTGTCATAGTTAAAAGTCTATAACTCCTTAATAAATTAACACAGTATGTTTGAAGGCATATGGATTGATGGTTTGAGCAAGAAGGATCATGATATATTATCCATATAGAGGATTGAATGATACCCGGCACAAATGGATTTTCAAATCATGGAAATAAAAATACAAAGTGAATATGAGTATTATATATTTAACTATTTACTACCCAACCATCCATCTATGTGATGATATAGGTGGTGCATAATAAGGAAATTGATATTTACAATCTGGTATGTAATATTCTCTAGTTCAACTATGACATTGATTGAATTATATGATTTGGGAAACAAATATACATCCCTTTAATTCGATAATTGATAGATCCATTAGACGATGAACATATCTCATCATTCCTTACACAACCTAGATGAATAAATATTTATAGATAACTCCTGATTAATATATAGTTAAAACACAACAAATAGTTATTATAGAGTATATTTATCAATTCTATTCCCATCCACAACTTTTCTTGTTGATAAGCATATGATTAATAGAATTAAGAAACCATAATAAATAATTATATAGATGTTGGAGAAAATATCCCTTTATTATTTGATATATACCTATGAAATATAAAACTTGTACATCCATTTAGATTATAGTTTATCACAATAAGATTTAAAAAAACTAAATTTCTTTTTAATAATATTGAATCCAAATTTCCATGATATATATAAAAAAATTAAGTCTATATAAATTAACATCTTAAATTGTATATGATCGAGATATATGATTTACATCAATGGTTTAGAAGAATATTCATTAATAATTGGATAAACTGATCATATTTATTACTACATATTATCCACAAACTGATTTTCCATGGGAATGGACCATTAAAATACATGAAGATATATATAAAACATATTTGATTGATTTAAAAGGAGGTTAAGATCAACACCATTCATAATTAGAGATTGAACAAAACAAATAATTCCACTCAAACATTAAATTGGGGCTATATTACAATTTATACTGGAGGTGTTATAGTACTACAAAATGTGGGGTAGAATTTTGTGGAACTAATCCTCTTGGATAAGATCATTATCAAAAAAATGTTTGGGAATATGAAACTAATTCAATAAAAATTAATGAAATACAATTTGAAAATATATATATATAGATAATCATCAAATAGATATTGTGTTTAATGGTATATAAAAGATATTCCATTGAATTTCATTTTGCAATGGGTTTATTATATTTAGAAATAATATAGTTCTATGTATTAGAAACATTTCACACATTGAAACTTTTTCCATGTGGTAATTGTATCTTATCACCTCCCATAATCATTAATAAAATAAAAAGTGAAAATTTTGTTCTAAGAACAAATTTTTGAAAGAACATATCATAATCCTCATATGTACTAAACCCATATTTAAAAAATCTAAAACATTATCTCTATGATATGGTTAAAATTTTAGACATATGGAATTGTTAAAAAAATTACATTGAAACAGAAAAAATTCACACTTCTGATTTTCAATAGAAGAATCATAAATATGAGGAGGAAATATTTTAACTTGAATATTTAATAAAAAATTACCTAAATGTTTATTTATAAAAATAATAAAATTTAGATGGATAAATTACATAAGGATGATGATAATGTAACATCATATTATTTTAGTAGGTATTATACTTTAAATAAACAATATATCATCAAAATATTGTGTTCAATAATAAATGAAATAAAATGAAAATTTCAGTATTCCATTAATGTAAAATATTTAAATACAAAATGAGATATATTAGAAGATTAAAAAAGAAAAATTATTATTAAAATTAATAATTCATTGAAACCGTAAATAAATAATAACCAATAACATTTAAATTCTCATAATCATGATATTCTATGATGTTCATATATCCAATACTAATTATAAAAATATTTATACCCAATTATAATATAATAAAATTAATTACCGAGAAATTAGGGGTTAAAATTATTGACTTTAGATATTTCATTAAGGTCATATATAAGAATGTAATATGATCTTTATATATATGTTCATTAGTTATGTGACACTTGAATATCTAGTAATTTAATGTACGGATGTTTGATAAATAACCATCATACATACTTATGTAATATTTGTGCATTGAGTTTTTTATTTCCTAATAAATATTAAAATTAAGTTAATTTATACACAATAAATAACTTTTTAACAAAATAAAAACATAGAAATAATTCAAAATTCATTTTTATAAAAATATGATTTCTTACATATTATTAGTTTTTTAAATGAAAGATGATAGGTGTTTATGAAATTAAAATATGTATTCTAATAATAATTAATTTTTTTAACAGTTAGAGGATAAATAATTTTACATTATTAAATTAATTTAATATAATAAAAAATGTAATTTTTTTAAACAATTATTTTTCTATGGGTTATATTTTTTCTCTCAATAAATCATATTTGTCTCATATAAAGTCTCTTTTTTCAAAAAAAAAATGATTTAATGTATTAAAATATATATCAACAGACTTTTAATTTCTAATTAATATAAGGTTAAATTTAGAACCCATAATGTTAAAACAAAAAATGTCTATAAAATTGGTTTTTTATATATATTATATGAAATTATTTAGATGTTAGATTTCCAATATTTTTTATTTCAATTACATTAATATAAGTTATTTATTCGAAATAAATTAATCGGCTAACTTTTACTTTTTTGAAAAATAAATTATGAGGGTAAGATTAATGTACAATACAGAAAGTAAAATTTGGTAATGTGGTTAAATTATGTGTCTAAGTCATAAAATATCATCAAATACATTTATAAATTATTTAAATAGGGGATATAATTACCCATATTTTTTATTTCTAAAATAATGAATCCAAATTATATTTAACATCAAAATGTTTCATCCTAGGAAATGTGTAATTATAGAAATTCTTATTAAACTATTAAATAAAACAATATATATTATAAGTGTCCAAAACAATAAATTTATATAGATTCCATCTAAAATTAAATCTCAAAATACATCTATGAAATATTAAAAACATTTTCGTTACCATCAGGTTTGATGAAAGAGGCTTAAATCCTTCATTCTAAAGGAACACATTTTTTGAATGATCAAATTCATCTATATAAGTTTCTAGTTCTTCAACATCTTTTTTAATTACCCTATGATTTACAATAACCATATATTTTTTCCACCACTATATTTATTTTTATAATCTTAATTATTATTATATGAAAAAATATTACTATAATATAACTCTACATACTTAATCATTAAATAATATAAAATGTTCTTCTTATGGTTACTTTAACCACCTAAATGTATGATGTCATGTTTTTATACTACATTATATCATTAATGATTTTCAAGAAAATAGTTTTGGTAATATATAACATTAAGTAGTATTTTATGTTGCTAATATTGTTCTACAATAATTAAACAAAAATTAATAGTCTTTATAAATTAATATGTTACCATTAAATTATCCAAAACATTCTAACTGGGGATCTTATTCAAACAAAACATACCCTTACATTTCATAATATTATAATGGGACAACAAAAATCCTTCTGACACATTGATTATACTACCAAAAAATAATTGAGTAATTATAAAGTTATTATTATAGAACATGGATCAATATCCCCACTACAAAACCTACCAGACATATTGAAAATTTGTAACATATGATGATAAAAATATATGAAAATAATCTATGATATTTCGTATAAATATTTTCGAAATAATTATATAATCCTTGATACATATTATAAATATTCTGAAATATGTTATTAAGATATTTTTTTTATATTATATAGGGATTATGTTTTTACAGAGAAGTATATAGTAAAAGTAAGAGTTTCTTCTCCCATATCACATTGAAATTGACATTATTTAAGATTAACTTTGTTGTTAGATCTTGTTTTTTTTCTCGAGAACACTACATACTTTTTTTCACTTTTTATTCAGATTTTTAAATGTATCTAGACCATTTAACCTCCCTTCGGATCAATGTTGACATAAATTATACATGTATGTGAATAAAAACATAACTACTCAATATAAATAAGAAGAATTGTCCTTTATATACATATTTATCAATTTTTTTGTTTTCTGTTTCCATACATATATGATTTGTTTACGACATTTTTTATTAATTTCTTCATTTACTTCAAAAGTGTTAATAAAATATTTTTAAATTATTTTATATACTCCCTTTCCACCACCATGTTTTTCAATATTCTATAAAAATATTTATTTCAAAATTTCAATTCCATATAATTTTATATTTTTTACCTTATTATAATTTTCACATTACCATTGGCCAATATTCTATTTCCGTTAAAAAAATATTTTAAACGTATCTAATATTTATTCTCATTTTTTGAAAATTTATAATGTTATTCTGATGTTTTTTATGTCAATATCCTTTACATTTTCTCATGATTCACACTTTATATTATTTAATAACATATTTCACCGTCATTATATAGATGTTTTATGATTATATCATGCAAAAATATCATGAAACTCAATTCTCTATCATGGTTTAATTATCCTATACAAAATTGTCCATGGTTTGTTACTTATGTGTAGCAGGTATATATCTATTTTAATTATTTTATTAGGGGTTTTTAATAGTGTCCCAAACCATTACATTATGTTTCCTACAACTGGAAGATTCGGTCTGATGTTTACTTTTGTCCTATAGTGATAGTAATAGTTTTTGGAATGTTTTGTCTTCAAGCACCCATTTTGATGAATCTATACACATAGTGTTGTTTTGATAATGGTGATTATTCCATTTTAAAGTGTTGGTTGAGTCAAGAAGTTAAATTACCATTACAATTTGAGTCCATATCATGATGGATATCTATTAAATGGTGGATTCACTTTTTAAGGGTATTGTTCTATGTAAGATCGTTGTGTATTACTTGTGTAAAAGGGCTGAGACATCACACCAATTTTGGTGTATTTAAAGGCACCACATAATGATGTGAATAATTTTCAAAAATAATAATATTATATATAAAAGAATAAAACATACCATATGAGTGAATATCCTTTCATATATTCGTTTGAATAATTATTTTTTTCCCATGTGGTATGTATGTCACTCTATGAATAAAAAGTTCAAGTTATATTTTTTTAAATATACATTTGTCATTATTACTGGTTGATGGTCATTTTTGTGGGCTTGGAATCTAGGATATCATGAGGTTTTCACTGTGGGAAGCAAGGAAAATATAAACACATGTTTAAGATTATTTTGTGGTTTCATATAATATCCATGTACAATCCTATACATGCTCAATCATTGAGTGTGTGATTGAAATTTATAGGGATAATTACCTACATTGGGGTGTGTTTTCAAAGGGTTTTGTAGTTGAGATTTTCCGAATTTGTTAGGAATAAATCACACCATGGTGTTTGTAAAACATTTTTAAAATGTATTGGAAATGCAATGAGAATATTTGGTGTCACAAAATAGCCATGGTAACATGGTAAATCGATAACCGAGTCAGACCTAACATAGCCCGAATGGCGTTTTTGACCCCCATGGTTTGGCGACTAGCACCTGGCATAACACAACATGCAAGTGGGAACAATTTTTCCAACAACAAAGTGGAAGAAAAGAAACAAGACAGTTTGCATAACAAAAATAAACTCCACTGGGAGTTATGTACCTGGATACAAAGCGGCATAAAAATCCCAATACACTACAACCCAAGTACTCAAAATGGGAAAACATACCCAAGTTCCCTATAGACACAACTCACCAAGACCAAATATCAATACCTTGATCCACCTCCAAGAGATACCTTCCATTTTCTTGAACCTGGAAGAAGAAATTCTACAAACACCTGAAGGCCAAAGTCGGGTGTGATCTTAAGCCCAGTAGGATACCACCAGGGATTCTGTAACAGATGCCAAATATAGATTATCCAAAAAATAGCTTGCAATTTTTAAATAAAGTGGTTTGTAAATACAAAATTATATTTTTATAAATCATGCTATACATTTTCAAATGATGGAAATAAATATTTTAAGAAATGATTTTAAAAATGATGGAATATATCTAAAATAATGGCTTATGTAAAATATTTATATAAAATAGTTTATATAAATTCAGAAAGCATGTAAATCAGTTCAAAAGTATTGGCATACATTTATATCGCCAATATAAATATACAAGCGAGCAACATGGTCATCTGCAAAAAGGGGCGATAGTATTAACCAGTTATAAGATTCCATACTCTCTATGTGAACTCAGAAAAATGTGTATACACACATCCCTATGACACTGGCCAAAGGAGACTCATCAACAACTCGTCGGGGATATGACTAACCCCAAGTATGTTTTAGAACGTTGTTGTAGAATAGAGTGTGTGAAAATAACCCACTAACTACCTATGACTTACTTTCACACTTACATGATGGGAAAAAAAATTTATGAATGCTTAAAAATATGATCAACCCCATTCTTACATTTCAAAAGTTCCAATTTCATTCCATTTAAAACCAAATGAGTTTTATTAAAAAAATATGCCTTTTTCACAAGATAAAACCACTTGGTTTCAATCAAATAATTTTTAGCCATTTTCACCAGTTTTAAATCCATTCAAAACCCATTCCATCATTACAAAATTAATTTCCACAATTAAATTCAACAATTTAATTGAAATAATTTCTATCAAATCCAAAATTTAAATTAAATAATTTAAATCGGCCAATTTCCTTAAACACACCCAATTTAATGGAACTTGGTTTTTCCAAATTTCCATGCCAAAACCAATTCAAATATCTCGATTCACTGGAATCGAGTTTTATCAAATTAATTGAACGAAATTTTTAGAATTTGAATTTAAATCAACAATTGAAATAAATAAATAAAATACAATTATAATCAATTTAGTAAGTTGGGACGGAACAACCGAATTCAAATTTTTTGATGAAAACCACAATTGTCGATGAATGCACAAGAAAAACTGGGTTTCTTCTTCAACAACCCGACTTAGATCTCTTCTTCTTGCCAGATCAAGACCAAATATCATCATATTTGGCATCCACACAGTTAGATTTACCCATAACGGGCATAGATCTATGAAACCGATAAAAGAGGAGAAGTAGATCTAACATGATCTAAGAAAACGATAAAGAACAATGAAGAACAATCACATTCCTCAAAAATTCATCTTAGATTCACCAAGATAAGCCATTGGATCTCCTCCGGAATGATGTTAGAAACTTCTATAAACTTAAGAGAAGCAAAATCCTGAGTTAGGGCCACATAGGAGGAAAAATGAGGAACTTAGAGGAAAAACGAGGAACTTAGAGGAAAAGAGAGTGAGATCCACTTTTATAGGATACCATTTAAGTGGTCACATGGTTTTCCATCATGATTCAACAAACCGTGTGCTAAATGTGCATTAGAAACTACCTCGGCAGACACTCCATGTATGGTTTCGATGCACGTTTAGACAAACCGTGTGCTGCCTATGTGGAAGCTACTGCCTCCAAGACCAACTACACATGGTTAGGCCGCACGGTTTAGACAACCATTGTACCGCCAGTGCGACAACCCCTTTGCCTCAAAACATCACTTAAATTTCTCTACACTCAACCAAGTCACTACTCCAAAACAAGGGTACTTTGAAACATCAAAAGTACCTGAAAACATAACGTGATATTACATCCTCCCCACCATAAGAAATATTTGTCCTCAAAAATCCTATGAAGAAACCACTACATCAAAAATATGGGGCCACTACTCTCTCATTAGTGCCTACCGTTCCCATGCCTCATGAGAATGAGAACCATTCTATTAAAGAACATTGACCAGAGGTATCATTCTCCCACGATGTACCTTGATCTCAGAATCAGTAACTATGATTGGTCGTTCATTCATAGATAAATCTGGTTCAATCTCAAGATCATTCCATCTCAAAACATAAGATGGATCATAGAGATACTTTCACAACTGCGATACATGGATCATGTTATGTATCGACGTCAGCTGTGGTGGTAGAGATATATGGTAAGAAACATTCACTACAAGACCAACAACCTCGAAAGGTCCCACAAAACGAGGAGCAAGCTTCCCTTTCCTCCCAAGCCATCAATGACCTAATCAGGGTGAATCTTTCAAGAACACATGTCACAAACTAATAACTCTAAAGGTTTATGGTGACAATCAACATAAGACTTGTACCGAATCTGTTCTGTCAGAATTCTCTAACGAATCAACTGGATTTTAGTTGTCATCTCTTAGACCAAACTCAGTCCTACCAAGGAAAATTCACCAATCTCTGACCAAAATTATTTATATTTACAATCACAACCATACAATGCCTCAAAAGAAGCTATTTTGATCCCATACTGATAACTATTGTTATAAGAAAACTCAACTATCCCCAGATGATCATCCCAAAACCCACCAAAGTACAGAACACATGCACGAAGAATATCCTCATGGATCTAAATAGCTCTCTTTATTCAGCCTCTTACTGTGGATGGTAGGTCATGCTCAAATGGACCTGAGATACCAGTTCCTTGTGATGGCCTCTCCAAAAGCTAGTAGTAAACCAAGGATCCCTATCAGTGACTATAGCAGATGGAACTCTGTGTAAACAAAAAATTTATTTGACATAGATATTTCCCAACTACTCATCCTTAGTTGTATCATGAATAGGTATAAAGTGATCCAACATGGATTGAATGTAGATCAAAACCCATATTGTGTTCTTCTTCCATGGGGTTTAAGGTAACCCAAGCGCAAATTACATATAGATTTCACCCCACATCCATGTAGGGACTGGAAGTGTCGCAAACCCGAATGTTTCTGGTGCTCTCCTTTCAACAGCTGGCATGTATAGCAACGATATACAAACTCATCAGTGTCTCATCTCAATCCTAGACACCAGAACTATCGTTTCATGTCATAGAACATTTTTGTGGCCCCTATGTGCACAACCCATAGAGAGTTATGGCAATCCCCCAACACATCCTTCATTTCCGCTAACGGAACAACATAATGGTTTCGACAACCCAGAATACCCTCTTTGGAGAACGGCCATTGGGTGTCGGTCTCCCCACAATAAATATTCCCTAAGGCTATGGAATTCATCATCCAGTAGTTTTTTATGAATAATTAACTCAAGAAGAGCATATTTCAATTGGACACTGGCTAAATAAACTCCATTCTCCTTCCACTGAACTCCAATATGAAACTCAGCAAAAAGAGCTATCAATCTATACTCTTCTAAAGATTATTTCACAGTCTATCATGGAAGTTTTATACTTAACACATCTTCAACTAAATTCCCTTTCCCCGGGGTATAGGCAATTTCAAATTCGAAGGATTGTAGGTACTCCACCAAACGCCTTTGGTGAAGATTCAAATCTTTTGGAGAGAAGATATAACTCATGCTCTTGTGGTCTGAATACACAATAACCTTTCTCTAAAAGGTAGTGTATCCAACACATAAGTGTGTGCATTACAGCGACATTTTCAAGGTCATGGGTAGGATAGTTCTTCTCATGAGACTTAAGCTGACGAGATCCATATGAAACATCCGGATTACCATGCATACAGAAATATCACAAACCTGAACCCGATGCATCACAGAAGTCCACCTAACCTATCCCAGCCTCCAGAAGAGTTAACACTGAAAGAATAGTCGAAAGACGCTTTAACTCATAAAAATAACTCTGAAATTTACCATTCCAGGAAGACTTCACTCCCTTTCTAGTAAGCGATGTCATTGGAGAAGCTAATATTGAGAAGTATTTAACAAATCGGCGATAATTTCCTGCTAATCCCTAGATGCTCTGAATATCGAAAACATTTTGTGGTTGTTCCCAATTCATAAAAGCCATCACATTCTAAGGATTAACTGATATTCCTAGTTCTGACATGAAATTTCCTAATAAAATTACTTCCCAAATCTAGAAATCTCACCCTGAAAGCTTTGCATAAAGTCAGATATTCTATAGAAGACTCAGAACTGTTCTCAGATGATGCAAATGATCATCATCAAACTTGGATTAGAAAATAATTTCGTCCACAAAGACTAAAACAAAAGTATCTTGATAATCCAGGAAAACCTTGTTCATAAAATCCATGAATAACACTGCAGTATTTTTTAGCTAAAGATCATAATAAGGTATTCATAATAGCCATACCTACTCCAAAAAGTGGTTTTATGAAGGTCAAGTTATTTTTTCCTCACCTAATGGAAACCAGATCAAAGAAAAAAAAATTAAAACCACTTTTCCTTTTTCAATTGATCACACAAATCATCAATTCCTGGTAACATATATTTTTTCTTCATTTTAACTCGATTGAGCATTCGATAATAAATACGTGTGCAAAGAGAACCATTAGCCTTCTTCGTGAAGAGAACCGGTGGAACCCAAGGGGATACACTATGGTATATAAAACCTTTCTAAAGAAGATAGTCTTATTAAGACTTCTATTATTTTAGTTCTGTTGGAGCCATTCAGTAAGAGGGAAAAGAAACAGGTTGAGTACCAGGCATTAATTCAATAGAAAAATCATCCTCCCTTACTAGTGGCATACCAGAGATGTCATAAAGAAACACATCAGGAAAATCAAAGACGAGGGAAGGAGGATCACCACACATTGAATCTACCTATAGATCAAAAGAAAACACTAATATAACTTTACCAAACTCTGGATAAGAGGGTCCAGCTCTTCTTGACCATGGGTTCCATTCTCCTTGAAAAACAAGAGTCACACCACTAGGTGTAGTAAGGTTGACCTGTTGAAGATAAAAATCGATCCGGGATTTTTTGGGAATGATCCAATCCATCCTAAATATGACGTCAAATTCTTTCATTTCGAGAACTAAAAAACTCCAAGAAATGTCAACATATGATAGAGAGAAGACACAAGAATGACAACAGAGACCCATCTCTCTCATTGTACCAAGGGGTGTAGTAATATCCATCGCACAAGATAAAGATCCATCAGTAGATTAAAAAGATTATCAATATGGGTTGAAAAAAATGTGTGAGATGCACTAGTATCAAAAATAGCGGTCAGTAAAGTTTATGCTATAGTAATGGAACCTCTCCTAGTTTCCAGACCTGTATCAGATACCTCTAGAGACCCTTCCACTGTGTGAAGATGCTTTATTCCAAATGTCTATGGATGGACCCCTTTTTTACATGAAGAATTTGATTGCCCCATACTTTTTGGAGGTGGTGATGATCCTATTCCACTATGTGGAGTAGAGAAGTGATGGAAGAATTTAATGCCCTGACCCTAGATACCTAGATTTGGTGCATTATTACATAACATTGGCATGATCACAAGAAAGATCAAGTCTCAAAAGACCGATTAGTTTAGTATCCTGGGAAACTCTAGATATATTCATAATGTTTACATTACATCAAAAATGAAAAACTACAACAACATATTGTCTTCATATCCCTTCATACTATCCATATAGGTCATTCATAAAATACTTCTTCACATCGTAGCAAAAATAAAACATTGAAAGGGGTGAGATCAGATGCTCAGAAAAAATAACAATATAGTGTAAACTTTCATAAATAAACATAAAAATTTAAGGCAATGTATAACTAAAACAAAAGCCTTTTAAACATGAACTTCAGCGTAATATGGCAAGGATAAAATGAAATAATTCCATTTACATATTCACATGGATATTCTAGTAGTCGAATAATCACATGAAAATATTAATAAACACTTTGATAATGACAGAAGGCATAATGACAGACTATCATAACAATGTCTCCAAGGCCTCGTGCCAAGACTACAAATAAAATTTTGTCAAGGCCTCGTGCTGAAACACTAGTTGGTCTCATGAGACCTACTGATGCATCGAGGAGCTATATCAGGATCCACCCATCACTTAATAAGTATAATCCATTCCTCATATGAAAAGATTACAATATGACATAAACAATCGTATTAAAACTAGCATATGAAATGTCAATACGTGATCCACAAACCATGAATGGTATAAAAATAGCCCATCCACAGTCAAACATAACTCATTCCATACAATATGAAAGATTTTATTGTATCAAATTAACCTCAATCGATAATAATGAAGGATATTGACATAGATGAAAATAATCATCAAAACTATTAGAGAGAAATATCACCCTTTTTCTTGAAATCATTTAATAGTCATACTATTTTTCAAGAAGAAATTTAAAAATAGATTTTTGAATCAAAGTGTCCCATACCACATTGAAACATTTAAATGTAATTTTAATTTTAAAACTTTAATGTCCATATAAAAAAAATCTTACAAACCATTTTAAAACATGAACATTAATGAGAAATATTTAGAAGAATAATTCTTCAAAACTTTTAAAATTGATATTTTAGTTAGAGTTCCTAACCAAATGAGAGACACATGAATAAAAATAATTGAGGTAATAAAAAAAATTTAATATCAAGAGAATAAAGGGATTCATGATATACTGTGTCAAAGTATATTATATACACCATATAAAAGTGATTTGGTGTATAAAAACAAAGAAGTCTCAATGGAATGTAAATTGAGATGGATTCTCTTATAAAGACCATATCTTTAAGTTAAGGATAAGTCAAAGACATAATTATGTGTGAAAAATATAAACACACTCAATATGATTGGATATTTAGTGTAAATCAATCATATTACATTCACACATATTCTTGTAAAAAAACACCAATGAATTGGATATTTAACTCAACAAATAGAGATTGAGTTAAAATTACTCTTATCAAGTTCATACCGATGACTTGAGAATTTTTCAATAGTGTGATTATGTGTATAAAAATTATATCCATAGAGAGGGGAGCGGAAATTATGACATAATAAAATGAATACTGATTCCACAGATAATCTTGGAGTGAAATAATCAATGAAGTATACCTAAAGCACAATGAGTGCAAATTGAAATTTCAAATTCCATTATCGATTAGGTAACATAAGAAACATACAAACATGAAAGAATTATAATACAATGATGATGTAAATACCCATAAATTAATGTATATTACACAATGAATACAATAATGGGCAATAAACATACACCACATGCAATAAATAAGTGGTGAACAATGGAATTCTCACAAAATTAAGAGTGAGATAAGAAACCCCTTACTTTGTAATTTTCCCTTGGTCGATGGTAGGATAACCTCTTGTATAATGGTTAAATAATTTTTATTGAATTATAAAAGAATAATTTACATTAATATGATATCATATATGATCTTTTAACATTGATTTGTTAATAATATCATAGTATTATCGTCATTTCGGATGTTAAGTTACTCATTTTCCTTTATATTATATGTTATGTAAGCCGTGTTTATTATGGATAGGTTGTATCTTATTCATATCTATAATTATATCAATTCCTTAAAAATTATTTTTAATCATCAAATGAGAATTATACTTGAATGGATATGATGGAGAATGAATATCATCGCGTTCGTGGAGAGGGTAGTCCGTACGTACGCACGAGTGACAATATCATTCTTTTGATGTTAAAATAATATATAATTGGATGGTATATCATATAGACAGAATAATTATCATGTTATATTTATTATTTAAATTAATTACACATCATTATTATACGCATACAAATAATAATTTATTGAATAACAATTACACCCCGACGTGGAGACAGTTAGCCGTACCTACGCACTTATGGTGACATTCCATTAAAAGGATGGATAGAATACTGAATATGGTTGAACCATATATATAATAACATCACAGTAAAAAGAAGATACTGGAGTTATTATTTTTGAATATAAATAACAAAGAAAGAAGAAGTTGAAGAAGAATGGAACTTGAAAGTGGGAGGTGAAAACATTACCTCTTCTTCGGTTTCTTCCTTTTGATTTGATCAAAAGGTCTCCTCAGGTTGGATTTATGATAAAAATAAGGCCTCTAGTTTGTAGTGAGGGAAGTTTATATAGTATTTAGGCAGGTTTTGGACAAGCCAAAATTCTTTGAATGTGCGAATTAGTGTGAAGGGGGAGTGCCCTTTTATAAGAGGGGTGAGGGGGACCTTTGGAAAAGCTAAAAATATTATTTTATAATAAATTCATATTCGGTTTCTAATGGCTCAAAAATAGATTATTTAATGTTTAATGTGGGTATGGGTTGAAAAACACTCAATAAATAGAATTTAGACAGGTTTGGTTCATTATATTATCCTTATCATTAAGTATTAACTCTTAGTTAATTAGTTTCACTTTTACGATGTCTCTTTGGATTTTTATATTATATGGTTAATAAACATACAATATACATCCAAGCGACCCCCAAGTGGTCCATTATTGATACACCTTTCATGATATAAGTCTCTTGACCTAACCTTATATTTTTAGGAATTGAATATAAATTAATAATATAATATTTGTTTTAAAAACTCTTTTATGTCAATTTTGACAGTATTGGGTATTTTGTTTTTGATAAATTCATAACAGCATTATTACTTTGAAAAAAATTTATATAATCAATCCTAATATGTAATATTGACCTATAAAATTAGTTTAATTCATAAAATGTCTCAAATTACATTTATTTTTATATTTTTAATATCAATTATTTTAATATTTCATTAATTTGTTAATTACTGCATCACCATTGTGTCATAAATAATTAAAATTATTTAATTTCTAAAAATTATAAATAAAATACCATTATTTAGGAAATATTTTATGCTTTTAATTAATATTTACAACTGAATTTATCTTACGTATAGCCCTATATTAAAAAAATTTTAGTAAATAAACATTGATTTTAACTCTTTTCACTCTTCTTTGAATTAAATAATAATAAATGTCCTAATCTAATACTAGTGGACCTAAATGATAATATTTTACTCCTAAGGTTGTTTATGGTCGAGATAAATTTTTCCGATAGATCTTGGACATGTGTTAGGTAATATTAATATTATTTTTAACCTTAATTACCCTATTTACTTTTAATCGTAGTAAATAAAAGTAAAAAGTTACTATTCACCAAAAATTAATTTCAACTCATTGAACCACATTTTACTCCATGATATTAACCGTGACTCTCAGATTTTTGAAATTCCACTCACAATAGTGGTAAAATTAAGTGTTATGAAAAATTCATATTTTTAACTACCACTTAGTGGTTTCATTTTTCATCAAAAAATGAATGTTTCCAGAAAAATACAAAAAATTAGGCCTAAGATATATTTGATATTATGAATTAAAAAATGATTTCTATTTTACCAAATTCAAAACATATCAGTTGAATTAATTAATTTAAAAATCATTTCTTGTCGTCCAAACAAATAGCGTGTTTTTAAGAGGTAATAACTTTCAAAAGATAGACACTTGTTTATGTCTGGTTTAAATGTGAAATTACATCCAATTACCAACATTGAATTAAATGGTAAAAATATATTCAAAATATACTTTAAAACCACTCAAATTAATAATTTATAACTATTAATTATTTCGATTAAAAAAAATTTAATTAAAATTTAGTAATTTTCACTATTCATCAAAATATGAAAGTTATCTGAAAAGTACCAAAATTTCACCCTAAGATAATTTCGATATTAAAAATCCAAAAATTAAGTCCATTTCGAAAGATAAAATTTATAAAATTCAAAAAGTTTGTATTACTATTCATAACGACTAGTTTGATTGGTTGTGGTGTGCTAGAAACTCGAAGTTGCGTACAATGCATGTCATTGCATTATTCAAAGGGAAACGTACCATAGATGCTTGTGGTGTTACATTCTCCCCTCTTTCAATAAATTGTGTCCTCGCATTTTTTTTTAAAATTGGGCTTGAGAATATAATGGAAATCCCCACATCGGAAAAAGACTCAATAAAACTATCACTTTAAAAGAAAGGAATATAGGTATAAAGGTCACCCAAGATAACCCATACTAGGATTCCATGATGGAAAACATGGATATAGACGATAAAATAAGTGTTAAGTTCTAATGGAGAGGGATAGAAAAGATGATCAGGATAAAGTTAACAATAAGAAAATCAAAAACTTGTGTTGGGACAAACGGTCATTAGTCTCCCAGTAGGAAAAGTAAACGGACAACATTTTTTGTTTTAAGTTACATTACCTAAGGACGAGGAATTAATTTATTATATTGACTAAGAACATATAGAGATACACTTAACTTTTAAGTAGAGTTTAATTCTTTAATAAATTTTTACCGCTAACTCATTTTTTTGAACAATGAGTATTCAAGAAGACTTGGTCACAATGGAAGAGTTAGAATAAACTTCTATAGAAATACATGATCCACATACGATAAACTATATTTTTACCTTGTCTTAAGAGATTAATCAAAACCAAAATGGTTAGTATAATATCTAATGATCCCCCAAATGGATATTCCATTAGAGAAAAAAACACTAATCTTAATTTCTAAAATTAAATCATCAATAACCCAATGTTAAATAAATTCCATTCAATAATCAATTGTCCTTAAAATCCTTCAATATAATCCAAACAAATATTGAAACCCAAAACTTATTAGAATTCAGTCTTACACGTTAAATTATATCTCCAAATGACATTATTTACTCTTATGGTTGCATAATTATATGTAATTAACCTAATCAATTCGACAAATAACCCAAATCAATATAAATCCACAATAAAAACATAGATAAAAATCCACCATTACTCCTCAAATTAAATCACATACTATTCTATATTCCTTGGTCATATAGTGTTCACAAAAAAGTGAACAACTTCCAAAATAACATTTATCATTTAATCACCAAATCATTTTCCTATACTAAGGGTATTCATTTGATAAGACATAAGATCCCAAATCAAATTATTATTGATCAACAAAATCATTTAACAAAAAATAATTGTCACACTATCCAGGGACTTCACGTAGTCCAGTGGTAGGCGATAAATCCCAATCGCACTTTGGTTGTGGGTTTTATTCCCACATCTTTGTTCGATGTGACGGGATGTCACACGATCTGTATGTTGTCTTTTTTCAAGAACTATATATTATAACATTACCAAAATGAGATAAATTCCTCAAAATAATCATAATATAATTTAACCACAAATCTTATCTCATACCTTGCATTTTCATCCCAAATTATAATAACATATAATTTCCTCAAACCCAATGATCATATAAAATCAAATAGTTATTTATAACTATATCCACAAGATAGAAGATAATACTTCCTCAAATATAATTCTCACATGGAAAACTGCAGGGTTAAAAATACAAGAGAAAAGTATTTCAAAGTAAACCCATCAACAAGGAGCACTAATATTTTTAAACATTTCTCTAACCATTTATTCCCACCTAGCTTCTACTTTGACCAAGAAAATATCCTATAGAATAGGTCATTCACTCGGGTAATGGCCAGGTCCCCTACATTAATGTAAAATGATTGTATATGGAATCTTGGGACCATTTTTATCTTCTTCCATAGTACTCTTCATTTTTCATCGGCAATTCTTCACGTTATGTCCTTCCATCCCACAAGTAAAGCATTTCTTTGTCCCATTGAGACACTTTCTAGGGTGTCTCCTTCCACATTTCCTGCATGATAGAAATTGAGGATTCCCTTCTCCATGGTCTCCACTAATGGAGCTCTTATCATTCATCACCTTTCTCTTCTTTTTTGAGTCTGGGAATTGGTTAATATATATATTGTTGATCATATTTTTGGAAAATTGGTTAGTCAAAAAGACAATATCTTTTACGCCTATCAACATTCCATTTTGTAGCTCATTTCCACCACTTTTCCCACCTTGTACATCATTCTCAAAGTCACTATGACTTCCTTGGAATCTAGACATTGACTAAAACCAGAAAGCATTGTGTGAGTAACAGTAGTCATAAAATAATTTAGAGATTAACATGTCACCATATTCTCAATCTGGAACACATTAGGATTAACCATAGTCATTTACTCTCATCTTATATATATAATACCTCAAATTGGTTTGTAAAGAAAATGTAAATTATCCTAAGCATATCCCCTGGGATTGTTGTAACCATGAGTGTAGCAAGGCCCGTTTTCTTCCACCAGTTCATGTTTGAGTATAGCTCAAAGAGGTGTTTTCGGGTTTTACCCCTAGGTACATCTGTGCCTGAGCCGCCTCTACCTGATCGTATCCAGACAGGGATGTATTGCTTAGAAAACTGACAAAATATTTACAATACCAAAATTCTAGGAAGTTCTTCTATACTAATCCTCAACGTTTATCTTAGTTCTACGTGCTCTAAGAAGAGTTTATCTAATTATAGCTTCCATTGTTCGTACTAAACTTCCTTTGATACCAACTGTAATGCCCCAACCCTATATACATAGAGTCGGTGCATTATTACATAACATTGGCATGATCACAATAATGATCAAGTCTCGAAAGACTGATTAGTTTAGTAGCCTTGGAAACACTAGATATATTCATAAATTTTACATTACATCAATAAGTGAAAAAATAAAACAACATATTGTCTTCATATCCCCTCATACTATCCCTACAATTCATTCATAAAATACTTTTTCAAATCCTGGGAAAAATAAAACTTTGAAAGGGGTGAGCTCAGATGCTTAGTAAGGATAACAATATAGCGGAAACTTTCACAAATAAACATAAATATTTAAGGCAATGTATAACTAAAAAATACCTTTTAAACTTGAACGTCAGCATAATATGAAAAGGAAAAAATGAAATAATGCCATTTACTTATTCACATAGATATTCTACTAGTCGAATAATCACATGAAAATATTAATAACCACTTTCATAATGACGGAATGCATAATGCCATACTATAATAACCACGTAGCCAAGACCTCATTCCAAGACTAAAAATAAGATTTTGTCAAGGCCTCATGTCAAGACACTAGTTTGTCTCATTAGACCTACCGATGAATCGAGGAGCTATAGCGGGCTCCACCCGTCACTTACTAATTCCAATGCATTCCTCATATGAAATGTTTGAAAGATGACATAAAAATTCGTATTACAACTAGCATAATAAATGTCAATACATGATCCAAAAACCATGAATGGTATAATAATAGCACTTCCACAGTCAAACATAACTCATTCGATACAATATAGAAGATTATATTATATCAGACTAACCTCAATCGAGAATAACGAAGGATATTGACATAGATGAAAATAATCATCAAAACTATTAGAGAGAAATATCACCCTTTTTCTTGAAATAGTTTAAAAGTCATACTATTTGCCAAGAAGAAATTTAAAAATAGATTTTTGAATCAATGATTCCCATACCACTTTGAATCTTTTAAATGTAATTTTAATTATAAAAGTTTAACTTCCATATTAATAAATCCTTAAAACCATTTTTACAACATGAGAATTAATGAGAAATATTTAGAATAATAATTCTTAAAAACATTTATAAATGATATTTTAGTTGGAGTTTCTAACAAAAGGAGAGGCACTTGAATAAAAAAAATTGAGTTAATCAAAACATTGTAATATCATGAGAATAAATGGATTCATGATATACTAAGTCAAAGTACATTATATACACCATATAAAAGTGATTTGGTGTATAACAACAAAGAAGTCTCAATGGAATGTAAATTGAGATGAATTCTCTTATAAAGACCATATCCTTAGGTTAAGGATAAATCAATGATATAATTATGTGTGAAAAATATTAATACACTCAATATGATTGGATATTTAGTGTAAATAAATTATATTACATTCACACATATTCTTGTAAAAACAACACCAATTAATTAGATATTTAACTCAACAAATAGAGATTGAGTTAGAATTACTCTTATTAAGTTCATACTAATGACTTGAGAATTTAACAATGGTGTTATTATGTGTATAAAAATTATATCCACATAAAGGGGTGTGGAAATTATGACATAATGAAATGAATAGTGATTCCACACATAATCTTGGAGGAAAATAATCAATGAATTATGCCAAAAGCCGAATGAGTGAAAATTAAAATTTCAAATTCCCTTATCGATTCGGTAACTTAAGAAACATACAACCATAAAAGAAGGATAATATAATGATGATGTAAATACCCATAAATTAAAGTATATTACACAATGAATACAATCATGTGTAATACACATACACCACATGCAATAAATATGTGGTGAACAATGGAATTCTCACGAAATTAAGAGTGAGATAAGAAACCCCTTACTTTGTACTTTTTCCACGGTCTACAGTAGGTTAACCTCCCGTATAATGGTGAAATAACTTTTATTTAATTATAAAAGAAAAATTTACATTAATATGATATCATATATTATATTTTAACATTGATTTGTTATTAATATCTTAGTATTATCGCCATTTCGGGTGTTAACTTACTCGTTTTCCTTTATATTCATTGTTACATAAGCCGTGTTTATTATGGATAGGTTGTATCTTATTGATATCCATAACTATATCAAGTCCTTAAACATTATTTTTAATCATCAAATGAGAATTATACTTGAATGGATACGATGGAGAATGAATCTCATCGCGTTTGTGGAGACGGTAGTCCGTATGTATGCACAAGCGACAATATCATTCTTTTAATGATAAAATAATATATAATTGGATAGTATATAATATATAAAGAATAATTATCTTGTTATATTTATTATTTACATGAAATAAGCATCATTATTATACCCATTCAAATAATAATTTATATAATGACAATTACCCCATGATGTGGAGATGGTAAGCCATACGTACGCACGTATGGTGACTTGCCATTCAAAGGATGGATAGAATACTGAATATGGTTGTACCATATTTATAATAACATCACAGTATATAGAAGATACTGGAGTTATTATTTTATAATATAAATAACAATTATAGAAGAAGTTGAAGAGGAAAGGAACTTGAAAGAGGGTGGTGAAAACATTACATATTCTTCGGGTTCATCCTTTTGATTTGATCAAAAGGGCACCTTAGGTTGGCTTTCTAAACAATATAAGGCATCCAGGTTGTAGTGAGGAAAGTTTAGAGAGATTTTGGGTAGGTTTTGGCTGAACCAAAAGGTTTTGAATGTCTTAATTAGTGATAAGGGGGAGTGCCCTTTTATAAGAGGGGTGAGGGGCACCTTTAGAAAAACTAAAACTATTATTTTATAATAAATTAATATTCGGTTTCTAATAGCTCCAAAGTGGATTATTTAAAGTTTAAGGTACAGATGGGTCAAAAAACACTCAACCAATATAATTTAGACAGGTTTGGGCTATTATATTAACCTTATCTTTAAGTTTTAACTCTTATTTAATTATTTTCACTTTTACAATGTCTCTTGGTATTCTTATATTATATGGTTAATAAACATACTATATACATCCAAGAGACCCCCAAGTGATCCATTAATGATACAACTGTAATGATATAAGTCTCTTGTCCTAACCTTAGATTTTTAGAAATTGAATATACATTAATAATATAATATTTGTTTTAAAAACTCTTTTATGTCAATTTGGACACTATTGTGTATTTTTTTTGGATAAATTCATAACAGCATTATTACTTCGAAAACAATTTATATAGTCAATTATAATATGAAATATTAACCTATAGAATTATTGGAATTCATAAAAATTTTCAAATTTATCTTATTTTGATATTTTTAATATCAACTATTTTAATATTTCATTAATTAGGTAATTACTGCATCACCATTGTGTCATATATAAATTAAATTATTTAGTGTCTAAAAATTATAAATAAAAAACCATTATGTAGGAAATCTCCTTAGCTTTCAAATTAATTTTTACAATTGAATTTATATTATGTATAACCTTATATTAAAAATGTTTTAGAAAATAAAATTAGATTTTAACTCTTTTAACTTTTCTTTGAATTAAATAATAATAAATCTCTTAATCTAATACCAGTGGACCTAAAAGATAATATTTTACTTCTAAGACTGTTTTTGGTAGATATACATTTTTCCAATAGAATTAGGACATGTGTTATGGTAATATTAATATCATTTTACCCTATTTACTTTTAACTGTGGTAAATAAAAGTAAAAAGTTACTATTCAAAAAAAATTATTTTCATCTCATTAAACCACATTTTACTCCATGATACTTACCATGTCTCTCAGATTTTTGAAATTCAACTCACAGAATTAGTAAAATTATGTTTTATGAAAAATTTAGTTTTTTAACTACCACTTAGTGGTTTCACTATTCATCAAAAAATGAAAGTTTCCAGAAAAATACAAAAAATTAGGCCTATGCTATATTTGATATTATGAATTCAAAAAATATGTCTATTTTACCAAATTAAAAACATATCAGTTTCATTAATTAATTTAAAAATTATTTCCCATCGTCAAAACAAATAACTTGTTTTTAAGAGATAATAACTATAAAAAGATTGAAATTTGTTTATGACTGGTTAAAATGAGAAATTACATCTAATAACCAAAATTGTATTAAATGCTAAAATTATATTCTAAATATACTTTAAAAACACTCAAATTAATAATTTATCACTATTATTTATTTCAATTTAAAAAAGTAGTTTTTAATTAAAATTTAGTAATATTCACTATTCATCAAAATATGAAACTTGTCCGAAAAGTACCAAAATTTCACCCTATGCTAATTTCGATATTTTGAATCCAAAAATGAAGTCCATTTCGAAAGATAAAATTTTTAAAATTTCAAAAAGTAGGTATTACTATTCATAACGGCTAGTTTGATTGGTTGTGGTGTGTTAGAATCTCGAAGTTGCGTACAATGCATGCCATTGCATTATTCAAAGGGAAACGTACCATGGAAGCATGGGGTGTTAAAATAAATATATGTAAGTTCCCTAAACATCTGCAGGAGCTACAGTTCTTAGGTGACTTAGTGCGTACTCTCTTAGAATGTCCTAGCTTTCCACGCTTAAAGCAAGTCAACCTGAGAGCAGATATCTGATTGAAGACCCAACTCGAATCATTAATACTTCATATTCTCATTAGATACAGTCTCAGAAGAAAACTATACCAACTCATAAAAGTGATTTGAGTACTCAGTCACTGTTTTTTTTGGCGTGCTCATGCTTAAAAAACTCAACAGCCTTGGCCAACACCATTGACTATGGATAGAATTGGTTAGTGAAAAGAACCATAAATTATGTCCACTCCAAACCCTGATGTTTCCCAGCTGTAACCATCGTGTCCCACCATATCCAACATTTTCCCTCCAACACGAAGGTGGAACACTTCACTTTGATCACATCAGGGATCTCTAAGAACCCAAACAGACGTTAAATCTTACTCAACCTTTCAACAGAATGTTGTGGGTCAATTGAGTCTTTGAAAACCGGTGGCTTTTGGCATCAGAACTCTTGAGAATGATTTCATAGAATATCACTACGAGGATTTATAGCTAGAGCCTGAACATGAACTGGAGGTGGTGCTTGTCCTAGAGCTTGGACAGTGTGAACAATCACCTCAACCAGACTCGGATCCACAGTAGGACTCACTTTCTAAGATTCAGTAGCATCCTCTTTTTGGATCTGATTCCCATGTCTTCTCGGAATCATGATGCCACAAAACATAAAAATACATTAGATTAACACTCAAACTGAGTAACAAAGAAAACAATTCTTAATAGAAGGGATAAAAAATATTTTAATTCCACTCTATCCAAATCAAAATATCAAAAATACTAGAACTAATCCATAGGTTGTATCTCCCTTACCAACCCTGGTTACTTAAGGTCCAATGTGGTGAGATCTTGGTAAGCACTCAATCAAAACTACCTCCCATGTCCCGAAAAGAATACTCAAATGCATATTGTCATCAAGCCAAGATGCTTAATCACCTTTGATACCAGTTTGTCATGAACCAGCCCGGGTACCCTAGTAACCCGATAACCGATCCGGTACTGACATTGACCTATGGGTGTTCCAGATCCCCATGGGTTGGTGACTAGCACCTGGAATCACACAACATGTAAGTGGGAACAATTTTTCCACCAAAAAAGTGGAAGAAAAGAGACAAGGAAATATGAATAACAAAAAGAAACTCAACTGTGAGTAATATACCAGAATACAAAGAGGCATCAAAAGCCCAAAGTACTACAACCCAAGTTTTAAAAATGGGAAAACAACCCCAACGTCCCTAAGGACACAAATCACCAAGCCCAATGATCAACAACTAGATCCACCTCCAAGAGGTCCATTCCCTTTCTCGAACCTAGAAGAAGAAAGTCTACAAACACCCGAAGGAAAAAAGCAGGGTGTGAGCCTAAGCCATGTAGGATAGAACCAGAGATTCCGTAACAGATTCCATATCTAGATTATCCAATGAAAAGCTATCAATTTTCAAATATACAGGATTGGAAATTCAAATTAATATTTTAACAAAACATTCTATACATTTTCAAATGATGGAAATAAATTTTTTAAACAATGATATTACAAATGATGGAATATTTATAAAACAATGTCTTATGTAAAACAATTATATAAAATAGATTATATAAATTCAGCAGGCATGTAAAGCAGTTCAAAAGTATTGGCATAAATTTATATCTCAAATATAAATATACAAGTGAACAAGATGGTCATCTTCCAAAAGATATGATAGTATTAAACAGTTATAGGAATCCACACTCTCTCTGTGAACTCAGAAAAATGTGTATACACACTTCCCTATGACACTGGACAAAGGAGACTCATCACCAACCCATCGGGCATGTGACATGCCGCAAGTATGTTTTAGAACATAATCATGGTGTAGAGTGTATACAATTAACTCTCTAACTACCTAAGTCTTGAATGCACTCTTACATGATGGGAAAACTATTTTCAGAGTGCTTAAAAATATGATCCACCCCATTCTTCCATTTCAAAAGTTTCAATTTCATTCCATTTAAAACCAAACAAGTTTTATTCTAAAACATGTCTTTTTTACAAGATAAAACCACTGGGTTTCTATCAAATAATTTTAATCCATTTTCACCAGTTTTAAATCCATTCAATACCCATTCCATCATTACACAATTTATTTCCACAATTAAATTCAACAATTTAATTGAAATCATTTCCATCAAATCCACTATTTAAATTAAATAATTTCAATTGGCCAATTTCAATAAACAGACACAATTCAATGGAATTGGGGTTTTCCAAATTTCCATGCCAAAACCATTTCAAATATCTCAATTCATTGGAATGGATTTGTTTCAATTTAATTGAATGAAAATTTGAGAAATTTGATTTAAATCAACACTTGAAATAAATCATGCCAATAAAATGTCAATCAATTTAGCAAGTAGGGACAGAACCACCTACTTCAAAGGTTTTGGCAAAAAGCACAATGGTCGAAGAATGCTAAAGAAAAACTGGGTTGATTATTCAAGAATCTGCCTTAGATCTCTTCTCCTAGAAAGATTAAGACCAAATATCATCATATTTGGCATCCACATACTTAGATCTACCCATAACAGGCTTAGATCTATGAAAACGAGAAAATAGGAGATGTAGATCTAAGTAGATCTGTGAAACTGATCAGGAACGATGAATAACGATCACATAACTCAAGAATTTGGCTTCGAATCATCAAGAGAAGCCATTTGATCACCTCTAGAAAAATGAGAGAACCTTCTCTGACCTTAGGAGAAGCAAAATCCCGAGTCAGATCCAATTAAGAGGAAAAACGAGGCACTTAGTGGAAAAATCAAGTGAGATCCACGTTTATTGGATCTCATTTAAGTGGTTGCACAGTTTTCACGCACGGTTATACAAACTGTGCGCTAACCATGAATTAGCCACTCACTCGAAAGACACTCCATGCATGGTTTAGCCACACGGTTAGACAAACCATGTGCCGCCCGTGTAGAAGATTTTTCCTCCAAGACCAATTGCGCATGGTTTGGACGTATGGTTTAGAAAACCCGTGCACCACCTGCACAACTTATCCTTTGCCTCAAAACGTCATTTAAAATTCTCCCGACTCTCCCATGTCACTACTAAAAAATAGAGGTACTTAGAATCATTAAAATTACATGAAAACATAACTTGATGTTACATTTAGGATCATTCATATTCTAGGCCAATGATTTTAGATCAAATTCTATCCAATGTCGGGATGGTTGTTTTCGATATCCCAATTCAATGGTGAAGGAAAATTAGTTTTTCTATATAATTATGTATATGTATTCATTTGGATTAAATTTTATTTTGTTCCTTTGAACCCTCTCAAACCCCTACCTTCATTGATTCCAAACAATAATCACTCCTTTGGATTTAAGCCTCTTGGCTCATGGGGACTTATCTATTCAACTCTAAGGTACAATATCTGATTATTTTTCTCTTTCTCCCTCATTATTTTTCTTATCATATGATTTCAATGTGTCGTTTCTCTTTTTTTGATAGATATTTAAGTGTGTTTTGATTATGGTTCTTCACCGTTAGTTTTTGTATGGGCGCTTTCATTGGTTGGAAGAGGTTAATCCATGGTTTCCTTTATCCTTTTCTATTTTTCCGTGACGATTCAACCAATGAGGTGGATTTTGAACATTATTTTTTTAATAATGTATAATTATTGAAGTATAATGATTTTGAAATCATTGGGTGGATATTAAAAATTATCGTAATAAATATAATGAAATACATTAAATTAATTTTATGAGAAGGAATAAATCACATGTTCTTTATATGATTTATAATACTATTATGGATGATGGTTGTTTGATGTTTCATCTTTGAAGAACTTATTTGATTTTATATGAAATTACAAAACTATTTTTCATAATATCTAAATTAAATAATGTTGATAATTGGATTTCTGTCTGAAAATATGCTACTATGGTGACAATGATCATATTGGAGGATTTAGATAAATATGAAAGAATATTTTATTATGGAACTATGGAAGTGTTTTATAAGTAAAATTCCCCATTATTTTCCACAATGATAGATTTTCATATTTTTGTGATTAGTGTGCCCTTATTATGGTATCATTTTGGGAGTACTATCCCAGAATGGTTGGGTATATGAAATTCTTAATGTGAAAATGCCAGTGGATTATTATGTGGTTTGGAATTTGTGGTACAGACAGTATTGATGAATGGGGAAGTTATTTTATTTATAATTTAGTTATTTCTGGAATTTTTATGAGGGTTAAGGAATGGATTATTTTTTTTGTTGGGGATTCTGTTATAGATTCCCTATGTATGGAATATTTTTTTAATCATGGGTACAGTAATAGGAGTGGGGTTAAATATAGAATGTAGTGGTTTATTGATTTACAATAAAAAATAAGAAATTATTGGTACTAAATATGGTAAATGTGATTTATTAATGATGAATGGTAAGACATTAAATAATTATAACTAAAAGGAATATTAAATTTTCTCCCTTGTATAGTAGTAATTATAGTAATACATAAATGGCATGGTTTTGTGTAAGGAAGGTTTTTTTACTTGTGTTTTTTTCTATGATGATGTGGGGTTATTTTCATGTATAGATTATAGAATTTAAAATATGATTTGGGGTTTAATAGGAAATAATTGTTGTATTATTAGTTATATCTTGGTATGAACTATATAGCTAGGATTATGTGTGGTGTTTGATATATATATATATATATATATATATATATTTCTGTGTTTGTGTGTGTTCGTGAATGTGTGTGTGTGTGTGTTTCAATTGTATTTTCTTGTAATTTATTATCTACACAACATAAGTCTATTTACAATGTTAATTAAAAAATGTTTTACCTCTTAATTTATATTACACATTTTTTATGGACAAAAATATATTCATGGGTACTACCTCTTCCTCTCACTCTGTTTTTAGCATAAAATGATTTATGATAGACTTATATTATAATACACATAATCTGTTGTCATAAGGATTTTTTTGAAACAATGTTATATGTTGGTGATTAAATATAAGATGGGATAAATTTTGTGGTAATGCATGGTAAGAGGATGGAATGAAATTTATTTCCTTTATGTTCATGATACCCTATATTTATAGGTTATACTTTCAAATTAAATTGTGAAGATTAGTGGTCGATTCATGTAGTTCAATGCATTATTGGTTATGTTTTCACATTGATGGCGTGTTTATGCTTGTGATCTGTAGTGTGGATATGTAGTTATCTATAAGGGATTGGATTGCTATATCATTTTATATTGGGTCATAAGTGGTAAAATTATACTATTTAGATGTGTTTTTGGGGATTTATCATGAAATACTCATTAAATATATGTTACTATACATTGAATGAATATTGGATGAGTAATAATTCTATAGTATAGTTGACAGATTTAATGTTTTTTGTGCAATCAGTCTCTGTGGATTATTATCTAAGGTTTAAATATTCTACTTCAAAATTTGAAAATTCTCTCTTGAGGCTGATCGAAATGAGTAAACATGTGTATTCTACAAAATGTATAAAAATCATT
Source organism: Viscum album (assembly GCA_963277665.1). NCBI lineage: Eukaryota > Viridiplantae > Streptophyta > Magnoliopsida > Santalales > Viscaceae > Viscum > Viscum album. The sequence continues at coordinate 687,906,028 of OY728162.1, read as the reverse complement.
TTTAATGGTTTTTATGATGGTTCTTCAAATTGATTTTTTTTCTACCTAATTTTCTTTATGTGGTTGGGTTTATTAGAATATGTGTTTCTTTTGGTATTGAATTTTTGAGACAAAATTTTGGTGGAAATATTGTTGTAAATATTTGTAGTTTCTTTCATTAATATTTGGTATTTGATTGACTATTTGATCAATTTTTTAATTTATAATTATGCTCACCCTAGGATGTTTTATTTTTTCTACAGTTAGTGATTATCACTAATATGTGGCCTATTAAAGGTGGGCATTTAGGGTTAGTTTTATCATCACTACAATCCACGTAGGGGTTCCAAGTGGGGGAGGTTCAATTACAGTAAATAATTAAAATCCCTCCACTTAAATAGATTAATCAGTATATATCATGGGATGACATGGAAGGGACCATGGAGTAAACCTAATCCACAATGTTTAAAGGGAATTTGGAGTGAACCTAATCCACCATTGGACTCTATCCACTATGTGAAATTGGTCTTGATGGGGATCCTTGAAAAACTAAATGATTTTTAATAATTATGTGTATTCCACATGTCTATATTATTCAAGAATCTGATAAATCATTTGACGTCTTATGAAAAAATAATTTTGTTATAATTAATGATTTATGATCTATTTTTTATTTTATATGGTTTAATTATGTTATAATATTATACCTTTATTATGTTCTCATACGCATAAGTTCATCTTAGGATCACTTATGTTATTTATTTTATTTCTATTCTCTTTTACCATTTGTAATCATTTTTCCACTCCATTTATTATTCAATTATTCTCTAGGTAATGAATAATGATATTACGAATAAAATGTACTAAAGGGTATAACTTGTAAGGATCATTTTATGGGGATATTAAAGAATAGTTTTTAAATATTTTGGTTATATATCTAATCTATAAATACACTATACTAGTAGAAACCCTGGTATCAAATATCTAACACTTCATTTATTTATTTTATGTACATAAATTTTTTGGGTGACTTATGGAAGGGTTTGGGGATATTTTGGAATGTTTTCTGGGGTTTTCTAAAGGTAACAAATTAGTACATGGTCAATGAAAACAGGGTAACTACTACATGAAATCATTCACATTGAGAAAAAGGCGATGTGGAAGGTAAATGGGCAGGTTCAGTGTTTGTCCATCCCATATATCATCCTAGGAGAAATTGAGTAATTTCCGAGAGCGGGATTTGCAATACATGGCACAAATTTTTTTCTAACTATTTGTTCCCACAAAGGGAGGTTCATCCTTGAGGTAGTGGCAAGCGCATGGTTAGCACACGGTTTGCCTAACTGTGTGACTAACCTAGCACTGTTTGACAACTAGATCCACAAAAGTTGATCTAGGTCAGGATTGAATTTTGACATCTCATTTTTTCCCAAACCGAACTGAATTAGATATTTATCCCTCATAAAGGCTAATGAACCCTTATATATTGATTTCTATGTGATGTACATGTTTTTCTAAGTGAGTTTAACCCTGAATATTACATTAATTAATTGTTTACACTTGTTTTTTGTGGTTTTCCATATATATACTTATCTCCTACACTAAATTTCAGATATATAGTTTCATTATATATATATGTGTTTATTGATTCAAAATATGGTGTGATACCTATATTTTTATTATTGGGGAAGATATCTAAGGTGGGTTTTCGAATATTTCACCTCGTTTCTTTGGTGTTTGAATTCATTTTTTTGTGGCCATAAATTCACAAAGTTGGCAGCGTTACTCTGAACTCCTCTATCTAGAACATGAAGTATTTATTTAAAATTAGTAATTTTTTTGGAATTTATTTTGGAATTATTGTGAAATTATGATTTCGAAATCCTTATTTAGTGATGGTTTATTGAATTGTGGAAATTAGTTATTTGGTAGAATTTGAAATTCATAACATGATTTTAAAACGAGTATTTTAAAATAATTGAGTGGTTTTGATGCATGTAAAAGTGTTTTTAATAAAAGTATTATTTTATTGACATTGTTTGTTTGAATGGTTTTCCATAAAAGTATCTTTTTATTGAAATGGTTAAAATGGATGTCATGACATCAATTTTTGGATTAATGGTTCTATGTGTTCATGTGAATTTGAGAAGAATAAGGGTATAATGTCTCCTCCATAATTTTTTGGAGGGATAAGGGTCCAGGATTTCCCCTGTCAAAATGGTTCATTTAGTGTAGACTTAGTGAACATAGTAATTGGAAATATGTAGTATAGGTAGACCCATGTTACATGCACCTTTATATGTTTGGATATGTGTAATGGAATGGATAATGGAATAATGTAATTTTTTAAAGGGTTTATATCATTATTTGCTTTCTTTCATTGTAATAATATATGTTTTGGTAAATATTTTTAATATTGGAATCATTTTATACACTTTTTTAAACTATTTTAAAGGGAATTATTAAAATTATTTTGTATTATTGTGCTAACATGTACTATCCTGGGTGATTTTGCACATATTTTTGCTTATATAACATTTTTAGGTTGAAAATCACATTTCTGGGGATCTATGTACATTATTATTTTGTAGACACTTACCGAATTTGATATCTCTTTGCCATGGGTTTATCAAATTAGAAGAGCATGACACGAATTAGAAAAATGTTTTAATACTATAATTACATATTTTATTTTGAGCAATGATGTTTTATTTGGTGAAATATTTTCACTCTTAGAAATTGGTGAATTTATTTTCAAATGATTTTTTTTGGAAATAGCATGGCTAGGGTAATATTAAAATGGTTTTACTTTATAAAGAACGTCAAATTATTTAAAAAATGACAGATCATGGTTAATGTTGAATTTCAGAAATCAATGTTATTATATTTTTTATATGATAGAATTCGAAAGGTTATGAATTCAGTTGATATAGAGTGAGATGTATGGTTTTTGTTATTTGTATAGAAAATTTCACCAGTATGTCTTGTAGGAACTAACTAGAAGAAGCTACTAAGAATGTTGTTTCACCAGAGCCACAAGTGATCCAATAGATGGTTTAGAGTGTAGTTAAAGATTTTCAGGTTGTGGATAATGTTAAAAGAAGGGATGATCCATGGTATGTGGGTTAGACAGTTCCAAAAGAAGAATCCACCAATATTTGAATGTAAATTTGAACTATAGAATGAAAGTGTGTGGGTGAATATGATGAATTGAACCATATATTTCATTTTCACCCCAGTCGAGCTAATAGTCAATCTGGTGACATATATAGAGGAAGATATCACAAGACAGTTATGGGATTTAGTTATTCAAACAATATTGGACCAAGGTCTTGCATGAGAGGATTTGGGAGAATTGTTCAACAAATATTTATATCGTTATACATTCAGGATTATAATAATAATGAATTTCTTCATCTTGAATCATTATATTATCACATAGATATAGTACATTTCTATATTCATGAATTTTATCATCTTTTAAACCAAATTTTCTGCCAGTGCATCCTAGAAATAATTCATCATTGAATTAGTGATATGATAAGAAATTTAGTTCATGATTTTTGTTATCATTATTACAGATTATATAGAGATTCTCAAAAGTGAAATGTAGGGTGATTGGGACATTTCAAGAGATATTAAAGGAGAAATCATGTTGATACATATGGAAAAATATGGGAACTCTAATTATAGGAATAATTTGAATTGGGAAACCTATTTCCACGGTAGGTGTAGTGCTCAGAATAAATGGTTGGATCAATGAATTTTCCTCAAAAACCCATGATCCATTATATATTTTCTAAAAGATGTCTTTTTAATCCTAGGAATCTTTAGTGTATGACACCACCTATAGAATTCCAAAATTGTAATCAGATGGGTAATCCTCAGTATTATTGTGGTACTTATCTAAGGTCAAGTGTCTAGGAGACTTCTCATGTGTTGTAGATGTTGTATGCTTTGATGGGGTCAGGGAATCCAAATTCCTATTTTCAGTAGAATAAGTCCAGTAATGGTGATTCTAGGAATACAATAACACCTCAGTAAGGTAAATATCAATAGCACAAAAATGAAGAATGTTTCATGAGATATAAATTATATGGAGCCGAACAGGTTATTCTAGATCATTATTTTGGACCATTGATCTTGAGAGGTATGATTATATGTAATTAAACCTTTATGAAAAAAAATTCTACATGGGGATCAAATTAATTTATTTCTTCCCGTTATGTTTATTTTATTTGTTTAAACGTTCATATGATGCCATATACATTGAATCATCAAACACCTCTTGGTCAAAGAGTATGTTGGTCCTTTCTATATAGATCATTTTCTATAATTTTTGATTTTGTAGAGTTGATATGGGATTTCCCTATAATGAAAATGGTTGTTTATGATATAGTCATGGGTATGGAATATTTGATGAAATTTAAAGCTCCCATCAACCATTAATCCTATAAGGGAATTTTTACAACTAATGATGCTGTTGACATCCCATTTGAGGAGATATAATTGTAAAAGGAAGGTGAAATAGGCATGTTTTCAATAGTTTTTGGAATGAAGTTGAATCAATTTGTAGAATTGAGTTTGGAATAGATGTAAAATATCATGAATAATAGTTTTCTTATCTATGGTTGATCTATTTCTAGATATATTTCTTGAAGATTACTCAAGGTAATAACCTATAAGGTAAGTTGAGTTTTCATTTGAGCCCCTAATGGGGACCAATTCTACTCTCCTTATTCCTTATCAGATGGAACCAAATGAATTAATGTAATTGAAAATGAACTTGTATGAGCTATAAAGTAAAGTGTTCATTCGTCATAACACATCTATGTGTGCGGCACCAGTCTTTTTTTTAAAAGGTGGATAGATATCATTGATTGTGTGTGGATTATCATAACCTTATCAAATATAAGATAAATTACATGTATCCACTTCCATGAACTATTGATATGTTTGATCAATTTAGGGGAACTCAATGGTTCTCCAAAATTTAATTGTGATCTATATATCACTAATTATGAGTTCTGATGGAATATATTATGATGACGGATATTAGAAGAACATATGACCATTATGAATATGTGGTAATTCATTTTGGTCTAATGATTTCCCTGTAGTTCATTATGGAACTAATGGGTTGGATAATTCATAGGGTTCTTGATTCTTTTCTGGTGGTGTTTTTGGAAGACATTTTTTCATATTCAAGTTTAAGGGATGAGCATCAACTACACAGGAAAATATTTTTGGGAATCATAGTGGATAATTGTTTGTATGCAAAAAATTTAAAGTGTGACTTTTTGTTAATAGAGGTATGCTTCACTGGCCATGTTATTTTAGAAATTGGGTTTTATAGGGATTCTATCAAGATATAGATTGTATTCCCTTTGAAACAATCAAAAAATGACATTGAGATACACTGTTTCTTTAGTCTATATATATTTTACTGATGTTTTTTTCTTAGTTTTTCTAGACATGCCTCACCTTGGTAAGCTTTTACTAGGAATAATGTTACATTAAAATGGGATTGTTAATTCTATAAATATTTTAAAGTTCATAATGTTTCCTTACTTGCGCACCAATATTGATTTTTCTAGATTTTGTACTTGGGTATGTGGTTTATTTTGATGCTTCAGGATAAATGATTGGTTCTGTTCTTTTATAGGGAAATTACGTTGCTTATTATAGATTGTTATAGTTATGTTTACATTATGAGAACTACCCAACACATGATTTAGAGTTTGGCATCGTAGTCTGTCTTTGAAAACGTGGGTTTATTACTATATTGTGGAGAAATTTATTATGTTTCTCGATCACATAATGTTTAATCATATTTTATCACCAAGGGATTTGAACCTGATATAATGAAAATGGATGGAGTATCTCAAAATATTCTATTTTGACATGATCTATTCCCTAGATAAGGAAAATATGATGGAAGATGCATTAAAAATAAAGTCACATGATTATTTGAAAAAAATGGATTTTGATGAATTCCATTTTTTTCAGTCCTATCTGACATGAATGAGGAATGTGAAGAATGAGGTGAAGTTGTGGTTTTTTTCTACAATCATTCATTCCAAATTTGGTGGAGATGGTAAAAGGGAAATAGAAATCTAATTCAAAATGTGTGGCTATGTGTTCAGAACTCAATGGTGGGGAGACCATTGTGGGATGAATGTTAGATTGGAGTTTAGTTCTATGGTTTATAAATCTGATGGTCATACATATATCTTTTCACGAATAATAGCATCATGCATACCACCATTTGAGATGGGCTGTTCATTTTAGAATACAAAAGATCTAAAAGGTATTGAAAGCATAGTTTTGGTGGCTCAATATAAAAATTTAGGTGGGTGATATTATTTTGAGATGATTAACTTAACAGTAAGTTACATCATATCATAATCAAAAAGTAGGATTTTTGTAGTCTGTACCTATTCCTATTTGTAAATAAGAACATATGGATATGGATGTCATAAGATGCCTCCCATGAATTTTTCAGAAATAAGTTTCCATATGGGTGATAATATATTACAACAAAATATCATCTCATTTAATCTCTTTTCCTGAATCTCATACAATAGAGGAATTTTTAAAAATTTATATCCTAGAAGTGGTAATGAGGCATGGCATACCGGTGTCAATAGTGTCAGATAAGTATATAAGGTGTACATCACATTTATATATATCATTACAAAAATCCCTTAGGACTCATTTGACAATGAATACAGTGTATCATCTTCAGATAGACAAATAATCTGAAATAATGATACAAATATTGGTAGATAGGCATCAAGATTTTGTGATGGATTTTGGTTCCTCATGGGAGAGGTGCATACCATTATTGGAGTTCTCATATAACAACAGATATAATGCCTCAATACATATCGATATTTCTGAAGAATTATGTGGGTTTTCTTTTAAATATTCACTATCTTTGGTGGAAAGAAGTGATACATCACTAGTTGGTTTGAGTCTTGTCTAAGAAACATTGTAGAATATACCATTTATCAAGTAATGGATGGAGGCCACACATGTCCTCAAGAATCATACATGGATCATCTCTTTATCAGAGCTAAGTGATTATGTTTACTTCAGGATCACTCCAAGGATTGGGAATTATATTTTTGGAAATCAGGTGAAGTTAAATCGTCAATACACATGCCTTATTGAGATACTAGAACATGTTTTTGTGGGGGCATGTAAATTGGAATTTCCAAAACGGTTTAGTACTGCACATAATTTGTTTCAAGTATATCAGTTGAATAAGTATCATCATGATCCTAACCATGTGATTAAATGGGATCACATTGACCTAGATCTGGATTCTTCATTTATTAACATGCTAGTATGTATTGTGGATATCAAAGAGAATGTCATTTATGGAAAAAAAAATCAACGGTCGAGTATGGGTTTTGGGGAAACATTTCCAAATTCCACAAGAGATGAGGGAATGAGAGAATGATATGGTCACGAAATGCTCCATATTGTTTCTTGGAAATGATGGGTTTATAGTTTCCTGGGATGGAAATTACAATTTTGGGGAGAATTTATCACCCCCTGGTTTTTAGTATGTATCCATTAATTTATGTACATTATGTATATAATGTGTCTAGGTGATGTTTGAGAGGTTTGGATACCTTGTGGAATGTTTTAGTCACTTTTCAAAGGTTCTCGGTTGTTACAAAATTAGGGGAATCTGTTAAAAGTTTATTGGAATCTTTGCATAATGTGGTAGAGGCTAAGGAGAAGGTTGATTAGAAGGTGAATGGTTTTTCCAAACGGAGTGACTACCTTGAAGAAACAAGGGAATTCCAGAAATTTCACATCCTCATGGTTGGCGTGTTGTGTGTCTAACCATGAAGGCCAACAATGTGAGATTCATCATAAAGGAAGTGGATTGACAATGATTAGAACAAGGATTTTCCAAAAAGTGTGACTTATTGTGCCTAGTTTTAAAAATATATCAACAAAATGGTATCCAGTTTCGGATTATTTTGTAACTTATCATGTTTCTCCAAAACTCACACTAACATGGTATTTCTCCCTCTCCATGGATATTGAACCCTTTTCTATAGATTTGGATGTAATTTTTAGGCATCTCTTGGGGCATTGAAGGATGGTATTCATGTTAAGACAATTTTTATGGTGTTTTTGGATGGGTTTCCTTAGATCAACTTCTCTATCTAACTTGGTTTCTCTGATCTAGTTTCATTATAGATATATCCAATATCTTTATTTCATATATGTTGATATTTGATATGATGATGATATTGGAAAATATCCAAGGTGGGTTTTTTAGAATTTCATAAGGTTTTTTGGGGTTTTTGTGTAGTTTTTTTATCCCTGTAAATTCATGAGGTATGTGTCTTCAGCCTAGAAACCTCTATTTATAAATTGGTGATATTATTTCAAATTAAATGTATTTAATGAAATTGATAATGAAATTGTTGTGATTTTTTTGAAGCCTTATTTTTTTATAGTTTATGTAATTATACAAATTGGATTTTTTGGTGGAATCCGAAATTGGTAACATGATTTTAAAATGATTTGTTTTTTTGATGCATGTAAAAGTGATTTCAAAAAAATTAGTTATTATTAAAGTTTTTTGTTTCAAAGGTTTTCAATAAAATAATGGTTTTATTTAAATAGTTGAAAGAGTTTTTTAGGATAATTTTTTTGAATAATGGTTGTGTGTGTCCAGGTGAATTTAAGATAGATAAGGGTAATAAGTCTCCCCCTTCACTTTTGGGATGGATAATGGTCAGGGAATTCCCCCATAAAAATGATTAATTAGTTGAAGACATATTGAAGGGATGACTCATTACTCATGAGTATAGGGAACTCCATGTTACATTCATGGTTGGATGCGTGGATATGTATATTTGGATAGATTATGTGAAAAAAAAATTTGGAAATTATTTACAACATTTTTTATTTATTATCCTTTAAAAATTGTTTTTTTCTAAAAAACCAATATTATATAAAATATTTTTAAGTGTTTTATATAAATTATTAAATGGATTTTCTAATAGGATTTCTCTTAGTAGGATGGGTAGAGAAATAATTTTTAGACAACTTACTGAGCATTAATACTCACCCGTTATTTGTCATGTTGTTTCTTATGTGGAAATTATTCATCGTGATCCAAGAAGAAGAAATGTATCACACTTATTTAGTGGTTCACTATAATACATGGGTAGTTTTATAGAGTTCGATCATGGAGCATATTTTATCATGAGATTCCTGTGATTTCATTTGGGTGGGTTACTTTTTTATTCCACTGTAAATATTGATTTTTTAGTCATCCATTATGGTACACTGTTGAAGTATGGTTTTAATATAAATGTTATTTATTTCAGTTGTTTTACATTTTTTATGATGATTCATGTAGTTTTTAAATTTTGTATGGTATGACTGGTCACATTGTTTTATTGTCAAAGTGAAAAGTATCCGGAATATGTGAATTAAGCCATTGGAATTTATTTCAAACCTTTGGCATCATTGGATGTCACTTACAACCATGTAATATAATTTACTGTTCCAAGGACAATGAAGAGGGTCATGATGTAACTATATAAATGGGTTTTAGGTTGTGATTTATTATCATATATGTTGAATATTCTTGTAAAGTGGTGTATTGGGTATATATTTGATGGTTATGTTATATTATTAAACATTCTTTACAATAATCCAGAAGCCAATGATTGTGATGGAAAAATAAAAGAGGTTCATGATGATACAGGGTATATCAAGTCCCACAGACATGGGCCAATTATAGAGCCCATTAGGTGTTGATGTGATCATGTAATACATATGTAATAACTCATGGTGGTTAGTATAAGAGAATTTTATATCCCCCATCATTCCCAATAACATGATGATTGACTCAATGGTGATGGAGTCCATTCATTCTTAGAAAAATAATTCTACATGGAAGCCAATGTGGTAACCTAGTTTGCTAGGGACATGATGATAATGGATATTGAAATCTATTAGATAGAATTGATGTAAGGTAGTTAGGTTGGGATATAGTGCATGATTGATAAGATGTGGACCACGTAGGTTCTCTTGATAGGGTCGTGTTATAGTGGAGAATGTTGTGGATCTTCATTAATGACTTCTGTCTAGTAACCATATAAATGATCTTAATTTTTATCTACACTATCAACTAGAATGAGACGTTGATCTGGAGGTTATGATTCTTATCAATGGATTATTTCCCTAGTTCAGGTTACCAGTGAAACTATTATACAACCTAACATTACAGTGTTTTTTAATAAAATATTGTTGTACTAGTAATATAATATTATTTTCAAATTTATGTAGTTTGATAGTTATTTATAAAACATATATTTTTAATAATTCGAACCTAATTTAATGGGGTCTTACAATTTTACATTAATATGAATTATGATATCAAATAAAGTCATTAATTAAGAATTTTTTAATCCCTTTATTGGATAAAATCAAGGAATATTCAATGGATAAAGATATTTCAAATTTATTTTCAAATTTTATTAACCACTTAATTTTTATTTAGATGAGATGTATAAAAATTTCAATTATTATAACATGATATAAATTTACTTACATTTTGATTTTGGGCCTCCTTGAAAAATTCAAATTTTTTAAATTGACTACCTGTTTTTTTGAATTATAATGGTTTGATGAATATTATTTAATTTACATTCAATTAAAATATGGTGAAATCACATTATGGGTATTAATATATTTACCCTCATGTAAAAAATTATTTTCATCCTTAAAACTACACAATATAAAGATACATATTCCATTGATAATCATTTTATTTTTATAAAAATAAGAATTACCTTGCACGTAATATTTGGAAAATATGTATGTATAATTAGTAATAAAATTATCAACACTAAATGTGATAGAGGTTCAATTTTTTTATTTTGTAATTATTTTTAGAATTAAATGTCTCTCATCCATTTATATAATAATATTTTAGAACTATAGTTAAAAATTTACTCACTAGTTATAATATAACAACATCCCAAAAATGTAATTTTTATATGTATGATAATATTGAATTCATGTTATATATTATGGAAGAGTTTATTTATTATATGATTTAAAATAATATATTAAATTGGTTATACTCTTTTTATAAAATCGAATATCATTTAATTAAATGGGTTTATGTGTTTTTAAAAATAACTTTATATATTTTATTTTTGTTTAATTTAAAATATTTTTTAAATTAATTTTTAATCGATTGATATTTTATTTGAAAATAAAATCATAGAATTCATTAATGAACAATTGATATTTTTTTGAATATTTTTACATGACCCATATAAAAGAAAAATAATTGTCTATATTTGTAAATTTTACTAGAAATTAATTTATGTTGATTTTATAGTAAGATATGTGTATATTAAATTTCAATTTTCTGACTGAGTGATTGGGTATGTTGATATTTTGAATACAAGGATGGATTTTCCATTTTCCCCTGACACCCAAATATGAAATCATAATGATATAATTATTCCCCTCTATTAATTTCCCTGATACTCTCAATTATTCAACATTATCCTCAATATTTGATTATATGATTTTTTTAGAAGAAAATATATTTTTTCTTAATCTAGTATTAGTCAATGGTTCATTAATTCACTAATTTATTTCCTTCGTGCTCCCACCCCCAATAATAATACATTATTTTTCTCTATTGGTAAGTGTAGGGGTTCTTATGATTACTTATATTTTCCCATGATTTTAGATTATATAAGTATAAGAAAAAATGGTTGTATGTTATTTATATTTTACTTATCAATGATCCATTATGTCAACATTTTATTTCCCCCAATGTGAAGGTGTAATTTTCTACCTTTTACCTGTGTTTTGATTCATGTGATTCTTCATTATCATCCACGATCCCCAAATCAAGTTGTATTTATAAATAATTCATTTTTTATTTATCTTGTACTAATAACTGATCCATTCGGGAACTACGGGATTATTCTAAACATTATTCCATTATATGAATGGGGAACCTATGGTATTAGAAGTATTCTTATCTAATTCTTGTGAAATGTTTTTAGAATATTTTTATGGAATATTTACGTGAATTATCACTATAATTTATAGATCCACTAAAAAGCATATTCAAATGTGATGATGTCTCTTCATACATGAGAATTCATATACTATGAAAAAATTCAGAAAAAAATATACTAAAATATGTGTATTAATTATTACCTTAAATGTTTTATCGAATTAAATACTCCATCCAAAGCATTCTTTTAATAATGGAACATAGATTTAATTATAAAACAATAATTAAAATTTAATCAAGTTATTGATTGTAATTTAAATTATTTAAATTTATAGTATTTTTATAATAGTGTTTTCGATAATTTTTGAAATGATATTGTATTTGATTTTTAAATTTTTAATGTGTTCAAATTATAAAGATAAATTTCTTCCAAGTTTATGTGAAATTTATAACATATCAACATTATAAAAATTTGATATTATTCTGGTATTTTCGGATAAATCATAATCCTATATTATAAGTTATTTATTAATATGTAATGAATTTTTAACTATTCATATAATTTAATAATATATTTTTTTCTAATAAATATTCATTATTGGATTTATATATATATATCATAATAAAAAAAATCTTTATAACTAAGGAATCTATGATTTAAAAAAATAATAATTATTTACTATAAAATATTATTATTTATTAGTTTTTCATGCAATAGGGAATTTAATTGAATATTTTGTGGTAAATAATTTATTTTCCAAAAAATGATCTTTATTTAAGTCTTAAAGAATTAATAGAAAACATCTATCAATTGTAATTAGTTTTTCACAAAGATTTTCCATTCTCGGGTCAACTGTTTTTATTTTTAATGGGCCACATTTCTATAATGTTTGTTAGAATATGAAATTTCATGTTCTTTTATAGGATCTAGGTCTTAGAACTCTGATTATAGAATCCCACAACTATTATAAATTCTCATAATGATAATTATAATGTATATTCAATGAATTAGAATGATCAAACAGAATGTGTATTATATTTATGTTTATAAGCATAACAAGTATCATCAATTCTATTCTTCTCATAAAAAAAATGTTTATATGAATTAATGTAATTTTTGGGAGACCAATATCAAATAGCTAACAAGTATATTGTCTTGTATTTATGTTTAAATTAACCACTATGATGTTTAATGATTGACAGATAATTCATGAATATGTATTTTATATGAAAACTATTTTCAAAATAATAATGTGTCATGAATGGACATGGATGTATATTTACTTGTAGAGTTTGTCCTAAACTCATCATCAACATGTAAAAAAATTCAAAATAAACTACAACACCACGAAATATTAATGTAATGTGTTTGAATTTCCACGTATTTTACTTCATGAGGAATGGAGTCAATATTGTTAAAGAATCCACACTATCCATTATTTTAATCATCAAGAAAGAAAGGAATATATTTTGAAATAAAATGTAAGGGGAAATGGGACATTAAATGTTAATGTGACCCTTAAGAATTGAAGAAATGTTAAGGAAAAAAGTTTCAATTTTGTGGGATAAATAGACATTTTCTGAAGAACTACTTGAAAAGAAAGTCATGGTTCAACAACAATTATATGAAGAAGTCATGTATATGTTTTGAATCAAACATAACATATGTTATATAGATCACATTATCGATTGATCTATTTTTATGTAAAATTTTTAATATGATTTAGGAGTTCCTTTCTTCCCAATTCACAATCCCAACTATGAAGTTTATATTCGGGAGGAATGTAGTGTCGGTTCCAGTGGAAATAGTCTGGACTATTCAATTAATACAATACACTATAGTTCCTTTGATCATATATGAAATCTATTATATAGATTGTATATCTTTATATTTCATATCATTATTGAATCATTTTTATGTTACATACCTTATTAATTTTATGAATGATTCTGTGATTTTTTTTAAATATATTCATATGATTATATCTAAAAGATAATGTTATAGGATCTATAAATTGTAACCTAATAATTTTTATATTAAAATCCTCCTGCTCATGGATCATATTTATATTGATGAACACATACTTATTTGTTAATGTTCTTAAATATTATAATTTATGATTAGTTCACACAATGAAATAATGATTTCATTGTTTTATAAAATTTGAAATCCTTCATCATTTAGAATTTACTAAATTAAAAATTTCTATATAATATATTATCGGATGACAAAAAACACACACAAAAGGAATTGTTACTCTAGAATTAATCAATTCCACAAGATTATACATTCCAAAAAATATTGATCTTTTGATTTCAAATATTTTCATAATGAAAAATATTTCATAACCATTATTAATGATTTTTAATTTAATGGGTGTATCTACCAAATTATTGAAACATATTAAACAATAAATTCATTGGTTGTTTCTATAAATTAATTTGAACGAAAATTCTATAAGAAAATTAAAACCATATGGTCTGATAGATATGATCAATATGGTGGATGATTTGATAAAATGGGATAAAGATGTAGTATATTTTATGTGTCTCTATAATTTCAATGTATATGTCCATAAAACACAATATCAAGTAATCAATAAACAATTTTTATGCATAATGTAATAATAAAACACTTATGGATATATTCAGGAGCATTTTATTTAATTTACCTTTTCCAATATCATTGTTGATGTTTTATTTAAATAAATAAATTTAATTATTAAATTATGTTACACATAAGTAATTTCAAAATAATTTATTCATACTTTGGACAAGTTGTGATCCTAGATTGAGAAATCTATATATTGTTTTTAGTAAGATAACAAATCTTATAATATACCAAGAACAAACATGATATATGAATACTAAATGGATATATCATTTAATATCTAGAAATATAAAGGAAGTAAATATTTTATTTTCATAATCATATTATGATAGTTTTTTAAATTTGAAATTAAATATTTCTTGAGAGTGGTGAATTTAATGGGTGAGGGGATCCAAAAATATATAGTACTAAGATTTATATATGCTCAAATGTGTACAAGTATCGATATTATATTCCTAATTAGTAATTCGAGCGATAATAATATAGTCATGGAATTTATAGTTGGATATATATAATGGATTTTAAACATTATCTATGGGGAATAAAGCACCCCATTCTTACACAAAAATTATCAAATTATCATTAGTTGATTAGATACAATGATTATGAAATTTCTATATCTTTTTATAAATGAAGGTCTACATTGGTTATGTGTATATCCTTTGTAGATGGGAAATGTCATTGAATAATTTGATTCATTTAGTTTTTCTACATTTTCCATCAAAGATAACTTTTTATAAATTTTTTGGGACACATTTCAAGGAATAAAGTTGACAAATTGGATTTTCATAAATGAATTTTAGATAGTATCACCAACACAAATAAGATTTATTATGATAATGCGCATATATATCTATAAAATATATGGAAATATATTTTAATGGTTCTAAACATATGGAATTATATTACTCTTCTATTAAGTTTATCTTTTATAAATAAAAAATGTTATTTGAAGAATTAACTATAATATAATGATTACCAACCATTTGATGAAGGGTTTCCACCAAAGACATTTATTATCCACATTAAAATATAGGTTATTGTTATGTATTAGGACTTTATGTATGTTAAAATTATTATGTCCATTATATTTGACACTGTGAAATTTTAAATATTTTTTTGTTATAGATTACTATTTTTTGGAAAATATATTTGATAAAATTGAAATATTATAACCGTTATAGTCTTATATAATGTAATTATCATGGGAATTTTATTCACATTTTTAATAATTAGAATGAAAATATTAACATTGTTATTCATGGAAGACAATCTATAGTAGATCATGTACAAACACCATCATTGATGTTCATATTATCCTTAATTGTGATAACTACTGTATAAATTATTGATAAAATATAAATATGTATAATAATATATGAATTTATGATATTTCATTATGTGATATAATCTGAGTTAAATGGGATTCTGTTAGATTGAATTACATGCTAAAATTTATTTGATAAATTATTTATAAAATGTGGTATCCAGAGACAGTATGGGAGGTAGGTGAATGATGATCTTATTCCTTTCAAAAATAATTATCTTATATATACCATAATATCATGATACCTAATTTAAAGGAACTAGTGAATTATTTCATCTATTTCTCACACTTTCTCAACAAATCTCATGAATGAATTATAAAATTTATAACAAACAGAATTTAAAATCATTAAATGGTTAACCCACAATGTGATACATCAATGAATCATACAATTAAAAATATATTAGTGTAAAAATATAATTATCAACTCATTATGAGAATAGAGACTTGATTTTGGTGAAGTATCACTTCAATATGGATAATTATTTTTAAAATGATTTATCAAATCTATCACTACCTCACACGAGTAACTTACTTTTCCTCCTTCTTAAACTTCTCCAATTGATATTGGTTTACTAACTATTAGTTCACATTATTTTTTTGACATGAATGTGACTCCATGGTCAGTTCCTAGGAATGCTCTATACTGTATCCTAATTCCATATCTTATTATCTATTTTTAAAAATGTTTTAATCCCAATTAAATGGATAGATATATTCAAATCATACTGATAATTGTTAATATACTACCATCCATACCAGGTTTACTTAGTATAAAATATCAAAATATATATAATACCAAAATATAAATTCTCTTATTATACTATATATTATTAAACTAATCAAGAAAATGTTAAAAATATAACATCTAATATCCCCATCACTTCTTTATGATCTATAAAAAATGAAAGATTATATTTTTAAATCTTTGAATTAATTAAAAAAATTATCAATATATCAATATCCCCAATTCAAACATTTTATGACGGCCATGTTATGGAACACCATCCTTATACATCGTTTTCTTATATTAGAACTATCGATACTATTTTCCCAATTTTCGATAACAAATTATCTATATTTATTGAAATTTTATCCTCTATTTTTGATATCCATATTACTATTTTTCAAGTAAAGACATTCATTTACAAATTCAAATTCTTGAAATTAAATATAGTGATCTTTCTTTTTTAAAAATTAATCCCGTAGATAAAACTCAAGTAAATCCCAACCATTTTACCCCATTTGGGTAGATAGAGAACATTCTATGACCTCCAAAATGATAAAAATATCTGATATATGAATTCTATGTGAAATGTATCTTTTTCAATCATTCATAGATTGTCTCCAAATGAAATTCATATTAAACTAATTTTTTTGTAAACTCTATATTTGACCACGTGTATAGAGTATCTCTTATGTATCACAGTAATTTTGTAGGGACCATTACATATACTTATATATTGGATAGTAACTATTATGTATACCAATAACCCTTTTATAAATAATATTTGGGATGCCATTATAATAAGGTTCATATTACCTTTATGTATTATAATTAATATATGTATTAATTACCCTTATGCATAAATTTTATATTACCCTTACGTATCATAGAAAAAACTCAAATAAACTATATATATATATACTATAGATCAACCCTTACATGTCCTTTAAACAATCCCTCTTATATAATTCACATCAACCATTATATATTCTAGTGTATCTCAATACTTTTGTAACATATGAGTAAATAATAAAAAATAATATTACATTTGATTAATGATTTTAAATTTATTCTAACATATCTCTTATAAAATCATGATAACTATTAAATACATATGTTTTACCATTTTAATGAAATAAACTCTAAAAAATTTAAAACATTTCCCATCAATGTCAAAGCATCAACATCCCAAATATCATAGTAATTACTATAGCATCATACCAATCTATTATAAGAATAAATACGGCTATTTATTAAATATCAGATCTAGATATACCTTCACCCAACAAATCACGCTCTCCTATATAATGAATCATACGATAGATTATAACAACCTGATATTTTATGAGAATTATTATTTTTATTTTCATTGATTTCTTGTGTTGTACACTACACCAAAATTAGATTGTTCTATATGCAACACCGTATTAGATTTCATTATACGCAACACTATTCTTGGCTCGTGTTACACACAATTTGAAGATAATTTTTTAGAAATTATTCTACGCATCATCAAGTATAGATTTTATTTAATGAATAAATGAAATAAGTTTTGATTATATTATACGCAACAAAAAATGGTTCTTTCACTACACGTTGCCTTGACTTGGCTTTCATTACACGCAGTTGCAACCCTCCTTAATAGCGTGTGTAGTACGCAATACGAGGTTTCACTAAACAATGATATATTTTTATATTATTATTATTAAATACATTTTATAAATAGTATTAACTAAATTTTTAATGTTATAACAGTATTATTCATCTTACACATTTTATAGAACATCTTCTGGGAACAAAATATATTTTTCGATTAAAATAAGTATTTTTAAAAAAATGCAGTTTTTGCACCATTTGATGGAGAACACACATTAAATCTAGTTTTTGACATGTTTATAAGTTCAAATTGTCAAAATAAAATTCTTCATTGGAATCCGGATATAAAAATTATTTTGGATAAATTTTTCATATTATTCTGATAACATTCATATTTTAATGAATAGTAAAAACACGCAATATTTTTATTTAAAAACAACATTTTTTATCGTAATAATTTATATGGATAAATTATAATATTTAATGATTTTAAAGTATAAATAGAATATATTTTTAAAATTTAATATAATTTATGTCAATACCATTAATTTTACAATGAATTCATAGGTAAAAACATTTCAATCTTTGGCAATGTCTTAACTTTTATAACACATTTTCTTAACAACCGGAATTAATTATAAATTAATTACAGTAACTTCTGTGTTTTGAATTTTGAAAAATGGACTCCATATTTGAATTCATTAGGTCCAAATTATGTTAATAGGTTACTTTTATTTTTTTAATATTTTGAATAGTAACTATGGTAATTTTTATTTACTGTAGTTAATGGTAAATCAGATAATTAAGGGTAAAAATAAGATTATAAAATTACCCTAAAACCTGCCAATATTCTATTGGATGACTAAAAGTACAACCATATAACCTAAGAGTCTGAATAGATTCATCTTAGGGACTTTTGACGATGAAAATAATTTTATTATTATTAAAACCAAAGTAAGTGACAACATGTCACTCTCTTAAATCTTATAAGAAAAATAATTTTGATTTACTGATAAACTTCCTGAAACATTGAACATTTAAAGTCTCCAGAATGATAATAAAATTATCTATAACAAGTGAATTTATTTAGAATTTTTAGGGATTAAATAATTATTATTATAGGTGACACAATAGTGATGTATAAATTATTTTATTGATTGTAATAACAAATAAATTGTTTTAATAATATTTAAATAAATATTATATGAACAATTTATTGTGCTCCGCTATTTTTCTAGATAAATATTACATTTTATGAATCTATTAAATATTTTAGTTAGAACATATCTTCCTTGTGGATTTTATTTAAATTCAAATGAATCAATAGTGTTAAAATTGAAACTATTGTTATTTTTTAAAAATAACATAATATAATTTTTTTAAAAAAACACTAAAATATTTAAAAATTATAAATTAAAATTTATATGGTCCAAAATTACATAAATAATTCAATTATGGACAATTAAAAATCCATAATTAATTATTTATAACAATTTATAATTTAGAATCTTATAACCACAAATAAAATTCAATATATTAAATAAGGATAAATCAAGTTGATAATGTTTAAAATAAATTACCAACATGTATAAATTTTATTGGTTGATGAGATTACAAAACTATCTCATCTATGTTCGTATTTTAGTCATTTTGAATGTTTTAAGTGGGGTTTGAATTTATTATATAATAATACTTTTGAGGATTCAAAAGGTTCCCCTCTCCTCCCCTATAAAAGGGATCCTCCTCCCTCTTTTATTTACCCAATTTGGAGCCTTCAATATCAAAAAACACCCTTCCCATTTCCATTATCAACTTCCATAGAAACATTATAGAGGTTCTGGTATCCTCAAATGGCCAACTCTAGTGCCTTAAGAGGAAGTTAAGAAGTAGACCGTCAAAGAAGAGGTAATATCCTTTACCAATTCTTTCCAATTTATTTTGTCTTCTCACTAGTGCAGAAAACATTTTTTACGTCACCATTTTTTACGTCGGTTATATAAAAACGACGTCATAATATGTTAAACGAGGTTTTTTACGTCGGTTATTTCTTAACCGACGTAAAAACCTGTGTTCGGTACACCTTTAACGTCGGTTATTTGTATAACCGACGTTATTAATCGCGCGGCTTCATTTTCTACGTCGGTTATTTTTATAACCGACGTAAAAAACGCGGTTTTCGAAGGGATTTTTACGTCGGTTATTGAATAACCGACGTAACAAACGCGGTTTTTGAAGGCTTTTGTACGTCAGTTATAAAATTACCGACGTAAAAAAAGAATCCGCAGATGTTTTTGATGTCGGTTATGGAATAACCGACGTAAAAAACGCGGATTTTGAGCCCTTTATAACGTCGGTTAGAAAATAACCGACGTCAAACATGAATCGGAGGAAGGTTTTTACGTCGGTTATTGAAATAACCGACGTTATAAATGTTTTTAAAACAATTATCACGTCGGTTATTGAATAACCGACGTGATAACTCATTTAAAATTTTACCCAGACCCGTGGATTGTCATTCGCGAGTTTACCTTCGACAGTCGCGACTCGTCTCTCTCGCGCGTAAACCCGAATCGGCTCGTCCATTTCGTTGGTTTAGATTCGTTTTGCGATCATCGTTTCTCATATTTAATCTCCTCGGATCAATCATCTAAACTCGCAGCACTCAGGTAATCCTCCCACTCATTCGTTTTTTTTCACGGATAGTATATATATATGTGTTGTGATTTTTTTGTTGAAACTAGCTAAGATTCTTCGATTGTGAACCCTTTTAACTCGTTTTGGCACCATAATCTTATTTATCATCCCTAGATCTATTTGTTCGACTTGAAATATTGAGTAATTTTATGATTTCACTATTTTTTCATCGTTTTCTATAAATCCCCGAGAGGGTTGGGGCGTGTCCATTTGGATGGGTTGCCCTTTTACAGTTGTTACTACTTTATTCACACACAACCATGGCATAGGTGCATGGATATGGGGTTGGGGGGTGTCCAGGGGTGTTTACAAGGGGGTGGGTGGGTGTGGGGGGCTGTCCAAGGGTGTGGGTGGGTGTTGGGGGGTGTCCAGGGGGGTGTCCAAGGGGGTAGGGGTGGGGGGTGGTGTTTAGGAGGGGTGGGGGCTGTCCAGAGGGTTGGGGGGTGTCCAGGGGGTGTCCAAGCAGGTCGGGGGTGGGGGGTTGTGTCCAGGAGGGGTGGGGGTGCTTTCTAGAGGGGTCGGGGGCTGTCCAGAGGGGTCGGGGGGTGTCCAGGGTGGTGTCCAAGGGGATGGGTGGGTGTGGGGGGCTGTCCAAGGGGGTGGCGGCCTGTCCAGAGGGGTCGGTGGGGTGTCCAGGGGGGTGTCCAAGGGGGTGGATGGGTGTGGGGGGCTGTTGAAGGGGTGGCGGCCTCTCCAGAGGGTATTTGGGGTTGTCCAGGTGGGTGGGGGGCTGTCCAGAGGGTTGGGGGATGTCCATGGGGGTGTCCAAGGGGGTAGGGGGTGGGGGGTGGTGTCCAGGATGGGCGGGGGGCTGTCCAGAGGGGTCGGGGGGTGTCCAGGGGGGTTTACAAGGGGGTGGGTGGGTGTGGGGGGCTGTCCAAGGGTGTGGGTGGGTGTTGGGGGGAGTCCAGGGGGGTGTCCAAGGGGGTAGGGGGTGGGGGGTGGTGTTTAGGAGGGGTGGGGGGGGGGGCTGTCCAGAGGGTTGGGGGTGTCCAGGGGGGTGTCCAAGCAGGTCGGGGGTGGGGGGTTGTGTCCAGGAGGGGTGGGGGTGCTTTCTAGAAGGGTCGAGGGCTGTCCAGAGGGGTCGGGGGGTGTCCAGGGTGGTGTCCAAGGGGATGGGTGGGTGTGGGGGGCTGTCCAAGGGGGTGGCGGCCTGTCCAGAGGGGTCGGTGGGGTGTCCAGGGGGGGTGTCCAAGGGGGTGGATGGGTGTGGGGGGGTGTCCAAGGGGGTGGATGGGTGTGGGGGGCTGTCCAAGTGGGTGGCGGCCTCTCCAGAGGGTATTTGGGGTTGTCCGGGTGGGTGGGGGGCTGCCCAGAGGGTTGGGGGATGTCCAGGGGGTGTCCAAGGGGGTCGGGGGTGGGGGGTGGTGTCCAGGAGGGGTGGGGGGCTGTCCAGAGGGGTCGGGGGGTGTCCAGGGGGGTTTACAAGGGGGTGGGTGGGTGTGGGGGGCTGTCCAAGGGTGTGGGTGGGCGTTGGGGGTGTCCAGGGGGGTGTCCAAGGGGGTAGGGGGTGGGGGTGGTGTTTAGGAGGGGTGGGGGGGCTGTCCAGAGGGTTGGGGGGTGTCCAGGGGGTGTCCAAGCAGGTCGGGGGTGGGGGGTTGTGTCTAGGAGGGGTGGGGGGCTGTCCAGAGGGGTCGGGGGGTGTCCAGGGGGGTTTACACATCGATTTGTTTTATATTTCAAAATTGTTTACATTCAAATTATGATTTTTTTCATATAAACATATATTTGTCTTATCTAAAAAATATATATATTTTTTCTATTTGTTATAGGTAATAATGAGTCGAAGTTGGATTACGGCACGTCGAATGAGCAATGAATATGAGGAAGGTGTTGATGCCTTTTTGGAATTTGCTAAACGAAATGTTCCAAGTAGTGACATTTTTTCTGTCCATGCCTGAAATGTCTGAATATGAAGAAGTTGAAAAGTAGAGAGATAAAAGATCATCTGATTTGTCATGGTTTCAATCCAAGTTACAACCCTTGGATTTGGCATGGCGAAACTGGACAGAATGTCACTGATGATAATGAATCGCAAGATGGTAACTCCGATGGAATTGAAGAAATGATTCGCGATATTGTAGTAGAACAAATTGAGATAGAACCGACAGTTGCACGTCTATATGGTGATGCCGAAAAACCATTATATCCTGTTTGTACAGATTTTACGGTTTTGTCGGCGGTGTTAAGATTGATTAACCTGAAGGCGAAACATGGATGGAGTGACAGAAGTTTTACAGAGCTGCTACAATTGATGAAAGACATTCTTCCAAAAGATAACGATCTTCCAGATTCACATTATAAGGCCAAAAAAATATTATGCCCGATGGGATTGGGATATAGGAAAATACATGCCTGTCCGAATGACTGCATTATATATTGGAAGGAATATAAATTTCTGAAAGAGTGTCCTAAATGTGGGACGTCACGGTATAAGATGAAAGAAAAATCACAAGCTGATGTAGAGATTACAAAGCTCCCTTCAAAGGTATTTTGGTATCTTTCTATAATTCCTCGTTTCAAACGTTTATTTGCTAATTCACATGATGAAAAAAGGTTAAGATGTCATGCTGATGAGCGGGTATGTGATGGAAAAATACGTCATCCAGCTGATTGTCCACAATGGAAGAAAATTGATGCCCAGTACCCTACATTTGGAAATGAAATTAGAAATCTGAGACTAGGCTTGTGCACAGATGGAATGAATCCATACCGAACCCTCAGTAGCACACATAGTTCATGGCCTGTTTTATTGGTAATTTACAACCTCTCTCCTGAAGTTTGTATGAAGCACAAATATGTCATGTTGAGTATCATGATCTCTGGTCCAAAGCAACCCGGCAATGATATTGATGTATACTTGTCACCGCTGATTGATGATTTGAAACTGTTATGGGCTGATGGTATTAGGGTGTATGATTCTTATAAAATGGAATATTTTCAACTGCATGCAGTGCTTCTATTCACTATAAATGACTTCCCAGCATATGGAAATTTGTCTGGATACATTGTTAAAGGGCATAATGCATGTCCAATTTGCGAACAACAGACGTCATATTGTCAATTGCATCATGGGAGGAAAACAGTGTACATGGGTCATCGAAAGTTTTTGCATATGGATCACCCTTATAGAAGACTAAAAAAGGCATTCAATGGCTCACAAGAATTTGATACTGCTCCTCAACCTTTATCCCCAGAATTGTATTTTGAGAGGGTGAAAAACCTTGATGTGACATTGGGAAAGACAGAGAAATCTGGTAATGATAGACATATTTGGAAGAAAAGGTCAATATTTTTTGAGCTACCATTTTGGAGGTATCATGAAGTCAAACATAATATTGATGTCATGCACGTGGAGAAGAATATCTGTGATTCTTTGATCAGAACATTGCTAGATATTAAAGGAAAGACAAAAGATGGGTTGAATGCAAGGTTAGACCTACTGTCAATGGGAATACGTTTGGAGTTAGCTCCCACTCCTAAAGGAAGACGAACATTTCTTCCCCCGGCTTGTCATACATTATCGAAGAGGGAGAAAAGAAGCTTCTGTCAGTGTCTTCATGATATCAAAGTGCCTCAAGGTTATTCTTCAAATGTAAAAAATTTTGTCTCATTGAAAGACTTAAAGTTGATAGGTATGAAATCACATGATTGTCATGTCATGATGCAACAAATTCTACCAGTTGCACTGCGTGGAATATTGCCCATCCGTGTTAGAAAGACTATAATGAGGTTGTGTTATTTTTTCAATTCAATTTGCAACAAGGCGATTGATGTGAATTCTTTGAACATTTTGGAAAAGGATGCAATTTTTATACTTTGTCATTTGGAAATGTATTTTCCTCCAACTTTTTTTGATATGATGGTGCATTTAATGATTCATATGGTTCGAGAAATAAGGCTTTGTGGACCTGTATATCTTCGTTGGATGTATCCTTTTGAAAGGTATATGAAAATATTAAAGGGATATGTTAAAAATCCATATCGACCTGAAGCCTCCATTATTGAAAAGTATATTTTTGAGGAGGTAGCAGAGTTTTGTACGAGCTACTTGGCTACGGCGCAACACATAGGTTTGCCTCCATCTCGCCATGAACGGGTTAATAATGAGGGAAAGGGGATTCGTGGCTTGAAAGTCAAATCACTTTCAGCTGAACATATGAAGAAGTTAGAATCATACATCTTGAATAACATAGCTGATGTTCAACCGTATATCACATTGCATATTAATGAGTTGAAACAATGTCATCCAAAGAAGAAAGAAATGTGGATTTTGAATGAGCACAACAAAACTTTTTTGCCATGGTTTAAAAAGACCTTGCTTGGTAGATCAGATGTTTCAGAGACATTAAAATGGATAGTGGGTGGTCCATCTTTAAATGTGATAACATGGTCCGCTTATGACATTAATGGCTATACATTTCATACGAAAACTCAGGACAACAGAAGTGCAGTTCAGAATAGTGGTGTATTGGTGTTTGCAGAAGCAATGCATTTTTCGAGTGCTAAGGACAGAAACCCAATTTCGGCATCAAGTGCATATTATGGAGTGATTGAAGACATATGGGAGGCTGATTACTTTAAAATTAAAGTTCCCGTTTTTAACTGTAAATGGTTTATCGGTAACAACAGTGTCAGACACGATGAATTTGGAATGACACTTGTTAATCTGAATAGATTGGAAGACACAACTGATTCTTTTATAATGGCAACACATGCCAAACAAATTTTCTATGTAGTAGATCAATCAGATATGCAGTGGGCTGTTGTTTTACAAGGGAAAACCAATATATTGGTGAGGATGAATTTGATGAAGATGCTGATTTATGTGAGATCCCTACTTCCATGGAAAGATTAACAGAACATAACGATGAGTATGTTGAAGACATGGTTTGTGCCATAAGGAACGATCACAACGAAGGAATTTGGGAAAACAATCCAACTGTACATTCCTAAAATTACAGGTAACACAAGTTTATTTCTTGTTTACATTTAGTTTTTTCATATAATGTTAGATATTGTAAATTTTTTACTTATTAAAACATGTATCAAACCAAAACGATAAAACAATAAAAACCGTAAAGAGGAGAAGTCCTGGGTGCACCGGCTGGCCTGTTGTGGATCACCGGTTGGACGGTGGTTCAGAACAAAGCTCTGTCTCGTCCACCGGCCGGCCGGTGCTCAGCCAGCGGCCGGCCGGTGGACCAGACAGAGAGCCTTCCTCTCTGTCTGGATCACCAGCGGCCGGCCGGTGTTGAGCCAGCGGCCGGCCGGTGGTTCAGACAGAGAGGAAGGCTCTCTGTCTGGTCCACCGGCCGGCCGCTGGATCACCACCGGCCGGCCGGTGGACCAGACAGAGAGGAAGGCTCTCTGTCTGGATCACCGGAGGCCGGCCGGTGGTGAGCCAGCGGCCGGCCGGTGGCACCAGGTAGTGGGCAAGTCTACTGCCTGGGTCCTCCGGCTGGCCGGTGTGCTCACACCGGCTGACCGGTGGACTCAGTGAGTCCACTTTTCAGCTTTCTTGGGCCAACTCCTTGGCAACCTTTTGCCTGTGTTTACCATGTTTATCATTGTTTAACATGATTACCATATTACCAATGCTTACTATTATCTAATTTAGTACACTTTTCTATTTGTGAACTAATGTTTGTTTTTTTGATTTGAAGGAAAATGACAGATCAATCAGTTGATCAGCCACATGATTCTGGAGATGAGCATATTGGTCATACATCTGGGGAGGAACATTCACATGCTCCTATTACGAAAAAGAGTTCAAAGGTTGGTAAGCGTGGGTGCACACGTTTACCAAAATTATCACTTGCCCGTATGAAGGAGGAGAGGATAGTCGTGGAGTTTGATGATGATGATCTTCCTAGAGGTCCAAATGCTAAAGATTTTAAGGGTTTTGTAGCAACTCAGGCTAAGAGAAAAGTAAGCATTCTCTATGATGATTGGAGAAGTGTGGATAAGGCGTTAATTTCTCAGCTGTGGGAGACCATTTTGGTAAGATCTTTTGCTATTGTTTGACTGTTCTTTAAATGTTTCTAGTATATATAATATTTTTAACCTCTATTTTATCAGATGACATTTGATATTCCTGACACTGGAGGAGTCAAGAAGAAATGCTTATCATTGGCTGCTAGGAGATGGAGGGATTTCAAATCAAACCTCTCATCTGATTTCATTTATGGTCATAGGAGTCGTGAGAATCCATGTCGTATATATCCTTTTATAGATGAAGACACATGGAGACAATTTTTTGAAAGTAGAAGAAAAGAATCATTTTTGGTAAGGGCAATGTAAACTTTTATAAGCTTTCTTATATAAATGATCTTATTATTGCTTTGTTAATGATTACTTATTCTTAATTTACAGCAAACAAGGAATGCTCATCAAGAGATCCAATCTAAAAATGTATACCCTCATAGTTTATCTCGGGGAGGGTATGCATTATTGGAAGAACAAATGATGGCAGAAAAATTTCAACAACTAAGAGCTGAGTCTTCAAGCTCTGGAGAGGTGGCCCCTCCATTCCCTCCATCTAGACATGAGAAATGGAAAAGAGCTCGGAAGGGCAAAAAAGGACAATATCTTTCGGAAGAATCGAGACTCGTAGTTGAGAGGATTGTAAGATATCTATTTTATTTATTTAAGTTTACTATGTTCGTCATATATTTCCAATTATTATAGAAATGTTCAATTAATTATTACAGGACTCTCTTGAGGAGCAAAGTTCACAGGGGACATTTACACCATATGAGAGGGAAGATATTTTATCTGTGGCATTGGGAAAGCCCGAACATCCTGGTCGTGTAAGAGGATATCCGGCAGGTGTATCGGTAAGAAAAGTGTTGCCACGTTCCTCAACATCTAACGTTGAGGGAGTTTATAAAAAAAAATAGAATCCTTGGAGGCTGAAGTCCATAATATTAATGCGACAATGGAGGACAAGATTAGAGCATCGGTGCGTTAATGTTTGCAGACTTGCAAAGACAATTTCAGGGTGCAGCTCCCACTCCACCTCTCCTAGTATCTCCCACTCCCCCACCTCAGCCTGCGGACCACATTTTTGATCCTCCTCCTCCGCCGCAGCTACCTACTTATTGTGAGTTGTATGTTGATGATCCTCAACATCATATAGTTGCATATGGGATGGTATATTGTATAGGAGATACAGTTCATCATCAACAGTTAGAGGTAGAGAATCAGAGGGTCACTGTACAGGATATTATAGATAGATCAGCTCGGATACCATTACCTACAGATGAGGTGACGACAGTTGGACATAGTATCGGCCATTTTTTACTTTGGCCATCCAGACTTCTTCGACTCATTACCATAGAGGTATGGATGTTATATTTTTTATTTTATATTTTTATTAATGTTTTATCATTTGAAAACTAATATATTTTTCAATTTATTTTTACAGGAATACTTCAAAGGTAAAGAAATACTGTATAGACAACAACAAAGACAGATAGCTATGACATCAGATGCAGATACTAGCGGTCTTGACAAATTGTCAAGATATTCAAATTTTTTGGCGGATCATTATGACTTTACAATGGAAGCTCATGTCTGTGGACGTGAACTGTGTGTGGGGATTATGAAAACTGATATCATGGAGTTTGTCACTGGAGATAAGTTGGGCATCAACGTGGTGCAAATTTTTATCATGTAAGTCTTAACACCTTTTCCTTGCGTTATATTTATTAAAAATGTATAATTATGTCTACTTTGTATTAGGTATCTGTATAAAATTTGTGAGAGGAATGAGCTGACAGATGTATATGGATTTGTGGACCCACAATTGATTTCCCCTGAAGCATGTACATTGGATGAGGAACAAAGAATGCTTTATATTGCTGATAGATTTGAAAAGAATGTAATCACACAGTGTTGGATGATGCCTTTTTGTGAGAGGTATGAAACACATCCCTCTCAAAGAGTTAATTATCTTTTAACATAAAAAACCACTAACGTTAAATTTCCTTTTATCAGGGATCATTGGATGTGAGGTGTTTTTTGCCCTAGGGAGAAAACACTTTATTGGATATGCTCTCTCTATGATGATGTGCGAGAAAGTTTTAAGAATATATTGGAAACATAAGTTTCAATTTCACAATAGTTTTATATATTATAATGAATTTTAAATTTACCCCATTCGTATTATTTTCTAACAGGTCATGGGTCCACTTTCGAAAAAGCGCAAAGAAAAGGAATTTCAAGATCAAATATGTACATGCGAAGGTAAATATCCATTTATAATTTGTGCATTTTGATTTATTACATAAAAATAATATATTGAATTTACACTCATTCAAACAGAAATGTCATGAGCAACAAGGCATCATCGAATGCGGATATTACATGTTAAGATTTATGTATGAAATAATAACAACTGGGACAGTTCTGAGTTTTGACCTGGTAAGATTTCCTCTTTCTCATTATATTTCAATTTGATTTATTCATTATACACATTGACTACTATCCTTTTCCTTTGTAGCTTTTTGATGACCCTCAACCCTTTACTGCTGAAGATATCAAACACTTACAAGTGGAGTGGTCAAATTATTTTACAGGTTTGATTGACTTTTAGTTGTTTGTAATGTAAAATGTAATTTTGAATATTGTCAATGTAATTGTGTATTTCGTAGTCGTTTAGGTTGGATTTAGTTTTTTTTGAAGATGACAGTGTAAGTTTTGAATGTTATATAACTGAATGTTTAATTTTTCTCTACTTCTTGTTTTGGTCTACTGTTGATGGTTTTTCTGGTCTGGGTTTTGGTATGGGGGGAGAGGTTCCATGGGGGTGGGTGGGTGTTTGGGGGGTGTCCAAGGGATATGGGAGGGGTGTCCAAGGTGTGTTTGGGGCTGTCCTAGGGGTCGGGGGGTGTAAATGAGGGTGGGGGGTGTCCAAGGGGTGGGGGGTGTCCAAGGGATATGGGAGGGGTGTCCAAGGTGTGTTTGGGGCTGTCCAAGGAGTCGGTTGGGTGTAAATGAGGGTGGGGGGGGGGCTGTCCAAGGGGTGGGGGGTGTCCAAGTGGTGGGGGTGTCCAAGGGATATAGGAGGGGTGTCCAAGGGGTGTTTGGGGCTGTTCAAGGGGATGGGGGGGGGGTTTCCAAGGGGTAGGGGGGGTTTCCAAGGGGTCGGGGGGGTGTCCAGGGGGTGGGGGCTGTCCAAGGGGTGGGGGTGTCCAAGGGGTGGGGGGTGTCCAAGGGATATGGGAGGGGTGTCCAAGGGGTGTTTGGGGTTGTCCTAGTGTTCGGGGGGTGTAAATGAGGGTGGGGGGGCTGTTGAAGGGGTGGGGGTGTCCAAGGGGTGGGGGTGTCCAAGGAATATGGGAGGGGTGTCCAAGGGGTGTTTGGGGCTGTCCTAGTGTTCGGGGGGTGTAAATGAGGGTGGGGGGGCTGTCGAAGGGGTGGGGGTTGTCCAAGGGGTGGGGGTGTCCAAGGGATATGAGAGTGGTGTCCAAGGTGTCTGGGAGTTCTGTCCAAGGGGCCGGTTGGGTGTAAATGAGGGTGGGGTGCTGTCCAAGGGGTGGGGGGTGTCCAAGGGGTGGGGGGTGTCCAAGGGATATGGGAGTGGTGTCCAAGGTGTCTGGGAGTTCTGTCCAAGGGGCCGGTTGGGTGTAAATGAGGGTGGGGGGCTGTCCAAGGGTTGGGGGGTGTCCAAGGGGTGGGGGGTGTCCAAGGGATATGGGAGTGGTGTCCAAGGTGTCTGGGAGTTCTGTCCAAGGGGCCGGTTGGGTGTAAATGAGGGTGGGGGGGCTGTCCAAGGGGTGGGGGGTGTCCAAGGGGTGGGGGGTGTCCAAGGGATATGGGAGGGGTGTCCAAGGGGTGTTTGGGGCTGTCCAAGGGCTCGGGGGGGTGTCCAGGGGTCGGGGGGGTGTCCAAGGGGTCTGGGAGGGCTGTCAAGGTGTGGGGGGTGTCCAATGGGTGTTTGAGGCTGTACTAGGGGTCTTGGGGGTGTAAATGAGGGTGGGTGGGGGGGGGGGGGCTGTCCAAGGGGTGGGGGTGTCCAAGGGGTGGAGGGTGTCCAAGGGATATGGGAGGGGTGTCCAATGGGTGTTTGAGGCTGTACTAGGGGTCGTGGGGGTGTAAATGAGGGTGGGGGGGCTGTCCAAGGGGTGGGGGGTGTCCAAGGGTTGTGATGGGGCTCCAATGTGGTGGGGGAGGGCTGGCCAGGTTGTAAAAGTGGGTATAGAGGAGGGTGGGGTTCAGTTGGGGCTTGGGGGAGGGCTGGCATGGTTATTTTTGTTTGGTTTCTGGTTGCTTTTTGGTGAGTGCAGTGCAATTATTTTAAAAAAAAATATTTTTTTCACGTCGGTTATTTTATAACCGACGTGGTAAATAAATCGGTAGGGGTTTATCACGTCGGGTTTTTCTAGAACCGACGTGATAAACCGTTCTCGGGGCTTTTATCACGTCGGTTCTTAATATAACTGACGTGCTAAAAGGCATGGGAATCGATTTACCACGTCGGTTATTGGATAACCGACGTGCTAAAACGTTTCCCATGACTTTTTATCACGTCGGTTATTTAAGAAACCGACGTGATAATAGTCCAGGGGAAGGGTTTATCACGTCAGTTATGACATAACCGACGTGATAAACGATATCCCAGGCGTTTTATCACGTCGGTTTAGGGAATAACCGACGTGATAAAGCCCCCCCGGCGCATTTTTATCACGTCGGTTCATATAATAACCGACGTGATAACTACCGTGATGTTAGGGATATTACGTCGGGTTTTAAATAACCGACATAAAAAACGTTATTTATAACGTCGTCCG
Source organism: Viscum album (assembly GCA_963277665.1). Classification (NCBI taxonomy): domain Eukaryota; kingdom Viridiplantae; phylum Streptophyta; class Magnoliopsida; order Santalales; family Viscaceae; genus Viscum; species Viscum album. The sequence continues at coordinate 687,874,267 of OY728162.1, read as the reverse complement.
TATTAACGTCGCCTAAAAACCGACGTAAATAATAAAAAATAACCGACGTAAAAAATGTTTTCTGCACTAGTGTCTACTTCTTCTTATATATTTGTTTCATCGTAAATTAATATCATTAGTATCACTAATATACTTATATGTTATTATAAATATTAAATAACCCTATTTCATCTTCTATCCATCCTACGGAAAACGAAATACCCGCCTGTGTGTACGTCGGGAGTACCGTCACCACGCCGTGGTGTAATATGTTTTCCACCACCACCATACTTGGATGGGTATAATGGTGTAAATAAATAACTATATATGATTATTGTAACGTTATATTGATTCTTAAATATTATGCATACACTTCAATACAATTCCACGATCATTGGAATGATATCATCACTTGTGCGTATGTACGGACTACCGTCTCCACGAACGCGATGAGATTCATTTTCCAGGATTAACTATTAAAGTATGATTATAAATAATATAAAATAAATAATAATGAAATATATTACATAATAATGATACTATATTTGTGTACATATATGTTTCATTTAATAAATTCCATTTAATTCAATAAGGAAACAAAAACAATGTTCATGTGTACGTACGGCCTACCGTCGCCATTAACAGTGTATTTCATTCAATTTATTGATCAATAAAATGTATTAATATGATAAATATATATTATATATAAATCTTGTTTTACATTCTCGAATTACGAAAATCCGGATATAAGTAATAATATCAAGAACAACATGTTGAAACATGTACGATAAATGAAATGATTTTACCCAAAACACTGCTTTAACATGGAATGTACAAAAGAACTGGTAATATAAAGTCATAAGTGAACCATATATGTTATCATAACAATGAATATGATTATTTAATAAGTAAATGACATTATTTAAATAATTATACAGTAGGTTTGGATACATACGAATCATATCAGACATAAGGTAAGGGAAAATCCTACAATCTAATTTTTATCTGAGATTGTTTAGACTTCAGAATTTACTGGCGCATATTTATCATCCACATCCATGTTTACTCAATATATAATATTATTTCTATCCTCCTACAATTTTTTAAATCCAATTTTACCTATTGGAGAATTTTTATTAAAAGATATGAAAGGAATATTTTGTCATTTTTAGTACATGAGACTTTTTGACTCTTCCAGCCAAAGTACGGGAAGAATGTTTTTTTAACTTATACGACATGAATGGATTTTTACAGTTGCCTAACAACTTATCTCAATGAATCTTCCTGTACAAGACTTCATGACTATTTTCAACAAAATACATTTCATTAAAAATTTCTTGGCATTTTTTGAAAAGAAAATGATTTTCAAGAAGAAAGAATATTTTCATCCAGAATTCATTTCAAGTGTTTTTTCAAAACCATCTTCCATCTAAGAATAAATTATTTCATATGTGTATGTTTCAAGTATAATGTCTCTATGATTTACTTGGTTTCACTTTTCTTATGATGAACTGATATCCATTTGTTTTATATGGATTATGTTCTGATGGGATGATGTTTATAAAACCCATTTTGTTTTTTGGGTTATGATACATGATTTATGTTTATATTGTGGAACACATAAGAATTATTTAATTATGAGATTGGTGGGACCTATATCTCCCTCCAATTCATTGGGTAACTATTTATATATCATGATATAGACATGGCTAGAATGGTAAGTTAATCTTGTTCAGTGATACAGGACCAAAACGAGGAGTGAACTCGATTCAGAAAGGGACTTTGTCCAGTAAGATGGTCTTGGTAGCAATGCCTTGGCTACTATGGACATCGTATCAAGTGCATAATGTTTTTCCACAATTACATGTTTTATTCCCATTCTATTTTATCATGAATGATGTTATTTTATGATATATACCTTACGTACTTCCCATATTTATGTCTTTGCTCCAGATTTTGATGTTTAGATTTTATGTTCATGTTTTTGCATTCAAATGTTTATGGATTGTTTATTGTTCTCCAGGATTACCCTTACTGAGCATTTGAGCTCACCCTTTTTATATTTTCTTTTCTCCAGGATATAAAGAAAGGTTTTAGGTAAGAAAATAAATTGGTAAGATCTTTATGGGAGATTTTGAAGATATTTCACCTTGATTAGAAGATTGTGTTCTGAGTTTCCAACGACACTAAACTATTACGATCCATGAGTTTTGGTTTTTTAATTTATTAAGTATTCCTAGAAAGTAATGTAATGTCCATGTACGTAACGTTTGGGGTCTCTATAGTTGGTATCAAAGGAGAGGTTTAGTCAACCTTTGGAAACTAGGATGCAGAAACTTTAGTGAAATCCCTAGAGATATTTCTATGTTATGACAAGGGATGTCTCTAAGGTTAATTATAAGTATAGTCTATAGTCTTAGAATTTTTGTAACGATATTATAATTAAACCTAAGATGTTAGATATTGAAGTTACTCCCCCTTTATTAGGATTTTTTCCTCTCACACTGTTTTTTTGGGTTTTAGAAAATGGCTAGAAACGGGAAGATTCACGATAATGGAGGATAGGATAGACAATAGAATGATATTATTCCTGAGAAACCAAATGAAATTGGATCTGGAGGTGCACATATCGTTATTATGCCTAATCAGCAGTCTCATAATATGATCAATAATCTCAACTTTGGTATGTTTCCCAACTCAGCTAATAAGAGAATGATGGAGTTTCATGATGATCATGGAGGAAAGAAAGTTCAATTTCCCTCATGTAAATCTTGTGGGAGGATGCATTAGGGAGATTGTTTCAAAGGAACTAGAAGATTCTTTGGGTGTGGAAAAGAGGGACACAAAGCCTGTAATTGTAAAGGAAAAGGTTCTGTTAACACCATGGACAAGGATAATAGTATTGGTAAGACATAAACAATAGTTAAATGTTTTAAATGTGGAATGTACGGGCATTATACAAACAAATTCCCTAAGGTAATGTCTCATGAAGAGAATCAACATGGTCGTATGGGTATTATTTTTGTTGATGATGATGCAGATACTACAAATGATATGTGAGATTAAAGAATTGTTCAAGACTGGTCAATTGTTTAGAAGGTAGTGGTATGATTACATGTTTATCAAGAGTAATGTTGTATAAGTATTCTCATGGTACTATGGAATAGAGAGACATCTAAGGATTGTTACCCTATTTTTTTTCTTATGTATTTAATGTATATATTGAATGGAACTGATAACCATGAAAGGTTATTCAAATAGTTTTGTAAAGAACCAAATATGAGCATAAATAATGGATAATGAGATAATGAAATGTTTCATAGTATTAATCAGCTCTTGACTGATATAAGGACAATGCAGTATCATGGTTAGAGTATATAGATTATTGGGATTTTGGTATGTTGAAAGAGATAACTTTTGAAAACATTCAATTTTTCACTAAGGTTCAATGGGTAGTCATTTTTTAGAACAATACATTATTAAGGAATTAACATGTTTGAAATGTGACCAACAAGTAATATATATCTAATGATATACTGGAGATAAATAATTGTATTCAATTATTGGTAGATTACCTTTCTAGTAATCATTTTATTTATACTATGAGATAGGACAGAAGTATTTTGGATAAACCTAAATATTGGCATAGATTATGTTTGACATCAGATAGTATTGTTTAAGGCTAGAACTTTTTTTTGTTATAATAGTATAGTTTTAGAAAAAAGACAGCCCATAGGACGGGAGACAACACTTCATGTTAGACAGGGTTGCGGGAATCGAACCCACAACTGAAGTGTGATAAGACTTTATCACCTACCACTGGCCTAAAAGATGTCCCTAGTTAGTAGAAAGTAGTTTTATTTTATTAATTGGTATGATAGATGACGTATAAGTCCATTTTAGGATCCATATACGATTAATATCACCATAGATGAACGTATGTATATAATTATTGCTAACCATATGATTGAGACAGATGGAATGACCTATCATTCTATCGTATGATCTGCTAACACCTCACAGAAGACAAATTCAACTTCATTACTTTAAGAGATGAAGTGGAAATTAGTCTAGGTACGAGCAACGTTGAGATTGTACCAAAATCAATTATGTATTTCTTTTAATTCAAAAATTCTTCAACATTTGGAAAATTATTTTGAAAACCAAAAATGTTGTCCTAGTGGTCTAATTTCTGATGAATCAGATGGTACCTCTGATCATCACAAATTTATGGCATTGTGACTGTTGGATTTTTTCATATCCATGTTCTCTACCACTCTCCATCAGAACTTGACAGTTAGATTTCTCTTCCATTTCCACATTTTTACCTTTGTTCTCCTATGTGGGAACCCAAGTGATGTGTTACTTTGGGTATCCATTTTGTTTCAAATGTTTATTTTTTAAAATTACGTTTTAATATTTCTTTTTACGATGTGGGTTTCAATGAATGAAACTTTCAAGTCGTAAACCATTTATAACCCCGACGAATTTCGAGGGAGAAAATCATCTTAAGGGGCGGTAGAATGTTACAACCGAAGATTTGATGAGAATTATTTTTTTAATTTCATTGATGTATTTTTTTGTACGATACACCAAAATTAGATTGCTCTATACACAACACTGTATTATCTTGCAGTATATACAACACTATTCTTGGCTCCTGTTACACACAATTTGAAGTTTGTTTTTTAGAAATTATTCTACACAACATTAAGTATAGATTTTGTTTAATGTATAAATGAAATTAGTTTTGATTATTTTATATGAAACAACAAAGGGAACTTTCACTATATGTAGCCTTGACTTGGATTCCATTACACGCAATCACGACCTTCCTTGATAGCGTGTGTATTACACAATACCCGGTTTTACTAAACAATGATATATTGTAATAATATTATTATGAACTAGCTTTTATGAATAGTATTAACTGAATTTTAAATGTTATAATATTATTATTAATCTTACACATTTTATAGAACATCGTGTGAGAACAAAATATATTTTTCGATTAAATTAATTATTTTTTAAAAAATACAGTTTTGCCGCCTTTTGGTGGAGCACACACATTAAATCTAGTTTTTGAGATGATTATAAGTTCAATTTGACAAAATAAAATTCTTCTTATAAATCAGGATATAAAAATTTTCTTTGGATAAATTTTTCATATTATTCTGATAACTTTCATATTATAATGAATAGTAAAAAGACGCTATATTTTAATTAAAAACAACTTTTTAATCGTATATATTTATATAGTTAAATTATTATATTGAATGATTTTAAAGTATAAATAAAATATACTTTTACCATTTAATATAATGTATTTCATTACCATTATGTTTATAGTGAATTCAAAGGTTAAAACATTTCAATCTTTGGAAATGTTTCAACTTTTAAAACTCGTTTTCTTTAAATTGAGTTTAATTTTAAATTAATTACTACTACTTATGTGTTTTTAATTTTGAAAAATTTATTCCATATTTTAATTTAGTGGGTATAAAATATGTTAATAGGTTACTTTTTTTTGATATTATGGATTGTTACTACGATAATTTTTATTTGCTTTAGTTAAAGGTAAATCGGTTAATTAATGGTAAAAAAAGATTTTAAAATTAGCCTAACACCTGAAAAAATTTTATTTTATGTCTAAATGTCGAACCATATAACCTAATGGTCGAAATAAATTCATTTTATGGACTTTTTTCATTGTAAATAATTTAATTATTATTAAAACCAATGAAAGTGACAACATGCCACTCTCTTAAATATTATAAGTATAATAATTTTGATTTAGTGATAACATTCATGAAACTTAAAACATGAATAGTCTCCAGAAATATAATAAAATTATCTACATCTAGTAAATTTATTTAGAATTTTTAAATATTATATAATTATCATTAAAGGTGACACGATAGTGATGTTGAAATTATTTTATTGATTTAAATATCAAATAAATGATTTTAAAAATATTAAAATAAATATTATATGAACTATTTAATGTTCTCCAATAATTTTCTAGATAAATAAAACATGTTATCAATCTATTAATGCTTTTATTTCGATCATATCTTTTGTGTGGATTTTATTTAAATTCAAATAATTGAATAGTGTCAAAATTGACACTATTGTTATTTTATTAAAATAACATAGTATAAAATTTTTTAAAAACCACAAAAATATTTAACAATTATAAATTAAAAATTTATATGATTGAAAATATCATAAATAATTTAATTATGGACAATTCACAACACATATGTAATTATTTATAACAATTTAAAATTTAGAATCTTATAACCACAAATAAAATTAAATAGATTAAATAAGGATAAATCAAGTTGATAATTTTTAAAAAAAAATACCAACTTGTATAAATTTTATTGGTTGATGAGATTACAACCATATCTCATCTAAGTTCGGATATGATTCATTTTTGATGTTTTTATGTGGGGTTTGAATTTTTTATAAATTAATATTTTTGACGTTTGGAAAGGTGCCATTCTCCTCCCTTATAAAAGAGAACCTCCTCCCTCTTCTCTTTACACACTTGTGAGCCTTAAAGATTGAAACCACCCTTACCATTCCCTTCTAAACTTCCCTAGAAACATTATAGAGGTTCTTGTCTCCTCAAAATACCAACTATAGTGCCTTAAGAGGAGGTTAAGAAGAGGCGCGTCAACGAAAAGGTAATATCCTTTACCGATTATTTCCAATTTTATTCTTCTTGTACTTATTATTATTTATTTGTTTCATCATAAATTAATATAATCAGTATCACTCATATACTGATATGTTATTATAAATATGAAACAACCCTATTTCTCCTTTTATCTAACCTACGGAAAATGAAATCATCACGAGTTCGTACGTACGGAATACCGTCCCACGCTGTGGTGTAATCTGTTTTCCACCACCACCATACATGGATGGGTATAATGGTGTAAATAAATAACTATATATGATTATTTTAAAGTTATAAGGCTTCTGAAATATTATAAATACACATCAATAGAATTGCACGATCATGGGAATGATATCATCGCTCGTGCGTACGTACGGACTACGGTCTCCATGAACGCGATGAGATTCATTTTCCATGATTAACCATTCACGTATGATTATAAACTATATATAATAAATAATAATGAAATATTTTACATAATAATAATTCTGGATTTATGTACATATATGTTTCATTTACTTAATTCCATTTAATTCAATAAGGAAACGAAAATAGCGTTCATGCGTACGTACGGTCTACCGTCTCCATGAATGGTGTATTTCATTGCATTTATCGATCTATCATATATATTTATATGATGAATATATATTATATATAAATCATGTTTTACATTATGGAATTATGTAAATCAGGATATATGTAATAATATCAAGAACAACATGTCGAAACACGTACGATAAATGAAACGATTTTACCCATTACGCTGCTTTAACATGGAATTTACAAAAGACTGGGTATAAAGACATAAGTGAACCATATATGATATCATAACAATTAATATTATTCTTTAATAAGTCAATGACATTATTTAAATAATTATAATGGAGGTTCGGATACATACGAAGAATATCAGACATAAGGTAAGAAAAAATCTCACAATCTCATTTTTATCTGAGATTGTTTATACTTCAGAATCTGCTGGGCCATATTTATCATCCACATACATGTTTTCTCAATATGAAATATTATTTCTATCCTCATAAATTTTCTTAAATCAAATTTTAAATATTGTTTAATTTTTAGTAAAAGATATGAAATGAATCTATTGTCATTTTCAGTACGAGAGACTTTTTAACATTTAGGGCCAATGTACGAGAAGAATATCTTTTTAACTTTTACGGCATGAAAAGATTTTTATGGTTTCATAACAACTTATTTCAATGAAGAATCCTCTACACGATTTCATTAGTATTTAAAACAAAGTCCTTTTCTTTTAAAATTTCATGGAATTTTGTGAAAAGAAAATGATTTTGAAGAAGAATGGATATATTCATCAAGAATTCATTTCCAGTGTTTTATCAAAACCATTTTCCATCTAGGATTAAATTATTTCAATTTTTTATGTTTCAAGTATAATGACTCTTTGATTTACATGGTTTCAATTTTCTTATGATGAAATGATATTTAATTTGTTTATATGGATTTTTTTATGATGGGATGATGTTTATGAAACCCATTTTATTCATTGGGTTATGATGAAGGATTTATGTTAATGTTGTGGAACACATAAGAATGATTTCATTATGTTATGGTTGGGACCTATATCTCCCTCAAATTTATTGGGTAAAGATTTATATCTCATGATATAGACATGGATGGAATGATAAGTTAATCCGGTTCAGTGATACCAGACTAGAACGAGGAGTGAACTCGATTCAGAAAGGGACTTTGTCCACTAAGATGGTGTTGGCAGCAATACATTGGCTACTATGTAAATAATATCTAGTGATTAATGGTTTTCCACAATTACATGTTTTATTACCATTATATTTTATCATTATTGATGTTCCTTTATGATATATTCCTTAAGCACTTCTACGATTTATGTCTTTGCTCATGATTTTGATGTTTAGATTTTATGTTCATGTTTTTTCATTCAAATGTTTATGGATTGTTTTATGTTCTCTATGATTATCCTTACTGAGAATTTTTTCTCACGCTTTTTAGGTTTTATTTTTCCTAGAATATAAAGAAAGGTCTTAGGTAAGAAAACAAAAGGGTAAGATCATTACGGGAGATGTTAAAGATCTTTCACGATGATTAGAATATTGTGTTCTGAGTATTAAAGACACTAAACTAATACGATCCTTGAGTTTTAGTTTTTGTTATGTATTAATTATTCCACAAAAGTAATTTAATGTCTATATGCGTCATGTTTGGGGTATCTACATAGATGTTCTATAAATAAATCCAATCTATGTTTTTGTAAAAAATCATTTCTTATATAAACATCATGGAAACACAAAACCATCAAAACCATCGATCCTCAAAAATATATAGTGATTTTCATCAAATAAAGAAACATCAGTGTTTTGATACCCCCCCTTGGACTAATGTTATAATACTTTAATAAAATTTATTCGTCATTAATAAATTAATATAATAAATCACAACTTTTAAAGTAATATCCAAGGTCATCTATATATATATATATATTTGATGACTAATTTTCTTCAGTAATGTTCATAAAATAAAAAGGGTTTAAATTTTCAATATATTTCCATCATTATTCTACTTTTTTCCATAACAGTTATAGTGTTATCTTTATCAGCTTCATTAACACCATTTAAATATTCTTTTTCCACCAAATTTTTAAAATAGATATAACTCTACCCATTGTTAACAACACCAAGACAACAATCATCCAAGTGGATTTTAACTTAATTATATAATATTCTTTTATTCAATTTTATATTATCAACAAAATATTTTGACTCATTTAAACAATCCTATATTATAAATTTATCTTCCACAAACAGTCAATTTTATTTACATGTTTCTTATTAAATTAAAATAGATTAATTCTCCACTTTTAAATGACATATCTATAAATATTCTAATCCCATGTAGTGAAATATTTTATAATATAATATATATTATATTAATAACTTTAATACCTTCCATGTAGCTCCATTAATTCTTGAATATATACCACTTGAGTAATTTTATTCATTCTAAATCAAAATTTAAACCATACAAATCATAGTTCAATAAGATCATCAGCTTATAAAAAAATTTATAATGCATTAAAGTCATAACACATTGTGAAAAAATAATTTAAATTGTTTTCAAGATTGAATTATGATACAACTTGATATCCATGATTTTTAATTTCAATAAAATTTTTAAATAATCAAATATGAGGCTAACAAACCATTAAATTCTCACCACCAATTGCATTTTATTTATTCAGCTATTGAATTAATATATTAATATTAAAATTATCATATTGATATGAAAAGATGTAAGTTTCACATTATTTTTTATAAATTATTACATACCAAAAAATTCCCATGACCTAACATTTTTATTTAGAAATAAAATAAAACATTTATTCATCAACGTAGGTCAATAGTATTCTATAAATCTGTTAGAATTATTCATTAGAGTATTCTAACACAATACAATTCCTTCATAAAATATTATGAATTTCAAAGTTTTCTTGATATCAATTAAAAAACTAGGTTATGGATTTGAATCTATTTTTACTCTAAATTAGGTTTTGTATGAAATATTCTTCATCATCTTAGCCAATACAACCATATATGGGTTTCATTTTTTATAGTGGTTTATTGGTATCAATGTTTTATTATGTCTGGCAAGATACAACTAGAAAGCCTTCATCACTAGACCTATCTCAATATTTTTAAAGTTTCTCAATTAAATAAAAAGAAACCTATTTATTGTCAATTATTTTTATTTGATAACAATATTGGATTTGTCAAAAAACACTAATTAAATTTGATCTAATATCAATACAAATATTGCATCCGAAATAGCCTTCCATCGTTATTAATAGTAACCTATATTCAATTAATACATTTCATCGATACAATATCACCATCAAAACTACAATAATTAAATGATAATTATAAATATTGAATTACATGGTGAGAGGGTAAATTCATGTCACAGTAAAGTTGAGGACTATTTTTTTCTTATCAAACAATCATGTTTCTTCTACTTTTCAGTCATGAATTATTATAAATATTTAATTCAATGACACCACTATTTTATTGTTCTCCATTAGTATGTTATTTATTAATATTATTTTTTATGTACAATTTTTATTTGGTAAGATATTCTGTGATTACACTTGTGAATTCTATTTCATTAGTCAAAACAATGCATCCTCATGTATTTCTACAAGTCTCTTTGAGATCTTTTATCATCAGTTTTTAGAAATTTGATTTTCTCATTAAATTTTTTTCTATGTGTACTAATTCGACTTTCTAATAAATTTTCCATTATTTCCTCAATTAAATAAAAAATATTTATTCCATTATATAATAATTTAATTTATGACACTCATTAATGTTTTATACTTCATCGTCTATCATTTATCATAAAAAACTCAAGTATGATGTCATATATATTATTTTCAAACAAGATTATTTACAACTAGTTGTATTTGTAGCAGTCTTCTGAATAATTCATTTTCATCACATCATATTACAATACAATGAAACTTGTCCTTTTTTCTATATTCTAACAAATTGTTTTGTAAAAATCATTACTTACACTACTCATACATTTATTTCATCTATCAATTTTTATTATCCATTTATTCATCATTTAACCATTATATCTATAATAAAGATAAATACCTTTGAAGGTGTAATTTGAATATATTTGTCTAGGAATAACCTTTTTTCTATATCGATATCAATTTATTAAGTTACCATCACAATAATTAGAAGACTTATAATAAATATTATAATTGACATACATTTTCTCTCGTTGTATGGATGACGTTGATATTCCATTCCATTCACAATTTAATGTTATTCAAATATAACATTCCAAAAGAAACTTTATAAGAATGCATCACATAATGAATGATTATATTTCCATATTTCCCTATTTATATCAACTAATGTGATTCAAATGGTTTCATTCATTTTTAGATTTCATTTCTTAATTTATCATTATGATCTCGTCTTATAATAAATTTGTAATTCCTTACCAGTTTCTATATTTATTTAAAACAAAATATTTTTCAAACACCAAACCTAATTTTCCAATAACTATTTACTTTCTTGCTTCAAGATACCCACATATTTCATGACTACTCAATAAATATAAACAGAATGTTATTGATTATTAAACTAGATTATGAAATATCATTTACGTTAGCCTCCATTTTAATGAAAATAAAATTCAGTAGATTTATTTCATATAAAAATAATTTCAATTTATATTTATATTCCCTTTTTAGGAGATTCTTTGGATTTTTATTTCTCCCTTATAAAAACACTATAGAACATTCAATCACATTAATCATTCTTCTATGTATATATAAAAAACGTTATTTCCTAAGTTATATATTTATAGAACTCCTTTCACAACATAAAATTTTTGAAAACATTATTTTTCATTATATCAGACGGACCTCTATTATTCTTATACATTGACTAATAATTGGTTCATATTCATTTAACACATTTCTCAAAATGATAACTAAATTTCCCTATTATGGAACCATAAAATATTTTTAGTAGTTTCTCTAGTGATTTTTTTCATAATCACTTCACCATCCCTATTTTTTGAAACCTATATCACATATAAATCATTAGTAGTCTCATTATACATATTTAAATAATCATTAGAAATAAATAAACAAAAAATATGTATTTTATATAAATCATCATTAGAGGCATCCTGAAATATCACCCTTTGGAACCTAGAAAATTATTACTAAAAAACAACTTTTCTTAATTTATTATTCCATAAAATAACACAAATAATAAGTTATCTAAGAATATTAATCATCATTTTTATTCATACCAATAACTAATTCTGGTCTTCATGAGTTTCGCCATAGTCATCATCTACATGTTAATGTGCAAAATGATATACATCAAATTGTTTAATAAAATATTTTGACTCTTTTAATAGTACTTTGTTCATAAGATTCATGATTCCTTGAATTTATAATTTAAGGTAAATGAAAATCATATAAAAAATTATTTAATCATTTTATTTGACAACTAAATATTTTTCGCATTTTCCTTCTCATAAATTATATAATAAGTGGATGGGATTCAATATAACAATAGACGAATGAGGAATATGAATCTTAATAATACATGGATAATAACAAAAATGGATTAATATATTTGGATGTATTTTATTAATTATATTCCTCATTTCCAACAATATTTTTCTGGTACATTACCCTTTAAAAATTTATTTTACATAAACCAATTATTCATAGCTTGGGGAATAGGAAATGTAAGAAATAGTGAGGTCAAATTCATAGTATGAATAAAAATAGAATATATTAATAATTTATCATTTGTAAAAATAATAATAATAACGGTAATAAAATAATATAATAGTATACAAAAAACAAACCCATAATATTGTGGACTTAAAATCAAGCATTATAGAATATGTCTTTTTTATAACAAAATATATGATTCATAAGAGTGCGTATCAATCAATAATAAATTGTGATTTATAAGACCATTTAAAAATAATAATACCTTATTTTGTGGAATAAAATTCTGGAATATTCCTTAGAATAAATATTATATGTCAGGATTTATCATTATTTCATTTATCACATTGTAGGTTTGGGCTAACCACTTGTGTAACTAAATGTACATTAACTAACTTCCCATGTACCTTCTTGGGGAAATAGCTTGTGTACCATAATTGGTATGGGAAAACCATCCACGTACCATCATGGTATTTATAAAACACTCATTATAACCTACTAATATTTCCCAGTAACTGTTGGATCAGTTTATATCAAATATAGACAAGAGGGGGGTAAATTGTGTATTGTAAAAAATCATTTCGATATTATGTTATACCTTTGAACATAAATTAGATGAATTGATGCTGAGAAAATTTAAATATCAGAGACACAAGATATATAGTTGTTCGGGGAACAGAAGGCCCCTAGTCATCTCCACTAACGCTCAACTCTATGAGCTTGGTTATTTTCACTATTTCGTCCCTGTTTCGACAATGCTTACAACAACTGAGTACAGGCAGTTTACACCTTTACAATCTAAGGAAAAACAAAGCCTTCTAGTTTACTCACCGAACGTACGTAGCTTAGTACGAGATGTTGGTCACTAATTAATTGAAAAGAAAGATTTTTGTTTTCTGAAAATACTTTCCAGATGTTCTTCACAATTGAAACAACATGTAATTGACAGTAGATAAATCGTCTCCTTCAAAAATAATGATCTTCACAAAAGAATCATTCTGAGTTGATCTCATTTCAATAAATATAGAAATATAAATCACAAATCTAGAAAAAAAAATTCACAAATGATCTTTGATGTAGAAGTGATGAATCTTCTATCATGATTTTTCTTCTTCAGAAAATAGAGCTTTGTTACTCTCTTGAATCAGTAGTTATGAATTCTTGATAGTCTCTGTTTTTCTATTTTTTTCTGATAATGATCTATAGATCACATAATATCATTAGATACTATTGAAAATGCTCAACAGTATATAAAATAGGGATATGAACTTCTCCTGTAATGTTACATCTACAAAATTCACCTTTTTAATCACGATATTCAAACATTTTAATTTACAGAGTAATTGAAACTTCCCTGAAGTCTGGGCATAAATAGCTCCTTTTAATTCGATCTTTAAACCATTAAAAAGGGACTTTAATTCATTCGAAGTTTCATGTTAAAATCAGCTTTATATCCGGCTTGAAATCCACATAATAAACAACTTGCTGACCGTTGCATAAAAATATCTACTTTAAATTCTCTAATGTCAAATGAAAGGTTCAGTTGTACTATATGAATCCTCTGAACGTAAGGATGATGAAATTGTCATCAAACATAGGATTTACAATGTAGAGTTAGTCACAGACATAAGGTTCATGTCAGTTTCTTCAAATGTATGGGTGATCATAAACGTATGGTTGGACATCCATACTTTTCTCTTCAATATTTCAAACTTATGGTAAAAGATTCATACTTTTACTTGATCCTTACTTTTCCAAGAACGTAAGGTTGTCTTCAAAAGTAAGGTTAATGAACCATTCTTTTGAAAAAGAAATGTAACGTTTAATACTTACATATGGTTCTCCCTCCATACTTTTCTAATATCCCAAACATATGGTTCCATCATAACTTAGGGTTATTTTTCATACTTTGCTGATAATGTATGGTCGATTAACCATACTTTTCTCTTTTCTCATAAATTATATGATATATTTTATCCTTATGGTATGTTTCGCTACGTAGGGTATGGAGTGTGTTTCCATAACGCACTAAATGTAGATCCCGAATATGTAGGGCATGAATATTGTTTCCAGAATGCACTAATGTTCAAATACCTTAGAAATTAATTCTCGTTGTTCATGAATTTAAATATTTTTTCCAAAAATACAAAATAATGAATTATAATTTCCTGCAATATTCTTAAAAAGAAAATCATTATAAAATCATTAAGGGTATTTGTGAGCATCAAAATTATAATAAATAGATAGAGTATTGTTCTCAACAAAAAGCCCTCTTAAAAAAACATTATGTATTGTTGAAAAAAAACACATGATCAATAATATCCCCCTTTCTGATGATCAAAAAACCCATAAAATAATTAATGAAATTAACTTACACAAAAATTAATTAATTAAATATAGCTTTGAATAAATAAAACTTAATTTATCCACCAATAAAATGAATTACTCCCCCAATAAAACAATCCAAAATGTTGTGTTTATAAAAATTTATCCCCCTTTTTCTGATATCCAAAAGAATGATAAATGATGGAATATAACACACATAATGTAGCACTAAACATAAGTAATTTCTAAGTAACTCATTCATAGTAATAAAATCTGGTTTACTGGCATATCTAAACAAATCCAGTAAAAAACAGAAAAGGATATTTCAAAAAGTTTTATTGAAATTTTGAAATATATACAACTATTATGAACATAGGAATCAATGTTTAGTCAGGGTAGGAAATATGTTTTATCTCCACGGAACTGCAGACATGATCTCTGACAACTGTTCTCTGAGTCATCGCATTATCCCATCACCTAGATTATTAATATGATCTCAGGCTTCTTGAGTCATATGAATGTCTTCAATGAGATTGACTTGGAAAAACTCGTGAAGTATCTCTTCCTTCTCCATAAACAAAGATAGCTTCTCTGTGATGTTATTTAAGAGGGATTTGATTCCTGGTTCACTAGATGTCAACTGATCATCCAAAAATATCTTATTCTCTAAGAGGACTGATAAAGGAGAAGTTTTTCATAGATGACCTTGCAATATATCACTCATATTTATTATTGCAGCTGTGATAACCTGAAAGTTTCTGAGTAAATTAGGAGAAGTACCTGACCCACTAGCAGCACTAGTTCTAATAGATGAAAATTTTGTCTCCATAAATAATTTGAGATCTGAAAATTCTGACTTCATAACCCTCTCAGATTTTAAATTTGCAACAACTCTCAGTATTTCCTTCTTAAAAATTACAACTTCTTTCCTGGAAACTGTACTATTCTTAAGTCTCTGGAATTTCAACTCTTCTGATTCTAAGGCCCTCTTTAGAGTATCGTTTTCAGATTCCAACTGAGATACCTTTCTTTTTAGCTCTTCAATTTCATTATTCCTTGAACTAGAGGCACACTA
The DNA here is from genome assembly GCA_963277665.1 of Viscum album. Taxonomy (NCBI): domain Eukaryota; kingdom Viridiplantae; phylum Streptophyta; class Magnoliopsida; order Santalales; family Viscaceae; genus Viscum; species Viscum album. Next base: position 687,857,917 of record OY728162.1, on the reverse strand, counting down.
TTCTTGATTCTCATTCTCAGTGTCAGTGTGATGCAACAGTACTGAAGGTAGGGAATCTGCATCAAAATTGTCTTTTTCCCTTTTCCTGAGCAGTTTGGTCCACAGATTTCTCCTAAGAGTCCTTTCTAGACTCTTCCATAGATAAATACTCTTGAAGGAATTCATTTTGGGCTTCAGAAACATGCTCAACATGAGAATCACCAATTTGTTCTTCCAATAGATTTTCTAAGATTATATCTTCTGTATTATCCTGAGGTCTGAACACTTCCTCGCCCGGATCTGCCTCCTTTTCTTGTTGAGGTGTAACTTCAATATCAGCTACAACTTGTAGTTCTGATCTTTCAACTTCAATTCATTCAGGATCATGTTTTGTAATAGCCACATCCTGTTCTAGAGATTGTTCAACAACTTTTTCTCTAACAAAGTTATAAGAGAGTAAATCTCTTGTATTGTATACTGGAGAAAACATTTCCTCATTCATAGTTCTTTTCCTTTGAGAGTGAAGTCCCTGCTGAATTATTTCTTCCTCAATTTCTTCTATGTCAAATCTTATTCTTCTTGAAGTAGTTCTTAGCCTTGATTCCGCTTTTTCATCCTGGGACTTATCAGGCTATGCATGAACTTTATTTGTTTCATCCTATGGTTCTGTTGGCAATATTTTTCCTTTTAAAATACTCCAAAAATAACCAAACATTCTTAATGTTACGTCATTAAACACATTACTATGATGACAACGTACTCCCACCTCCACCAGTCTAACCATATCCTTCTTAAACAGTAGTTTTGAAATGAATCATCCAAAAGGATATAAGTTCATCATGGCTTTAATAAGACAACAGTAATTCTGATAACGCACCATGTATCTTGGAAAATTGAGTTTGATGTCACTGAGAAAAAGATACATTAAATACATGTCGGGATATAATATTTTCTCCATCTAAGACATCCTTGGTGCAATCCCTGTTTTCAGAAACTTTACTAAAATGTTCTGATCGGGCTCTAAGAAATTTATAAACATCTTCTTTATAGATGTTATACCAAAAAGAAAAAACATAATTTCCTCTTATTTATGTACAGATTCGCCTATATTTTTCAAATCAGAATGAATGACTCCCTCATGATGGAAGTTCAAAATCTGTCCAATTTGAACTGAAGAGATCGAAAAATCTATATATTCTATCTTAGCCAGAATAGTTTCCTCATTGTCTCCCAGACTAATCTATACAGATTTGAAGAAATGTCGACGTTCTACATCATACAAAAATTCTGTATTCTCAATGTTGAATGTTTTTTCATGATTTTGAAATGACAATGCTTGTTTCTATAGGATATTGGTCTGAAAAAGCCATTTGAGATCAATTACATTGCCATGTAGGATTTTCCTTCCTTCTGAAAACTGTCTCTTGAAATTTCTGGTCTCGACCTCATCTTCTCTCTTAGTCTTACCCATCTCTCCAAGACATCATGAATGTTTTAAGGTTAGTGTTTAAGTGATTTGAAAAATTTGGGTTTTCCGAGTCGTGGTGCGGTTTCACGGGTCGAAAGGTCTTTGTAGAAATGAAACAGTTTAGATGTCGAAAAGGTTTCAGACAGGCTTGATTCCCATGTTTTGAGTAACCATTACAGATATTTGAAAATAAATAAAATTAATCACATGGTAAATGAGAATTATTTTGTTTAAAAAAATAGCCAAATTATTTTAAACAGAATTAAAATAGCATAGTTAAAATAAAACTTCATTTAAAATTGAATAAACCAAGCTCCCCCTTAATAAAATCAAACCTTGTAGTGGGAAGTGGCTTATTAAAAATATCATCTATTTAAATTTCATTAATTACAAATTCAAACGATATATCCTTTTTAAGAACATTATATCTTAAAAAATTATTTTTGATATCAATATGCTATGTTCTAGAATGATTAATAGGATTTTTGAAATATTTATAGAACTAGTGTTATCACATAAAATAGGCGTATTATTAATATTTAGTCCTAATTCAATAAGTCTATTTTTAATCCACAACACTTGTGCACAACAACTGCTAGCAGAAACATATTCTGCATCGGTTGTTGACAGGGTAACTGAATGTCATATCTTACATGACCATGACACTAAATATTTCCCTAAAAAGTGACAAGTTCCTGATATTCTTTTCCTATCTAATATACATCTCCCATAGTCTTGATCTGAATATGATATCAAATTAAAATCATATGTTTTGGGATAAAGAAGAGATTGAAAAACAGTTCCCATTAAATATCTAAAAATTATTTTAAAAGCAGTTAAATTAGATTCTTTAGGATTTTATTGAAATCATGCACAAAGACATACTGAATACATTATATCTGGCATGCTAGAATTAATATACAATAAACTATCAATCATACTTCTATATAACTTGTTGTCTACTGACTTTCCAGTTTCATCCCAATCATGTTTTATACTATTACACAAAGTTGATGTATTTGTTTTGCTGTTTTCAAGTCCAAACTTCTTAAATAAATCATTAATGTTTTTTCTTTGATTTAAAACATTTCAAAAATCATTTTGATAAATTTGAATACTTAAAAAAATTTAGTTCTCCCATCATACTTATTTCAAATTCTTTTTGCATTTACATTTAAAACTCATGACAAAGGGTTTTATTAGTTTATCCAAAAGTTATATCATCCACAAAAATTTGAACTAATAAAATATTATTATTTAAAGTTTTCTTAAAACGTTTTGGATCTTCCATTCCAACAGTAAAATCATTTTTCAATATAAAAGAGCTTAATCTCTCATACCAAGATCTAGGTGCTTGTTTAAGGCCATAAAGAGCTTTAGTAAGTTTAAAAACAGAATCAGGTTTTTGAGAATTTTCAAAACCAGGAGGTTGCTCAACTTAAACGTCCTCCATTAAATTACCATTTAAAAAGGCAGACTTAACATCCATCTAAAAAAACTAAAAGGTCATATGAGATGCATAGGCTAAAAGGATTATAATGTCATCTAATATATCTATAAGTGCCAAATTCTCATCGTAATTTATACCTTTTTCCTAATTATATCCTTTATCTACAAGTCTAGTTTTATTTGTAGTTATTATTCCTTGTTCATCTTGTGTATTTCTAAAAAACCATTTGGTTCCAATCACTGGATAGTTCTGTGGTCTTTCAACTAATTCATAGATTTCATGTATTTTAAACTGATTTAATTTTTCATGCATTTCTATCATCCAACATTCATCATCTAAAACTTCTTCTATAGACTTGGGTTCTAATTGGGATAGAAAGGCAGAGAATTCTACAAGATTCCCTATTTTTATTCTAGTTTTTATTTATGTGTCTATGTCACCTTTTATATTCTATAAGGTGTGATTATTTATAGTTCTATTCTGTCTAGGTAACACACTCATATGTTCTTCAGTATCATGATCTTCTGAACTGGACGAAATTTGTTTTATATCTTTTTCAAAATCAATTTTCGAGTTCTCAAGACTCATGTTATCATTAGATTCAGATTCATCCCTTTGATATGTACTTTTCTCAAAGGGATCAGAGTCATCAAATTTCACATGAACTGATTCTTCAACTATCCTTGACTTCTTATTAAAAACTCTATAGGCTTTGGAGGTAGCTGAATATCCTATGAAAATTCCTTCATCAGATTTTGGATCGAATGTAGCAATATTGTCCTTGGTGTTCAAGATGTAAACCTTACATCCAAAAAAATTAATGTAATTTACATTTGGTTTTCTGTTATTCCAATGTTCATAGGGTGTCTTTTTTAAAATTGTTCTAATTAAAACTCTATTCATTATATAGCAGGCTATGTTTATAGCTTCTTCCCAAAAATAGGTAGGAAGACTGTATTCATTTAGTGTAGTCCTAGCCATTTCTTGAATAATCCTATTTCTTCTTTCAAAATTTACACTTGGTTGAGGTGTTCTTGGTGTAGAGAAGGTGTGTTTAATACCAATATTTGAGCAGAAGGAATAAAATTCATGATTCTCAAATTCTCCACCATGATCACTTCTTAATAGAATTATTTCAAAACCTTTTTTATTTTGAATAACTTTACAAAAACATTCAAATAATGTAAAAGAATCATTTTTATATATTAAAAAGAATATCCATTTAAATATAGAGTATTCATCAACTAAAACATATACATATGATCTACCATCCAATCAAGATACTCATGAAGGTCCAATTAAATCTATATGGATAATTTCTAGAGGTTTAGATGTAGCAATTCTATTAACAGATTTGAAGGATGATTTGTGTTGCTTTCCAAGTTATTATGCATCACAGAGTCTGTCAATTTCAAATTTGAGACTAAGCAAATCAGAAATTAATTGTTTCTTAGATAACTTATGTAAAACATATACAATACAATGTCCAAGTCTCCTATTCCAGATCCATGATTCATTCACTTAATAAGTTAAGCAATTTATTTGTTGTTTACACAATGAATTTAAATCCAATTTATACACATTGATAGTTCTAGGTGCTCTTAATTTACGAAATTTATTTTTGGAAACATAACAGCAATTGTTAGAAAAATCAACCGGAAAACCATCATCACATAGTTGAGAGATTCTTATCAGATTTTGTTTAAATCCATTAACATATAGTACTTTGTTAATTGAGACAACTTCTGGTTCTCCAACTATTCCAAAACCAATTAATTTTCCTTTGGCATTGTCACCAAATGTTACTAGTCCACCATCTTTTTGATTGAGTGTAGAGAATTTCGATGAGTTCCCACTCATATGCCTTGAGAAACCACTATCCATATACAATATGTCCTTTCTTCTTTTGTGAACTTCCCCCTTATCTATTTCTACCATTAAACACATGTTGGCTTTCAGATTGTCTTTTTCCTTCTCCGAGTTTGATTCAGAAGTGCTACTAGAGTCTTCATATATACTCCATGTAGCCTTCATGACATTCTTTCCCTTAGGCTCATAGTCATTTCTTTTGAAGAATTTCTTTTTCTTGACTTCTTTTAGATGAGGAAAGTCTTGTCTGATATGCCCCATTTTCTTCAATTCATAACATTCGACTTCCTTGTTATCGTTTTTTAAAAAATTTCTGAATCCCTTCTTCTTTCTATAGAATTTAGTGAATCTTCGGGCCAGCTGAGCCAATTCCACATTAGAATTTGATAAATCAAAATTTTCTGATTTTTGTTTTACACTATTCTTCATCTTTATATTTTTGCTCTGTGATGATACATTCAAGGCAGTGTCATGTATTTTGATAATCACATTATGTTAATTTCCTTCATCTTCCATCGCAGCATCATACATCATTAATGTTCCAATCAGTTCTCTCATGGTTAAATTTTGGATAGGTGTCGACTGTCTGATTGATGCAGAGATTCCATTCCATTTTGTAGGCAGTACTCTTAGAACTTTTAAAGCTTGATCAACTTGGTTATTGGGATCTCCCAAGGCAGTTATGTTATTGACAATCTCTTTCAATCTTCCATTCATTTTATTATTACTGTCACCTTCAACCATTTGGAAAGTATCGAATTTAAGCATAGTAGTTGCATATCTCATTTCCATGATATTGTTAGTTCCTTCATAAGCAGAAAGAATAGTTTTACACATATCATATGTTGTCAGGCATTGAGATACTATATTAAATAAATCTAGTCCAAGACCATATATAATTGCATTCATTGCCTCAAAGTTCATGTCATAACTTGCATCAGTAGCTGCACTCCATGTTTCAGGTTTTTCTGGTATTTCATATGGACTCATAATCTTAGAATGTACTCTGTATCCAAGATTTTTTAGAAAGATAATCGTTCGCGACTTCCAGCATCCATAATTTTTTCCATTGAAGTATGATACTCTGACCATAGAAAATCCCTCTATTTTATCAGTCATCTTTCTCTGTGTATAATAACTTTCTACTTGTTATGTCTTTATGGCAAATCTCCACCTCTGATACAAATTGTTGGATCAGATTATATCGAATATACACAAGAGGGGGGTGAATTGTGTATTGTAAAAACTCTTTGCAATATTGGGTTCTGCATTTGAACATAAGTCAGATAAATTGATGCAGGAGAAATTTATATAGCTGATACACAAGATATATAATGGTTCAGGGAACAGAAGGCCCCTAGTCCACTCCACCAATGCTCTACTCCATGATCTTGGTGATTTTAACTATCTGGTCCGTGTTTCAACAGACAATACCACAACTGAGTAAAGGTAGTTGACACCTTTACAATCTAGCTAAAAACAAAGCCTTCTAGTTCACTCATAGAAACTACACACCTTAGTATGAGTTTCTGGTCACTCATGAATAGAAAAGAATGATTTTAGTATTGTTAAAATACTTTCCATATGTTCTTCACAATTGCAACAACAAGAAATTAAAAATTGATGAATTGTCGCCTTCAGAAATAATGATCATTACAAAAGAATCATTCTGAGTTGATCTCGTTCCAGTAAATATTGAAATATAACTCACAACATTCGAAAAATCATATTCAAAAATGATCTTTGATGTAGAATAGATGAATCTTCTATCGTGATTTTTCTTCTTCAGAAAACAAAGCTTTGTCACTCTCTTAAATCTGTAGTTTTGAATCCATGATAGTCTATGTTTTTCTTTTCTTTTCTCTGAATGATCGAGAGATCACATAATACCATTAGATACTATTCAAAAAATCTCAACAATATATAAAATAGTGAAAAGCACTTCTCTTGAAAATTTATATCCACAAAAGTCAGCTTTTTAATCGTGATATTCAAACATTTGTATTTACAGAGTAGTCGAAACATCCTAGAAGACTCGGTATAAAATTATCCTTTTAATTCGATCATTAAACCATTAATAAAATGGATTTGAATAACTCATAGTCACATTTTCAAATCTGCTTTATATTCGGTTTTAAATCGTCATAATAAAAAACTTCCTAACCATTGCATAAAAATATCGACTTTAAATTCTCCGACGCCAAAATTAAGGTTGAGTTGTAATGTATGCATCCTCTGAACGTAAGGATGATGATGTAGTCCTTAAACATAGGGTTGACAACGTTGGGTTGCTCACAGACGTAAGTTTCATGTCACTTTCTTCAAACGTATGTTTGATCATCAACATAGGGTTGGACATCCATACATTTCTCTAAAATCATTCAATTGTATGGTAAAATATCCATACTTTTACTTCATCCATAATTTTCCAAGATCATATTGTTGTTTACAAAAGTAAGGTTAATGAACCATACTTTTGAGAAACAAATGTAACATTTAATACTTACATATGGTTCTCCTTCCATACTTTTCTAATATCCCAAATGTAGGGTTCCCTCCTAACGTAGGGTTCTGTTTTATTCGTTTCCAATAACGTATGGTTGATTAAGCACAAATTTCTCTTATCTCATAATTTATACGCTGAATCATATCCTTAAGCCACATTTCTCCACATAGGGTATGAACTATGTTTCCAGAATGTGCTAAAAGCATATCCCCAATATGTAGCGCATGAACAGTGTTTCCAAAACACACTAAAGTGAAAATACCTTAGAAATTAATTCTTGTTGTTCCAGAATTTAAATATTTCGTCCAAAAAAAAATATAAGGAATAATAATTTCATTAAATATTCTTAAAAAGAAAATCATTAGAAAATAATTAAGGGTATTTGTGAGAATCAAAATTATCATAAAAAGATAGTGTATTGTTCTCCATAAAAATCCCCCTTTAAATAAAAACATTATGTATTGTTTAAATCAACACTTTCTCAACAATCACAACTATATAATTTTACCTAGTTATAATTTAAATATTACCCCATTCCTTTTTGATATAATATAGACAAACCAAGAAAATTGTAACACCCAGAAAATTATAATGGAGTAACATTTATTGGATAAAGTGTATGAAACACAACACCATGCATAGAATGTAATATAAACGCTCAATATTATATGGCATGTTTAACATTTTAAATAAATTTAATATTATATATTACTTTTAATGCATGAAATAAAGAGTTATCATACATTAAAATGAGGAACAACATTCTTCAATGACATCCATTACATGAAAGACTGTGTTTTACCAAAATATATTATTTTATTAAGATATTATTATGTAATATAGTATTATACAACATTTATATTAAATTTATAATTAAAAATTGGAATAACTAATTTACAAATATTTTTTATAATTCATTTTATAACAACAGAATAGAAATTAATATCAAAAAAAATGAATATATAAGAATTGTTTTTATAGAGTACTATTTTTATGCTTCCAACTAGTTATCTTCATAATAAATTATATTAATTCATATTAGTGAATTATATTATATAATATACATATACAATATTTTATCAAATATTTTTGATATTCATCAATATTTTTTTATTTGCATAGAATAAGAATAAACACAGTTTTTTGGTAATATATTGTGTTTCTCTAGAAAGGAAATTTTGTTGCCTTTTAACTTTACACATATTTTAAAATAAAATTTGGAATATTTTATAAATATTATGTACAAATATAATTCATTTTTTAAATAAATATTTGAAAATTATCATGTGTTGAATTTTTTTAATTTTTTTGTGAAGTATCATTTTTAATAAATATTGAAAAAATATTGAATTTTAATTGAAATATGTTTATTGATTATATTTATTTATATAGTAAATTTGTATTAATATGTTTTAAAGTTATAGTAGATTAATTATATACCAATTAATCCTATTTAGGCCATTGAGATAAATTTTAAATTGATATCATATATAAGAACATTTGAACATTCGGAATGTGATTACATCAGAAGCTTGCTTTGTATCCCCATATATGGTATTAATTATAAAATAATTTATACCACTTCTATGATTGGAATTGTTAAAATTGATTAAATAGAATTAATCATCATAATTTTAACTTTATAGTAAGGTAAACATGGTTTTTGACCAAAACATATTAGCAAATGTTGTTAAAATTATTCGTAGTGATAAAAGTAAAATGAAACATAATAAGGGAAGAAACCATAAACATAAGGACCAAAATGACCTAGAAACATGTGAAAACTTCATTGTCGAGAAATATATAGGAAATATAGTCTATTTTAAATAATATTTTCATTATTTTAGGCACATGATATATGGGACACCACTCAATAGTGTTTACCTATTTATATTTACAAGAATTCCACTCCTCCTCCATTATTAAATGGTACTCACCCCACTAACTTATTCACACCATTAATGTCATTTGTCTCTTAAAAAATTGGACAAATAAGCTCAAAAAACATTTCCCTTCAAATTATAAACCTCAATTTTTCATAAATGAATCCAAAATATTATTTTGGTAGAAACCAAATGGAGTAACCCCAATAATATGTAACGTTCATCGTTGATTATTATTTCTTCATTTACTTCTCCACCAATTAAATTATTCTCCAAACATGATTATTTAATAACCTCGATATATAATTTAAAATGAGATTTTTTTATTTCAATATTTCAGCCTAAAAGTTCACACACATCCATCAAATGGGATACGAAATCCCCATTCATGTGTATGGAGGACTACCGCCTTGTGAAATGATGTTGTCCATTATTACATTAACACTATTGAAGGCTGAAAAAATATATGTATTTTAATTTTATATTTGTTATATATGATATTTATAATGAATTTATGTTTATTTATATTTCTTATAACACATACATTTTTGCTTATAATTTTTTTGGGAATACGATTACATTTTTTGAGGATCTGTAGACTACTGCCTCCTCAAAGCAATGTGATTCATTCATTCTATACATGGAATGTATTAAATATGGTATTAATAAATATATGTGACATATATGAAATAAATATAATATAATAATTTTAATATATCTATATATATATATAACACTTACTTTTCATTATTTTATAGATGATAAATATATTTAACTAGAATTCAAACATACTTACGCCATATTGTCACAGGGAACATTGCATTTTGTTTGCCATACTCAAAAATAAGGGATTAATATAAGTGTATATATGATAAATATATAAAATATTTAGATCATTATTGAAATTATTTATATTATGAAAAAATTATCTATTTAATATGAATAAATATATCAATTTAAATTATACTCAAAAAACAAGAAACTTAACACCTAAAACATATAAAATAATGAATGATTGTTAAAAAATGAGTTACGAGATATTATATTAAATCTCATATGGAATTATTTATATTGTTATGGTTTTTGTTCTGATATTAGTTAGTTACACTCTAAAAATTATTATACAGAATGTTAACGGATGTTCACCAGCATCAAAACACAATGAAATATATTTCTCCGTGATTTACATTCAATTTAGACTTATTTTTTACGATACACCAATTCAATTTAATGAGGTATATATTCTAACCCATTGTCAATTAATATAATGAATAACTCTTAAATAAGGGTTTTTTATATTCACTTTGAAGTATATGATCCAAGGGGTTTGACATGAAATTTACAATTGGTTAAAAGTTATCCTTGCAAAAGAACATTATTTTATGGTTGTTTACATTATCTAAAAATCACTTATTAAGATAATTGTTTTGTAAATTACTTTTAAAATATACATATTCTCAAGAAATTGATATCAATACTTCCTAAACTATGTCCCATATCTATAAATAGTATTTACATTCACAATTAATTTGAACTATTGATAAATATATATTTTTTATCCAATAAATATATTACATGATATGGAATGTTTCTTCATTAAATAAATCAATTGTAAGGTGAAATAATAGTTACCAAAAATATTCAAGCATAAGTTGGTTTCCCATCCCATACCCCAAAAATTTATTAAAATAAAATGCAACAACAAGGTGAAAACATGAGGTACATTGAATTTGAACTAACTGGGAATCAAAAGATTACAAAATGATAGCTAGACAAGATTTTTCACCTTCCATCCATTTTGGTTTTGTTCAGCATCGTCCAACATAATCTCCAGGACAAACCATTATCCAAATATGCATTTACAGATCCAAGGATTCACTCCCTTCTTCAAGGTCATCAAAAGAGAGACATGCCATAGTCATCCTTCCAACGCTTATGTTACAGCCGCAGCATCACCAGAGGAATTCAATCCAGAAATTTATGTGCAATAAACTACTATTATAGATGATGATACTCAGTTTGCTTCTTTGCACTAGACTTGTCCCTACATCTAGTGCATCTGCAACGACCTCCCAATATTCCAAACATTCAACATCCCAATCAATAATAATTCCATGGAAATACACTACAAGAGTTGGGGATTTGTTATAAGAAAAAATTAGATTCCAACAAATAGTTTTTGTGTGTTTTGAAGCAGAATATACAAGTTTCTACCCATAGATTTAATGTGTTTTGAGAATAGTTATTAATTCTAAAGGTATTTTGTTCCCAGGAAATAGGGCATCCAATAATAAATAATTTCATTAAATAATATTTAGATATTAATATCCTTGATATTTTCAGCAATAAAAAATATCTGGAGGTATTTCATTTTTAGTTAATTGATTAATTTGCATGGTTTTTTGATATATATATATTTCCATGTTTATTACGCCTTATCTAGTTTTATTAATATCATGTATTAGTAGTTCTTTAGCTTTACATGTTAATTCATTCTCATTATTTCATGGAATTTTATATTGTACATAACCGTTACTATGAATTTAAGATCAACGATATTTTTTTTAATTTCCCCGGGTTTGGAAGATACACTAGTGCAGAAAATGTTTTTTACATCGGTTATTTTTAATTTTTTAGGTCGGTTTCTAGCCGACGTTAATACGTGCGATGTTATAAATAAGGTTTTTGACGTCGGTTATTTAAAAACCGACATCAAAAAGCATAAAATCGCGATGTTTATCACGTCGGTTATTTTAGAACCGACGTGATAAAGGGCCTGGAGAATGGTTTATCATGTCGGTTATTTTAGAACCGACGTGATAAAAGGCCTGGAGAATGGTTTATCACGTCGGTTATCGAAGAACCGATGTGATAAACTAGGGCGAGGGTGGTTTATCATGTCCGTTCTATAAGAACCGACGTGATAAACCGGGCTGAGCGTGGTTTATCACGTCGGTTCATATAAAACCGACGTGAAAAACCGGGGGAAGGGGGTTTATCAGGTCGGTTAGTCAATAACCGACGTGATAAACCCTTTTCCAGGCCGTTTAGCACATCCGTTATTCAATAACCGACGTGCTAAACCATTCTCCAGGCCCTTTATCACGTCGGTTATTAAATAACCGACGTGATAAACCATTCTCCAGGCCTTTTATCACGTCGGTTATTAAATAACCGACGTGATAAACCATTTTCCAGGCCTTTTGTCACGTCGGTTATTAAATAACCGACGTGATAAACTATTTTACAGGCCTTTTATAATGTCGATTATTAAATAACCGACGTGATAAACCCAATATTATTTTTCCACCAGAATCAACCAGAAAATAAATCAATAAATCATACCACAAAAACAGAAGTACATCAAAAATAAGCATGTAAATAGATAACATATAAAACTTACCCACTAGACAGCATCCACCCTCATTTATACCCCATGGACAGCCCTCCCCCACCCCGTTGGAGCCCTCACCCTCATGTATACCCCCTGGACAACCCTCCCCCACCCCGTTGGAGCCCTCACCCTCATGTATACCCCCTGGACAGCCCTCCCCCACCCCATTGGAGCTCCCACCCTCATGTATACCCCTTGGACAACCCTCCCCCACCCCATTGGAGCCCCCAACACACTCATGGACTGCCCCCCGACCCCCGGACACCCCCAAACACCCCTCGACAACCCCCCACCCACCTGAAAAGCACCTCTTCACCCCCTCACCCCACTTGACAGCCCCCACCACACCCCTGGACAACCCCCCCCCCCCCACCCCTGGACAGCACTCCCACTCCCCTGGACCGGCTTCCCACACCCCTAGACATCACTGCCACCCCCCAAGACTATCCCCCACCCCACCGGACAGCCCTCCCAGACCGCTGGACACCCCCAACCCCACTGAACACACCCCCACACCCTGGGAACCCCTCCCCCATAGAACCAAATCCATACCAGAAGAACCATCAAAAGTAGACCAAAACAAGATGTAGAGAAAAATTAAACATTCACTTATATAACATTAAAAACTTACACTATCAACTTCAAAAAAAACTAAATCAAACATAAACAACTACCAAATAGACAATTAAAACGACAATATTCAAAATTACATTTTACATTACAAACAACTAAAATTCAATCAAACCTGTAAAATAATTTGACGACTCCACTTGTACGTGTTTGATGTCTTCAGCAGTATAGGGTTGAGGGTTATCAAAAATCTACAAATGAAAAAGAAGATAGTTGACGTGTATAATGAATAAATCAAATTGAAATATGATGGCAATGTTTAAGAGGAAATCATACCAGGTCAAAATTCACAACTGTCCCAGTTGTTATTATTTCATACATAAATCTTAACATATAATATCTGCATTCGATGAGGCCTTGTTGTTCATGACAATTCTGTTTTGAATGAGTGTAAATTCAATATATTATTTTTATGTAATAAATCAAAAAGTACAAATTATAAATGGAAATTTACCTTCGCCTTTACATATTTGATCTTTTCATTTCTTTTCTTTGTGTTTTTTCGAAAGTAGGCCCATGCACTGTTAGAAAATAATACGAATGGGGAAAATTTAAAATTTATTATAATATATAAAACTATTGAGAAATTGAAACTTACTTTTCCAATATATTCTTAAAACATGCCCACACATCACCATGAACAGAGCATATCCAATAAAGAGCTTTCCCCCTTGGGCCAAAAATCCCTAACATCCAATGATTACTGATAAAAGGAAATTTAATGTTAGTGGTTTTTTATGTTAAAATATAATTAACTATTTGAGAGAAATGTGTTTCATACCTCTCACAAAAAGGCATCATCCATCATTATTGGATTATATTCTTTTCAAATCTTTCAGCAATATAAACCATTCTTTGTTCCTCAGTCAATGCACATGCTTCAGGGGAAATCAATTGCGGGTCCATGAATCCATATACTTCTGTCATTTCATTCCTCTCACAAATTTTATAAATATACCTAATACAAAACATATATAAGTATACATTTTTAATAAATATAATGCAGGGAAAAGGTGTTAAGACTTACATGGAAAAAATTTGCACCACGTTGATGCCCAACTTATCTCCAGTAACAAGCTCCATGATATCAGATTTTGTAATCCCCACAGTTATTTCATGTCCACAAACATGAGATTCCATTGGAAACTCATAAAAACCCAACAACAAATGTGAATATCTTGGCATTCTGTCAAGACCACTGGAATCTGTATCTGATGTCATAGCCTGTTGTCTTTGTTGTTGTCTATACAGTATTTCTTTACCTTTGAAGTATTCCTATGAAAAAAAATTGAGAATTATAGTAGTTTTCAAATGATAAAACAACTTTAATAAAAAAATAAAATAAAAGATATAACATTCATACCTCTATGGTAATGAGTCAAAGAAGTCTGGATGGCCAAACTAAAAAATAGCCGATACTCTGTCCAACTGTCGCCACCTCATCTGTAGGTATTGGTACCCTAGCTGATCTATCTATAATATCCTTTACAGTGACCCTCTGATTCTCTACCTCTAATTGTTGATGATGAACTATATCTCCTATACAATATACTAACCTGTATGCTACTATATGATGTTGAGAATCATCAACATACAACTCGCAATATGTAGGAAGTTGCGGCGGAGGCGTAGGATAAAAAATGGGGTCCGCGGGCTGAGGTGGGGGAGTGGGAGCTACTGGCGGAGGTGGAGGATAAATAATGGGGTCTACAGGGGGAGGTGGAGGAGTGGGGGCTGCAGTCTGAAATTGTCTTTAAATTTCTGCAAACATAGACTGCACTGAATCTCTAATCTTGTCTTCCATCGTCGCATTAATATTTTGAAATTCAACCTCCAAGGATTCTATTTTTTTTTATAAACCCCCTCAATGTTAGAAGTTGAAGAACGTGGAAACACTTTTATTACCGATACACCTGTCGGATATACTCTTACATGACCAGGATGTTCGGGCCTTCCCAATGCTGTAAATAAAATATCTTCCCTCCTAGTAGCTGTAAATGTCCCCACTGAACTTTACTCCTCAAGAGAGTCCTGTATTAATTAATTGAACATTTCTGTAATGATTGAAACTTATATGAAGAAAAAAAGTTAACTTAAATAAATTAAATAGATATCTTACAATCCTCTCAGCTACGATTGTTGATTCTTCCGAAAGATATTGCCATTTTTTCCCTTCCGAGCTCTCTTCCATTTTTCATGTCTAATTGGAGGGGATGGAGGGGCCACCTCTCCAGAGCTTGAAGACTCAGCTCTTAGTTGTTGAAATTTTTCTGCTATCATTTTTTCTTCCAATAATGTATACCCTCCCCGAGATAAACTATGAGGGTATACATTTTTAGATTGGATCTCCTGATGAGCTTTCCTTGTTTGCTGTAATTTAAGAATAAGAAATCATTAACAAAACATTAATAAAATCATTTATATAAGAAAGTATATAAAAGTTTACATTGCCCTTACCAGAAATGACTCTTTTTTTATACTTTCAAAAAACTGTCTCCATGTGTCTTCATCTATAAAAGGATATATACAACATGGATTGTCATGACTCCTATGACCATAAATGAAATCAGATGTGAGGGTTGATTTGAAATCCCTCCATCTCCTGGCAGCCAACAATAAGCATTTCTTCCTGACTCCTCTAGTTTCATGAATATCAAATGTCATCTGATAAAGAAGAGGTTAAACATATTATATATACCAGAAACATTAAAAGAATGGTCAAACAATGACAAAAGATCTTACCAAAATCGTCTACCACAACTGAGAGATAATCGCTTTATCCACACCTCTCCAATCGTCATACAGAATGCTTACTTTGGACTTAGCCTGAGTTGCAACAAAACTCTTAAAATCTTTGGCATTCGGACCTCTAGGAATATCATCATCATCAAACTCAACTACTATCCTCTGATCCTGCGTACGGGGAAGTGATAATTTTGGTAAATGTGTGCAACCACGTTTACCAACCTTTGAACTCTTTTCCATAATAGGAGCATGTGAATGTTCATCCCCAGAGGTATGACCAGCAATATACTCCTCCCCAGAATCATGTGGTTCATCATCTGAATGATCTGTCATTATCCTTCAAATCAAAAAAACAAACGTTAGTTCACAAATATACAAATTCAAATATTTTAATACTACTGTAATTAGAAAATAGAAAAGTGTACTAGGTTACATAATAGTAAACATTGGTAATATATTTTGGTTTTGTTCCCGACATCCATGGAGAGGGAGCTCAAGCTTCAAGGATGGCAATGGATCACAAGAGGCCTTGGAGATTTTTCGTTAGAGCGTCAAGACATAAAAATATATTTTGGTTGTGTTCCTGGAATCCATGGTTTCTTATTTATAGGAGAAATACCCATAAACACTTCAATATGGCCATTGGAGGGCTTCCGGAGCCGTTGGGGGTCAAAAGTACATGTCTGGTCAAAGCCCAACGGCTAGTTTGACTGGGCACACCGGCTGGCCGGTGGTGTCTCACCAGCTGGCTGGTGGTCCACCGGCTAGCCGGTGCTGAGCTACCGGCTGGCCGGTGGTCCAGACAGAGCAGGCTTTTTGTCTGGGTTCCACCTGTTGGCTGGTGTCACCAGGCAGTGGGCAAGCCAACTGCCTGGGTCCTCCGGCTGGCCGGTGGGCAAGAACCGGTTGGCCGGTGCCCATACCAGCTGGCCGGGGCACTAACACCGGCTGACCGGTGGCTCTGGTAGAAAGCAATGCTTCCTCCAGAGACCACCGGCTGGCCGGTGGTCATCCACCGGTTGGCCGGTGTCACCAGGGAGTGGGCAAGCCTACTGCCTGGGTCCTCCGGCAAGCTGGTGGGCAAGAACTGGTTGGTCGTTAGACTCAGAGAGTCCACTATCGGCCTTCTTGGGCCAACTCCTGGGAAACCTTTTTCCTAGCATCAAAACACTTGAAAAGAAGTTAGAACACGATGAGAGTGATTGTGATCATTAAAATCCAAGAGAGAGGGGTACAACAATAAACATGATAAAGTAAACTAAACAAACTTAAAACAAACAATAACATATACTTATTTTATTTTAAAACATGTTTTAATAAATAAAAAACTTACAATATCTAACATTTATGGAAAAAATAAATGTAAAAAAGAAATAAATATATGTTACCTGTAATTTTAGAAATGTACATATGGATTGTTTTCCCAAATTCCTTCGTCGTGATCGTTCCTTATGGCACAAACTATGTCTTCAACATGATCGTCATTATGTTCTGTTAATATTTCCATTGAAGTAGGGATCTCACATAAATCAGCATATTCATCAAGTTCATCCTCACCAACATATTGTTTTTTCCCTTGTAAAACAACATCCCACTGCATATCTGATTGATCTACTACATAAAAAAAAATTTCTGCATGTGTTGTCATTATAAAAGAATCAGCTGTGTCTTCCAATCTATTCAGATTAACAAGTGTCATTCCAAATTCATCGTGTCTGACACTGTTGTTACCTTTAAAACATTTACAGTTAAAAAAAGGAACTTTAATTTTAAATTAATCAACCTCCCATATGTCTTCAATCACTCCATAATATGCATTTGATGCAGAAATTGGGTTTTTGTCCTTAGCACTCAAAGAATGCATTGCTTCTGCAAACACCAATACACCACTATTCTAAACTGCACTTCTGTTGTCCTGAGCTTTTATATGAAATGTATAACCATTAATGTCATAACCTGACCATGTTATCACATTTAAACATGGACCACCCACTATCCATTTTAATGTCTCTGATACATCTGATCTACCAAGAAACTACTTTTTAATCCATGACAAAAAAGTTTTGTTGTGCTCATTCAAAATCCACATTTCTTTCTTCTTTGGATGACATTGTTTAAACTCATTAATGTGCAATGTGATATATGGTTGAGCATCAGCTATGTTCTTCAAGATGTATGATTCTAACTTCTTCATCTTGTCAGCTGACAATGATTTGACTTTCAAGCCGCGAATCCCCTTTCCCTCATTATTAACTCGTTCATGGAGAGATGGAGGCAAACCTATGTGTTGCGCCGCAGCCAAGTAGCTCGTACAAAAATCTGCTACCTCCTCAGAAATATACTTTTCAATTATGGAGGCTTCAGGTCGATATAGATTTTTAACATACCCCTTTAATATTTTCATATACCTTTCAAAAGGATACATCCAACGAAGATATGCAGGTCCACAAAGATTTATTTCTCGAACCAGATGAATCATTAAATGCACCATTATATCAAAACAAGTTGGAGGAAAATACATTTCTAATTGACAAAGTATTAAAATTGCATCCTTTTCCAAAATTTTCAAAGCATTCACATCAATCGCCTTGTTACAAATTGAATTGAAAAAATAACACAACTTCATTATAGTCTTTCTGACACGAATGGGCAATATTCCACGCAATGCAACTGGTAGAATTTGTTGCATCATGACGTGACAATCATGTGATTTCATACCTATCAACTTCAAGTCCTTCATTGAGACAAAATTTTTTACACTAGAAGAACAACCTTGAGGCACTTTGGTATCATGAAGACACTGACAGAAGCTAATTTTCTCCCTCCTCGATAATGTATGACAAGCCGGGGGAAGAAATGTTCATCTTCTTTTAGGAGTGGGAGCTAACTTCAAACGTATTCCCATTGATAGTAAGTCTAATCTTGCATTCAACCCATCTTTAGTCTTTCCTTTAATATCTAACAATGTTCCAATCAAAGAATCACATATATTCTTCTCCACGTGCATGACATCAATATTATGTTTAACTTCATGATACCTCCAATATGGTAGCTCAAAAAATATTTACCTTTTCTTCCAAATATGTCTATCATTACCAGATTTCTGTGTCTTTCCCAATGTCACGTCAAGGTTTTTCACCCTCTCAAAATACAGATCATGGGATAAAGGTTTTGGAGAAGTATCAAATTCTTTTGAGCCATTAAATGCCTTTTTTAGTCTTCTATAAGGATGTTCCATAGGCAAAAACTTTTGATGACCCATGTACACTGTTTTCCTCCCATGATGCAATTGACAATAGGACGTCTGTTGTTCGCAAATTGGACATGCTTTATGCCCTTTAACACTGTATCCAGACAAATTTCCATACGCTGGGAAGTCATTTATAGTGAACAGAAGCATTGCATGCAGTTGAAAATATTCCATTTTATAAGAATCATACACCCTAATACCATCATCCCATAACAGTTTCAAATCATCAATCAACGGTGACAAGTAAACATCAATATCATTACTGGGTTGCTTTGGACCAGAGATCATTGTACTCAACATGACATATTTGCTCTTCATACAAACTTCAGGAGAGAGGTTGTAAATTACCAATAAAACAGGCCATGAACTATTTGTGCTACTGAGTGTTCGGTATGGATTCATTCCATCTGTGCACAACACTAGTCTGAGATTTCTTATTTCATTTCCAAATGTAGAATACTACGCATCAATTTTCTTCCATTGTGGACAATCAGCTGGATGACGTATTTTTCCATCACATGCCCGCTCTTCAGCATGCCATCTTAACCTTTTTGCATCATGTGAATTAGCAAATAAACGTTTGAAACGATTAATTATAGGAAGATACCAAAATACCTTTGAAGGGAGCTTTGTAATCTCTACATCACCATGTGATTTTTCTATCACTTTATACCGTGATGTCCCACATTTTGGACACTCTGACAGAAATTTATATTCCTTCCTATATATAATGTAGGCATTCGGACAGGCATGTATTTTCTTGTATCCCAATCCCATCGGGCATAATATTTTCTTGGCTTTGTAATGTGAATCTGGAAGATCGTTATCTTTTGGAAGAATGTCTTTCATCAATTGTAGCAGCTCTGTAAAACTTCTGTCACTCCATTCATGCTTCGCCTTTAGGTTAATAAATCTTAACACCGCCAACAGAACCGTAAAATCTATACAACCGGGATATAATGGTTTTTCAGCATCACCATATTGATGTGAAACTGTCGGTTCTATCTCAATTTGTTCTGCTACAATATCGCGAATCATTTCTTCAATTCCATCGGAGTTACCATCTTGCGAATCATCATCATCAGTGACATTTCGTCTAGTTTCACCATGACAAATCCAAGGGCTATAACTCGGATTAAAACCATGACATATCAGATGATCTTTTATCTCTCTACTTTTCAAATTCTTCATATTCCAACATTTCAGGCATAGACAGAAAAAAATGTCACTACTTGGAACATTTTGTTTCGAAAATTCCAAAAAGGCATGAACACCTTCCTCAAATTCATTTCTCATTCGATGTTTCGTAATCCAACTTCGACTCATTATTACCTATAAAAAATATCAACAAAAAATATATATTTTTAAGATAAGACAAAACATGTTTATATGAAAAAAATCGTAATTTGAATGTAAAACAATTTAAAATATAAAACAAATCTTGAAAGTAGTAGTAGTTTTCATAAGTACCCAACAGCAAATAGTTATACATCGTAAGTGTCATGTTAAAAATATGAATATAGACCATTTGTTTTATGTTTAATAATATTGTCATATTATCAGATCATTATGATTATATATTAGAATTACTATATCCTTTTGATCCGATATATAATCTAAGGACATTAATATTTCTTTAGAAAAAGTAATGTTAATATCATTGTAACGTAAAAAAAAGTATATGTCGAACTATATATATGTAATACCAATAAAAAAATACATATGTGTTTGGCCTGGGTTTCAGACATAAATCAACTCATCTCACAGATTAAATTTTTGAATCATCCTACATAATACTTATTTTTATAACTTAGGGAATGAAAATAATAAAAGTTTTGATTTATGATACTCATTATGGGTAAACATGATATATATAAATATAATATCTAATCTCATAAAAATATATCCATGGGGGTATAAGAGCATACACAAAGCACATGATCAAAAAGATAAGTGAAACAATTCTATATAATCATAGATCATAAAACATGAGTCCAAGTATAATAATTTTAGCATAACATAAGACTTGATTTATATGATAGTGGGAACATGATTTAAAAAACCTTATTCACAAGATCACTACATTGGTATGTGGAATAACATAAGAGTGTGGCACAAACATAATCATATAAGTGATAACATATGTCAAGGGAAAACATAGTTTCATTCACCTCATATTGGGATATGTTAATCAGCTTTCCTATAATTTATTATAATATTTCTTACCAGGCACATCACATAACACATTGGACATGGTATAACCATCTGTATCCCATATTGATCTATGATATATAATGCATTGTCGAATGCATTAGAAGGATATTATGGACCCAAATGTCACATAATGACTAACCATGTATATGGGTGAATCGTGATCATCAAATCATTTATAACACTTTTGTAGATCAATTAACTAACAAAAATGAAATGGGGGTCATAATTGTTTTTACAAAACATAATAATTATTAATACATAAAAATGTGTTTGGATGGTATGATAAGATAATATACCTAATTCAATCTAATTATCATTAAATTATTTCTACCTAGATAGAAAAGACCTTTATAAAAAATATAATTTAACTTGAGGATGAAAAGAAAGTACCCTTTACCTTTTTTATAATGAAAAATCTGAAAAGGATGATTATAATATATAGTTATTATAATTTTTTTATGAATTATTAATAATAAAAGAAATCACCTCACTTGGTTTTGTTGAAAATCGGACATACCATCGTATTCAAGAAACTAGATACACTTTGCATGAAAAGGTCCAACATTTTTAGGAGATGACTGAAAGAAGAAATGTATTATCAGACTCACCATGAGTCTAGAATGAAATATTTGATTGTAATAGGTATCAATTGATATTTTTATGAATCCAGATGAAAACAGATGATGGTTTTCTGATCTAGGAGTTCTAAAAATCATAATTTTTTGAAAAAATATTATGATGTAAGAATGTTGAATGAAATTTTAAGGATAGGTATTAACGATTGTACCTGGTCCAATTTCATTCATGAAAATAATTTTCTGGACAATCATATTGAAAATATGGTTTTAAGAAAATAAGTAGTACCAATCTTCATCCAGAAAGACACATTCCAGCTAAGTAGGAAATAATAATGTTGCTGGAAGAATGGAACTTTACAGTACCACCCATTATTTTTCAGATTTTGCTGAAGCTAATCCACAATGTTTTAATAACCATTTTCGAGTTGAATGTTGCGAGTTGAATGAACATAATAACCATTTGCAATAAAAAAATTCCACGAGATTCAAAAACGAACGAAAATCACATGAAGAATCGAAACAAAAATGAACGAAATAAATTCGTGGAAGGCTTACTTGAATGTATCGAGTTGAGATGATAGATCCGAGAGCAGTGAAGAAGATAAACAATGAATCCAAAATGAGTGTAATGCAGGCGATCGACGAGCCGATTAGGGTTTACCGCGCGAGACAGAGACGAGCCGGCGACTATCAATCAAAAAAATTGTAAATGACAGAACACGGGCTTTAATTTTTTTAAATGCTTCATAACGTCGGTTATTATATAACCGACGTTATAAACTATTTTTTAGCTTTTTTACGTTGGTTATCTTAAAACCGACGTAAAAAGGCTCCCGCGCTTTGGTTTTTTACGTCAGTTATTTGATAACCGACGTAAAAAACGCGTAGATATCGGGTTTTTTTACGTCGGTTTCCAAATAACCGACGTAAAAAAACCCGATATCTACGCGTTTTTACGTCGGTTATGAAATAACTGACGTAAAAAACCAAAGAACTCGGGGGGTTTTTACGTCGGTTATAAAATAACCGACGTAAAACACACCGCGCTTTGGGTTTTTACTTCGGTTATTTGATAACCGACGTAAAAAATGCGTCGATATCGGGTTTTTTACGTCTGTTACAAAATAACCGACGTAAAAAACCCCACGCGCATTGGTTTTTTACGTCGGTTATTTGATAATCGACTTAAAAAACCCAACAGGAGCGATTTGTAACGTCGGTTATTAAAATAACCGACGTGAATAATCTACTCGCCGCATTGTTACGTCGGTTATATATAATAGACGTAAAAAATGGTGACGTAAAAAACGATTTCTGCACTAGTGATAAGTCCTTTGAATGACTTTCAAGGATGTTATGATTTTAATTTTGTTGTGGTTAATATTATTTTTCAAATATATTATGGGTATCATATATGTAATAAGGTTTTCCAAAACTATTATACTATTTAGTCCTTCAGGATTTGATTCCTTGTAATCATGATAAAATTTAAATGTAAGGCACCAAATACGAGCTTACTGGGGTCGGTTCACAATTTTTTGTATCATAAGGAGGATTAATATCAACCTAGAAAACATGATTTTTTAAAACCAATTTTAGAGAACATTACCATATGATAGACATTATTGACTATCATCGATGCACATACGTCATCACTGAATGAATTATTTGGGATGTCATCACAAGATTATGACATTAATGTTTATCATGTGTTCTATTTCATTAACAACATTTTTAGGTTTTATGTGTTGGTAGTATACCTTAATTAAGGATTTTAAAAAAAATAAATTTAGGGAAATACAACTCCTTATTTTAGTATTTGTTTTAGTGGAATATTTATTCAAGGAAAAGTTATCTTATAATTATGATACATGGGTTTATTATATCAATAAAATTTTTTATTTTATGATGATTAAGTACATTATAATTATCTTCAAATTATATTTATTGGGCATTGAAAAATATGTTGCATTAAAGACCATTGAATAATGGGTATTTAAAGAGAAAATTTCAAGGATTTCTATTATATTTATTTGATTAATTATATTAATATGGGTGTAGAAAAAGAAAACATGTATATTGGGTGAAAACCAATCATGTCTAAAAATACCAGTAGACTTAGACCCATGACTGAAGAGGATTAATGGTTTAACACAAACCACGAACATAAAAAATGTCTTGGTTAATATTTCATTGTATTAAGTTAATCAATTTTACGAATATATATTATTGATTCATAAATTTTATGAGTTAGGAGGTGTATATATTAAAGAATTAAAAATAATTTTTCTCCAAAATAGTAAGAAATATATATAAATGACAAGTTTTATGTATTTTATGATCTGTTAAATGAAAATTCTATTGCTCCTCCCCTAGAAATTTAATTTTTAGAAATTCAATTCCTAGAGTAAATGGGTGAATTTGAAATTGATGGATGCAAAACAAATGGATGAAATTATTTTTAAGTAAATATATTAATTAATTATATTTTCATATATTTTAGGAATTAAAATAATTAAACAAAATTAAGAAATGTTAATAAAATAAAATTATTTCCATATCAGAAACCAGTCCGGGTGAACCCTAAAGTGGTCACCTGAGCCCGTCCACAACAAGGCCTGATGGGTGTTCCTAATCTATATGGGATGGAAAATAGTTCCAGTCATTGAAATATGACAGGGGGGATGATTTGGACCCTAAATGAAAAAAATAAATAGAAACTAAACCATGAAAATAAAAACGAGTACTGAAAAAAAAAAGTAATTATACAAACCTTCATGTGACCCCATGGGTCACCACCAACCTGAAACCAATGTTTCCCTATGGTGACCGAAACAGAGAAAGAAGCAACACAGGAAGATAAAAATATTGTCAAACTATAGGTGTGAGTATTAAAAACATAGTATGTGTCCACAAATAATCTATTCTCTTATGAATTTCATTTAAATAAGATATCTATCAATTTCAATATTTAAAAAAAATATATAAGACTAGGATTTCACACATTTTATTCTATAAAATAAATCATGGTCTATTTCTCTTTCCCATTTGAAATTGGTTTCTTCTTTTGGAAAGAGACAATAACATTTTAGTGGGAAACAAAGTCGGATTTCACATAAAAATTAAGAATGAATATGAAAAAAAAATTATGTTGTTTTCCATAAACATTTTCAAACAATCCCATCACTTTCTCAAATTAGTAACACCACATATTGAGGTAGGGAAAACGACCACACATTAAGGTTAATAGAAAATAGATAACATGAGTAACTAGCCATAAAAGGCACCATAATTATTCTCTATAGACAAATAAGTTCCCAAAATATGTGATATAATCAATGAGCTCATGAATAATCTAGATCATACTATACATGTTACTCATCGAGAGGGCATGTCGTTCCTGATGACATTATAATTCCCAGGAACCCATTCCTCTCCATACATGGTCTGAATGAGGGTCCCAATCCAATCAAAATATGATGAAAATAGTCCGCTATTATGAGACACTATCATGTGAAAACTCCTAAAATTTCAACAATCATTCACTGAAAATTTTCTCTCTATGTTGGGTTCCTAAGTCACGAAAAATAATGGGGTGAGCGAACAATGTCAAATAAGAAATCCATCACAAGTACATTCAACACACATAATCAAAAAACACCAAAAATTTAACCCAAGAATCATCCTAAGAAATAGGTCCCTCACCATTAAATTCACATTACACAAGAGAGGCATAAAAATAAGAAAACTCCCTTCATTTGTCAAACAATAGGGTGAGGACCAATTGCAAGGAGGTTTTTCTGATGAAACCATTTTATTTAAACTACCAACTAGTTCTCTCATAACCATCACAAGCTAAATCATTTCTTATATTACTACATGCATGCCAATTTTTGAAACAAAAACACACTTTGAGACAGCTTTATGGAACCCATCCTAGAATTTTAGATCAAAAATACAGTCACAATGGCCAATGGGGCATTTCATCGGGAAATTTATGTGGAAATGAAATCAAACCATATATTGTAAAACATTACAAAAAATATACCACTATAATTCAAGAAAAAAAATCACTAACAATTATATATCAATAATTAATACAAAAACTAGGATCAAAATGAAAAAAATAAGTTATTGTTAAATTTAATGGTTAATTCATAGAGATCCTACCTCAGAGTGCATCCAAATTGAGTATTATCACCTTGGTGATTTATAACTAACATTTGTTGATCCCCCACTGATCATATGAATTTTCACATACATATGCACAAACCTGCATGCCATGAACTTGTGTTAGGGGATCCTTACATATATTCTTATATGAAAATACATGTTTCCACTCACATACGTATACAATTCCATGTGTATACATGGGAACACCTATCCCAATACATTTATATTTAGTTCCATCCATTAATATACAGATAATGGGATAACCTACATATATATATATACTTACCTATGCATATGCAGGTGAGTTACCTTAGGCAGAGACAACTCAGAACCAAAATGAAGTGACCAACACACCATAAATAAAAAAACATGAACCAATAAATACCACAATACCATAAAACAAAAATAAACCAAAATATGATTTAAAATTATTTAAAAACCAACATACCATTTAATAAATCTAGGTCTAAGGAAACACCATATTAATGTGAGAAGTTTCTAACAGACATTTATGTTTTTCACATCCCAAATAAATTTATAAAAAACAGTTGGAATACATTACCAATAAATTTATAATACCATTTTCATTAAAATTTCCAAAATGGACCATAACCTTTATATATTTCCTTTTTAAATCACTTTTTGAAACTATACAATGAGCTAACTTCAGTTAAAAACAATGAACCATTAAAGAAACAATGATATTATGAAAGAACCATTTTCGACAGACAAACCACTTTCAATTTTTCAAACAACAAAACCATTTTTTGAAATTCATTTACCATTAATTAATCAATTCATGAAATCCCTTTGAAATTATCACAAGGGCCCATTTTCTATTCAACAATTTTTATAGGGAAATCCCCCTTTTTAAAACCAACACACAAGCCATGATCACTCAAAAAGGAAATCCATATCATTTTTCTAAATTAAATATTGAATTTAAAGATGAAAATAAAATTCCAACATACCAAAATTATCCATTACCTTTGTAAAAACCCATTATCAATTCATTCACATCTCATGTTCATTGGAAAACACATTTTGTAACTTTTCCATAATCAAAAAATTACTTCCATGAAATACCCTAACAAATAAAACATGAAAAAATAACCTCATCCTTTAGAAAATCTAATTTAATCATATAATATGTGAAAAAACACCCAAAATAAATTTTTCAGTACATAAAACATTTATTTTCTTTACTAAAATTTAAACGAATTTTATCAAAATACAATATTTATGGGAATATATAGGCATTATAGATTAGTCACTTGAAAAGTTATTTTTAGAAAATTATGTTAAAATAAAAGCACCAAAATAATGTATCCCTAAACTTCATCATGGTTTGAATCATATACAAAAACAATTATGAAAAAACTGGGCATTAAATCAAACACACATATCATAAACGGAGAATCAATGTTAATACCATTTTTATCAAACCATTATAACATGAAAATACCATAATGAGAAAAATATTAGTATAAAAAATTTCCAAGCACATTAAAATCATAATAAAATACATCTAGTAAACAATTTATTGCTCCAAAAAATAGATGGAAATCATACAACAAAGGTGTGTGATTGTGATGAATCTCACGGAGGAGGGTTAATAAGACTCTATGAACAAACTAAAAACCCAAGACCCAAATAAATTCTAACCAAACATTACCCAAAACTTCATGAGTTGTGCCAATTTGAAGAAAAACTCAAAAGATCAAATAAAAACACACAAGAGATAGGATTCACCACCCCTAGAGGAGGGTGGTTGAGACGGTCACTGCTGGCGAGGGAGACGATAGAACAGGGGGTCGTTCCATAGGAATTTCCTAAGGTGAAGGATATAGTGGAATATATGGGGGAAGAGGTAGAGAAACTGGGTGGCACGAGGTGAAATGATGGCACGATGGAGGAGGCATGACTAGAGATCGTACACTTAGAATTTGTCCAAGGGATGTGGTCAGGTGTCGGGAAACAGGCCGGAGGGGAGGTCCAGCTGGATGTGGGGAACGCGTAGGGAAAGGGGTTAGATAGGGGGTGGTGCCGCAAAAATAAATGAGGGAGGGTAAAATTATGGTTAAAATTAGAATAAGAATAGTATTAACAATGATATAATAATAATAAATTTAAATATAATTTTATTTAGTTAAATATTAATTGTAGTTACAATTTTAAAATAAAAATAATATTCAAAATAATTTATAATAAAAATATTAATAAGATTTTTAATAATAATAATAATACTAGGATCATAATAATGTTACAGCTTACATTGGGGTCATGTGCACTAGTCTGAAACCCTTCAAAATTTCCATGTTTCAAAAAAATCAACCTAGGACCCAGACCAAACTATGCCCAAAATATGAGAGACCATGAAATGAATAAATTAAAAGTGTTCAAGTTTGTGGTGTGACAATCCCCCCCCCCCAAATACATTCTATCTCTAGAAAATTATGAAGATAAAAGTTAGTCAAGAATATGGTATATGCCCAAACACAACCTGAATGAATAAGGAATTCTAGGGAGACATTTTATCCCCCATGTAACACCAAACCAATCTAGATGAAACTGAGTCCCATGATTTATGGATGATCATAATGGGGGTTCATCCAACATTTAGAATTCTACTAGGATGGAAATTAAAACCAAAACATACCACCCCAACGAGGGGGCACATGGGAACTCCCAACAAATCCAATCCAACTTCTATTGCACGAGCAAAATAATTCCACCATTAGATCTAAGATAATTTCTCAAACCAACTGAACCCCCAATATTAGTGGAAAACTAATGGAAATTTTTTTTGACTAATTAAAAAACTGGAAACAATAATCAAATATTTCAAAAGACTCAATCATCCACAAATGAGCACCACCAAATCGAAACCATCCCATACAATTGTCAAAACACATTAAAAATTCATGATATGGGATACTATATTAAGACAAAAAGGATTTTTTGGCTTAAAATAGACCACGTTCATCATAAAATCTTTTGGAAAATATGGACTTACAGCAAAGGAAAACCCCCAATAGTATAATACAATAACAAAAATTCTTTAAATGATCCAATACCCACCTGGAACACCAATCATGGACCAAGGATTCACATCCCCCATTAACATTGGATTGTACATGAGCTTCCCTGTGGGACATGTGGCTGGGGATTTGATACTGGAATCCCCTCATACCTCACAGTTATGTATGAGCGTCCCTTGTTCATCGATTTTTCTTCAGGAAATGCATCCTATATGGCTTCCCCCAATGACCCAAATGGCCACATAGAGTGAATGACTTCAGAAAGATGTGATAAGATATGATCGAATGTCTAAAACATCCATAAAAATGACACAGCAGAAAAAGGATGTATGAAATATATGTTAGAACCAAAAAAATATAGCTTATTATAGATAGGTTCCTCCAGCAAGCGCTTCTCGCAAGATGGGGTACCCTCACGAAATCTGATGACCATAAATTATTTCCCATGAACAGAATCTACTAAAAATTATCCATCCCCCAACCACTTGAAATAAGATTCACAAGACAATTTCATCATTCCAGTAATATATGGGTGATAACACCAAAGAAATGGATATATAATCTCTTCAATTTGTTCAACATATAACTTTACTTACCGTGGGCCCTAAAAAACATCTCGTAACTATGCCACATTCCGTTAAATCACCTCCTCAGGTATAAACCATGGAGGAATGTGTCCTGGGAAATTTTCCATGTCATCCAAAATTCCAATGATGATGAGACATACACCCTCCACTGGTCCAAAGATGGACCCTCAAAATACAGAAGACGACATTGACATTAACAACCTCGGGATTTTTAAACGACCCGAGGACTCACTCTACTTCTTGAAAACCAATTTACTTCCTCTAACGGTCCTCTATCACATCGAATAATAGGAAACACCCAAATAATTTCGAATTGGGGATGAATCATTGGAAACATTAGGGAATGTTTTGTGTGACACGGTCAAAGAAACACGAGGAACACAAAAATGAAATCCGAATCAACCCAAACCATAATTGAAAACTACACCCCGAGCCGAGACAACTGGTCCGTAAGACAAACAAATACAAACACAAACAAAATACCCTTTTTCAAAATCACTATTTTTCATTTAAATGAAAAAAAATGTTTTCCAACCCTATGTCAATTTTGAGATAACATTTTCATTTAAATGTCTACTTTTATTTTCAGAAGCATGCTTACACTAACTGAAACCAAATGGAATAAAAGTTACAATATACCACTATAATAAGGAAATAGAAGATAATCTTAACCCGGGGACAAGGTAGTGAATAGTTACTCATGTAGGTGTCAATAACTGGGAGGAACATATACCATGTACCCAGACTCCACATGGGTAACTACTCCAAGTGAGGTCATAGTGTGACAACCGATCGCCTCCACTTTCATTCCTCAATAAAAAACAATAGTAGAGGACTCAAAACCAAGAATAAAATTGGAAAATAGAGGATTAGTGAATGAAAGAGATCACAAATCTCCTCCAGCAACTACCTTATAAGTCTCGACTATCCTAATCTCCATCTATCGAACACCCCTAATATCAAGGGCCTCCTTTGATACCATTTTTTCACAAACCAATCTGGGTAAACATTGAACCACTCACCCAAGTCTGTCAAAAATAATTCCTGATGGGCATTGCCGATCCCCAAGGGTGGGGAACAAGTGTTGGGCAACAGAATGAGATAGGTGAGAATGATTTTCCCCATAAATGAAAAAACAAACCTGATCAATTAATATAAAAACTAGCAGTGGTGAGAAAATAAAATTGTCCATACATCCATGTAACCCCATGGTTAACCACTGACCTCAATCCAACATTTCACTCTAGCGAACAAACCCAAGGAAAAAGCATCACCTGATTTCTAAAAACATATATACACTATAGTCACGATTATTAAAAACTTAGTAGGTATTACCAAACAATCTAATCCCATATGAATTTGTTTTATATATAAGATCCATCAATTTCATGTTTGAAATAAAATGTATAAAACTAGGTTTACACACATTTTCTTATTTAAAATAAATCACGGTCCATTTTCCTTATCAATTTGAAACTGTTTTGTTCATCGTGAATGATAACTTATCATTTTAGATAGATAGAATGTTTGGTTTCAAATAAAAAGGAATAATGAAATTGAAAAACATTTTTTTGTTATATTAAATAAAAATTTGGAATCTAAAACATCACTTTCTCAAATAGGTTATTCCATGCATGGAAGCAGGGACATAAACAACACAATACGGGAAATAGGGAATAGAGTACATGAATATATAGCCAAAAAGGCATGAAAATCATCGTCCATAGATAACTAAGTACCAAAAATACATGAGCGAATCTAGGACCTCATGAATAATGGTAAACATTCTATACATGTGACTAATCCCAAAGGCATTCCCTACCTGATGATGTCATAATGCTCAAATGCCTAATCATATCCCTACCTAGCACGAAAAAGGGTCCCAATCCCATAGAAATAATACCAATAAATTCACATTCTATTGTCCACTAGCAAGTGAGTAATCTGAACTAGTACATTAATCATTCACTGAAAATTTTCTCACTATGATAGGTTCGCACGTCACTAAAAATAGTGGGGTGATATTACGATGTTAAAATAGAATTCAATCACAAGTACATTTATAAGACACAATCAACACACACCTCAAGGCCACCAGTGAATCACCCTAAAGAACAAGACCTCATCCTTAAATCATCACTAGAAAAGGGAATCAACAAACCAAGAAACCTCCCATCATTCATCAAACAACACGGTGAGGACCCATTCCAAGGAGGGTTTTATGATGAAATGATTTTATTTAAAGTGCTAACCAGGCCTCTTATAACATTCTCATGCTAAACTATTTTCTAAATAACCACACACACGTGACATTAAAACCTGTAAATGCACTTCAAAACAAATTTATGAATCCCAACCTATCATTTTAAATCAAAAATACATTAAAAAAAGACAAAATGTCATTTCCTCCAGCAATTGATGTGGAAATTCAATCAATCTATTAATTGCAACACATTATAAGAAATAAACCCCTCAATTCAAGACGGAAAATTTTACTAAATGTTCTATAAAATTAATTAAATTTAAAACTAGGTAAAAAATGAATGAAATAAATGATTATTAAAATTAATGTTTAACACATAGACATCCTACATTAGTGTGTAGACAAATCAAATATTTGTCCCTTGGTGCTATCTAACTAAGAAATGAGGCTCCCATGCTGAGTATATACATCATTACATACGTATAAGGACTCCTAGCCTCTATACACATGCACGTATGGCCATGAATGTGTGAAATGGGATCTTTAAATATATGCTTATATGCATATAGCTATCTCCACTCACCTTATAATACATTTCCATGCACATACATTGGATCACCTAGTCCATACGTGTATATTCACAGTCATAGATGAATATACACATAACAGTGTAACCTACAACCACACACACAAACACACACACACACACACACACACATATATATATATAATTAACATTTCATTAGAGGGAGATTTGTCTTAGTAACAATGACTCAAAACCACAAGGTAGATACCAACATGCCATAATTAAAAAAATTAGAATCCATAAAAATCATAATTTCTTAAAAAAAATTAATCCAAAAAAGGTACCAACCTTATTTAGAAACTAATAGACAAATCATGAAATCATGTTCTAATGAAACACCATTTAAATGTGAGAAATTTAAAAGAGACCTTTATGTTTTGTACACCCCAAATACTTTTACAAAAACACTTCCAAATCAATTTCCAATAATATAAACTCTCATTTTCATTTAAAATATTCAAAACTGGCCTTGCCCTTCATAGATCCCTTTTTTAACCAATTTTATAAAGAACACAATAATTCAATATCATTTAGAAAACAATGAACTGTTTAGGAAACTTTTATTTTAATAAAACATCATTTTCTTCAAACAAATTGATTTCAATTTCAAAAACACACAAACAATTTTTCAAATGCCTTTACAATTAATTAATCAATTCATGAAACCCCTATGAAATTATCACAAGGAGACATTTTAAATTAAAACATATTTATAGGGAACATCCCCTTTTTAAAACCCACACTCAAGCCTGGTTCACTCAAAAATGTATTGTACATCATTTTCAAAATTTAAAAATCAAATTAAAAGAAGCACCAGATAATCTAACATTACGAAATGATTTATTTCCTTTGTAAAACCCACTATCAATGTATTCCCAACTAGTGTTCCTTAGAAAACACATTTCACAACTTTTTTATAACAATAAAAACACTTCTAAGAAGTACCCTAATGAAGAAAACATGGAATAATAAACATGTCCTTTAGAAAAACCACTTTCTTTACATACTCACGTTAAAAACAATTTGGAAATATATTTTTCACCAAATAAAACATCTAATTTCTCTATTAAAATCCAAATGACATTTATCCAAATACATTTGACATGTGCATACATAGGCATAATTGATGATTCTATACAAAAGATATTTTTAACCAATTATGTAAAAATAAAAACACCATAATAGGGTATCTCTATGTATCCTCAATGTGAGAATCAAAAAAATTATTATGAAAAAAATGTGCATTATATCAGATACACATAGAATAAACCAAGAATCACATTAAAACAAATTTTTAACAAATTATACTAACATGAAAATACCATAAAGAGATAACTATGAGTATAAACATGATGTGAAACACATAAAAAATATTAATTAGAGACATCCAAGCACCAATGGTTTTCACTGGAAAGAAAAGGGATGGAAACTTTTACCTAAACAATATACGATTTAGAAGAAAATACTAGATGAGGATGAATAATACACTATAAAAAAACCATAACCCTAGATCAGATACAATTATGGCCAAACATTAACCAAAATGTATAGAGTTATACTAAAGGAAAACAAAACATCAAAATATGGAACAAAAATACACTGGAGAGAGGAGTCATTTCCGCCAGATGAGGGTGGTCAGCATGGTCGCTGTTAGTGGCGGAGGCACCAGATAGGTGGGTCACATCGGTGGTTTCTCCATGGGAGAATGGGACTGGGACTGGCATGGGGAGAGGTGGAACAATGGGCTGGCAGGAGGTGGAAGGTTTTCATGATATAGGACGCACGCTCTGTAATCGTGCACCGTGAAGCTGGCTAGGGGGTGGTCATGTGCTATAAAGCTTGTTGGAGGGGTGGTCCAGTAGGAGGTGGGGAACACACTTGAAAAGGGGGTATTAAGGGGGTTTCCTAGCACAAAGATATAAGGGATGGTAGAATTAGGGATAATAATAAAAAAATAACACCACTGATATTATGATAATAATTCTAATGATAATTTTATTATTTTAAATAATAATTGTATTAATAATTAAAAAATAATTAAAATATTAATAAAAATTTAATAATAAAATATTAACAAAATTTTTAATAATAATAATTTTATCATCCCAATAATATTTTTAGTATTAAGTTTCAAACACTTTCTTTGTTTTGTTTTTATAAAAAGATTCTTATTTAATCATCCGAAAACCTCACGTGCACAAGGGACGACCCCACAATTATCATCAACCATGTGGTGCCCATGCATCCATCCTAAACCCCTTATGATTTCCATGTTTCAGTAAAAATTCATCTCGGGCCCAAATCCCAACTTCATCCAAAAGATGTGAGACCAAGAAAATAATAAATTTAATGTGTGTCTGAGTTTGGGGTGTTACATTCCAAAACCGTAATTTTTTTTAGAACAATTACCTTTTAAATTATCATATATTTATGGATTTTTGACCCTTAACATTCAATTTATAATTCAATTTGTTGTCATCAATGGGATCAATAGACCATATAAATATTTATACATTTTTTACATGTACATATCTCCACCTTTTAATAATGATCTCATACGTAGAGACCTAATTATATGTTATTCCATGTGACCTTTTTTACTTCTATGTATCTCTTATTTTAAGAATATGTTATTAACCGTTCTAATGTTATGGGATTTAAATAATGTAATTATTAAATATCAGACCCTATATATGTAACACCCCAGGTAAATAAATAATAAAACATTTTCATATTTATTAATATTTACGAATTAAATATTAGTTTTACTTTAAAGGGGTTGCTATGTTCGATAGCGTACCTGATACGCAACAAAGAGATTTTTTGAAATCGTACATTGCACACTAGTAATAAAATAATATTATTTTAAATGGTAGTTAACACGTAGCCGTTGTATTGGCAGGAATGAATATAAATAACTAAAATATGATTATATATGTTTTTTAAATGTTTTTACATTTATACAATGAAGGATAAAGGCTTAAAATGTGAAAGGAATTCAATTTTAGGCATATATACTCCAATATTCACTAATGGTCCACTTATCACCTTTTGATGGGGAACTGTCATTAAATATAGTTTTGGTCACTGTTATACATTATATTGGACCAAATAAAATTCTTCTTTAGAATCAGGACGTCAAATTTTACTTGGTGTAAGTTTTTGGTATGTTTCCGATAAAGTTCTTTTTTTAGAGAATAGTGAAAGATGTTGTATTTTAATTCAAAACCTATTTTTAATCCAATTTTTTTATATGATTAGATTATATTTTGAATTGGTTTTAAAGTAAAATTAGAATATATTTTTACCATTTAATCCAATATTAGTCATTGGAATTAATTTCACTTTGATGTTGGACTTAAACTAGTGTCAATCTTTTGATATATATTGTTTCATAAAAACACGCTATTTGTTCAGACAACAGGAATTAATTATTAAATTAATTATTGTAACTTATATGTTTTGAATTTTGTTAAATATACATCATTTTTGAATTTGGAATATAATATATATCTTAGGGTGAGGTTTTGGTATTTTCCTGAAAACCCTCAATTTTTGATGAATAGTGAAACCACTAAGTGGTACTCAAAAAACTGATTTTTCATTTAAATGAAATCTTACCACCTCTGTGTTTTCAAATTCAAAAATCCAAAATACATGGTTTTCATTAGGATGTAAAATGTTGTTCAATGGGATTAAAATAATTTTTTGGTGAATAGTAACTTTTAAGTTTTTTATCGCGATTAGATGTAATTAGTGTATTTTAAGGTAAAAATGATATTATAATAAAATGAAAATAACTTGATACTTGTCATAACCCTATTGGATGAGTCATTTCCAACCGAAAAAACCCATGGGTCGATTTTTGGGTTCCCATGGATCCACTTGGGTAAGATAATGACATTAATGCCTTTTATTTAAAGTAAATGTAAAAATGACACAAACATGTATTGTTTTACTAAAAAAAATTTAAATGGGGTTATACAAGTCCGATTATTGACTATAAATATTCATTAGAAAGATAAAAATACTTCCTACATCATGGTATTTTTTTTAATTTTTCGATATTAAATAAATTAAATTATTTATGACACAATGACGATGGAGAGATTACCTCATTATTTAATGATTTAAATAAAATGAAAATATAATGTACAATCTAAGCCCTAAAATTTTCAAACACCTATTGTATGGGTGTATTTTGAACTCTTATCACCTTATCCTCGAAATATATAATTTAGGGACCTTTAAAATCCGAAAACAATTTTATAAAAAAGTAACCTTTTATAACTTTACAAGAGTTGTCCTCCTCTCCTCTTATAAAAGGCCCCCTCCTCTACCACCTTACCCACACCTCTCAAGCCTTCGGATCAGCCAAACCCTACCCATTTTTCCTCTTCACATCCCTATATTACTCCTAGAAGCCTCACTTTGGGAAGAAGTCTTTCCAAGGAAGCCTTTGAGCTCAAATCAAAAAGAGTTACCCGTTTGAAAGGTAGTGTTTTCACTTGTGTTCTTTTGTTTTATTTTTCTTCTCCAACCCCCTAAAATCTTATTATTCATTTCTTTTGTAACAACACAAGTATCTTACATATACTAGGATGTTTATATAAAAATTATTCGAGCTACACTTACACACACCTACATCTAATGGTTAAAGAACATACTATTTCCGTGGATGGTGAATTTCTGCCTCACGAAACGATGATTCTCCAATATTCTTTTAACACCTTAAAAGGTGGCCATTAAGATGTCACTATATTTATATATGATATATAAAATTTTTATGTTTTACTTAAGATCCGGTATTTTTCTTTTATGGCATCCCATTATGATTTCGATTATGGGTAAACACGATATCTTCATTTTTGGAACTGCGGACTACCACCCCCTCAATGTGATTTGATTCGTTAATTCCATATCTGGGATGTATAAAGGATGAAATTAATGATATTATATATGATAATATAATGGAATTATATTATACCTCTATATCATTATGATTCCATTCCATAAAATACAAAATAGAAAAGAACGTAGTGTTCATGCGTACGTACGGCTTACCGTCTCCATGAATAGTGAATTACATTTCTTACCTCTAAATGTTATGTAATATTATAAATGGATGCATATACTGGATATATATGATATATATAATATCTACATCATTAATGTAATCCTGGATATAATGGATATTTTACCACATGAACAACTTGTAATTATAAAGAGTTTATTTTTGACTCAAGTACCAATGATCAACAAAACAACCATTATTAACTTAAATAATTACATAGTGTTCAGGACATGGTAATAAGTGATATAAAAGGAATAATGAACTTGAAAAAGGTTCTCAAGAAATTATAAATTAACTCAAGTTTATTATTCAGGAGGTTAAAGAACAATCGAGTCAAGTCGGACCCGAGGTATGAGACTTCGTCTCAATCTCCTTTCATTGAGGCATATTTTGTTTTATACACAACTTTCAATTTTACAATGTATAATCCCCTTTGAATTTTACGTTTATTCAAAATGAATTTTCTTATATAAAGTGTTTACTAAACAACAAAAAGGGAATGTTTTTTTGCCGTACGTATGCGGCGACAATGACTTCTCCGCCGCCATGACCATTATTTGAGTTTCAGCTTTCTCTACAAGCCATAACTTTTTTTATGAAAAATAAATACCATGTTTTTCTTTTATTTTATTTTGGTATTGAAAATGGTTTTGATAATGTTTTTATTATATCAATGTGTTATTGATATCTTGTGATTGAAATGTAGAAAAGATATGTTTCCTTTATGCATGTTTTATGTGATACGATTATGTTATGGTTCTTGGGCATTGTTTATGAAGATAGATGGTTATGTGATAAAATAAGGGTGGGTGATACCGATATACCTCTCCAATGCATTGGGTAACATTAAGGAGCTAAACATTATGGTTTCTCCAAAGATATTTAGGGAATATACTGAAATGGGTATTCCAAATTTAACCAAGAGGGTTACTCCCTACATAGAAATGTTATGAATGCCTCAAGTTACCTTTATGTATTATGATTTCTATTACTTATTCATGATTTGATGAGGTATGTTAAAATGATTATGTTTTATGAGTAAAGTATGATTTCATTGATTCTTATGTATACATGTACTCATGTTTCCTTTCCATATTTTTATATCCCTTACTGAGCTTTTTATGCACATCCCATGTTTTTGAAATGTTTTTCACAATTAAAGGGAAAGGTACATGATATGATGATAGTGTCAAGGAAGTGTCAAGAAAGAATCCATGTTTTATTTTAAATATGTTTCTGTTGATGGGGAAAATGAATACTATCTTATATTTTAACCACCTTGTTTAAATGTGGGATGTAATGCATGTTTTATGATCTAATTCACTAAAACTCTAAACCTGAAAATATCATCAAGGTGTTTTCTTGAAATATCTCAATATTATGTAATGTTTAAGGCTGGGGTCTTATAGTTGGTATCAGAGGTCGGTTTAGATAACTTTAGGAGTTATAATTCTATTAAATGATTATCCAAAAATATTTTTTTATGGTCAAATTGAAATGATATAGAATTTGAAGATTACCATGTTTCTTCATCTAAGACGTGTTTGTTTAGAATGGGTTTCCGCAGAGGAAACAGGGAAGCAGTCCTAGGAAGGCATACAGGAGGAAAAGTCCTTCCGAATCAGCATCCTCATATGGTCGGAATTGGAACTGAACATTTTTTTATTGTAATCGAGTAGTTGACTCAAGCGATAAATAGTGTTGGAATCCATGCATGAGATCATCCAGATCAACCGCAGAAGAACATGTTAGTGGTGGAACATTTCACGAGGCAACATCCCCCATCATTCAGGGGATCATCTTACCCAATTCTAGCTGAAGGGTGGATTAAAGCACTGGAGAATATTTTCGATGTCATCGGGTGTTCAGACAATCAAAAGATTAGTCTTGCTATTTACCTTTTGGATGGTGAAGCAGATCAGTGGTGGTCGACGGTTAAAAATAGCAGGGATGCTGATGAGATTGATGCTCTCGACTGGGATGAATTCAAAGGTATGTTTCTTTAGAAGTATTTTCCTATGTTTGTTCGACTTAGGATGGAAAACAATTCCTTGAATTGAGGCAAGAGGAAGACTCAGTGGCTGTTTATGAAGAAAGATTCACTCGATTGGAAAGGTATGATCCAAATTTTATCTGAGACCTTGATAGTAAAATCACTCATTTTTACACAGGATTAATGCCAAAATATCGAAGGGATTTAGCTTCTCACGAGTTCAAGATTTATGAAAAGCTTTTTCGATGTGCTGAGAAGGTGGAAATGGAGTTTGTTGATGATCAAGTTTCCTATAACAACCAGCAGAAGAAGAGACTGAGGTGGCATGGTAATGGAAAGAATTATTCAAAAAGGTATTACAGTAAGAAAACTAAGTTCCCAATTTGTGATAAATGTGATAACATGAATTATGTGAATGACTTCTGAATTCTGGAAAGTGCTATCGATGTGGTAATATGGGACATATGGATAATGATTGCACTAAAAAGATTGAGGTAATGGTTAGTCTAAATTTTATTTATAGTTAGTGAAATGTTTTAAGTGAAATGTGATGGGTAACTATGGAAACAAGTGTCCGAAAAAGATATTGAGTGATGGGAAGCAGTTAGAATACCAGTAGAAAGGGGTGGTGAAATCCTTTCAAACTACTTCAGCAGATGTCGGGCCATAAAATGAAGTTGTATCAGGTACTTTGTTTTGTATTTCAGATTATTCTAATGTGTTGTTTGATTCGAGGACTACACATAATTTCATCTCTGAAAACTATTCTTGTAAAATGGGAATACCATCTCAAGAAATGACTCCTGAACTTGTGGTAAAAACACCTGGGTGAAATGTTGAGGCAATGACAATTTATAAGAATCTTCATATCCTTATCTATGGAAAGAACCGACATGAAGACCTTATTTTTTTACCTCTAGTAGAGTTTGATGTTATCCTGGGTATGGATTTGCTCTCAATTTACCATGATAAGATTGATTGTAGAGTTAAAGAAGTTTCTTTTCAGAAATACTTTCAGTTTGTGGAAAAGAATGAACCCTTACTGTTGATAAAATATCAAGAGGTTGAGAAACTTGGAAAAGATTGAAATGAATGTTACCTTGCACATATCGTTGAAAACAAGGGAATTTTTCAGATTAATGTTGTGCCCGTTGTAAGTGAGTATCCTAATGTTGTTCATGATGAGTTTCCTGGAATAATACCAGATCAGGAAGTTGAATATACTGTTGACTTATTTTCTGATGCTAAGCCAATTTCAAAACCCCCGTATCAAATGGCT
Source organism: Viscum album (assembly GCA_963277665.1). NCBI lineage: Eukaryota > Viridiplantae > Streptophyta > Magnoliopsida > Santalales > Viscaceae > Viscum > Viscum album. The sequence continues at coordinate 687,817,015 of OY728162.1, read as the reverse complement.
CAAACTGATCTTTTAGAGTTGAAGGACCAATTGCATGATTTATTAGAGAACAGTTTCATTCGACCTAGCACATCACAATGGGGTGCTCCTGTTTTATTTGTTAAAACTAAAGATGGTTCTATGAGACTTTGCATTGATTATAGAGCCTTGAATAATATCAATTTTAAAAACAAGTATCCTTTTCCACATATCGATGATTTATTTGATCAGCTCCAGGGAGATCAGTTTTTTTTCAAAGATTGACCTGAGATCGGGGTACCATCGGTTAGAGGTAATGGAAGCAGATATTCCGAAGACTTCGTTTCAAACATGATATGGCTATTATGAATTTGTAGTAATTCCTTTTGCGATAACCAATTCAGCTGCTATATTCATGGACCTTATGAATATAATTTTCATTGAGTTCTTGGTTAAGTTTGTGGTTATTTTAATTGATGATATTGTGGTGTTTTAAAAAAGTAAAGAGGAGCGTGAAAGACATTTAAGGGTTATTTTGAAAACCTTAAATGAAAATAAATATTATGGGAAATTTAGCAAGTGTGAGTTTTTGTTGCAACAAATTTCTTTCCATGGTCACATTGTTTCTAAAGATGGAATAACTGAGGATCCTGAAAAATCAAAAGTTATTGAAGAATGGCCAAGACCCAGAAATGTCACCGAGATCTATAGTTTTCTTGGTTTGGAAGGTTACTACCGAAGGTTTGTTGAAAATTATTCACGGTTATCAAGTCCAATGACTAAGCTAACTCAGAAGGGAGTAAAGTTTATCTGGACAAAAGAATGTGATGATTGTTTTCAAGGGTTGAAAAGAAGATTGGTGAATGCTCCAGTTTTGGCACAACCTTCCAGGAAAGGTGAGTTTTTTATCTATAGTGATGCTTCATTGAAAGGACTTGGTTGCTTCCTAATGCATAATGATTAGGTAATTGTTTATGCTTCACAAGAGTTGAAAACTCATGACGTAAATTACCCTACACATGATTTGGAATTAGCTGCTATTGTTTTCGCATTAAAAATTTAGAGGCATCATTTTTATGGAGTAAAGTGTGAAATATATACAGATCACAAAAGTTTAAAGTATATATTTACTCAGAAAGAATATAACATGAGACAGAGGAGATGGATAGAATTAATCATGGATTATGATTGTACAATTCATTACCATCCGAGAAAAGCAAATAAAGTGGCTGATTCTATGAGTCAAAAAAGTAATTCTTCATTAAGAATGTTTCATTTGGAACATGATCCCTTTGGTTAAGGATTTGATGAACTTTTTCCTTCTGTTTTTTTCTGGTATTAGTGAAATATTCTCTATCAGACAAAATTAAGCATGCACAGAAGCAAGACTGCGAGTTGCAGAAAAAGGTAGAGATGGTTCAGAAGGGTAAGTTGCCTGAATTCAACATTGATAATGATTGTGTTTTGAGATTTGGGAAGAGATTTTGTGTGCATTGTGAGTCATAGTTGAAGGGAGAGTTGTTATGTAAAGATCATAGTTCTCTGTTTTCAGTTCATCCAGGCAGTACTAAGATGTATAGAGATCTTCGGGAGTATTACTGGTGGGATGGAATGAAATGGGATATTGCTGATTTTATTATGAAGTGTTTGAACTGTCAACAGGTAAAAGCAGATCGAAAGTTACCAAAAGGGATGCTTCAGCCTTTACCAGTACCTGAGTGGAAATGGGAGAATATATCCATGGACTTCATTGTGGGATTGCCGATGACACTTGGAGGTAATAATGCGATATGGGTTATTGTTGATTGCTTGATTACATCTGCACATTTCCTTGATATATGAGATACTTTTTCCCTAGATGAACTTTCCCGCTTGTATAAGAGATAGTTAGGTTACATGGAGTTCCTCTGTCCATTGTATCTGATCGTGATCCCAGGTATACTTCTAACTTTTGGAAAGGACTTCAGAAGTCGTTGGATACTGAATTAAATTTTAGTACATATTTTTATCCTGAATCATATGGGTAGTCAGAAAAAACTATTCAGACTTTCGAGGATATGCTACGTGCTTGTTCGATGGATTATTAGGGAAGTTGGGACCAACATCTTTCATTGTTTGAGTTTTCTTATAATAACAGTTTTCATTCCAGTTTACGGATGGCTCCATTTGAGGAATTATATGGTAAACGGTGTTGAACTCCAGCATTTTGGGATGAAGTGGGTGAAAGAAAGATGATAGGACCAGAATTGGTAGAAGATATGGCAAACAAGTTCAGTTGTTTCAGAAACACATGAGAATAGCTCAGAGCAGAAAGAAATGTTATGCAGACAATAGGAGGAAGGATCTATCTTTCGAGGTAAGTGATCATGTTTTTCTCAAAGTTCACCATGGAAAAGTTTGATGTGATTTGGTAAGAAAGGAATGCTAAGTTCAAGGTTCATTGGACCATATGAAATATTGGAGAAAGTTGGATCAGTTTCTTACCGAGTTGATTTACCTCCGGGTTTATCTCAGGTACACAATTTTTTTCATGTTTCGATGTTGAGAAAGTATATGCCAGATCCATCTCATGTTTTGAGCCCAGAGGTAGTTTAGTTGGAAGAGAATATCTCTTATGAAGAAAAACCAGTCCAGATTCTCGACCGAAGAGAGCATGTGTTGTGAAATAAGGTAATTCACTGGGTTAGGGTTTTGTGGAAAAACCATATGGTTGAAGAGGAAATGTGGGAATTTGAAAATGCTATGAGGGATAAATACCCCCCCACTTATTTTGATAAGTGAATAAAATTGCGAGGACGCAACTCCCAAAAGGGGGGAAGGATGTAACACCCTAGGTAAATAAAGAATAAAACATTTTCATATTTATTAATATTTGTGAATTAAATATTAATTTTACTTTAATGGGGTTTCTATGTTCGATAGCGTACCTGATATGCAACAAAGAGATTCTTTGAAATCTTACGTTGCACACTTGTAATAAAATAATATTAATTTAAATGGTATTTAACACGTAGCCTTTGTACTGGAGGTATTGAATATAAATAACTAAAATATGATAATATATGTTTTTTAAATGGTTTTACATTTTTTCAATGAAGGATAAAGCCTTAAAATGCGAAAAGAATTCAATTTTAGACATATATACTCCAATATTCACTAAAGGTCCACTTATCGCCTTTTGATGGAGAACCATCATTAAATATTGATTTTTTCACTCCTATATATTCTATTGGACCAAGAAAATTCTTCTTTAGAATCAGGACTTCAAAATTTTCTCTATGTAAGTTTTTGGTATGTTTCTGATACAGTTCTTTTTTAATGAATAATGAGAAATGATGTATTTTAATTCAAAAGCACTTTTTAATCTAATTTATTTATATGATTAGATTATATTTTGAATTCGTTTTAGAGTTAAATTAGAATATATTTTTACCATTTAATCTAATAGTGGTTGTTGGAATTAATTTTACTTTGAAATTGGACTTAAACTAGTGACAATCTTTTGATATATATTGTTTCATAAAAACACGCTATTTGTTCTGACATCGGGAATTAATTATTAAATTAAATATTTTAACTTATATGTTTTGAATTTTTTTAAATAGATATCATTTTTGAGTTCATATTATCAAATATAACTGAGGGTGAAGTTTTGGTATTTTTCTGAAAAACCTCAATTTTTGATGAATAGTGAAACCACTAAGTGGTACTCAAAAAACTAATTTTTCGTTTAAATGAAATCTTACCACCTCTGTGTTTTCAATTTCAAAAATACAACATACATGGTCGTCATTAATAAGTAAAATGTGGTTCAATGGGATTAAAATAATTTTTTGGTGAATAGTAACTTTTAAGTTTTTAATCGCAATTAGATGTAATTAGTGTATTGTAAGGTAAAAATGATATTAAAATAAATTGATAATAACTTGAAACTTTTCATAACCCTATTCGATGAGTCATGGCCTACCATGACAACGAATGGGTTGATTTTTGGGACCCCATGGAGCAACATGGGTAAGATAATGACATTAATGCATTTTATTTAAAGTAAAAGTAAAAATGACACAAACAAGTATTGTTTTAGTAAAACAATTTTTACATGGGGATATACATGTCATATTTTAGACTGTAAATAGGTATTAGAAATACAAATATATTTCCTACATCAGGATATTTTTTTAATAATTTTTAAATATAAAATATATTAAATTATTTATGACACCATGATGATGCAGCGATTATCTCATTATTTAACGATTTAAATAAAATGAAAAGATAATGTAAAATTTAAGACCTAAACTTGTAAAAAACCTATTTTATGGGTGTATTTCGATCTATTTTCACCTTATCCTAGAAATATATAATTTTGGGACCTTTAAAATCTGAATAGCGTATTATAATAATGTATCCTTTTATAACTTTCCAAGAGTGCCCCTCCTCTCCTCTTATAAAAGGCCTCCACCTCTACCACCTTACCCACACCTCTCAAGCCATTGGCTCGGCCTACCCCTGCCCATTTTGTCTCTTCACATATCTCTATTACTCCTAGAAGCCTCACTTTGGTCCTAAGTTTTTCGAAGGATGCCTTTGAGATCAAATCAAAAAGAGTTACCAGTTTTAAAGGTAGTGTCTTCACTTGTGTTCTTTTGTTTTTTTCCTTCTACATCCCCCTAAACTCTTTTTATTAATTTATTTTGTAACAAATCCAGTATATTTCATAAACTATAATGTTTTTATAATAATTATTTGAGTTACACTTACACACACCTACATCTAATGGTTAAAGAACATACTGTTTCCGTGGATGGAGAATTTCTGCCTCACGAAACGATGATTGTTCAATATTCTTTTAACACATTCCAAGGTGGCCATTAAGATGTCACTATAGTTATATATGATATGTAATATGTTTATGTTTTACTAAAGCTTCTGTATTTTTCATTTATGTCATACCTTTATGGTTTCCATTATGGGTAAACGTGATATCTTCATTTTTGGAAGAGCGGACTACCACCCCTCAAAGTGATTTGATTTGTTAATTACATATGTGGGAAGTATAAAAGATGTAATTAATGATAATATATATTATATTATACTGTAATTGTAATATACCTTTATATCATTATGATTCCATTCCATAAAACATGAAATAGAAATGAAAGTAGCGTTCATGCGTATGTACGGCTTATTGTCTCCATGAATGGTGCATTTCATTTTTACCTCTAAATGTTATGTAATATTATAAATGCATGAATATAATAGATATATATGATATATATGATATCTACACCATGAATATAATCCTGGATAGAATGGATATTTTACCACATGAACAACTTGTAGTTATAAAGAGTTTAGTTTTTACTCAAGTACCAATGATCAAAAAAACAACCATTATTAACATAAATAATTACATAGTGTTCATGACATAGTAATAAGTGATATAAAAGGAATAATGAACTTGAAAAAGGTTATCATGAAATTAGAAATTATCTAATGTTTATTATACAAGAGGTTAAATAACGATCGAGTCAAGTCGAACCCGAGGTATAGGACTTCGTCTCAATCTCCTTTCATTGAGTCATATTTTGTTTTATACACAACTTTCATTTATACGGTGTATAATACCCTTTGACATTTACATTTATTCAAAATGAATCTTCTTATATTATGTGTTTACTAAATGACAAAAAGGGAATGTTTTTTTGTCGTACGTATGCGGCGACAACAACTTCTCCACCGCTGTGACCATTATTTGAGTTTCGGCTTTGTCTACAAGCCATAACTTTTTTTATGAAAAATAAATACCATTTTTTACTTTTCTTTTTTTTGTATTGAAAATGGTTTTGATAATGTTTTTATTATATCATGTTTTTATTGATATCCTGTGATTGAAATGTGGAAATGTTATGTTTAATTTATGCATGTTTTATGTGATAGTATTATGTTATAGTTCTTGGGCATTGTTTATGAAGACGGGTGGTTCCCTGATAAACTAACGGAGGGTGATCCCAATATAGCACTCTAATGCATTGGGTCACTCGAAGGAGTTAAATGTTAAGGTTTCTCTGAAGAGATGTGGGGAATATACTGTGATGGGTATTCCAAACGTATCCAAGAGGGTTACTCCCTACGTAAGAATGTTATGAATGACTCAAGTTACCTTTATGTCTTATGATTTCTATGATTTATTCATGATTTGATGAGTTATGTTAATGTTCTTATGTTTTATGAGTAAAGAATGATATCATTGATTCTTATGTATACATGTACTCATGTTTCCTTTCCATATTTTTTTATCCCTTACTGAGCTTTTTATGCTCATCCCATGTTTTAGAAATGTTTTTCACAGGTCAAGGGAAAGGTAAATGATATGATGATAGTGTCAAGGAAGTGTCAAGAAAGAATTCATTTTTTATTTTAAATATTTTTTTGTTGATGGGAAAAATGAATACTATCTTTTATTGTAACAACTTTGCTTAAATGTTGGATGTAATATATGTTTTATGATCTAATTCTCTAAAACTATAAACCTGAAAAGATCCTCAAGGTGTTTTCTTGAAATATCTCAAGATTAAGTAATATTTAAGGCTGGGGTCTTATAATATATCTGTAATCATGTTTAAATTATGAGTATGTAGTTTATTTATTGAGGAGAGAATTTAACCCCCAAAAAATCGAAATGACTAACTTTTATTTGACAGTGTGTATGGAATGAAACACCAAATGAAGAATGGAATATATCCTCTCAATACCTTATTGTATATTAAACATTTTTTTAAATTAAATATTTCATTATCATGACATTCACACAATAATTAGTTATCTTGTGTCACACAAAATAATGACATTCTTCGTTGACTTGAATTACACATAAGACCATGTTTTACCTAACAACAACGTATTATTAAGAAGTTATTATTTAATATAATAAGTTACAACCTATATATTAAATTTATGACTATAAATTTGAATAACTAATATATATATATATATATATTTGAATTCATTTGTTAACAACTAAATAGATATGAATATCAAAATGCGTTGAATATATATGATATGTTTTTATACTGAACACGTTTTAAGCATCTAGAATAATTTTATCGTAATAAATTAAATAAATTATGATTAGTGAATTATATTAATTATATATATATATATATATATATATATATATGTATGTATGTATGTATAATAAAATATATTTTATACTAGTCCAATTTTTTTAAGAGCATAAGAAAAGAATAAATCTATTTTTACACTTAAAAAATATAGTTTTCTAAAGACATATTTTTTCAACCATTTAATGGTGCATCTAATTTAAATCATAATAATTAAAAGTTAACATTTTTTATGTAAAAATAAACTTATTTTATTAAGGAATAATTTAATAATTTTCTTAGGGTAAATATTTTGAATTTTTCTATAAAGTTTCATTTTTTTGATGAATTGTTACAAATACAAAATTTTAATTGAAAACTTATTTTTAATCAAATTTATTTATATAGTAAAATTCAATATTAAATTTTTTTTAAGTGAAATTAAATAAAAAATAAAAATATTAATCCCATTTATTTAATTGGAATAATTTTCCCATTTAAATTATAAATATAAATATTTTAGACAGGAAATTGTTTATATTAAAACCTTGCATTATCGTCCAATCAACAGGATTAATTTTAAATTATTTATATGCACATATGTGATTAGAATTTGAAAAAAAGGAATAAAAGTTTATAATTAAAATAGATTAAAATTTATAGTAGAGTAAAAATAGTTTTTACAAATAATATTTTTTAATTCATTTAAATTTAATTACAATGATTTTGGAGAAATTAAGGTAAACAAGGAACTAAACATTAAAAATAAGGCCCAAAATATCCTAGACACCTACGAAAATGAAATTGTATAGACATATTTCAACCATATACTACATTTTAATGAATTTTAGTAATTATTGGAGGACCATGATGTATGTGATAAGTCTCAATAGTGTTTACCTTTTTATATGTATATTAATGCCACTCCTCCACTATAAAATGATACTCTCCCCAAAAACTTATTCACACCCCTCAAGAAAATTTGTTTCATAAAAAATGTAAACAAATAATCTCCCAAATTACATCCCCTCTTCCTAGAAACCTTGATTTTGGTATAAATCAAATCCATTATTCTTTTTGGAATAAACCAAAAGGATTTATCTGAATAAGAGGTAATTTTCTTCATTGATCACTTCTATTTCATTTACATTTACACACATTATGTTATATTATTTATCATTATAAGAATATAAAAAAATATGTTCAATATTGTAGGATCATTTTGTATTTTAATGACAAGAAACAAATTCCAAAAATCTATAAAATGGGATACACAATCGTCATTACTTTGTGTGGAAGACTACCTCCTCACGAACCTATGTCATTCATTCTCCAATTACCACATTTTATTGCTGGAAAAAATGATACATTTGTTGTTTATATAGGAAATATATTATATTTTTATTTTATTTATGATTCTATAAAATATATATAACACAAACCTTTATACTTTCCATTTTTTTACAATACAGTAACCTCATCTGTAGATGATTGAACTACTGCCTCCTCAATGAAATATCATTCATTCCAGTTATACAAGTAATTTATTAAGGATTATATTAATAAAAAAATTAAGTAAATTAAAAAAAGGATATCTTAATTATAATATATATATCTCTCATTTACATTTCACTCTTTTAATGGGAATAATAAAATGGAAGTAGCATTGTTGAATACATATGACATACCGTCTCAATGAACAATGAATTGTTTTTTAAATGTTCAAACATTATTATTTATTTTAAATAAATTCCTAATGAATATGAATAATATATCGATTATTTTTTACATTATAATGATGAATAAATCATGATCTATGTAATAGGAACAAAAATAACAAGTCGATAAAAACCAAAAAAATAAGACAATTAGGAACTAAAATAATGTAATTAATGAATAGTTATTAAAACATATGTTATAAGATATTATAAAAATATCCCATATTATTTTTTAAATATAATTATATTAATGTTTTTTGTTATTTAATTTATTACAACCATTATATATCAATTTGAAGGATATTCACAAGAATGGAAACATAATGTAGGGGATTTCATCTCAATATATGTTCCATTGAGAATTATTTGTTAATATATACTAATTAAAATTAATGTGGTGAATATAAAACGACTATTTCATATATTATCATATTTCAATCATAATTAATGGTGTTTTATGTTTCACATTAAACTATATCATCCATCATGTTTGGTCTTGAAAATTACCAAGTGGTTAAAGTTACCAATCCAATATCATATTTTGTTTGTGACTGTTAACTTTCCCTTGAAATAATAACTTTCTTATGATCTTTATTGTTGTACATTCCATTTTTTAAAAACCATATTATCATGAAATGGAAATCATTATTTCCTATCCCATATAACATTTTTACATTCGGTGTTCACAATGACAATTATTTTAAATGTTAATAAATATGTATCTTCTTCTCAATATAGATATTTTATGATACTTTTTTTGTTCCTTAATTAAATCGACTATTCAATGCATGAGGAATGATTTAGAAATTCACTATAAAACTTGGGTACTAATTAATGAAATCACCTCAATGTGTTGGTAATCTCATGTTATGAAATTAGTTGGCGAAAAACACTTCATGTTTGTTTCAAAGAAGCATGGGTGAGATTCAACCAATTGATTTAAAGAATGTTGAGAAAAAGTCATGATGGTAAAGGAAACAAGTTACTAGGATTCATGATTTCCAATAATTAATAATTTCATGTATTTTTATTCACCTATTAATTTCCTTGATATGTTTACTACGAAAAATAAATTGATGCATTTCATTATTTGTTTATCGATTAAATGGAATAGATTTTTGATATTTATCTTTCTATATTGATTATTCCTTATCTAGTTATTTCAATTTCATGTGTTCTCATTTATTTAACATACCATTTTGATTAATTCTCATTGATTTTTTATAGATTTTGTTGTACTTAACTATTATTTAGAATTTGAGCTCACCTATATTTTGATCCCATTCCTCAGGTTATAATAACGAATCCATTGTACGAGTTTCAAGGATTCTGAGATTTTAATTATTTTATGGTTTATTTTATTTTCCAATAGTTTTATGGTTATCTTGTACGTAATTGGGTTTGTGGAAACTAGTAAACTATTTCATAAATTAGGTTTTTATTCATTGTAATCATGCCAATGTAGTAAAAGAATGCATCAGTACTGGGCATAATAGGGTCAGGTGATTACCAAAATAATATTAATCCATTCAAATATATGAAATAATAACATAATAGTATCCATTATTTCTCTTTTGACTAAATTAACCCATTAGAATGAAACGGGTATCCTAAAATACAATTAATGAAAAATTATCAAAATACATCTACTGAAAACAATTTTATGGTATCATAAAATCAGATACATTTTGAATTATAATTATATATAATGGATTTTCACATTGATTAAAATTTCATTTATAGAAGATATATAATAATTCATATGAAAACCATAAGAAACAATTGTTTCTTTTGGTATCATTTAAAAAAACAAAAATATAAACAAAAATAGAATATTATTTTCTTTTTAATACTATGGAAACATATAAATAAAAAATAATATAAATTAATAGTTATTAAAGATTGTAAAACCCCATACTAAAAATATTGAAAATATTTCATTTGAAATCATAGAAAATAAATAATAATACTTTTTAAAATTGACTATATTTTTCATTTATAAAAATGTACATTTAAAAATAATATGCCCATGGTTGAGGAAAATTATAGAATAAACTGAAAAAATAAATTTTCGTTAACCTAAAAAAAATATTTCAGTATTTAGGAGTTCCATAATGGGTGGAAATGGAATATATACCGAAATAATCTATAAATAAAAAACGTAAAATAATATAGATTTTATTTAATATATAATTATATAATATTTCCCACAACTGGGATTGAAACATAAACAATCCTAATAAGAAGGTGGGTTGTAAAATTAAACTAACGCCTTAACTAATCATTGAATCAAAACATCATAAAATACATAACTATTGATGGGTTTTTAAATCCACATAATATTAATGAAATGATCAATTAAAAAATCATGAATATTATATACACCACACCAAATAGTGTATGTTTTTAATAAAAAACATATCTCACCGAGCTAAAATTGTGATGAGGATACCCTAACAGTAGTGGTATCTCTTGAATAAAAATCCTTAGAAAATTTTATTTTATTTTGATTATTAATTCTATTTAATTGATTTATAGTATGATGAAATCATTTTTATTTTATTTTATAAATCAGAAATTTTAAAATAATATGTGAATATTGAATTTATTATAATCAAATAAAAATTTCACAAAAAACCCTTTCTTAATGTCCTAAAATTCATCACAGATACTCCATCCTCCTGTGTATTAAGTACAAATCACTATTATATATTATATGTCAATATTAATTCTTATATTTTTTATATATCATTCCCTTATAATTTTCATTACCCATTTATTAAAAATTCTTCAATAAAATTTATATTTGGGTGTTAACTATTTTGTTTTCCACTTATGTTTCATTTCACCAGTTTTAATCCTTAGAGCACTATCATGGATTCAACATATTCAAAAACATAATGTTTTCATATTTATATTATTTATTTACTATATAAACCATTATAAAAATCTATTTATGACAATTATTGAAATTAAATCACACCACTTTGTGGAAAATGTAGTCTCCGCGTACGCAAGAGTGATGTTTTTATTTTTCAATGAATAGAAATAAGGAATGTCAAATAATAATTTTTATATCAAAAAAATATTAATATTATAAATATAATATATATCAATTAAATCTATCTTTATAACTATCTATGAGATTTGGTATTAAAAAATTAAATTTATCACTTCCCAGAGGTGGTAGAAAACTTGTCTATATGAGTGATGCGTTAATTTTCTATTGGACAGAAAAAAATATAAAAAACTGTTCTAAAATTAAAATAAAAAATATTATTATATTGATGTTTATTGTTAGATTATATTAATATTTTTATAGAATATTCGGAGAAGGATGAAGAATAAATAATGTTGAATATATTGGTAAAAATATAAATCATTTCCCAAGATAATACTTTTTGAAAAACACCTTATGAATTCTTGTAAAGGCATTTTAGAAAAAAAATAACATCTTAGATGTGGGGTGTTGTCTAAAATTTATTTCGGTGCACTTTGACGAAGAAAAATTCCACGAATTTTCTGAATAAGTGATGATATGAGGTACTCTTTTATAATATGTGACTTCTTCAATTATTTCTATATGTGATATAATTAGAGTTTTTAAAATTATCCTATGTCTACTGATTATTATCGATTATGGGTTGCGTGGATATAAGTTTTTTTTTGAAACGATGTCCATTAATTGATGTTGGATGGAATGAAAATTTATGGTTTTGTGGTGAATGTAATGATTCTACAATAAGGAAAATAGATCCCACCATACAACAGGTCGGGCTCTAACTGGTATTTATATTTTTAAGGACCCATTAGTAAACTGGTGGGGAGCCACGTGGTGTTTGGTGGTTCTTGATGAATACTGGTGGTTCTTATATAAATAAGGATCTATTGTTGTACTATTAAAATCTGCCTCATGGTTCGGATGGCATACCTATGTGATCTACTACCTCACCGACACTCCCAGTCCAAGGGTCCCTTAAATTCAATCAGTTAGTTTCAATTACAACTCATTTTGTATCATACTTTTTACAAAGATTTTTCCCTGATACCACTTGTCCAAATTGAAGCCTCTCCTATGGACCCTATATTCCTCATATTCATCAAATCATGGATACATAACATTGGATCAATCAATTTATGTAAGAGTGGTAAGATATCTCTAGATCTTCAACCTTTTTCACTTCTTTAATGAGAAATAATCAATGATAATTGAGCTATTTCAATTTTTCTATGTGGATATAATGAAAAAATTCCTTTGTAATTTACTCTTCATTTAAAGATTGATAGTTTTGATGACTACTCTAGTTCGGATCGATATATACCATCAATTATATACATTTTAAGGGTTTTATTCTTGAATCTTCTTATGATACCTCTTTTGGAAGATAGATTATTAATACGACTATAATATTATAAATATCCTTTAATGGAATTAGTGGTGGATATTTTATGTCAATAATATCCATTTTCCCAAATCATGATACGTAATTAACAGAAGATGTCTCCCTGTACGTCTCTTTATATCATTATTCTTGATAATTATTTCTTCTTGGGTATCATCATGGATCTTGTTTCATTTAATGATTTTTATTTTATTGATATTCAAAGGTTAGATCTATATTCCTTTCCACATCTAACTGGGAATTCATGATCTATTAATTAATTGAAAATACTTCTGTTTAATGGATGAAATATTCATTATAATATATTAGAACATGTTCTATTGATGCAATCTATGTGGTATATAATTATATAATGACCTTATCGATAGGTAATGATCATACTTATCTATTTTTAAACCTCTTGATGATCCGAAATAATAGTTAAGAATCCTCGACATAAGAGAATGTTCTATAGAGCTATGAAATGTGTCTTGGGACAAAATCTAGGATGAAATTTGTCATTCTAAATTGTCATTCTAAATTGTCACTATTTAGGTTGGGGTCTCTTATCATTTGATGTTTTTGAATACTCATGTTGTCATTATTTCTTATTGGGTTGACATATATTTATTCTATATTTTTTGGTGTTTGTTTTGGGGGGTGTAAAGCTCATGATACCTATATATGATTCGTGATTCCATTAGTATTTCAATAGTTTCATGTTAACAGGGCTGATGTTAAGCACATAATGTCAGATGTTTCTACTTTTTGATCATAATCATCTTCTATACTTATATCATTATGTTCTTACCAGTTTTTTGTGTTACCATGTCCTTCGAGTTTTTTTCATTGAATTTATAATTGGTCGACCATTGTGCGATGATTTATCCTTTGATAGAGGTTGTGCGATTAACATGTGGTGATGAGGACTATGGACCAATACATTGGTTATGAGCACGAAAGGCTTATGGTTAAGCCCGAAATTTGATTTTATTTGAAATTTGATGCCTAGGCCCAAACGACCAGTGAATAATTATTTTTAAAAGAATGTGTAAAAGAGTTTAAAATTTGGGATCATATTATAATAACTTTTTGGATTGGAAATAAGAACAGTGGGGAGGTCTTCGAACCTGGTATTGTTTGGATTGACTCCCATGCTGGCTAGGCCATCTGGAACTGTGTTTGAATCTCAATAATCATGGGTGATGATATTGTTAAGATTGATAATGGAATGGGTACATTCCATCTAAATGGTGGTAATTTTCCATGGAAGATGTTTTATGCCATTCCAAATAAATTTTATGATGTTCATCAAGTCACTTTCAATCAATAGGTTGTTCCAACCAAAGAGATTGGAAATAGAAATAACATGTATCAGACTCAAAATATCATCTGTAGGGGTGCTGGAAATGATGCATTTACCCATTAATCATCAAAGTATCTAATAGAGGTGATTCATAGAGAAAACACCATATCATGTAGGTCTCATATTTCCCATAGAGGCGTCATCTATAGAGATATCGATCCATCCAAGGAGGGGAGTTCTCCAGAGCACCTCCAGAGTGTGGTGCAGTTGGTACAAATTGTCATTAATCATTAAATGCTTTAGGATTACAAATTCATGCACGGTGTTTTGGAAATGTACCTTTTATATCAAGTCAGCTTCATATAAGGAAATGGGGATCCTCATCTGACATGAATTTTGATTGAGTGTGTAATTTTTATGAATAATATCATTCTAATAATACAAGATCACATGGTGGAACTCAACAACTTTAGTAAGGGTGAGGTTCTTGATTTGCTGAGTGCCTTCCATTTCAGCACATTTTTTAGTTGATCATTAATGGATTCAGGAACTAACCATATACAGTCAAAAAAGTCAAGTATATAGTTTAAAAGAGTAGACATTGTATCATAAGAGTGAAATATGTGGTTAGTATATTTTCTATGTTGATTACATATTTTCCACATAGTGCAGATCTAGATTCCAAATGATTGGTGAAAGATTTTAGTGGGAAATATTTTGTAACAAAGATTACAGAGGATACTGAATCTCTAAGGTTGTATCCAAGGTTTTTATAAATGTTTAACCAATTGTAATTGCTCTAAGAGTTACAGAAAAAATGATTGTAAAAAGTTCTTTAGTTAAGCATACCATTGTGAGTAGCTCCTCA
Organism: Viscum album; assembly: GCA_963277665.1. Classification (NCBI taxonomy): domain Eukaryota; kingdom Viridiplantae; phylum Streptophyta; class Magnoliopsida; order Santalales; family Viscaceae; genus Viscum; species Viscum album. Next base: position 687,801,680 of record OY728162.1, on the reverse strand, counting down.
AGTTAATAAATTATTGGTGTAAGTGAAATAGTAATTTTCTATGACGTTCAGAATATTTTCTAGGTGGTGATCATGTTGAGATTTTAAAATATTTCGGATAGAGCTGTTTGTACTATCATGAGTTTGATAAAGAGAATTCGTTGAATTTAAAGGCGTTCTATTCCAGTTATCCAAACAGAATTTAATAGAGGATTCTATGGAGACAATCCATCTAGAATTACTCCTAATATCGGGGAAGGGATATTTGAGGGAATTCAAAATATAATAATTAATGAAATTTGAATTTCCCATCTTTAGTGTGTCAAGAAACTAATTTTTGAGAAAGGTAATTGCTTCAGAATTATTGTGAAAAAGGGTACTTGTAAGACTTTCTAAAGGGATTCATTAAAGTATTTTATATTTTTTATACCAGCACCACCATTTTCAAATGGATTACAACATGTTGACCAGGGAACAATCACAAATATTCTTTCCAGAGTACTACCAGTCTAGATGAAATTATTTATAGAGGTGCTCATTTGTTTGGAGACCAACATGCCCTTTATAGACCATCATGGAGTAAACCATCTTTTAGACAATAGTAGATTTAACAAGGAAAGTCTATCCTTCCATAGGGAGAGATTAACCATTCTAAGAAGAAAGGTGACTTTGAACATGGTCAAAAATAGTTGCAATGTGACATGATTTGGTTCAGCCCTAAAAGATGGGAATAATAAGATAAGTGAAATGGATTGTTACTTCTTTTAGACCTAGGTCACTGCTAATGTAACATTCTTTACCAGGAGGAAAGTTATTCCCAATGAAAATGCAATATTTTTTCTAACTAATTGTTTAACCAGAAAGAAATTCATAGTGTGAGACCACAATTTGGAGGCTAAGAATGTTCCTTTTATCACCTTGACAAAAAGTATTGATGTAATTAGAATAAAAAAGATGAGTAGGATCATTCACACACCTAGAGACATGTATGGTATTTAGTTTATAGTGGTCCACCAAATGGTTGATTAGACGACTGAGTTAGTCTTCAACTATCGAGAAGAGAATGGAAGATATGGGGTCACCTAGCCTGACAACTATTGTGAATTTAAAATATCCATTGGGAGATCCAATGATCATGATGGAGATAGATGTTGAGTTGAAGAGAGTTCTTATTGCCTGATAAAAGTGAAGCTAAATATAAAACCATGAAATAATTTGATGATAAAGCTCCAGTCCATGGGTTCAAAATCATTTCTGTTGTCACGTTTATTTGCTATATTTTCTCCTCAATAAGTTTTATTTAAATTATAGACACACTCAAATGTAAGACCAATGTGGTCTTAAATGGATCTGAACTTTATAAAACAAAATTTGTTATAGGAGAACTTTTTTTCCATGATTGTGTAATTTTTATTGGAAAATATTTTGGTGGTGATTTTATAAAGAGTTTTGAAAAAATTAATGTTTCTAAATAGATGAATCGCAAGGTAATTATTCACTTTCGGGATCAAGGTAATTAACTAGTCATTGAGATCTAGAGGAAGAAGCCCATTAGAGAAGAAGTATTTTATAATTTTACAAACATATATCGGAATAACATCCCAATAAAGTTGGAGGAAACAATTTTTTAATCCATTAGGACCCATGACACTATCGGGATTCAGTCTAAAGATAGTTTCATCGAATTCAGAATCCTGCTGAGTGTTGAGAAGGAAGGAGTTTTTCTCATCAGTGATCACAAGAGGAATGACCTTAGTTAATAGGTCTTTGCTAATATAAAAACAATTTAAGATGGATTCATATATGAGATGATATTATAAGAGAGATCATATTAATTATCAAGAATATTTTCCCCATCCATTATAGATGTTAACAACCTTTTGGACATCCTGATTCGTGGAAGAGAGTTATAGAATATATTATTTATGTCACTTTCTACTAACAATTTTACTTTAAATTCTTTTTTATCATAATTTCTTTAAATTTTATCAAGGATTTGATTTTGACTGCAATGTTTAGTTCTTGCATTGGAATAGTGTTGAGGACAAAGCTGGTGTTTTTGTATTGATGATCATTGAGATCTTTTGGAAGAAGCATGATATCATTATAAACATGCTTGTCTATAGAGATGCAACATGTTTATGGGACTATTTGGGATTCTTAAATTTTATATTATATGAAAAGGAATCATTATTATGAGACATTGGGTACCAATTATTATGAATGATATGACTAAACTTGTCATAAGTGAATTACACACTATTAAATAGAAATGGAAAACACAGCGTCATGTCTTTGGTGGAGACATTGACCACGATGGGGTGATGATCAGAGTTCATATTGTAATGTGTGGTGCGATATATAGTGTTTCCATTCTCTAATGTTGGTAAATTCCTGATGTCTCTATCCAAATTGGAGGAAACTACTTTTTTGTAGTGTCTTCTATACTAAGTGTATTTCACACCAGTGAAAATAATTTCAATGAGATTGTTTTCATCAATCGAGTATCTAAATTCATTTATTGAAATATAATTGTGACAATGACCAATTTTTTCCCCTGAGATTATAATGGAATTAAAGCATCCAATAATATACTGGGGAGTATTAATGTTAGTTCCAGAATATGAAAGATTATTCCAAATCAATTTTCTTTCTTCATATAAATTATTAGCATAATCAAAGGAGCAGAAAATATGTTTGCAGTCTATATTAAATTAGAAAGTACAAATATGGTCTGATATATTAAAGACATTAATATTCTATAAGGAAGATTGAGAAAAAACTATAATGATTCATCATTGAGGTTATTATTGAATGCACTAGATAAAAAATAATTAGATTGACATAAATTACGGTATTTACAGGAGAAACTAATTTTTTTCTCCCTAATAGAAAATAAAAATGATGAGTATTATTAATAATTTTTACTAAAACATTGAATGTGTCATATTTAGTTATACCCTGAAAATTTCAAAAAATGATCTTCATTTAAACGTAGGAATGGATATAGAACTCCCCTTTTTCGTTTTTTATCCTTCATTTCTAGATGACCTTCTATTCTCCTGTGTATTATTAGAGGATTTTTCCTGTTTATTTCTAGATATGGTGGTGTTCTTCATTATAGGTTCATTTATTAGAACCCTCATTGTTGAGTCTATAGAAATCATAAGACAACGAAAAAAAATAATTGGCAATATGGTTCAAAATAATATTTCAAGAATTTATATAGTATTCTTCACAATCTACAAATAGAGAAGTAGTAGTACCTGGATCCATTGTATTTTTTATGTATTAAAATTTGACATTGTCTAGATCAGATGAACAACACTACATCTGATCCATAGAGTAATTTGTTAACTAAATAAGATTAGGGTCATGTATCGAGTGTTTGTTACCATGTTTAATAGATTATGGATTCATGATGTCAGAAATATTAGATATAGAAACTATGGTTTTTGTCTCTGCCTAAGGTGCCTTAGGTTTAAATATCAGTTTCCCATAGTCGGCCAGACTGCTAAAAGATTTAATGTGAGTAGAAAAAGCCCAAACTAATTCATTATCATTCATTTTTGATTTATTCTTTAACTCTAGAGTATTATCATTGTTAACAAGATATATTATTGAAGAATTAAGGGATTGGTGTGTTGATTTCATATTACACAACATCATAGTAATAGTTCTATCACTACTGTTAATAGGTAATGAACCATCAAAATAGAAATTTTTAGTAGTGGAAATGGTTGTACCTGGGTCCATTATCGCATCCAATCCATATTTCTCCATTGGTATCTGCTTAGTGGAGCCATTTATTTTTTTGGATTTTTGTATGGTCTGGTACCATGGGTGTAATGGTATAACAGATTCCAATTCCTTGTAAATAGTTTCATTCATCTTAGTTGTAATGTACTATGTTTTTTCTTGAATACCCTTTGGGTGATTCATAAGTAACCCATATTTTATAGTGTGGCCAATGAAATCATGTTTTTTAAAGAAAATGACAAATATACTTTGAGAATGGGGAAGAGAGTCCAATTGAACAGTTTTTTTTATTAGATTAATTCTTATCCCTAAAATATCACTGACATTTAGAGGGTAGCGGTCCGAGATCTATCCAGTACACAAATATGGGGCGGCTTCATGCACAGTTTGTATAGAGATTAACCTTGGGTAATCACAATTAAGAAGGGTTACAGTGCATGAGTTGCATGGATTTAATTTCTCATGTCTAGGGGGATTATACCCTTTACCCAGGTTATAATCAACATCTTATATGCGACTTGATTTTTTTGATCTGACTAAATTGACCAGTTTTTTGTTCTTTCTTCTCATTGGCTAGCCTTACATTGTCTAAAACAAGATTTTATATTTCTGTCTTGGTGGAATGTATGTTTGTTCTGCTCAATGATTATGGGGTGAAGTGGATGAGAATGTGATCCTCTATGGTGGTACGATTGTGGGTTGTGAATCTGATGTTGTGTGGGGTTGTATCTCGAGGTTTGGTTTGGTTTCATTACATTGAGGGATCACCCTGATCTCTTTGCTGTTGTGACATGACAAGAGAACCAGGTGTGAATGCTTAAATTGTTGTTTTGTTGTTTCTCTTTCTCTTTCTTTTGGTCGTTCCGGTTAGTTTCCCAATACTATAGAATTCACCTAAATGGGATCACTTGAACATGAAAATAAGAACTATTTAAATGGGGAATTGGTTTTGGGAATGAGTTGTGACTTGGTCGTGAGTGTTGTACCTTCTTTTATGAATGAATAGTCACAAGGTTGTTGTGATTATGTTGGCTTTGGAAACCCTAGGTCAGGATTAGTGCTTGTTACCTATACATATATCTTTAGTTTTTATGTTTCTTATTCGTGCCCCACCCGAGTTGAGCACTTAGTGCCAAACACCTCCATTTCTTGGGGGAGTGTGTTTTTCCCAACACTCATATGAGTGGCTGGTTATTGGCTCCTTCTTTGATACCTTTCTCGAATAGACCAAGACTCATCGGGTAGGCAGTGATTGCCTGAGGTCCATTATAGCCCAAGAATCATCGGGTGAGGTAGTTTTTGTGGTTGGACCATGTGTGTGCGGGTAGGTTGTTTCCCAAGAATCTTTGGCATGAGGCCCATGTGTCTTCGGGTGTGGCAGTAGTTGTTCTGGGATAGGTGTTTATGGGAGTAGTTATGCGGGGTGCTTGTGGCCCAGGTGTTTGCAGGCGGGATAGTGGTTGTGGCCCAGGTGTTTGTGGGAGGGATGAGTTCTTGTGGCCCAGGTGTGTGTGGGTAGGGTGTGGTAGTGGGACTGTGGTGAGAGTTGCGGGATTGGATCGATGTGTACGATGTCTTCAATAACTAGTGCGAAAGTGGCAAGGGGTACCCAAATATCGATGTTCTATTACTATACATTACTTGACATTAGTTATTTGGGGAGTGTTACTTGGTGAGGCTTGGGTGGATATTTTTTCGTTCTAGGTCCTTTGGTTATCTCTTTTTCCACAGGGCATTAGAATGCATCCCCACTTGTGCATGCATGACTTTGGTTTTCCCTAATGTTTATACCTTTATGCTCACCCTACGTATATAAAACTACTTTTAGGTTTCTAGTGGGACTTTAGGGATCTTACGGGGTTGTATTAGCTCAGACGTTGGGACAGTTGCAGTTGCTATTTTTATTTTCCATAGTACGTTACCATTGTGGTCTCCTTGTAATTGGTGGTATTTAATTTTGTAACATGCATATGGGAATGGTTTTCTTTTGGCATTACTCTTACCCCTAGTTTTTGTGTTTTTGGGATTTTCAATCTTATCTCCTGATCCTAATAAAGAAAACGGGAAATGCCTTCCATCATGTGTGTGATTATATACCCTTGGTGCTAGTAGCCACTCTGAGTCCTATTGAAGGTGGGTCTCGGTGGTCATTATCTCTTCTTCAACTTGTAGAAGGAAGGGTCTGTAAATATACTATCCTTTCCCTCATCTTGGTGAAGGTGAGTCATGACAGAATGGTATCAGAGGCAAGTTGAGAGATAAGATGGAGTCTGGAGTTATGAATAGTGAGGATTGCATGAGATGGTAGGGAAAAAGTGTTGGTGGATCTTGGTTAATGAAATATGACCTCGAAGATAGGGTAGGAAAAGAGATTTTAGGGCCCCCCATGATCTGATTCAAGGACTCTGGGCCTACTGAACATCCATGTGAGCCTACACTAATTGAAGGGTAGAGACCTTGGGGAAGGTACCTTCATAATAATGACAACTATTCTTATGTTTCTGGGGTATTTTTTGGGATTTAAAATGAGTAAGAAGTCAATGAAAAGGAATTAATTAAGAACAATATTCTACACTACCAGGGATTAGGCATTCCTTGTTTACCTTGATACTATGGCACCTGGGAGATGACCATGAGTAGTGAGAGCAATTGAGGCCCAGGAGGATGACATGGCCGATTAGCATAGGACTGACCTAGAGGAGGAGGACGATCAGTGGCAGATGATGATTCATGTCGTTCAATGGTAGAACCTCGGGAAGGATGAGGGTAGGATCTCAAACATCATGATAGAAAGCTAGATAGAGGAGCTAGTGATAGCTTTCAGCTTGATCCGGGCTCCGATGGAGTACTGGGTTCCTCTTCCTGTAATCCAGATGCGAGGAGTAGCACGTCAGTGGTGGACGCTCTATCTTGGGGAGAAGAGGGAGGCTGAGGTGATATGGGCTATAATTGAAAAGTAATTCCAGGCGAAATTCCTCACTTACATGATGAAGGCTAAGAAGAGGCAAGAACAACCCTCCCTCCAGAAGGGGAGTATGTCAGTGAGAGAGTTGGTGATCAAGTTCAAGGATTCCCTTCGCATTGCTCCTGACCACTTTTCGGATGATGAGTCTTTGGAGAGACATTTGGAGGAGGCACTTTGACCCTCTGTCCATTATGTTGTTACACCATTCAACCTAACGATGTACTTGGAGGTCTAGAAGAAGGCAAATGTGGTGGAAAGGATACACACGCAGGGAGGTGTATCGTGAGAGAGAATCCACATGGGCTCATCAAAGGGGAAAGCTGTCAGCAGCAGGCCTCCAGTGTCAGGGCCCTCTAGGTTTTGACCATCAAGAAGAAGCGATCAGTTGTTCCCGTTCCGATCTAGGGTCCCTTCACCTTTCCTTTCAGGCCCAGGGTCGACATGCTTCATCTATGGAATCCATGGGAACCTTCAGAATCAGTGGTTGGACAGAGTACAATACAAAGAGGGTGGGCAGGTTCAGCGTCCGCCTCAGTAGCAGCAGTTTCCAGCTAGGCCCTTTCAGCAGTATCTATAGGGGCAGCGAGCTCCCGCTCCTCTGAGGGCAGGAATTACTGGAGGAGGTCTGCCTTAGGGTGCTTCTCAAGGACCTCGACTAGGGCATGGTCATGGAGGTGTCCGACCGCGGAGAGGTAGGGGAGATGGGTGTGGGAAGTTGCACTCTGTAGATGTAGTAGTTCCAGTAGGGCCATAAGTCATTTGAGGTACGATTAGTTTGAATTGTACCCTCACATATGCTTTTTTCGATACAGGATCTTCAAACTCTTTCGTTACACCCAGTCTGGCCTGTGCTCTGAGTTTAGATGTTGAGAGACATCTAGTGCCCCTGGTGCTGAGCACACCAGTCGGTGGTCAGACTAACTTGTTTTATGTTTGTCGAGGGTGTAGACTGATGATATGGACACATCAGTCTATGAGGGATCTTCTATTGTTGCATATACAACCTTACGATGTCATTTTAGGGATTGATTGGTTGATCTCTATATGTTCCGTCTTTGACTACTTCTGAGAAAAGGTCGTGTTTTCAGGTTTGGGTGGCCGATGTGTAACTTTCATCAGTGAGAGAGGTTTCTAGAAAATCATTAGGTGAGTGGAGCCCCTCCTTTACTTGTTAGAAAAACAATCAGTGGAGTCAGTGGATTCAAAAATAGTGGAAGTCCTTGGGATCATCAGTGAGCTTATAGAAATCTTCACTGAGGAGCTGGTGAGTTAACCCCCTCTAACATGATGTTGAGTTGAAGATATACTTGCAACCTAGTGCCTGTCCGATATCGATGGCTCCCTACCAGATGGGACCTTCCGAGTTGCTGGAGATGCGGATTCAGATTGATGATCTGATGAAGAAGGTATTTTTTCAGCCAAGTGCATCACCATGGGGTGCTCCAGTCTTGATTGCAATGAAGGCAGATGGTGGCCTCATGTTGTTTATAGACTACAAGAGACTGAACCAAGTAACAGTCAAGAACTGTTACCCTCTCCCTAGGATAGACAACCTTTTTGACCAGTTAAAAGGGGCGGGGTGGTTCTCCAAGATTTCCATGCTGTCGGGATATCACCAGTTGAGGGTAAAGAGGGTGACATCGCAAAGACTGCATTCAGATGCAGATATGGGAACTTTGAGTTTGTTGTCATGTCGTTCGGCATTATGAACGCTCTAGCTATGTTCATGGGGCTCATGACCTCGGTCATTCAGGAATACCTAGATCGGTTCGTAGTTGTGGTTATTGACGAAATCCTGATCTACTCAAGATCATAGGAGGATCACACTGAGCACCTGAGAATAGTTTTAGAGGTCCTCTAACAACACCAACTCTATGGGAAGATTTCCAAGTGAAAGTTATGGACATGAGAAGTGCACTTCCCTGGGTGTGTGCTGTCTGACCAGGGAATAACAGTGGACCCGTCGAAGGTCGAGGAAAATGTTTCTTATGCAGCAACCATGAACGTGGCAGAGGCTTTTAGTTTCCTTGGGCTAGCAGGTTACTACTGAAGGTTCGTACTCAACTTCTCTTGAGTGGTTTCACATTTGGCAGCTTTGACCAAGAAGGACCAGGATTTCATGTGGAATGGGTGGTGTGAGGAAGCCTTCAACATTCTGAGGGATAAGTTGGTAAGTTCCCCAGTGCAGGCATTGCCAAAAGAAGGGGCGGCGTATGAGGTGTTCTATGATGCTTCAGGACAAGGCCTCAGGTTTGTGTTGATGCAACAATAAGGGGTGATCTCTTATGGGTCTAGACCATTACATCCTCATGAGCATAATTATGCCACCGACGATCTGGATCTTGTAGTGGTCATGTTCGCTCTAAAGTTGTTGCAGCATTACCTCATCGGGGAGCGCTTTGTGGTCTTCACGGATCACAAATGCTTGATGTATACCTTCTCCTAGCGGGAACTGAACTTGCGACAATGATGGTGGGTAGAGTTCCTTTAAAACTATGACTTAAAGATCTACTAAACCTCCGGAAAAGGAAATGAGGTGGCTGATTCATTGAACAGGAAGTCACAGAAGGATGCAGTTTTGGAGTCGGCAGATTCTTGGAAAGCGATGGAGGAGTAGGTTGCCCTGCAAATGGATGCAAGGATAGATGATGATAGAGGTTGCCTATATCAGATGACAGTGCAGTCTTCTCTACTATGGAAGGTGGAGGAGTCACAGTGGAGAGACATAGAGAGTGATGTGATGCGTGATCGGGCGAACCAAGGCAATGCTCTGGAAGGATGGTCATAGGATGGTCAAGAACGGATTCTTTTCCGAGGAAAGATGTTTTTTCCTAGAGGCGATGCACAAGAGGGTTCTTGGTGAGTTCCAAAACTCATCCCTAGCAATGAACTCGGGAGTTTCCAAAATGTATCGGTGCTTGACGTGTCAGTTCTGGTGGCCTGGAGAAAAGTGGGTGGTGGTAGAGCTCGTGGCCAGATGCCTAGTGTGTCAACAGGTGAAGGATGAACACTGTGTTCCACGCGGCATGTTGCATCCTTTAGACTTCCCCAAGTGGAAGTGGGATGACATGTCGATAGATTTTTTCACAGGTCTAGCTAAGTTTCAAGGAGGTTGCGACACTATCTGGGTTTTGGTGGACCAGTTGTTGAAATCGGCTCACTTTCTGGTGATCAAGGAGTCGGGAGTAGTGGATGCCTTAGCACAGAGGTATGTGGATGAGGTGGTGCGGTTCCATGTAGTTCTGAGTTCCATAGTCTTGGATAGGGATGCAGGGTTTACCTCAAGAATATAAAGAGGATTGCAGCATGCTTTTGGAACCCAGCTACGTTTTTGCACTGCCTTCCATCCCCAGACAGATGGACAGACTGAGCGCACTATCCAGACGTTGGAGGATATGCAAGGAGCATGTATTCTGGATTTTGGGGGATCGTGGGTATGACCCATTCCACTGGTAGAGTTTTCCTACAATAATATCTATCACTCTATCATTGGTATGGATCCATTCGAAGCCTCATACGTAAGGCCATGTCGCTCACCCGTGTGCTGGACCGAGGTTGGGAAAATAGGTTTTCTTGGCCTAGAAGTGGTGAAGAGCACAATAGAGAAGGATCAGCTTATACGAGAGAGGATGAAGGTGGATCTGGAAAGGCATAAGTCATATGCTGATAATAGGAGTAGACCCTTGGAGTTCAAGGTCAGGGACCATGTATTCTTAAAGGTCTCCCATTAGCATGGACAACGAAAGTTCGGCTAGGGGAGTAAGCTTTCTCCAAGGATCATTGGACCCTTTGAAGTGTTGAGGCGGGTCAGAGAAGTGGCTTATCATCTAGCACTACCACCGGCGATACTGATAATACATAATGTCTTCAATGGGTCACAACTCTGATGGTATATTCACGACGATTCACATGTCCTTGACTGGGGAAAGATTGACATCGAGGCCGACGTGAATTTTTCAGAAATGCCTATGAGAATCAAGGATTGTGAGGATAAGGTGATTCATGGATGGACCAGTACTTTGGTTCATGTTTTTTGGGGGCATGGATTTCTCGAGGAATGTACCTGGGAATGAGAGATGTATATGTGCACCAAGTACCAAGAGATATTTTGAGTTTTGTTTTGTTTTCATTGTACTTGTTTGTGATGGAACACTTTACTTTGTTAACTATTGAACATGATGTTTTCCTTGTTCTGTGGAAGTGTGTGAAGATTCCTGACTATGGGTAGGGGAGGACCTGATCCTTAATCAAGACAGATTGTGGTGGATGCGATTAAACTTGTATGGGCGATTCAGTGCCACCCAAAGTGGATTTTATCTTGACATGGAGGAAGAAACACCCTTAACCATATTATTGGACAACTTGACCTTCGAATGTTTGATGGTTACTTGAGGGAATGGTGTTCCTATATGTCTATGAGGTTCACTCTTTAGAGGTATCATTCGTGGTGGTTCTTTGGAAACCTTATTTTCCTCGGGTATAGTTTTGATTCTCGAGGGCGAGAATAGTTTGAGAGGTATCTGATGTAATGGCCTGGACCCACATATTCCATCACTTTGCCAAACCACAACTCCACCAAAATGATTGCACTGGTGATGGGGACTCCAGTTAGGGTGGCATCGTGATGGAGGAACCGGTTAAGGTGGCACCGTGACGGTCGCACACCGGTCATGGTGGCACCGTGACAGTCATATACCGGTCGCGGTCACACACCGGTCACGGTGGCACCATGACGATTGCACCTGTCATAGTGGCACCGTGACAGTTGAACCGTCATGGTGACACCGTGACAGTGGCACCGTGTCCACACGGAGGATCTTCGTTCGTTTCCAGTTTCTGAATTTTTCCACTCCTAAAACATTTCTTTTAACATGAAGATGATTTAATGACCCTTTAAGATCCATTTAATTCCCATAAATAATATTTAAAATTCCCCAATAGTCGGGAAAACCTTAAACTTACCAAAACGTGTGGTTTTCATCGGTGTCACACCTTTCCCCGTACCTTTTAGTTCCGCCCCCGTTGTGTGTTTTCCTCCGTTTAAAAGAAACAGTTTAACGCACAACCGTTATGCCACCACCCTTATGGGAATAATTAAAAAAGAATTAATTCCATCGTGTGTAACCTCCCAACCAAATAAGAAACCATTACCCGACTTTAAAGCAGGTCAAAATTATTTATCCCTTAAAAATAGAATCTCATCTTTATATCACGCTACAGTTTCTTCCTTCCCCTTCTTGGTAGGATTTCATTCTTCTCCCTGGTGAGCATGGAGTCCCTCCATCCCGAGGCTTGTGGTGCACCGATTCTGGAGTTTTTTTCTTGTCCTTGGAGTCCCCAGAGTTCCAACCATGAATGTCGCGCATCCCCTATTCTTGGCACGTGGAGAAGAACTTCTATCCTTGATCAACCAAGTAGGGATTTTTTTCCGTCATCTCTCCTTTTTGTGTATCACGCGGGGTGGGTACGCAACTGTTTCTATGGGAATGGATGAAACCAGACCTTAAATAAAGATAATAAACAGACTGTTAAAGAATGATGGGGTAGATTTGGAAATTCTTTTGTGCACTTTTATAATTTCTATATTTTGTGAACAGTACGGGCTTATGCTCACTGAAAATCATGGTCGTTGGTGGTCATTTCTTGCGCACTAATGAACCCTTGTCTTCTATGATGATTGAATGGCTCCATCATGGGAATTTGGTTAATCACATAAACTCATCAAATTAAATTAATGCCTAGTGAACAAAAATCCTTGCATGATCACCCTAGTTAACCAAACAAAAAGATGAAAACATAGTGAATGATGTAATTGAGTATGGAAACATCCTTGTTCTATCTTAGTGGAATGTCTGTTTGTTATGATCGATCCTTATGGGGTGACGTGGATGAAGATTGGATCCTCTATTGTGGTTACAATTTTTATTTGTGAATCTGAAGGTGTGTGGGGCTGTATCTCAAGGCTTGGTATACTTCCATTACTTCGAGGGATCTCACTGATCCATTTGTTGTTGTGACTTCAAAAGAGAACTGGTTGTGAATGCTTAAATTGATGTTTGGTTTTTTCTCTTTCTATGGCTTGTGGTTGTGCCGATTAGTTGTCTAGCAGTGTAGAATTCACCTAAATGAGATCACTATAACATGAAAACAAGAATAGTTTAAATGGGGAATTGTTTTTGGGAATGAGTTGTGACTTGGCCGTGAGTATTGTGCCTTCTTTTATGAATGAATTGTAATAATGGTTTTGTGCTTAGGTTGGCTATGGAAACCCCTGGTAGGGATGAGTGCTTATTACGTATACATATATCTATAGTATTTATGTCTCTTTTTTGCATCCCACCTTAGTTGATCACTTAGTGCCGAACACCCCCATTTCATGGGGGATGGTGTTTTTTACAACACTCTTATGAGGGGATGGTTATTAGTTCCTTTTCTGCTCCATTTTTTGAATATCCCAAGACACTTTGGGAAGGATGTGATGGCCTGAGGTCCATTATAACACAGGATTTTTTGGGCATGGTAGATTTTGTGGTTGTCCCAGGTGTGTCTGGAAAGGTTGTTTCCCAAGAATCTTCGGGATGAGGCCCAGGTGTCTTCGGGGGTGGAAGTAGTTGTTCTGGCACAGTTATTTGCAGGCATGGTAATGCGTGGTGGTTGTGTCCCATGTGTTTGCGGATGGGATGGTGGTTGTGGCCTAGGTTTTTGTGGGCGGGATGTGTGGTTGGGGCCTACGTGTATGTGGGCAGGGTGTGGTAGTGGGACTACAGTGAGAATGGCGGGCTTGGTTCGATGTGTAAGATGTCTTCAATAACCAGGGGGTAAGTGGTGTGGGGTACCCAAATATCAACATGATAATACTATACATTACCTGACTTGCTTTATTTGGGTATTTTTCTTTGGTGAGGATTGGGTGGATAGTTTTTCTTTCTAGGTGATTTGGTTAGCTCTTTTTCCACGGGGCATTAGAATTCCTCCCCACTTGTGCATGAGATTATTTGGTTTTCCCTACTGATTATACTTGTATGCTCACCCTACGTATATAAATCATCATTCAGGTTTCCAGGAGGACTTCATAGATCATGCGGGGTCGTACTAGCTCGGACATTGGGACAGCTGCAGTTGTTGTTTTTCTTCTTCTGGGTACATTACCTTTGTATTCTCATTGTACGTGGTAGTATTTACTTTTGTAACAAGCATATGGGAATGGTTTTATTTTTTCTTTACTCTTACCCCCTAGTTTTGGTGTTGTGGGGATTTACTATCTTACCTCTTGGTCCTAATAAAGAGAAAGGGTAACTCCTTCCATCTTGTGTGTGATTATATACCCTTAGTGCTAGTCGCCTCTCTAGAGCCTATTGAAGGGGGACTTGGTGGTCATTATCTGTCCTTAAACTTGAAAAAGGAAGGGTCTGGAAATATGCTGTCTTATCCCTCATCTTGGTGAAGGTGGTTTGTGACACTAAAATAACCAAATAACGGTAAAATGTTTGACCCAGACTTCTGCCATTGTATTCTAATATGTTTGATGGTAGAAATAAGAGTCCCAGTTAAAAATTCAATGTAAAACTAGTTTTATATTATGGTTTCCAATATTCTAAACTCTCTTTAATTCATCTTGTGTGTCAAAAGAATGATAAAATAACCTTTTCCTATTGGAATAAATTTCCAGTTCCATGAATTCCAATATTTTACAAAACGTGAATGCAATTTAGATAAAGTCCAATGATGGTCATCATTGAGGTAAAAGATGCGACCCATGACACAATATTTTCAAATTTGTGTGAATTTTTGAAGATCATCTGGATCTGCTTCCACCATGAACCCGCCATCATTAAGACTATTGATAAGGTTTCACTTCATCATGATTTATTTGCATATGTATATACTATTTTGAGAATCCAAGAACAAGATCCCCTTGGATGTACTATAGAAATAATGGGAAAAAATAGTTTTTTTAAAGGGAATCATCCGTATGGTTTTCAATGACAGGATCTTAAACATGGGGCACCTGCTTTCTCCAGGGAGTGAAGTAGTGATGGGATTACAATCTCCTAAGCTTGAGGAAATCTTCCATGAGATTTCAGATCAAAAGAAATAGGTGATTTATCCCCAATACCTATATGTTTTTAATAAGAGATGGTGTACTATCATTTTAAAATCCAATTATCCACCTAGGAGTGGAATTTGAAGCCTTGAGAATACTGAATTAGATGTCACTATCCTTAATAAAGTTTCTTAACCATTTAGGATAACATGACCATCCTACTAAAATCAAGATGAATCATATGTGTCTGGGTATCATGGTAGATTGGATAGAACTCATGTTATCCGTATTTGATTGTTATTATTTCATCTATATTTATTATTATGATTATTTGATACACCTTTTATAGATGTTAAAATTTTTTAAATATTTTTTGGTTCGATCCTTTGGGGTTTCATTACTGACATTATACATGAACAACATAATGCATGTACAGATATCATGTATATGAATCTAGTTAGGTGAAATGCGCCAATGGATGATTATTTTGTGGAAGATAATAGATAATGTAGTGGTAGTAGGATGCACTCCGGAAGAATAAAACATGGTTATTCTTACAAGTTTACTTTGGTAAGGCATTCCACACTAGGATCCAAGTATATTAATCATTACTTTTTTTCATGACATGTGTGCCACCAAATATTGCATCATGATGTTCTATGTAATGACCCCAACTCCAGTAACATGTACAAGGTGTCAACTCTATTACATTAGAACTACATTCAAGTTATCACATCTCAATGAACTAAATAATTTAGTGATATTAATGAACTAGATACATACTTGATATCCATTTTACCATAGTAATAAAGCATAGAACATAACAAAAGAAAATTTTGATAAACCTTAAAACTCATTTGATTTAATATTCTTTATGTCCTTGGGAATATAAAAATAATAAGGGTGAGATCAAATACTCTGCATGGGTTACATACTGAATAATCTAACAAGAGTAAATAAAAAATATTAAATATATAAAGGTAAATAATTAAAATCAAATTACATTAAATCAATACAATGAGAATGAAATAACGCATAATCAGCATGTCAAGGAAATTAACTTAAAATTGATATCATTTACTCAATAAGCATAGAATTAAATACATCCACATATATTATAAATATGGAAATATCATGGTTTATAATAATAATTGAATAATCAATAAATTAAATGGATGATTATTTTTCATAAAGATATTAGGAATCATGATACCTATACTATCAAGACCATTCACAATACATTTTAAAACAATGGGTACAAATCCTATAATTTGGGTAATTTATTTGTCTCAATAGACCTGTAGATGGATCGATGGGCTATATAATTCGGGTTCACACCCTTAAATTCATCTAAATTGAATTCCCCCATATAAGATGATAAATTTAATTCATTATTCAATATTTGTAATCAAAAAATATTTGCATTGATTAAAGAAAAAAAATTATCAATATTTCTCTAGTTAATCAAATAATTTTCAAAGTAAACATTTTACATTGAAATGGTTTGCAGTTTAAGAAATAATCATATTCAAGATAAAAATAAAATGTATATTTAGATAAATATAATTACTTATGATGAAAGATATAAAGGGGGTATTATGTAGGGCACATAAAAATAAAATAGCCCCCAATTTTAAATATGTTTCAACGGAATGGAAATTGAGATAAAACACATTCCCTCATGCTTCTTAATTGTTGAGTGATTTCTAACCACATTCATATATGTCCTAAAACACTTTAATAAGTTATTACATAATAATATGTATAGTTATAATATAATATATAACCCTTTTATAATAAATTATTGCTCATCTGTTAATAATTATTCAGTATCACAATTCATTCAGGGGTTAGTTTTCAGGGTTTCTCTTGAATGTTTTGTCTTAATTGTTATAGATCTTTAACTGATGATATAGTTCCATTATATTTAGAATTATATTAATGTTAAATTATTTTATTATATTCATTTTTATAATGATTCATGAAAATTTAACAGTATAAATGAATCACTTCACTTTGTCTTTATGGTAAGTCATACATAAACACAAGTGAATATAACACTTCATAATAGTTTGGTGTGGAATTTTGTGATATATTAATTTTAAATAATAAATATCACATCATATATAACACTATATTCATTAAATGTATCCTCATAACCTTAAATATGATGTGTAAGTGAACAATAAATCTTATCATTTTGTGATGTGGTAGTATGCGGTACACACGAGTAATGTAAACATATATTAAACGGAATGATAAGGATGAAGGTCAATGTGATATTTTAATTACCAAAGAATTATTATATCATAAATTATATTTATACGCATATATATTTATATATATTAAATCTACAATTATAAATGACATCGATATGTGATGATGGAAAAAATTTACATAGGTTCGTGAGGTCGTGTCTATTGTACACATGATCGTTGATTTTGATTCCAATTTTATGGAATAAGAGAAGGATGTAGTTTAATAAATTACAAAAAAAATATAATCTCAGTATATTTTTTCTAATAGTGTTATTATACTGGACGTGTTAAGGGATAATTGAATTTTTTCAATGAAGAAATAAAAATAATGAGCTTCGTTAAAATGATTTCCTTCTTTAATAGAAACCTCATTTGGATCTCATCATAAGGAAACAACGTTCAGACATTTAGGAAGATAATGAACTCCATAATTGGATATTGATTGTGGAAGGATATTTTTTCTCTGTTGGGATGATCAAAATGGCATGAGGGGTTTTATTAATTTTGCGAAAGGAGTTTCGTTTAATAATTTAGGAGGGGTGTAATTTTGGTTAATAGCTAAAACTATAAAATAATGGGAAATCACTATTACATAAAGTTTCTCTAAAATTGATAAATAATGGAGTGTAATATTGATAAGGATTATCCAAACCTCTTACATATAAAAAAATTAACTTGTTTTAAAAAAGTTATTCCTCAACCCTCTTTGTTTACATACATTTACAATTTGAGTTTTCACCATAAAAACTTGTTTTTTCAAAATATATAATTATTCTATTAATAGTAAAATAAAATTATAATTCTTAGAAAACATATAAAAAATGATTCGAAATATTAAATAAAATTTATCAAATAAAAATTTTTTGTGTCTGAAATATTCATTTTAATACACGAACATGTATAGTGAAAAATCTCATTTTGTTCTTAACCATGTTTATTAATTTATTTATATTTTTATTAATTATAATGAAAAAAATTTATTATTTAAATATTAATTAATATTAATTAATCTTATAAAAAAAACAAAACATTAAAATATATTTAAACTCACATGTGTAGTAAAATTTAATTGGGAATAAACACAATAAATGTATTGAAATACAGTATTCAAAAAATATATATCCCAATATAATATAAACTTAAATTAATTATACAGTGAGTAATAATAATTACAAGAATGTATATTCATATAGTTATATAAATATAATATTTACAATTAGTTTATATTCTTTATCCTATAATATTGTTTTAATTAATTGAAAATGACATGTATTATTCCTTTTTAAACCAACTCATTTTTCTGAAAAATAATTAATTTTCCGAAAAATATCACTTTTACCTCTCAATGATATTATCTTTATTTCAATAAATTTTATTTTTAATAAATTTAATATTACACATATTATTATAAATTATTTAAAATAAAATATTTATTTTTTAAGGAATACATTTTTTTATTCATAAAATTTTATTTGTAACCGAAACATTTAAATATTCATTATAGGAATTTTTTTAAACAATTGTGTTCAAAATATATATTCCTCTTATAAAATTAAAATTTCTATTCTATTAAATTTTAAAATATTCATTTTATTATATTTTTATTAAAATATAATGTTCACATACTATAAATGAGTCTCATAGTTATAGGTATCACAAGCTATCAAAGAGATTTAATTGTTTTAAATGAAATATATCATATTGTCTTAAGGTGTTCTGTTTAATTCCTAAATATATTTCATACTTGAAAATTTCATGATTATTACCTTATAAAAATTAGGGTGGTTCTTCTTCATAATATCCCATAATTCCACCATTTCGTCCTTTTATTATAAATCTTCTAAACTGCTCTTACTAATCTAGTCTTATGATCCCCCAATAAATTCTATCAAGGATCAAGAATCGTGATGGGATATTAATAGTAATATTTTTATTATTCCAATAATATTTCTTCATAGGTTAGAGTATGTAGTATGTCTATAATGTACATCTCTAATGACATTATATGGAACACATCATGTACTTTAGATAGGCTTTGGGTAATTTCTAATAGGTAAGCAATATCTCTAATACATTACATAATTTCAAATGGATTGATATACCTAGGGTTTAGTTTTACCTTTTTATTGAATAATATAACACCCTTCAATGTACATAAATTCATGAAAATATGATCTCCCACTTGAAATAGAAAATTTTTCCTCTGATTTTTGATATAACTCATTCTACAAAGATGTTATGAAAGAAAAACATTTCCATAATATTGTTGAAATTTAAGGAATTTAAATAAGTGATTCTAATAGTGAAATTTTATTTTAATCGTAAAATGGTCCACTAATATATTGAAGTAATTTTTATTCAATGATAATTTCTTTTATATTACTTACAATTTACTAGTGATATGATTCAATGATACCGTCCACATTCTTGTATTGAAAAGATTATGAAAACAATTGTTTTATGGTTATTTTATGAAAATAAATTCATTAATATTTGATAATTATTCCATTTTGAAACCATTAGGAAACCCATTCATTTTCAAGGGTTTTTCTATGATTTAATGATGAAATATATATGAATCTCGTTTATTTTTAATAATTTAATCTATGATAGAATGATGAAATTTTTTTATTCACATTTCCATTTTTTGTTTTTTGATAGATGAATGTTTTTGTAATCTTATAGAATGCATATGTATAATTTATATAATGTGATGGGTGAGCATAGATTAATATATCCTTCTTATTCATTTTTTAATGATGGGTATGGTGTGAGATGATATTTACTACAATGGGGAAAACCCTGTTCAATAAGGGACTATGTACAATGTTATAGCCCATGAATGAAACCTTGAAAAATGATATTATGTAATGGTAAGTTAACTCTATCAATTATAGTAGACTTAAAAATAAAATTCACCAATGAAATGATTTTCTATTATTATGTGTATTCTAAAAACAATTTTATAATTCCAATTTTATGATCTCATTCTTAATTATCTTTGATTCCTTTATGATTCTATCCATTGAACATCCATGATCTATGAAAAGACTCATTATTATGATCTCTCATATGTAAGGTATGGTTTACAATTTTTAATC
This sequence comes from Viscum album, assembly GCA_963277665.1. Classification (NCBI taxonomy): domain Eukaryota; kingdom Viridiplantae; phylum Streptophyta; class Magnoliopsida; order Santalales; family Viscaceae; genus Viscum; species Viscum album. The sequence continues at coordinate 687,781,574 of OY728162.1, read as the reverse complement.
TCACATTTTTATACTATTGTGCTAATTATATGATTACGTGATAATTGATATCTACCTTTTTCACCCTTAATGGGTATCTAAGATCACCATTTATATTATTTCCTTTTCCCAGTTTATGATAAAATGATTAAAGTATGATATGTTTAAGAGGGTTCCAAATTAAGTAAAACCTAGCAGGAGATGAAATATATCTCTTATGAAATATTATTTTATGTATCAATATTTCTAAGGAAAATAAATTAATATTATATGGTTTTTGATAATAAGGTTTTGAATGGAATGCACATATAATATTATTTGATATATATTTATGAATCTATTGAGTCAATATAATTAGTATTAGAGAAAGTATTTGTTACATTTGGAAACTATGATGATAATTATTTTTCAACCCTCCGTATATTTCTTTATGTGGATGAAATTCTGATTGTATGGTAAAGAATGGTGTGTTATTTACCTATAAAAATTTCATTGTTAGGATACTATAATTTTTTTGTGTTTTGGAATAGGTTTATCTATAGGTAATTTTATTAAAAATAGTTCAATAATTATATATCAATAAAAAGTTTGATACAGGGTGAGGGAACACTTACAACGCACATTTTGTGACACTCCAAGTGGATATCATCGGTTATTATACTTTTTATTTATGAAGCATTGTGAAGGATTTGAAATAATTATTATGATGGGTCATATAGGAAAAACATAATGATTCATGGGATAAAACAAATAAGAGATAATTTACACATCCTATAAATGAATTTTTAGGATCATATAGATTCCCATCTCAGAATATTATTTCTCATGATGTGTTTTTTTGTTATACTGAATTTCAATAACAAGGATAAATTATGTAAATGTTGAATGTGATGGACATTGGAATTCTTGACCTCATTAAAAAATTAAATTAGAGCTGTAATATAAAAACTAAATATTTCATAAATATTATATCTTTTCAGAAGAATAAAAATACCAATAGGGGAGACCTTCCTGAGACTAATATTATGATAAAATAAGATTTTATTGACTACATTGGATGGATTATGATTCATCTTCCAACATTTTTTCTATGTCGGAAAAGGAACATAGGGATTTTCATTCTATGAATATGAATATGTTTTCTGTGTGAACAATATTAGCATAAATTAATTAATTATTTTTAAAAAATGAAGAGTTCATTGGAGTTATTTCAATTTAATAAAATGGTACCATTTGAAGAAAAATTTATTTTTATAAGCAATAAGAGAATTATCAATGTCAATTTACTAATACAAGGGTTAAATCATATACCAAGGATAGAACTATGTTATATCAATCATTGAAGTGAAAATATTGAATTTTTAATGTGTTGTGATTTGGGAATTATTTTATATAATTTTTTCATCATTCATAATCTTGTCATAGGAAACATGATACATATAAGTATTATTAGATGAATTTTTTATTAAATATATTCCAAAATATTATGAATGACATCGATAATATGGAAAGGGGATATAATCATAAGGTAATATTTTATATAAAATAGATGACTGAGTGAATGAAAACTATTAATTATAGCCTACTATTGGAATAATAATGTATATTTAAAATAAATAGATAATGGATATTGATAAGGTAAATGGGTTAATATTGGTTAATAATTATCTTATTATATATTTGATGACAATGTGGGTTATATTATATTTTATGGAGTTAATTTATTTTTTTTAATTTAAAGAATATATTCGACAATTATTTATTTTATTTATTGAATAATGTTGTGCATAATTTTAAAAACCCTATATTTTTCATTAATGTTTTATGGAAATTTATGTAGTATTATATAATCGATGTATTTACATGTTTGGTATGTTACATTATTAACTAATTTTTTAGTCTAGGGATAAATGATAAGGTTAATACTAATAGAATGTGGTTACTCATTTCATATTTTTGAGCTTTGATTTAGTTAATATATATATTGGGGGATTATTTTGTTTAACTACATATAAAATAGTGTATGTTGAACTTTGATATTTTTTATTAATGATTTAGACCATAATGTATGATTTATCTATATTAGATATCCAAGTAGAATTTTATTAGTAAATATGTGGAGGCATGAGGAATAAATAATCGTTATTTTCTAGTTATTATGATATGTTAAATATTAATGTTAATACATTAGGAATGAATAATTCCCCTTGAATATTAATATCTTGGAGAAAGAGATGATGTGAGAATTAATCAATATAGGAAAAAAATATATAATTGATCTTTTGAAATGGAATCAAATTAATTGTATATAGTTTATATTGTTATGTAATATGACATTAAAAAAATACTACAACATTAAGGAATGTATATTGCGAAACATTATATTATCACATTAATTTCTAATGAATTGATGTCCTTTTCACACATCATAGATTTTTAGTTTTAGAGTCTTTATCATTATCATGACTATGTTATTCATCACTCACTTTTACTCCATAAACTCTAGTATTCACATAAAATTATATATTTTAACACCCCACTAATTTTTTCCTTTTCATGGAAATTGATTTTGTATAATTTCACATAACCATTATGATTTCCACCTTCCCCTTTTCATAGGATGACTTATTATCCCTATGTACGTTGATGGTTTCAAAAAAGCTAATTTGAATTATTAAACCATTGAGAGTTGGGATAAAATGGATATTGTTAAATTTATATAAGGGTAAATAATGTGACAGGCCAAAAAATTAGTTTACCATAATAATATACATGATATCATTCTTAACACAAAAACATTATACATTAAGCGAATTTGGGAATATTATTAGAAAATAAATATTTAAATGTTATCGTTAAAGCCTAAACCTAGAATTAATGGGTCTGAATATTAGTAATAAAATAATAAATTATATTAATTATTTTATTACTTAATAAAAATTTAACGATTAAATTTTCTGAAATAAGCACAAAATATTTAGTAACGTGATTTTGTTCTAAAAAATGGATTTTAATCGAAAAATATTTTGATTTCATTTTCGTTACGAAAATTTTAAACAATTACTATCAATTTTGAAAAATATATTTTATAAAATGAAAAATATTTTTGAAATAATGATATCAAAATTAAATTAAATTAATATTTGTGATTTTTCAAAAATGATGGGTTTTTAATTAAATCGTGAAAAACACTAACTTTCCAATATTCTCTTTTCCTATCATTAAATCAAATAATTTGAAAATACAAATATATTTTTAATTTTCAATAAATTTATATATGAATCATTTTATTTATAAGAGTGAGATAAATTCTATTATAATAATCAATATTCATCAGTTTGATATAATATAATTTCTATTCATAAAAATTTATTTTTTTAAATCTATTTTTGGTTCCATTTTTACGCTTTTATGTTAAAAATAATTTTATACTTTTTTTAAAATTTATTTTAAAAAAGTTAAATTCATTTTAGATGTCATTGTTTAAAAATTACTTATATTCATTTTTGGATAATTTTCCAAAAAGATTGATATTTTGAAATATATATAAAAAGTAATAATTTTTTTGGAATACCAACTTTTATTTTAAATAATTTAAGAAAATAAAATATATTTTAAAATATATTAAATAGTATAATTAGTTAAATTATAAAATGGATACTAATTTTTAGGTATTTATAATAAATATTTTTTTGAATTTTTAAAAAAAAGTTATATATAGGAAGACTTTTTCATTAGAAAACTGATTTTTATTACGTTTTGAGGGTTTAATTTAAATTAAATTCAAGAAATTCAAAGAGTTTAATTTGTTAAAATTAATTAAATTTTTAAATAATAATATTATATATAATTTTAATAAGTTTAACATAATTGTTTTTATTCTGAATAGTAAAAATAGTGAAACATGGCTATTGTGGTTATTGTTAAAACAGTCTTATTGAGGGGTCTAAAACAAGTGATAATGGTATTATTTAAAATTAAACATATATAAAAAATTGGATGCATATATATCGAACTTATAATATCCCAATAACAAATAAAAACCCATTTAGAAACATTTTTCAATGGAATGGATTTATTATATGTTAATCATTCATGAAATTCCATGTGTTTCCTCTCCCCCAATTAAAAAATGACACACTATATTTGACATCTATTTACTAAATTGAATTATATAGATTTATGAAACCATATAAAATTAATTATAACCATCAATATATTAATTATAGGTTTCTTAAATTATTATTCCATTTCATATGTCTTTAAGAACGAATCTATGGAGTTATAGAGAAAGAGGTATTCAATTTACCTAAACGCCTTCAAATTAATTCTTCTTGTTCCTACACTAAATTGGTTGTCGTCATCATAAAATAGAAAATTATTTACCTTAAATATAAGGAAATATTATTTTTACTTTTTAACCAATATTATCCTCCACTTATTCTATCATATGGGAAGTGAATGTATCACTTGTACGCACATGTGGACTACCGCCTCCAAATAGAGATACAATTCATTTTATATCCCAATTTTTATTGGATGGTTATTATGATGGGTTTAATATTTATTGATAATATTTATGAAATTATTGTTCTTTTTTAGTTTTAAAATATTATCTACCATCTTACCATCCATTCTATTGGCAAACTATATAGTCTCTCGTGTCTGTGTGTGAAATATCGACACCACAAAGTGATGTTATAGGTTTTCTAATTCATATTTTCATGGATTATAAGAAGTATATAAATCTTGAATATATATAATATATATGATATATAATGATTCTTTCTAGGTTGATTATTAATTAAAAAAGTAATCCATCTAAATGAAAAAATAATGGTCCTCCAGACATTTGGCATATCATCTCAATGAGTGGTGTAGATCATTTTTATTTCTATTATACTTATGTATGATTATAAGTATGTATATAATGACTATATATGATAATTATATCATGATACATATTCTAGATATTTTTTATTCTAATCAAAATATGAGGAAAACACTATTGATCCAAAAATTATCATTACTAATGAAATAGTTAAGACCAAGAACCGATGATTTTAATATTTAATTATTATGAAATGGGTAAAGAAATGTGATGAGTGTAACACCAAGTGTTTTTATGGACCTTTTTCCTTATAATAAATTAAATTTTCATTTATTAATTAAAATACACTAAGTCAAACATTTTTTCACTTGGCATTGTCTTGTCGTATGTTTCATGGAACATCGACATGGCGTACATTACATGGATCACCGACATAGTGTACTTTACATGCAACACATATTTTCAATGATACATTATTTTATTATTAAAATTATTTAAACAAGAAAATTATAACCTAGTTGCTACAATTAGAAATATTAATATAAATAACTACATTTGAAATATTTTTTATAATGGTTTTATATAAATAAAATATATTGATAATAAATGATATAATTTTTGGTAACATCATTATATGTTTAAAAATAAATTTTTTCTAAAATGAGATTCTCATTATGTCATTGTGTGTAAAATAATAAAATTAATTTTACACAAACATATAAATTAAATTTGATAAAATATAAATATTTTTTATTTATAATATCTAAATTAGCTTAGGGTGAATTTATGGGATTTTTCAAAGGAACATCATTTCTAGATTTATAGTGAAAATTACTAAATTTTCATTCAACACTGCATTCTCAAATAATTAATTTATAAGGATAAATTATATTTTAAAATGTTTAAGAAAATTAATTAGATATTTTATTTATAAATCAAAACTAAGAGGTTTATTGAAATAAATTTCTCTTCGAAATTGAGTATAAAAACAATGCAATCATTTGACCAGTTTTTCTTAAAAGCCCCGGATTATCGACCCGAATGCAGGATTAAATTTCAATTAACTAATATAAAATATATGATTTCAATGTGGAAAAATGTATTTAATATTTTTAATCATAATAATTTTTAATTTATATTATGGTCTAATTACTCTTAGAAAATAAGATTTGTGAATCCACTTAAAATTAATTTGAGTTAATAAGACTAATAATGGGATAATAATTAGATTTAAGGTCCCAAATCACCTAGAAATTGGTCTAACACCCATTTATTTTACATATTTCGTCCATAAACCTTAAAATATTCATTTGACATGGTTTTTAGGAGTTTTTGTAGATAAAAACATTTGTGCACCTTATTTTTATTCAAAAATTATTAGTGTATCTATTCACTCCCGTATATAAGGAAATATTCTATCCCAAATAAATAAAACTAAAAATACGTTCAGAAAATATATTCCCAATAATATCCTAAACATATCCCCCCTCCATCCTTTAATCCTCCCTTTGGGAAGAAATTCATTTGGGGGAAACCAAACAGAGTAACCCAAATAATTGTATCATTCCTCCATGAGTTCAATTATTTTAATTCAATTCTCCACCTCCACAACACTTATTAATCCAAGATTGTATAAAAATACATTATTCAAAATATTATATGGTTTTATGCTATTTTTTATACCTATAATCATAGACACATCAATCCAATGGGTAATGAACATTATTTTTATTTGCACAGCGAACCATTGCCTCACAAAATGGTGGTTATTCATTTTACCTTTTCTCCCAGTCATTGTGGAAATATTGATGGAAGATATATTTATATTTGTTATATATTATATTTAGTAGGTCCTTAACCATATTTAATCCTTTTATAACACATTTCATTATACATCACATTTTATTTAATTACGATAATTTCATTTGAGGAAATGTGGACTACCGCCCCCTCAAAGCCATGTCATTCGTTCACACACTACATGAATTGTATTAAGGATGTGTTTAGTTTTATAATATTATATTTATGAAATAATAATTCTAACATAATCATAATATATATATATTTATATTCATATGTTTATTTTCTTTATTTTAATACGACAATTAAAAGGGATACAACGTTCATGTGTATGTATTTCTTACCATCTTTATGAATGGGGTATTCCATTTCATAAATCTATATTATATATATAATTATAATACACATATAATGAATATAAATTATATTTATATCATGATTTACATTCTATAAATCATGATATAATTATAAGGCCCAAAGAAATAATAAATTAAGACACAAGTGAAGAACAATAGAGATATTACCCAACGTGAAACCATAAGATAGAATTTTTAACAAGAATGTAATATGAATTACTTATAGAACCATATAAATAATTAAATATAAGAATAATTTCCTTTTAAATACGTATAATAAGCTTATATTTATTATATCGGAGGTTTTACGAGTTCAATGAGATTCCAGACAAAAGGTAAGGGGATTTTATATCATTTTTTTTCAATGAGATACATGCTTTATTTAGCACCAATTACATTTATGTGGAGTGTATACAACCCATGTATACATTAAATGATTATTATAATTATATTTATTTGTATTTACATATTCATTATATGATCATTATTTCATGGTTTTAATGTTTCCAAATCTACCAAATCAATATGATAGAATTGTCTTAGTTTTCCTTCTTTGAGACATTTGTTTTATTATGCGCCAAATTTTTTTTTGAGGTGTTTATAATTCGATTGGAAAAGTTATATAATGAATATAATTCATTTTTGGATATTTAAGTATTCATATAACTTCATTTTCAAACATGTAAATTATTATCCCATATTACCATGTCGTGAGAGCAATTGAAACAATGTCATTATTTATCAAGGATGTTTATAACTATTCATTATATGTTGAAGTATTATGATCCAACTCTCAAGAAAACTAATAATTTTCTGTATACTCTATTTATACATATTATCTCTATGTATTGGTCCCATTTTTAAACTCTTTGGTACATAAGATATTTAAGAAATTGTTATAACGAAAATATTTCTGTATTTCTCTCATAATTCAGAAATCTATTTTATTTAAAAACCATTTTTTCAAAAAAGAACTCAAATGATCCTTGAATATAATTTTATGGAAAATATGATACCGAAAAAGAAGAAATTTCTTTTAGGTTTTCATCATGTATTTGTATAATAATTTGTGAAGAAATATAAAAATAGAGATATACACGAACAAATATGAACCATAGGTGAAGACCAAGGATTCAACATATAATTATAAGTATAATCATATTTTCAAATTAACACTATATAAATATGGGGAAAACCAATCATCATATTATAGGATATAAAATGCTCTTCTCTACCATCCAAAATAAAAATGTGAAATATCATGACCAACATCTCCATCACAGACATAATATTCTTCTACAACTACACATATTGATGTGAAAAACTATGTAAAATATCCTAGACGGTGGGAGTGTGAAATATAATTTCTAAAAAAACTATCCAAGGCACTTAAATAATAATCAGGCATAAGTTAATCCCAGTTTCTATATATTCCCTTGACTAAGGTGTTCTATAAAAAATTACTCATAATAAATCAAGGCACGGTATAATTCCTTTGACCTATTAGCTCATACAAAGTATCCCCACTTTTGAATCCATAGTTCTCTCATGGATTAATATAAAAGTGTTTTTAATTCAAATTAAACAATAATAGTGTGCTATGATAAATAACTCATATAATTAATCAAATGTGAGTCAATATATTGAATTCTATTAACCATTTGATACTTCATTTTTGTAAATTATAGAAACCACTACCAAGTGGAACGATCAACATTAAACAGGGTAGATTTAGCATAAATGTAAATAATTAGCATTATAAGACATTTTTCCAAACTCTTCTTAAGAAGTGGTACTTGTTGGGTTTTTCAGTTTCCATCCGTTTATAAGGGTTTCATATCATGTCTAAATAAGTTATAGGTGTTAAATTTATTGTATTTTATGTTTTAGGTGAAACATGTGGTAAGTCCATCACATAGAAAAAATAAATAATTTATAAAAAATGAATTATTTATGGAAAAGAATATAAACCACCTGTCTCATTATTTGGAATCTCCACTCATCCACTATTTGACATTGATTAAATCTGGGTCAAGATAAATCAATTAAATGGAGAAAAAAATTAAAAATAGAGAATAATAATTTCCAAGGAAATAAAATTTTACCTGGAAATATAAATTTTCGAAAAACAATGAATGGGAACAAAAGACTACACATGTGTGATTCAAATTGACTAATAGAAAGTTATTCTAATCCTGAACAAAAGAGATACATCAAAACATATGAAAATAAAAGGGGGATCATGATTAATTATTGGATTTAGGGTGAATAATGAAGTAATAAGGATGAAATAAAAATAAAGTATGGAAGGGTAAATAATAATTTCCCCGATTTTAGAGGATTACGGTTTGGATGCATGTTTGGGATTATTGTGAACACATTGTGTTGTTTTATTGTCAAAATAGGCACCCCTTCGAATGGTTGTAGTGAAATTTTAGATACTCCATACACCAACCATGAATAGTTCCTCAATAAACCTACACCATGTGAGACATTTTACCCAGGGGTGTAGTGATGTTTCCATAAACAATGTTCCTATACCAAATGAAAACATAGGTTTTGTCGCATGGTTATCCTTAACCATGCACCAACTGTGAACCCTAGTTGGTTTAATTAGAAGCATAGTTTTTTAAGAAAAATGACTTTAAAACACATCTGAACTCCCAAAACACCTATAGTTATATAAGAACCATCTATACATAGCATTATTATGTGTTAAAAAATCTAATAATTACATTCGAAATCATGATTTAATGTTTTTCCATCAATCAAATGAAAAGTTCCAAATTCCTTTTTAATATCCATGGCCCAGAATAGGGGATGTTATAACATCCCAAAAATAAGACTAGTTTTTACCAATAATCATGTGTTTATATAAAAACTAACAACCCAACATTCTTTTCATGGTAGATCCTACTCAAATTATTGCTCTACTTTTTTATTTCCCATTTTACCTAGAAGCATTACTTTAAATATATGATTCTTAAATCCAAAAAACCAGATCCAACACTAGTAACAACCAATGAGACATCAAGACATATCTTCCCCATTATCATTTAACATAATAAATAATAATGTAATTTTCCATATCATCAACAATCCCTTAGCATCCCACACTATATATTTTATATTCCCATTGGCCAATTCCCAACCACAATAATTCCCACTCCAATAATTTCCTAAACAGGCAACCCAATGGCATTCTAATTATGCTTCATACATGCCTTCTAAGTAACAATATCTGGTCACACGTGAGTACTCATATCGTGGTCCTTAATTAGATCTTAATTGCAGGATTTCAATCAAACAATCCTAATGGGTCATTCCAACATTTCTTTGAAATTCCCCTAATAACTCTATAACTCCAGTCATTTCTGCTGACAATTCCCCCAAATAATATCATCAACTGAACACATTCATCCAACCAATGAGAAACATGTCCAGCCACTTCTAGTCAACTATATTTGAAAATCTCATCTTCAAGAGATCACACTTTTGAAAAAATAGATTTCAATTCATTTATCATTGTTACACTATGATGATTTTGAGAATGTTCATTGATCCCATATATGAACTTGTACACTAAATTAAACCCAAAATCTAGTCATACATGATACCATTTGTTCCATGGTATCAATGAATCGAATGACCCTCCAATGACTGGTCTATAAAGATGGATGCCCTTCCCAATTGATGTTTATCCACCAAAATCTTTGGTGGTCTACCCTATATGATGCTTCCCTCACATCACTATGTGAGAAACACATGCAATTATTTCATTCATGTATACCAAAAAATCACTTGATTAGGTCATTATATTAATGATGTAGTCCTAAAATACAGAAGAAGATGTTATGATAGTTGAAATTATCACACATGATGCCAAATTACACTAATATGTTATCATGTATTATCATCAATAAGATTTTATAGATCTCCTCATACAAGATCAATCAATAAAATTCAATATTTCAATGAAATGGCCCCTAAAACCATGTCTCATAATGATATTTGATTGAGATTAAATATGGGTGTACCACCACATGGCACCATAATAAACATCTGTAACATTATGTTATATTTCCAATAGAAACTCAATTAAAAACACATTCCATGTTTAACATGATGTAGAAAAGTTATTGTAATATCACCTTCAATTTTTTAGCAATAAAACAATAGCCAATACAGTATAAGCTAACATATTGAAGAGATTCCAATCATAGTAGTAAAAATTTTAATTAAGGTCTCGATAAATTCATCTTAGATCCCAAGGTAACAATTAGGTTAAATGTATGTCCACTTAAGTAAAATCATGACTCTCATTGTTCATTAGTGGTTTGGTGCTCAACTAACCTCTTAATTGTCATGTTACATGTAATAACTTGCTACGTACCCACCAATTGTCTGGGTATTTTATTCACTTTGAACCTGATTCTTGTTTCTAGACTGAGTTTAATTTCACACATGATAAGTAAAAATAATTAAAAGACACTAACTATATAAGGAACCCCATGTACATTCCCATACACTACTCTTAATCTCTAATGTAAAGTCCAACTATATAATGAAAAAATAACATAGCACAATCCATATCCCATCATGTAATCATGAGATCGGTCTGGGTACCAAGCAGTGGCTGGAATGGGCTACAAGAAAAACATAATAGACCAACACCAATAGTGTCTAACTTAATACATTACATGAATACAAAATTAAGTGGTGTGCAAGTATAACAATAAGTAATTGAGTAAATATATTTAATTATGTTGGGACCAGGTTCCCCAAGGACACCTGGTCAATCATACCTTATTCAGCCTATGTCAGAACTTTTCTAAACATTCAATCGTGAAATTTTTTTTATATATGTTTATATATATATTAATAGATATTCAGTAACAAATGGGGATGTAATGAACAATAATAAGGCATGCACATAAAAAATAATCTTATAAAAGAGTCACATTGTGTAAATATAGTTAAAATATCTTTCTTATGAATAGTTGTTATAGATCATCAGTCCCGACCATCCAAAAATGTTGTGTAACATGATGTCCAACAACCTCATCCAGGGGATTTAAATTTTATGTACAACCACCGAAATAGATTTCAAAGTCCATGACCAACATTATATATCAAGGGGGTGTTAAATGTCCTTTCAACAACCCAAACCAAAGATCTTAATAATAATGATGCATAATGTATTCCAAATTTCCCTATAATCCCTTACCAAAAGATTTTTGTATAAGAAACTCGGTATTTATTATGGTGTAGTGTAATTAGATTGACATATGGACCCATCCTAGGTATCCCTAATTGGGATTTCCTGATATTTTCAATCCTTAATATAATATTGATGTTAGTTCAAATTCAATAATTTATAAAAGCTAGGAGAATTAATTCAATCCCTAATCTAAGTCAGCATAATTAATTTATTTTATCAATAAAATTGAATGGAATATAATGGTCGTTTTCATATTCTTGTAAAATCACTATTATTTTATTCATATAGGGTGATCCCTTAAAATGAAAAAACACATAGAATACCAGGGACAAAAGGGTGATATCCTACTCATTTAACAAGTTCCTCCATTCTACATATTATTTCACTCGCATGTTAAGAGAGTCAAGTCAAGGTATAGAGCCATAAGAAAATACATCACATTAATCTAACTAATTACACCTAATTGAACTCATTATATTTTATTAACCATATCATACTTAATTTAAGGTAATTATATCCCACACTACCAAATGGGATAAAAATTACATTCAATAAGTGATTCAGAATAATTAGAAACAATAATCATTATAATATATTTAATTAAACTCACCATATATGGGGGATAATTTGGGGTCATTGACCTTGAATAATTTATGAGAGTGTAATATATTGTCTAAATAAGGTCAATGAAATCAATTTATTGTAATTTTTGTTTAAGTAGAAATGTGTGGGAACTTCCACGTGTGCACAACAATAATAATTTATTAAAGAAAAAACATTAATGGAAAACATATTGACCACCAACCTTATATGTAATATACTTCACTCATTAATTATCAGGCCTTGATTTGAGATTCTTCTAGTTAAATCAATGAATCAAACAAATTACCTAAAAATAGGGAAAACATTTAACATGGAAATAGAATTCTATAAATCCAAATAAATATTGAAATGATGGAAGCTGAAAAATATACTAACTATGTTTTATCCAACATAAATAATGGACAATGATTCCAAGCTTGAATGAAAGAGATACATCGAATAATTTGAGTTTCCAATGGGTGTCATGAGTGGATGCTATCATGGGATAAATAAAAAATGAAGAATGAGGATGAAACATTAAATTATGGATGGTAAATGTTCATTTTTTTCCCACATTTAAGAAGTGTGTGTTTTGGATGCACAATATTTTAAAATGTGCGCCAACCATGAAGTGATACAATCCAAATGGACACCCCCAAACATAGTTCCAACACAGAGTTTGATAAATTTTGTGTTATACATGTTTCATCCCTCTTCATACCTCCCAAGATTCATAGTTTCACATGGTGTTTCTCATGGTTTCATGAAACTGGGTTTCTATATTTAGAGGTTTCATAGTTTGGTCCATAAAATTAGAAAAAAAATTGTACCCGCATTTTTTATTGTCAGTTTCTCCAAAAAATCGTATCCCAACACTCAAAAAACTCATCTAAACATTCAAGAATCCTCCTGACACATAAACCTCATCTAAAAAATATTCTTAGGTGTTCCAACTCTTGTAATGAAATTCTAAATAATAGTTTAATGTTTTTCCATTCCACTAAATAAAAATTTAATAATTCATTTAGAATTACAATACTTGAAAAACATAGGCCCTTAAAGCCATTCTAAATCAATTATACCTTTACTTATTACTCATGTTCTTTCTAAGAAGCTTTATTTATTATTTCTTATTGAAAAAACTATAATAACTCATGGAAGAAAACATTTTTAGTTCTTATATGCCTAATTTCTAAGAAATAATTAAAAAACGTTTTATAAAGGATCTTGGTCTATATCTAGCATAATTAATCATGCATTGTATTTATAAATCAATGAATCAACTACTCTATTTCATTTACCAATATTGTAATTAATTATGTAGTCATTATACTTTATCTATATTTATTATCTCTTCTATATTATGTTAAACTGATTCCAAATGAATTTATAACTCAATCATTTATGAATAGTATATATTTCTGACATTACTCCATATAATTTAGGTATCTAAATTTTTATGTAAAACACTAAATACACCTGTTCATGTTCATGTGTAGGATAATTTTTATCATTAGTTTAAAATTTTAGACAATATCATTCAGTCACCTGATAATTTTGTGTTAATGAATAACACATTCCTTTCCATGAATCATAACTATAGATTATAAAGTCTCAATTAATATATGGTATGAAAAAATGGATCATTAACTAATATTCATTTCAATATCAAAAAAAGTTCATTGAATTCCATTTTTTGGATGAAACTAGATCCTTTTAATGTTAACATTGTATGTTTTATTGACAAATTTTAAATATTTACAAAACAATAGGTAACAACCTGATAAACCTAAAAAACTATGATTCTAAATAGGGGTTTTATTTCTAAGGAACTCATAAACTACATTAATTTTCACAATTTCAATGGTTATTCCACATTAATTTATGATATGATCAAGGAATCTAATCTATTATTACCAAAAAATAACATTAACTAAATTTTCCATATAACATATTTTATTTTAGAGATTGTATAAAAATAAGTTGATGTTTTCATGATGCTCATAACTAATAAAATAAATTATAATATCATCAATAAAAACCATAACTTTATCCAAATATTCATGGATAACACTTTCCATGATATCTACAAATACAAGTAGATAATATTTTAAACCCAAAGAGCATAACAACAACCTCATAATCCACCTTCACTATCATCTGATAGTACCCAGAACATAGTTTATACACTATAACAAATAAATCTCCCTATATCTGATAAAAAAATTAATCATCATGTGGAAAAATATACTTATTATTTACATTAATGTTACTAACTATTGTATAATCATTTCCAAACCTTATGGAACTATCATTATTTATAAAAAATAAAATAGTAATACAATATGGTGAAGTTATAGGTTGAATGAAACCATTTTCAGGCAACTCCTAAGAATAATTTTTCAATTCTTAATGTTTCACATGAGACATTCAATAAGGGAGTTTTCAGATTGGATTAGAATCATGCATTAAGTCAATATTGATTTTTCCTTTCTGATTAGGTGTAGAAAAATGAAGATCATGAAATTAACATCATAGTTTTATTTCAATATTGTAAAATTATTAATTTTAATAGTTTCCTAATTCAAAACAATATGATCAAGGTAAAATTCTTTTCTATTTATTAATAGTTACTATATATTGATGTGTTATGAAGAATATGAATTAATTCTTCTACACAGATAGAAAATTGTTTTGAATAAATACTTCTTGAGATATTCATTATATCATAGCATGAATAACTGAAACCTGATCCATACTCATAATATCATAATCTTCCACAATGGTAATGAAAATAAGGTATTTAGGGAAACCAATTACACATAATAGAATTGTAAGATCTATGAGTATTCATGATATATTAATATTGCAACCAACTTTATTTACCAAATGTCCTAGCTTCAATTCATTACGCGATGATTTCAATTATACTAAAAGATTACGGAGAAATGAAATAGTTTGTGGATCCTAAATCAATCCAGACATTAAAATAATATAAATATACATGTAACATACTGATTTCTACTATGTTTAATTTTTGAAAATCTATGAAATTTTAAAAAATTTGTTTCAACAGACACTAATACATATAGTGATGTTGATTCCCATCATCTATGCTCTTCTTCAGAAACACATCCACATAATGACCCATATTGTTATATTTAAAACACCATATTTCCATAATATCAAAACTCAACTTAACAACACTAAAATATTTTTTGAAACTAAAGGGTTATATTCCTAAATTACAACATTGGATTCACTTCCTATATTTTCTAATACATTACCCATTGTGATTTTTACCGTACTGATTTAAAATTAAAAACATATTATTCATTTTTTTAGATTTAATTGAGGGGTCCTTTCCCATTTCATATCACCTATACTTATTTTTTTACCTATTTTCATAGAAGACTTAATCGTTAATTAACTCCATTTCCACCTTCTCAGTATGCTGAGAAAGTTTTACCCACCTTTTAAATTTACTGGATTCCAATTCTCTTCATTGTCATTCTTCCAATTATGATTAAAACCAACAACCATTACAATAAGTACCCTATATAAAATTTGGTGAGTTCATATTCAATTAGGAGATGATTTATTCATACACAACAACTAAATGTTCCTCATTTTGTAGCAATCAGAAGAAATTATTTTTCATCCAATATAAAACAACCTTAGGAAATTATTTTTCTTGAATGTTTTTTTTAATTTATCTCATTACATGGAATCAATATCTTCCCTTTCTCGGATATTATTAATAATTTACCATTATTTTCCATATTATCCTACAAAATTGAAAAAATGAAATATTTACCTTTGGATGATCTGAACAACCCTTTACATCAAATATCTTCCATAGGGATTTAATCCATCTCTTGGGCACCACTATCTGAGAAGATAAATTAAATTGTGGACGGTATTATCCCATAAAATGATAAAATATCAACATGTTTCTCTATTTTAGATATGAATTCTCTCTAACATGGATACAAAAATATTTTATATCCCTTGTAAATTAATCCTTCATAGATAAAAACATCCCAGTTACAATTTCAACCATAATAGATTTTTGATTTTGAAGGATATTATAGTCTGGGTTCCTTCCTACTTCAACTTCAACTTTTCTTCTACAAAAATCAATTTTGAAAAATAATTTTTTATATGATGAAATATTTTTATATGAAAATTCTATATAATAATTAAAAAAATTATTATTATCTTTAAAGGGTATTATCCTGACCTATAAAATTATCTTAACCATTTCTATGATAACAATTAAAAATAATTAACCTTAAAAAAATATATATTCAATTGCCTTTTTAGAAGAATTCATTTTATTTCGTTCATTGATATATTTTAGGATTAGTTTTTAGTTAATTATTTCATCACCCTTACATAAATAAATACTATATCATAAAATGGATAATTACATTATGTATTCGTTTTTTTCAACAATACAAAACATTTATGATATATTATGTTTTATTTTCAAAACATTTATTAATAATATTCATCTGGACCTCACCATTATACCTATTCAACCTTTAAAACATATGGAACAAATTTTATGTTATGTAATGATTGCAAAATTCAAATTAAAGTACATATAAAAATAATGAAAAAATTCTATTAGTCCATGAATTCTTATAAAAATTCCCTTTTAAACAATTACACATTGGCCTTAAAATAATCATTTTAATATAGACAAAATCAAATTCTATCACAAAATATTTTCATAAAACATTTCATAATATATATTAATTAACTAATTAATGTCATACAAGTTACTTTAAATTCATGAAAAAATTAAATCATTTTTCAAAAAGTTATACATTTCACCTTTAATAAGTATAATATACATTCCATTAAACATAATCTCAATATCATACATTTTTAAATCATAATATTTCAATGAAACCGATAAAAATAATAAATAAATCATATGTGTAACTTAAGAAATAATATTCCATTGGTTTTTCCTCTTCTCTTTCCTTCTGGTTACCATGTTTCTGACCCCACTATGGTCTAGTGCACTGGTTTTCTCGTGGATGATTCAGATGTGTTGGTTGAATCGTGTTGGTGTCCCTGGATCTTGATAGAGTTCACGGTGGATTCGAGAGCTGGGTTTGGTGTTTCTAGGCGAGTACGAGCTTCTTTGTAGAGAACCCATCACTTCAAACTCTTCTTTGGCTTCTTTTTGCCTAATCACTCTCCCTTTAAGTCTATTATTGTGGCTTCAAGAGGCTTTTGGATGTGTTGTTTGTTTTCTCGACAGTTTTCCAGGAGGTACAACCTTCGTCATCTTTGATCTTTTTTGTACCTGTTTTAGTCATTTCTAGTAGTTTTTTTATAGAATGTGTGTTTTCAGCACTGGTATGCTTGTTCTTCTATTGGCTTAGGGATGTTGGGTCTCTGATGGTCATGGAATTGTTGGGTTCTCATTGATGTCTAGGGTTTGATTAGTTTTAATGAATGATGTTTTTCCCATGTGGGTTTATCCTAAATGAGGTTAATTTTTTTATATTTTGGTTCATTTTGAAGGTGAATTCGTGATTTGATGATGGTGAGGTAGTTCAATTTCTCTGTGGTTTGTTTTTCGGATTTGGTCCTCTACGATAATGAATCCAACATTGTTTGTGTGGGATATTATGAATATATTCTGTGGTTTTGTGAACGATGTTTCTATGATCTCAAAACATTCCAGTTTGGTGTTGAAAAGGGAGAAAAATGATGGTTTGGTGACCAAGGAGGTGATGGATCGACATTTGGTGTGGACAGTGACAGTGTGATGATGATGATGGTGCTGTAATGATGTGATGATGCCTGTTTCCCGGGTGGTAGTGTAATTTGCATGATTTTCCTATTTTTTAGTTTCGAATATGGGTCCTAGTTATAATTTTGAATCTATATGGTGTGATAGGTTTTGTAGGGTTCAAACTTTCCATCAAAGTGGATTCGTCATGATAATAACAAAAATATGATTTTGACGATGTAACCACCAATCCTTGGTTTATAATGGAACCACCCATATGTTTTTTCATAAAATACCCCATCATTATAAAAAATTATATACAACTGTGACATAATATTTACACATCAAGTATTTTGTACTTATAAAAACATTTCTTCTACCCGTAAGAAAAAAATTCAAGGTAGAAAAATATTAATTCCATTTAAAAGACATTCTCAAAATTGATATAAAATATGGGAGGGTTTTTATAATAATAAATAATAAAAGTATATAATAGAATTAAAAAATAAAATAATGGTTATGGTGGTAGTAAAAACATTCATGATGTATCCATTAATATTGAACATTCATTTAATCATTTATAAAAAATGTCAAAACCGTCTATATAAAAAACATAAAAATATTCCTTTTTGAAAATGTATGAATAAAATTTAAAATGATATATAAAATTTTATCTATAATTAAATTATTTCCATATAAACACATAAATAAAATAATTTATAGATTTGGACAAGGGAGAAAAATATTTGGGAAATTATTCTTTAAAACATTTAAGATGAGGTATTTAATGTTCGTTGTCCCTTACCTGCAGCTTGATTCATCACATGCATTCCTTATATTCCTAAATAATCAATTTATTTCAATTATTTACTAGATTAAGACATTTATACATGTTTAATATTAATTTATTTCACTTATTACCAATTATATACATTTATATAATCAATTTAGATCATATTAGATATTTTGATGATATTCTGCTCGCTTGTACAAAATCACATTGGATAGATGATTTAAATAAATCAAATAATTATTTAATCATTTAGAGAATAATAATAATGTTATAATTACCATTTTACAAATAAATTAAATTTTAAAAACTAGTTGTGAAGAATATTATGAAAATTAACAATGTTAGAGTCTTGGAGACGGTAATTCATACATTCACATGTGTAATGATTTCATTTTCCAAATATCGTGATGGAAAGAAGGTAGTTATAATTTAATAATTCCATAATTTTAATTATATCATGAATATATTATAATATTTTAAATACACTTATATATAACATCCTTGTTATGTGGTGATAAAATTGAATCACATCACTTCATGGAGTGGAAATCCACACATATACAAGAATGAGGTTGTCATTTTCCAAAGGAAGGGAAGTTAATGTTTCTAAGGATATATTATCTTTAAAAATGTTAAATATATTATTAATATCATATATATTAATTAAATCCATCAGTTTAACTCATCTTCAGAGGTGGGGATGTAAAATTAATTACATCGGTTTGTGCGACAGTAGTTCTCCACAAGCACGAATGATGCATTTCTTCCATTTAATGGAAAGAGTATAATGGTATCTATTATTCAATTAGAATAACATCATATAAGTATACATTTGATAAATGTTTTATTTTAAATATTATGAAATATTTTTATGGAGTTATAATAATAGATTAAATGAAAACAATTTGTTAACAACTATACCACTTCTTTTCAAATCCTTATTAGGTTTATAAACAATGAATTATTATGTTGGTTTATAATTAAAAAAGTTATTCAATAAAATGGGGAAGGATGTAATGACTATACTGCAGAAGTTATTTATGAGATATAATTCTCAAATGGTTTGATGAAGAGTGGAAGGGAGGGCCCATTTATATGTAAGTGGATAAATACGCCTATAATTTTTAATAGTATTAAATTAATATAAATTAATTTTTTTATAAATTGGATTAAAATTGAAAAAAATAGAATATATGATTAATATTTGTAAAATTGATCTCATCCAACAAAATGTGGGAGAATTTAATATTATTTTTTAACTCTTTTCCATTTCTTTTGACACACTGTTAACCTATTTGAAAATTATGATGATATCAATATTTACTTCTCATTTAGGGTTGTGAATAATACTATGAAGGGAAAAAAGACCCATTAATGGAACATTATTTATGGTTTAGGCCATAACCAATTCACATGGATAAATATATTGTTTTTTGGTATTTTTATCCATTTTATGAAAACAATTATTATAAAATATCATAAATGATATTTTTCCCACTAATAATTTAATTTGACATTTAATGACAAATTAAAGAAATCAACTTCAAATCGTATCCTTTCACACATCCTACAAATTCAATACATATCTAAAACATTCATGGAATATAATAATTCATTGAAATTATATTATATTATATTATTAGTAAATTCATTTCTTTTAATTTTCTTTTTATTTATAAAATACTGTGTCAAATTTTTTTAAGAGTTTAAGATAATTATTTCATCAATAAAAAATATAAATAACATACCATAATACAAAAATATTTACCTTTTAAATTTCCATTTATAAATGATCCTATGTTATATTCATCTCTTTCCCAACATATTACAGTTATTTAAATCAAGAGAGTATAATGTTTTCTTTATCCACTAATTAAATATTTTAAATGTCAAAATTAATTATAAATGGAAAAAATATGTCATATTTTTAATTGATGGATGGTAATGAAGAAAATATTCTCAAAAAATGTAATTAAGTCAAGTGTTTCAATGATTTTTAATCCTTATTTTATTATGTTTAACAATAAGTATACCATTTTACATTTAACGGTGTAATAAAAACTAATTAGGGTTATTAGTCATAATAACACAAAATATAAGAGAACTATATTGTATGTTCCTAACTAAGGAGCTTCTGAAATGGTTCCCTAATATTTTTGGTCTCATAGAGCCATGTGTTATTCCTAATAATCTTAAGGCAGCCGACTAGATGTGATGTTCTAAATTTGGTGTAGTAAAGAGACTATATCATATACATGAGAAATAAATATAGTGATAGAATAAATAAATAACAAAAATTGAATAAAATAAAAATTAACTAACAATAATAAATGAATAAAATGAAAAACTCTAATATACATTCATGTGTTTCCATTTCATAGAATAATGCATTATACCTACAACCTGTAATACACAAATAATACACAATAAAAAGAATAAAAGTCCCAAATGATATCTCTGGGAGTATCATGAGATATTACTTATTATTATTCTTTCAAGATCCCATTTATATAAACTACATCCTGAAATGAATAATAAAAAACAAGTCGAGTAAATATCCATTCCTTGAGACAATGATATATATTCATGTACCAATTGGCAGCCTGAATATGGTGAGAAAATAACATTGTAGACCACCAAAAGTTGTGTCTAATGAAATTAATTCAATGAATATAATATAAATTAGTATGTATATATATCATAAAAAGTGTAGTATGTTGAAATTAAATAATTTCAGGCAGAGGTTCCTCAAGGAAATCTAGTTGAACATACCAGCTTCAGAATAAGCTGGAAACACCTCTGAGAAATTTGGTCACCATGAATATATATATATATATGTATTTGTGTGTGTGTGTGTGTGTCTTTATCAATATATATGTACAATATATAGAGTAACACAAATATATATATATATATATCAATATATATATTTATATATTTTGTGTGTGTGTAGTGATATCCATGACCTGAAGTCTATCATAGGCATCCTTGCGTATTCAAAAGAGCCTCATAGAGTAATAAGAGACATCTAGCCCAAATTTTACATTTAATAAGGGTAATCATGCCAATATATCATATCTAATAAGGCACAACATACCTCAGTATCTCATTTAATATTAGGAATCATTACCTAGTATCCTATTTAATAAGGGACTTCATGCCCGGGTATTAGAATCGAGGGGTTGTGGAACATCAAGTCTAACAACCCATGTGATGTGAATCACATTGTCTCATATCCTCGACCAATGGGGATTGGAGATACATGGGTAACAACCCTAATTGATGTCCCTCTATTATAATTCAATATATGTTAATCCTATATACCCTTTGATCCCTTACACTTTTAGTTCCATAGAGAGGAACTCATCATTTCTCAAGGTGATGTGGACCATTCTTATCATATTTAATTAGATATCATACCAATCTTGATGAGATTATCTATTAAAAAATCATTCCTGATTGTTAGTAATTCCAATTTTAACTATGCATTTAATTTTTAAAAGACATTAATTTTATGAATATCAACCATTACATTAAACAACATATCAAGACACATTTCATTACATTATGTGTTACCGAGAACTTTATTATTATTTTTGTCATTTTGGCACACCATACGAGGGTGGGCTGTAAAGACCAGTAAATTTCAAGGAAATTTTTTTTCTTAATTTTCTTTGGAATTTTACAAGAACATAGTTTCAGGCGACACCTGATTCCGAGGCTCGGTGTCCCCGAAATCATTTTCTGAAGATTGGCTCGGGTACGTTCAGTGAATGAACGAGCGGGTTTTTCTAACATTTGAACCGGTGCTCAGAATCGAATTCTGAGGGCACCGATGATATCGCAGTGCCGATACTTTCTTAGAAACGCCTCTTCCGGAGTTGCGTTTGCTCGGGTATGGTTTTTTATTTTTGGGATTTAAGTTAAGAAATAAAATAAAGTGGTGCGACAACATTATTTTTATTTCACTTAATCCACATAAAATCCACTTAATGTTGCTTAAGCTAAGTTAAAGTAGATAGGGTGTTATCCAAAAATATCCTACCCTCTTGGTAGGATATTTGTGGGGTGGTGCCCGCACGAGCCTAACTGTTTCATTTCCGCTAAGTAACGCACCCGCGAAAACCCGTCATTATGAAAGTCAACTGACGCTTTTTCTTAAATTCATAATGCACCAATTAATTGGGCGGTTTTCTTATCCTATTTACAATATGTTGGCGTAATAATAAAATAAGACCAACACACGACTTCTGGAGAATTGCTCATTGAGAGGTTTTGACAAATTTTGTGCCTTCACCTCCTTCGCGAAGAATGCCAAGAATGAGAAGAACGTGAAGAACTCAAAGAACGCCATCACCCTCAGAGATTGACGACGCTTCTTCCAAGATATTATTCCACGCAATGATCTCCGATCACCAACAGCTTGAGGTAGGAGATTTCGGGTTTCTTTTTTTAAATCTCTTTGTGGGTTATAACAACATCATGGATTTAATTAATTAAATCTACATGTTCTTGAACCTCGGAGTTCGTCAACGCGACAACGTATTCCACGATGATGTGATGCCCTTCTGCAATGACGTGACGCTCTTCCGCGACGACACGACGCCCTTCCGCAAAGTGACGATCACCTCCTTCCGCGATGATTAATTCCATGAAGAACGAACGCTCGACGACTACGGCGTGGTAGGGATTTTATTTAAGAACAATCATTAATTCCCGTGATTGTATCATTTAAAAACAAATAACCCGAATCATGTTCAATTTTAATTATATTAAAATTGTGTCTTGCTTTTTATTCATGTGTTGAATATTTTATTCCCGATTGTTATCACCTAACGCGGAGGGTACGGGCCAAACAAACATGGCCCGACAACCCTCCGCAGTTCTTTGTTGATGTGCGGATTGGCGGGCAACGACAAAACATGCTGCAGGGGAGATTTGTTGTTTATTTAGTGAAGTACGGGACCCGGGAGGAGCTACGGCGTAGACGGATATGAAATCGGACCACCGGAGCAACTCCGGTGGCCCACGGAACCCACCTGCGGCGCCCCTGCGCGCCTCCAGATAGGGCCACCGCGACTGAAGCCGCGCGGTTACGGCACACACGGGACGCGGCTTTGCCACATCTGATGATCCAGTGTGGCCCCACGCGGGGCCGCGACACCTTCATCCAGTGGGGGCAGTGCCCCGCAGCTCCCTCGCTCGACCGCTCGGCCGACCGGGCCTGGTCGGTCCGGGCCCAGATCCCCCTCTTCGGACGGTTTTCGGTATTTTTCCTGTAACATGATCTACGAGCCTCTGAACGACCCGCCGTTAGCGGAGATGCGATCCTTGTATCGATACGGTCGTTTCGGTATATCTCACTCATGGTTTCGGAATAATTTGGGTTCGGCCGGATTGGTTTGTACACAAAACCAACCGGGCCTTTGGAGCGGAAACGCTTATATCATGAGCTACGGACGTCCGAACGACGTGTCGTCGACTTTGTTGAATTCCTCTATGTGAGACAGATCATTTGGCATACTCCGCCCGAGGTTTGGACGCAGGTGGAGTATGGTCGGGTTGGGTTTTCTTTAAAAACCAACCAGGACCCTAGGACGAAAAAGCCAATAACTCTCAGGCTGGGCATCCGATTGATGTGCCGTCTGCGACGTTGAGTTCCTATTAATGATACAGAACTTTTGGATACATCAACTCTGGACTAGGTGTCAGTTGATGTATCAGCCTCTCAGCTCGTGGAGTAGACCCTCCCGAGCGAGCTTGCTGTGTGCGGGAACCCTAGAGCTGGTTGCGACTGCTACATCGACGACGATGATGACAATAGTACTGGAATCCTGTGTGGGTTGGATGATGAAGAAAATCGTACTGGAATCCTATGTGGGTTCGACAATGAATAAAATTGTACAGGAATCCTATGTGGGTTCGACGATGTAGACAATCGTACTGGATTCCAATGTGGGTTCGACGATGAAGACAATCGTACTGGAATCCTATGGGGGTTCGACGATGAAGACTATCGTACTGGAATCCTATGTGGGTTCGATGATGAAGACAATCGTACTGGAATCCTATGTGGGTTCGACGACGAAGACAATCATACTGGAATCCTATGTGGGTTAGACGATGAAGAAAATCATACTGCAATCCTATGTGGGTTCGACGATGAAGACTATCATACTAGAATCCTATGTGGGTTCGACGATGAAGAAAATTGTATCGGAATCCTCTGTGGGTTCGACGACGATGTCAACAGTGCTTGTATCCTACGTGGGTCCCAGTAAGATGAAACAGTGACTACATCTGATCATCTCTCTTGATTTTCAAATGATGTGTACCTGTGTGAGCTGAAACCATGTTTTACTTTCCTTTGTGGATTGTGTTGAGCTATCCTGTGTGGATTTACGTTTTAATTTCCTTTTTGGATTTTGTTGAGCCATCCTGTATGGATTTACATTTTACTTTCCTTTGTGGATTGCGTTGAGATATCCTGTGTGGATTTTACATTTTGCTTTCCTGTGTGGTCTGGGTTGTACTTGAGCTCGGATGTTGGAGCTGAGCGAGAATTGATGACTTAGGTATATCAATGGGCATATACCTAAGAAGTGTGGGCTGTTACTTCGTGATTGTATCTTTCCTTTTTGGATTATCCTTTGTAGATTCTGGGAGACCATCACAGGTCTCGGTGTCCCTACTGAGTAGCTTATACTCACCCCTGCACGGGTAATGCCCGCACTACGTTGTGTTGGATGTAGACGACGGACAACGCTGATCGTGGTGGAGGCTTGCAGATCTGGACGGTACCTGGAGGTGGACCACTGGGTGGGATGTTCTCAGAGCAGTCGGCTGGACCCGAGGAGTAGTGGAGGCTTTCTGTACGCACCGTTTAGGTGGGACTCCCAGAGGACGGCTCGACGCTACGGCTTTTCTTTCAGTTGATGTTTTCCCCTTTCAGTTGTACTTTACAGTTGGGCTTGTATTTCCGGCCCTCATTAATTTTCCGCACTTACTGTTGTATCATCTTTTACTTAGTGTTTACCTTTCTTTCCGCTTTCTTACTCTATGGTGCTTGTTTACTTGAAAAAGGCAATTCCTTCCCTTTTTACCAGGATTTATGCCTTGGTGCTAGTCGCCAGCCCCTGGCCTATGGAAGGCGGGCTTGGGGTAGTCAAGGCATGGGCCTAGAGGACAGGTCGTGACAAATTGGTATCAAAGGAGTTCGGTTCTACCACAGACTCTGATCTTTCTTCTATGTGAAGTAATAATGTTAAGCGTATTGAGTGTGGTTATCAGTCCAGGGAGCCCAGTGTTGGTGTGGCGGCCAACGTATCTGTACACCGGGACCATGACTTCTGATTTCCGACTTAATGCACGAAAACATTGATTGCATGTGTGTTTTATGTTTTCATTGTGATTACTTGTATCAGCTCACCAGGTATACTGTTCTGACCGTGGCACACCTGTTTCTTTTTAGGATGGCCCCATGATGGCAGCCAGCTAGGGTTCCGAGCGTTGTGCGTGGAGAGAGCCCACCAAGTGACGAGGACATTGTACAGGGCCCTTTGACAGCTGAGGCACCGGTGGTACCTATACCTTCCGAGCCACCGATGCTACCAGCCCCAGCCACTGACGATGCATGTCACCTTAGTGTACTGTATGAGTTCCAGTGCCATCGACCACCCAGGTTCCGCGGGGAGACGGACCATCAGGCCACCGAGGACTGTATAGAGGCAATTGTACGGGTTTTTAGATTAGTGAGAACACCAGCATACCTCATCGTGATCCTTGCAGCGAGCCTCCTGCACGCGGCGATAAGTAGAAGGTGGAGCTTGATGCTCCAGGTGCACGATGAGGCATCTATCCTCTGGACGTACTTTGAGGGCATCTTCCACTCAGAGTTCATCCCAGCCACCCTCCGTGTGGTGCTCATCCAAGAGCTACTACAACTGCGGCAGGGTAGCATGATGGTTGCCTAGTACTCGGCGAGATTTACTGATCTCTCACGCTACTGCACCAATATGGTACGAGATCCGTTCTTCCAGGACCGGACCTTCGAGCAGGGACTGAGGCATGAGATCAGGGCCTCAATGATCCCCCTTAACATTCAGACGCAAGTAGAGGTGTTGGAGAGAGCCCTTTTAGTAGAGAGTTTCCTCGCCGAGCAGGCACCAGCTGCAGGACCCTCCACAGAATGACCCATAGCGGAGTCTTCTGCAGTTGGCAGTCAACAGGTGATGTAGAGGTCCAAGCGGGCCAGACCTTCAGATAGGCAATCTCAGGGTGATGATTCAGTTGTGTGGGGCACACGAAGGAGAGCCAGCTACTCGAGGAGAAGGCAATGCTACGCATGCGGCGGGCAAGGTCACATGGCTCGAGACAGCCTGACTCGTCCTGCTGATGAACAACAGGCGGTAGGGGGGCCTCCCAGGAAGATGTTCGACCATGATGGTCCGCAGGGAGCAGGCGGGCGAGGCAGAGGAGCTGGCCGGGCAGCTGGAGGTGGACGACGCTTTGAGGTGTTTCCACCACCACCACCAGGAGGTCTACCCCGACCACAGGGGATAGGAGGACATGGGAGAGCTCAGCTTCAGGCAGCTGAGGCCTACGATCATGGAGCTCTTGGAGAAGGTGGATAGGAGCAGGACTAGCTCCAGACCTGGAGACTTTGGTTCATGTTTCTTTTAGTTTTTTTGTTGTATGTTTTTAGATGCTTTGTGTCTTTGTACTTGAGCTGCAGTAATAAAAGACACATTTTTTGTGGCATTTACTTTCCTGTCCACTCTTGTGTTGTTACTAAGAGGTTTCATTTTAGACTGTTGAATTGACCCTCACCTGAGAGATACCTACTAGAGGAGACCCAGTTACCACACACTGATGCCGATAGTGTGACTCAACCCTTGGAGGCGAGAGTAACGATTGGATATCTTGGTAGTAGCGTCGAGGCCTTACGACGTCATCCTCGGTGTGGGTTAGTATCCTCCATGTCGGGATTGACTGTATTAGGAAAAGAAAGTGGTTCAACCATGGGATGAGACCAGATTTCTCTTATCGGCAAAGGAGAAACCACATCAGCTCTTGTAGGACCAGAGAAGGTCCAGATCATCCAGGAGCGGATGAGGACAACTCAGAGCTGGAAAAAGTATTATACTGACTGGAGGCAGAGGCCACTAGAGTTCGAGGATAGCGACTACATCTTCTTGTGTGTCTCACCTCGACATGCTTTATGGAGATTTGGCCGAGGCGGCAAGTTGTCTCCATGCTTCATCGGACCATTCCAGGTCCTCAGCAGGTTTGGCGAGGTGGCTTATCGCCTGGCTCTACCACATCAGTTGCACCGGGTGCACGATGTCTTCCACGTATCTCAGCTGAGAAGATACATGCATGACCCGGCACACATCATTGACCATGGGGAGCTGGACATTGATGATGGGGCGACTTTTGCGGAGGTCCCGGTGGAGATCGAGGATTGACAGGAGCGGGTCCTTCGTGGATGATCGATTCCTCTAGTGCACATTAGATGGCAGCACAAGAACCTCCAGCAGAGCCCTTGGGAGTGGGAGGCACAGATGTGTGCTCAGTACCGCCCTTGTATCCCTATGTTTGTGGTGAAGCTTTACGGGGACGTAAAGACCTGTGGTGGGGGTAATGTAAAGTCCCATAAATTTCAAGGATATTTTTTCTTAATTTTCTTTGGAATTTTACAAAAACTCATTTTCAGACGGCACCTGATTCCGAGGCCCGGTGTGCCCGGAATCATTTTCCGAAGTTTGGATCGGGTACGTTCAGTGAACGAACGAGCGGGTTTTTCTAACATTTGAACCGGTGCTCGGAATCGAATTCTGAGGGCACCAATTATATTGCAGCGCCAGTACTTGCTTAGAAACGCCTCTTCCGAAGTTGTGTTTTCTCGGGTGTGGTTTTTTTGGGGCTTTAATTTAAGAAATAAAATAAAGTGTTGCGACAACTTTATTTTTATTTCACTTAAGCCACTTAAAAGACACTTAAAGCTGCTTAAGATAAGTTAAAGCGGATAGGGTGCTATCCAAAAATATCCTACCCTCTTGGTAGGATATTTGTGAGGTGGGGCCCGCACGAGCCCCACCGTTTCTTTTCCACTAAGTAACGCACCCACGAAAACCCGTCATTATGAAAGTCAACTGACGCGTTTTCTTAAATTCCTAATGCACTGATTAATTGGGCGGTTTTCTTAACCTGTTTACAATCCGTTTTCCTAAAAATAAAATAAGACCAACGCACGACTTCTGGAGAATTGATCGTTGAGAGGTTTTGACAAATTCTGTGCCTTCATCCTCCTTCGCGAAGAACGCAAAGAACTTGAAGAACGCGAAGAACGCCGTCACCCTCGGAGATTGATGCCGCTTCTTCCGAGACGTTCTTCCACGCAACGATATCCGATCACCAACTGCTTGAGGTAGGAGATTTCGGGTTTCTTATTTTAAATCTCTTTGTGGGTTATAACCATATCATGGATTTAATTAATTAAGTCTACTTGTTCTTGATCCTCAGAGTTCGTCGACGCGACACTGTATTCCGCAACGACGTGACGCCCTTCCGCGACGACGTGACGCTCTTCCGTGACGATGTGATGCCCTTCTGCGATGCGATGATCACCTCCTTCTGCAATGATCAATTCCGAAAAAAACGCATGCTCGACGGCTACGGCGAGGTAGGGATTTTTATTTGAGAACAATCTTTAATTCCCGTGATTTTTTCTTTTAAAAACAAAGAACCCGGATCAAGTTCAATTTTAATTCTATTAAAATTGTGCCTTGCTCGTTATTCATGTGTTGAATATTTTATTACCGATTGTTATCACCTTACGCGGAGGGTGCAGGCCAAACAAACACGGCCCGACAACCCTCCGCAGTTCTTCGTTGATGTGCGGATTCGCGGGCGACGACAAAACATGCCGCAGGGGTGATTCGTTTTTTCCGCAGTGAAGTACGGGACACTAGAGGAGCTACGGCGCAGAAGGAAATGAAATAGGACCACCGGAGAAAATCTGGTGGCCCGCGGAACCCACCGGCGGCGCGGGGCGCCGGCGCGGCGGCGTCGGCGGCCGGAGGCGGCGGTGCCCCGGTGCGCTGCTAGACAGGGCCGCCGCGGCTGAAGCCGCGGTGGCGGCGGCCAGCGGACCCGTGACCGAGCGGGTCCGGCACACACCAGATGCGGCTTTTCCGCATCTGCTGATCTAGTGAGGCCCCACGCGGGGCCGCGACACCTTCATCCCACGGGGGAAGCGCCCCGTGGTTCCCTCGCTCTGCCGCTCGGCCGAGCAGAGCCGGGCCGACCTGACCGTCCGGGTCGCGCCCTGGCCGGGCCGGGCCGCACCGAACCGGGTCGGACCCTAACCCAGGTCGGGACGACCCAGTTTGGCCCGACCCAGGGGGGGTTGGGCTGGGTCGGTCCGGGCCCAGACCCCCTGTCTTCGGACCGTTTTTTGTCTTTGGCCCATAACATGAGCTACCAGCC
Organism: Viscum album; assembly: GCA_963277665.1. Taxonomy (NCBI): domain Eukaryota; kingdom Viridiplantae; phylum Streptophyta; class Magnoliopsida; order Santalales; family Viscaceae; genus Viscum; species Viscum album. The sequence continues at coordinate 687,750,767 of OY728162.1, read as the reverse complement.
TCCGAATGATGCGCCGTCAACAGCGATGTGATCCTTGGATCGAGATGGTCGTTTCGTTATATCGCACTCAAGGTTTCGAAATACATTGGGATCGGCCGGGTTGGTTCGTACACGAAACCAACCGGGCCATTGGAGCGAAAACGCTCATATCTTGAGCTTCGGACGTATGAACGACGTGTCGTCGACTTTTTTGAATTCCTCTATGTGAGACGGATCTTTTGGCATACTCCGCCCGAGGTTTGGACGTAGGTGAAGTACGGTTGGGTTGGGTTTGCCTTAAAAAAACCGGGCCCCTGGGACGAAAAAGCCAATAACTCTCAGACCAGGCGTCCGATTGACGCGCCGTCTGCGACGTTGAGTTCCTGTTGATGATACGGAACTTTTGGATACATCTACTATGGACTAGGTGTTAGTTTATGTATCAGCCTCTCGACTCGTGGAGTGGACCCTCCCGAGTGAGCTTGCTGTGTGCGGGAACCCTAGAGCTGGTTGTGACTGCTACATCGACGACGATGAAGACAATCATACTGGAATCCTATGTGGGTTTGATGATGAAGACAATCGTACTGGAATCCTTTGTGGGTTCGACGATGAATACAATCGTACTGGAAGCCTATGTGGGTTCGACGATCAAGACAATCGTACTGGAATCCTATGTGGGTTCGACGAAGAAGACAATTGTACTAGAATCCTATGTGGTTTCGACGATGAAGACTATCGTACTGGAATCCTATGTGGGTTCGACGATGAAGAAAATCGTACTGGAATCCTATGTGGGTTCGATGATGAAGACAATCGTACTAGAATCCTATGTGGGTTTGACGATGAAGACAATCGTACTGGAATCCTATGTGGGTTCGACGATGAAGAAAATTGTATCAGAATCTACTGTGGGTTCGACGACGATGGCAACAATGCTAGTATCCTACGTGGGTCCCAGTAAGATGAATCAGTGACTACATCTGATCATCTCTCATTCTTTTCAAATGATGTGTACCTGTGTGATCCGAAACCCTGTTTTACTTTCCTTTTTGGATTGTGTTGAGATATCCTATGTGGATTTACGTTTTACTTTCCTTTGTGGATTGTGTTGAGCTATCCTGTGTGGATTTACGTTTTACATTCCTTTGTGTATTGCGTTGTGCTATCCTGTGTGGTTATTATGTTTTGCTTTCCTGTGTGGTCTGGGTTGTACTTGAGCTCAGATGTTGGAGCCGAGCAAGAAATGATGACATAGGTATATGTATGGGCATATACCTAAGCAGTGTCAGATGTTACTTTGTGATTGTATCTTTTCTTTGTGGATTATCCTTGGTAGATTATGGGAGACCATCGGGGGTCTCGGGATCCCTACTGAGTAGCTTATACTCACCCCTGCACGGGCTATGCCCGCACTACGTTGTGTTGGTTGGAGACGACAGATAGCGCTGATCGTGGTGGAGGCTTGCAGAGCAGGACGGTACCTGGAGGTGGACCACTGGGTGGGACGTTCTCAGAGCAGTCGGCTGGACCCGAGGAGTAGTGGAGTCTTTCGGTACCCACCCTTCAGGTGGGACTCCTAGAGGACGGCTCGATGTTGCGGCTTTTATTTCAGTTGTTTTTCCCCTTTCAGTTGTACATTACAGTTGGGCTTGTATTTCCGGCCCTCTTTGCTTATCCGCACTTACTGTTGTATCAGCTTTTACTTAGTGTTTACCTTTTTTTCCGCTTGCTTACTCTGTGGTCCATGTTTACTTTACAAAGGAAATGCCTTCCCTTTTTACCAGGATTTACACCTTGGTGCTAGTCCCCAGCCCCTGGCCTATGGAAGGCAGGCTTGGGGTAGTCACGACATGGGCCCCGAGGACGGGTTGTGACATGGTCAATGAAAAAGGTAAATCAAAATCATAATAACTAGGTTCTATGAAACTTATAATTAAATAAATCCACATGTTTATAATAGAATACATCCTAACATAATGTGGGATATTCAAAGATTCTCTATTGTAATTAAATTCATCTAATTTTTAAAATTCAACCAATGTTCGACAATTAAAATTCGTAAACACACCCAAAGGGGTGGCCTAATTTGATTCTACAACCCAAGAACCAATTTTAGGGGTATAGTGAACATGTAGGGTATGGTTAAATAATTTAATATATCGGAATTCAAAATTGAGTAGAATTGGAAGTATGGTTTGGTTTATGGCATAATGGAAATAAATTATAATGTGTGAGACCAGTAAGGATAAGAAATAGGCCACTAACATCGTGATTAAGATTCCTCATTCATCTAATATGAAGAATTTATTTGTTATGGTTCATTAATATAAAAAAGTATCATCAAACACCCGATAAGTAGGGAATATGATCTTTCATAATGATCCCCTCTAAAGCAGTACTAGAAACAAATAAAATATAAAAGTGGGGTTTTAGAATTATTGATAAGCTCTTAATTTGAATAATTGTGGTTTTTTATGACCAAGAATGAGAGATGACCCCCCCCCATGGAAGAGGATATATAAGAGGGTGAATGCAAATTTATTCCTAGGGAAATGAGGGTCGAAAATGGTGTAAAAACCATTTACACATAGAGGGGGCGGGTAAAATCATACATTTAAAGGGGAACAGGGTTTGGCTTCATGGATTGTGAGATTGAACACCTAAACATATTATTATACTAGTTATGTGGACCTAATTGAATAGGCTTGGAACATCATTTTGAAATCCATGTATAGCCCATGGAAAGATACTAACCAAGGACACCACCACCATGCACGGAAACCGCATTATTTGACAAACTATATGCATCTTTTGTGATTGTCCACTATATTTTTCTATATACATCATATATAATTTATGATAGAGATTGTACTATTTCTCAAATAGTTATCCACCCCTTAGGGGACTTATGGTTGAGTTTCATGGTTACTAAAAACTAGACACCAACTGTGCACCTCAGCCTGCCCTTCCATAAATATATGATTGAAATTATGCCACTTTTGAGACTCATTTGAACACCTGATTAATATTCTGAACATTAAAACTCATCTAAAAAAATTTGTTTGTTTAAGCACTCATATTCTCATTTCAATGATTCGTTAAATATTATAAACATCCACCAAATGAAAAGGTCAAATTCTCATGGGCTTTTGACCCACTCCAAAAACATGGGATGTTATCACCTCCCCACCATAGAACTTATCATACTCCTGCTTCAATTAGGAATAAAGAAAACAGACACTGACTTTATCTTCCACGAATTACCAATCAAAAGGGAATATTGAATTTCTCATTCCAAATGCATCTAAAAGTTCTACATAAATAGGTGGAACATCATATACTAAAACTTAATCCAACAGTAATATTCAAAAATAATACATCCAGACAGTGATTACCTGATATCATCTAACCCAATACATGATTACTTCCTTCTATCATATATCATTCTGCCAATGACACATCCCAATATCTTTTGTTACACCATAATAGACAATTTCGAGTCATGATTCTATATCCATCAATATCTTTCTACTAATGCATTCACTCAGAGTGCTAGATAAACATCTCAAAAGAAAATCAATTTAAATTAGTAGTAAAACTCCAATCCACACCAGTTAGACTTTCCATGTTATATATTACATGAAAATACTTGGATTATTCTTTATGCTAGACCCATATCATCCCAACATCATTGATTATATTATTTCACATTAACTGTTACAAGTTATTTGTTATAAATTTATGTTGTACTGCATCTGGTGAACTACTTTTGAATATTCCATGCTTCAACAGGTGATAAATATCCAGAAATAGCCATTGATGTCATATCACAAGGTGTGTTGAGACTGTGATGAGTGTGGTCACCAAACCCTGAAACTGACCTTTTTGATTCCTCTTGGATAACCCATCTCTCAATAAAGCATCATCCTTATATTGCACCAGCACCAACACTGTCTACATCCATCACACATGGATCGTCATAAACTACTTCGGTATTAATGATCATATCTAGATTTCTATTAAAACTATGACAAAATATGAAATCCGAATTAATTGAAGATTCTAAGGATAAATATTTTTGTTAATTTAATGGCACAGAAGATCCAAAATGACCATCTAATGACCATCATCTATATCCAACAACCCTTCTCACATGAGCTTCATCACTAGTGATCTATGTCTCACTCCCCACCATTGGAGGATATTTTTCATCATCCCAGTGAAATTATTTCCTAATTAGCATAGTCCACATCAATATATAATGACTTCAATTTCTAATAAATTTTTTATTCCAAGATCTAATGTTCACATCACTCATTACTCATCCCCTCACCCAAAGAATAATTCATATTATGTCACTCATTTCAAGGTATAATGATGTTCATAACCCCCAAAGGGAATATATAGAAAAATGAACTTTTTATACATAGATATTTCATCTTAGTATATCAATATTAATTATATAATATTTAAATCTATTTTAGAATTTTTAGATATTGAATTTTACAAACATGGAAATAGAAACAATCATTTCATAAAATATCTATTATGTCTCGCACTTTTTTTATCATAACTATCACCCTTCATAGAAATATAATATATAATCTCTTAAATTATAACATGGTGATGATAAAACATATGAAAATGTAAGATCCTATGTTAATTAATGGTAAAAATTGTGATTTCACTGATAACATAAGCATAACATGAGAATAAGGGTATAATATTATGATCATAACATTTGATAATCATTCCCTGCACATCAAAGATCATAATATTTTGTCCTGGAATTAATTTTGGAAGATCATAAGACACAAATCATAAAGGAATACATGTTAATGGCCCCTAATATTGTAATATAGGAATAATATAAGTAATCGTGTCATATCAAAAATCATAGAAAATAATTTCCTTAGTATTCAAGGATCATTTTTTAGTCTATCATGGTGGAATGGGTTCACTCCACAAACCATCATTGCAGTCAAAGTCCACTCCCATGTATATTATTTTAGATTAATTGCATTAATAAAAAGGGTTCACTACCCACTAAAGTCTTATTAATATCATGATATTTCAATAAATACCCACTGCATTTGATGGAAACATAGTTCCCACCCATCACATAATGAAAATCCTAAATTTTTGTTCCACATGATCATATTAAATTCATCATATCAGAACCCAAGAAAAATAAATGGTTTTCATAACATTCTCATTAAAACATAACCATAGAAAATAAATGGATTTCCTAAATACTTCATCTCAAAAAATTCTATATAAAATAAATGGGTTTCATAATCATTTAAAAAAAACACAACCAACACAAAAGAAATGGTTTTCATAACCATTTCATCTTTTCATAATAAATATAACCCTTATTGAGAAAGAATATAGATGATATCACTGAATCATATCCCTACTAAAATTTAATTTAAAATATATAGAATCATAATATATAGAAAATTATATTTAAAGATCAACTATAATTGTTCTTGAGGAAAATAAACATTCAAATTACAAATATAATTTTATATAGTGGTCCAAATATAAAAAACTATTATTTGAATAGATATTTGTAAACAAACCATGTAAGCTTCAAAAAAAATTTATTCATTATTGTTTGAAAACCCTTCCATTGTATATAATTTAACAAAATATTCTATATTCTTTTAAATGTCAAAAAGTACCACATTTTGAAAAACAATTCCTTTCAAAAAAAAATTTAAAAATTCAAATATAGGATAAAATGGATTTCAAAATTATATGATTATGGAAAAAAATAGAAAAAATTATTATAAAAAATGTATATAGACAAGAAATTTTCCACAATGGAGACATAAACAAAAACAATCCTGAGTATTGATGCTATTGTGAAATAAACCCTTACCACTTCGGTAAATTTTGAATCATTATCCCCATGAAGGAAATAAATTTAGTTCAATAATTTAATACTATTATATTAAATAGATAAAAGATATAACATATCAAAGGGGTAGTATATACACCTCACAAAAAAATATGTTGTGAATATGGGATATGCCTCATAGAAATAAATGTGAGCTAAGAAACCCTTATATTAGGTATGATTTCCTTCGTATGTGTTCAAACATAATGTATAACAAATATGTATTTTTTATAAATCTATACCAAAGCCATATTCATATATAGTATATCATATATGATTTATTTATAACATTTTATCACTGATTTATTAATAATTCATTATGAAAATAAATATTATTGAGGATTTACACATCTTTTTTAGGTATGTTTTTGGTTTAGTAGTTTTTGTCCTTTTACTTTTATCATAGTTATATAATCAATAAAAAATTAAACATGATATAAATATTATATATATTCATTATATATATATTTATTGTAATCCATAAAATGTAGATACAGAAAATAAATTTCACTATTCATGTAGATTATAGGTCGCACATACTATTGAACATTTTTTCATGATTCAATTGCTGAAAAAAATGAATGTTAAATAATTTTTAAATCGTATAGAATAATTATTTTATATAATAAATCATATATATTTTTTTATACTTTCCTGTAACCATCCAAGTAAAATATAAATGAAAAATGATTCACATCGCTTCATGGAGTTGGTGGCTCACCCATACGCACGAACGACATTGTCTTTTCCAAAAGGATTGGAAGGTAATAAGGTGGAAATAATATAATAATTATAGTGTTTTAATTATGTCATATTTATAATATATAAAAATCAGTTCCATATTTATAATCACCCATGTAAATTGGGAATAAAATCCTAATTTCCCCGTTGTGTGGACACAGTATGTCATACGTATGGACGAATAATGTTTTAGATTTTAGTAGGATAGATATGAGATTGATTATAGTTTTACAATAATAAAATAATAATTTTTATTATATTTAGGATATTTTAGTTAATATTATATTATGGTTACATTAAATTAAGATGAAGTATAAGAATAAATAAACATGAAAGAGTTTGTAATTATTGTTACATATTCTTCAGTTAACTCCCTTCAGATATCGTCTTAAGGGAACAAGGGTTGATATTTTGTAACAACCCATGATATTATAGTAATTTCTGGCTAGAAAAAATATTATTTTTCCTCTATTTATAGGCATCACCATGTTACGCTTATGCTACATACCACATTGAGTTAACTTGCATTATACACAAGAGTTGGTTTTACCACATATTAATTATGAGCCTATTTGAAAAATAAATTTTGGAAATTTTATTTAAAAATATTAAAAATAAACCTTTTAATTTATATTGTCAAAATTATCATTTGGTGAATGTTTTTTATGTTTCGAGAAGTTTAATTTTTTGATGAATACTGAAATGTTCTGCATTTTAGTGAAAAACTCCATTTTGATTTATATTATAATCCTGATTTAATTATATATTAAATAGTTTTCTATGTCATGATAGGAAAATTATACATATATTAATACAATAAAGGTAATTTTAATCATTATTATCTTAATATTATATGCAAAATATTATTGGATTTTTGAATATTTTTACTTTAAAACCCTTTTTTTCTGGACAAGTGTATGAGATTAGTATTAATCTTAATTTTCCTATTTCTGTGATTTTAATGTTGAGAAATGTATATACATAGTTGTAATTAGTACAATATTTTTATTGTAATAATATCAACATTATTTTGTACCAAATGAATTAGTGATTGTGATTAAATTTAATTACTGTCATTAAGGTATAATTATACATAACAAGGGACTACACCTTAATCATAAGAAATAAAATGACATAGACACTTGTAGAAAAAAATTATACCAATAATTAGTGAATATCCACGCATGGTTCTAATTATTTGTTTTATTGGGGTATTATTAAATTGAATTTCTCAATATAAAATGTTGTGTAAGGAAAAAAGAATAAAATGTGTGTTTTGGTGCCTAAAAAAATTTATTAGACATTAAAATATGTAAAAACCCAAATATTTTTTGTGATAAATATCCTTTTGAAATATAAATTCATTATTATTATCATTATAATTTATCAATAATTTATAGAGATGGTCTAGTTTCATAGAATTCATTACAAATGTCAATGTAGTGATTATTTAGTTAATAACAAACTAAAATAAATGATACTATAAATATTAAACGGTAAGTGAATTGATTGATTTATTTAATATGATTATTTTTAAAAAATTAATATATCATGTTACATAAATATAAACATTTTATATTTAGTTATAATATTTTTTATTTCAAAATAATTATTAAATAACTAATATCAAAATTTTCAATATTGTTATTTTAAAATAATTGAAATTTTATTAAATGATTTTAAATTTAAAAAAAAATACTATATTATTCCAAGTGATTTTTAAGCATTCATTATTATTAAATATGGTCTATTAATGGACCAATTAATATTTTTTAATTAACATATTTACCCATATATTAAAAAAAACTTTATTAACTTTGTCCCGGATTAAATAGTGTTTTAGCTCATCACATGCGCTTGTTTTATAATTCATTTCCAAAAATCTTGGTTTATTTATTTTATAAATTAGATATCATATAAATGATTTAGTGACTACATACTATCTAATAATTCTCACTTTAGATAATTCTTAATGTTTAAATTACCTAGGTTAAAATAGTAGATGGTCTATTAAAAACAGATCATATAAAAGTTGTTGATCATAGATGTTAAGGAATAAAATTACTAATATTCACATATTTTTGTGAAGTGGGGGTTTTAATAGACAATTATTACACATTAATAATTTATTTTCCAATTTTTGGAAACTTTTTGTAAGTTAGACCTCCCATTAATGAGTACCTTTTCATATCTACATGAATGTCACTCCCCCTCCACTACCAAAAAGAAAGCACTCTAACCCCTAGTCACACATCTCAAGAAACATTATCAAAACTAATATCATCCCAAATGACTTCTGAATATCACTAACCTCATCCAATATTTATCCCCTTGGTCGTAACTTATTCCATGGATTCCCTTTGGTGAAAACAAACAGGAGTCACCAGATTAAGCGGTAACAACATTCCCGGAGATTCTTAGATTTATTTCCATTATATGATTAGTAAAATATTTCTATTCCATTCTATTATAACAAAAATAGTATCCAGTGTTTTCTAGGTTGTCTTAAATATAATGTTTCAACCAAAAATTACACATAGATTCATCTAATCGGTAATGACCATATGATTTCTGTTTCCTTTACCACATATCATGTTGGTCATTATTATGAAAACCCTATTTATATATGATATATATTTTATTTAATATTTCATAATGATTATATAATTAATTTATAAGACATGCCCTTTTATTTTCCATTTTTATAAATTCTATAATATTATATGTGGAAGTGTGAGTTCCCGCCTCCTCAAAGTTATGGGAGTCGTGCACACTATACATGGAACATATTAAGGATGACTTTACTAGCCATATGTATAATATAAAACATATATATGATACTATAATGATAATATACTAATTTATCATTTAATTCTATTTAATTTAATATGAAAATTAAATGTTATTAGTGTTCATACATAATTATAGCCTACCATATCATGACTAGTGAATTTCATTTCTTATCTACAAACATTATAGATTATTGAAAATAAATATGTAATGAATATATATGATAATTAATTCATGTTTTAAATTTATTAGGTTATTAAATTATGATACAGTTAATAAAAAAATAAATTACAATTCAATGATACTTTATAAAATTATCCAATTAACAACGAAAGTAGTGAAAATAATGAAAGAGAGTTAGAAAACGGGTAATAAAATATTATAAAAAGATAATCTATTATATTATGAACATGATTATGGTTATTTTATAAGTTAGTAAAACATTTTAAACAGAAATAGATGTTTATAAATACGACACAACATGAAGAAGATTAAGGTAATTTATTTTATCTCAATTTACATTCCATTGAAACTTTATTATTGTTATGCAACAATTCACTTTTATATGGAGTTTGTAAGGCCATTGTTATGTTATATCATGAATATCCTTAATATCAGGATAAAATTTGTTTTATTTTATTCCGTCATGGGGATTATTATTTAAATATATCAAATTTATATGGGACCCTGTCGAATGTTTAGAGATTATTTTCCTTTGTATGATCATAACAATTATCTGGGTAATATCACTTCCTTTTATGATTGTAAAATTTATCATGAAACAATAACATTATGGTAATTATTTTTCCTTGAAAATTTCTTTTAAAATATATATTTTCATTTCATGAATATTATTATTTCTAAAATTTATTTCATTTTAAATATTCTATTTACTTTGACAGTATTCTGATTAGCTGGGGAATAACTAATAATTATATATCATCTATTTAATGTGGATATTTGACGAAGCATATTGTATATTATTTCAATTTATTATTAGATATGAATAATTCATTGGATATGTATGATATAGGTGGGGTTTATTAATTTGTATCCCTTCAATACCTCGGTTGTATCATGAGACAAAACTCTTGGCCAAAGTATATGGGTTTTTATGAGAAAGCCAAACTCTCTTGTGAAAGGTCTTGATGATACTGGTTCCATGTGCCATGGAAATATGGCATACAGTAATTAATCAGTTTCCTCATTTATATTAATTTATTATTCATCCATGATATTTTGTGTCTATATATCTATGGATACGTTTTATTCTAAATTCATTGCTTTTTAAAGCATGTATTTCAGTTTCAATCATTTCCTAATTGATATTACCTTATATTGTTCGTTGAATGGAATATATGATTAGTTATATACCATTCCATGTAAATTTATTCCTATTAATTAGTTATTGATTTTTTTTTCTTAACCATACTGGGTATTTGATATCACTATTATTATGTTTCCCACCCTTACATTATGAAGAGAAAATCATTGAATAAACTTTCAAGGATGCAGTTTATTTCATTTTATAATGTATGAGGTTTTTATTTTCTCTTCCCAATTTATTTTGTTTATCATGTATGTAAAATTGATTTTCAAGACTAAAAAAAATTGGTCATTCTGGATTTTATTTTCTATGATCATGCAAATGTAATAAATTAATGCCCTGACTCCCAGATTTTGGGGTTTGATAGTTATAGTTGGTATCACAAGAAGTTTTTTAACAACATTAGAAAATAGTTTGGGAAAATATATATTTGGGAAAATAATCCTAAGAGATAAATTGAGGATAATTATTCAATAACTTCTTATAATATTGGTTAGGTAGTGATTATGTGGGTATTCATAGAAATAAAATCATTTCTATATTCTAAATTTGGGCATAGTTTTGGAATAGATGTATATAAAAGTGATAAATCTATCAAGGTGTTATGGGATTGACGTGAGGTATCCTGGTACACAACAACATGCCATATTGAACACATAGTTTGATAATCATAGAAGATATTCATATATAATATTAATTTTACATTCCTACTATTATGAATGATTTAAAAGTAAATATTCCCCCAATGTAACCATAGATTATGGTTATAGGATTTATGATGCATAAATTTATGTTATGTAAAAGACCATATTTAGATTTATACAATATTAATAATTTCAGGATCTGACCTAGTATATTACCAGATTTTGGAATGGCATCTATAGGGATGAATGGTTTCAATACTAATGGATAATTTAGAGATATCCATATTGGGGAAACATATATCACTTGTATTGGAACATTAAAAATCATGGAAATAATAGGGTAACATTATATGGTCCTGAAAAATAGCTTTCCCTAAATGGAGAAAACTTTTCCTTGGAGAGAATATCCTATAGTGGAACATTTTATGTGATAGAATCCCCTCTTATTTATTGAGACTGAGGATCCAATTATATCTGAAAATTGGATTCCATCACTGGAGAAAATATTCATGACCTTACGATGTTGTGAAATGAAAAAGGATAAAGGTACGATTTATTGTCTACAGGGTGACACTGAATAGTGGTGGTCCCTGATCCATAATACAAATGAGGAAGATTAAATAGAACTCATTGAATAGAGATTATTTTAGGATATGTTCTTTAGAAAATAATTCCCATTTGATCATAAAATTTAAATGAAGATAATTTTTCTTAGATAAAAGAAAATGAATGAATAGATTGTTGATGATTATAAAGCTTCCTTCATAAGGTTATCCTAGTATACTTTAGAAAATAAATGAAACATGGAGTTCATGTTTAGTCACTTCTTTGAAGGCCTTAAACCAAATATTCTAAGGGAACTGGTGTCGTAAAAAATTAATTCATATGATGGAATAGTTTCATGTGCTCTCAAGATGGAGAAATAATTCTCTACATACTACTGAATCAAATGGAATCAAGAGAAGAAGATAGAGGAAGATAATATTTATTATACTTAGAATAAGGTAAAGAAGGATTTTCCAACATTTGAAACTATAGGAAAAACACACAGGTATATTCTTGAATGGTTTTGGAGTTTCTATTAAGTTCCTAAAAAGGGTCACTAGGAAAAATAATGAAAGGGGGATAAGGAAAACAATGATATTCAGTTCTAACATTTCAATGAGTTCATAATATTCGAAAACTAGTAACTCAATAATCAAGATAACACACCGTAGATAAAGTTAAGGGGTCAAGGTCAAGCATATGTTATTGACACGACCAAAGTTCAAGGATTAATGTGCATCTGTATTAGGATATATTAAATTTGATGTAAAATTATTTCATTGATTATGTTCTCATCCTAAAAATAATGAAATATATATATATATGGATTGTAATTCTATAATTTTTCAATAAATATTTTAGATCTTGTTATGAATGGTTCCAAGAAATGTTATTTGGTAGATAGTTAAGCATATTGGAAAACAAATGACTGATGGAAATAAAACCCCTAATATATTACTGATTAGTAGTTAATGATGAAGAAATGATTTATTTGGATAATCCATGACTACATTGGAACTTATTAATGACTTTTCAAAATGTGGTTTATGCTATCATTGATGTATTTTACAAAACATTTGGATTTAAAGAGTATATCCAATAACATGTATATTACAAAAGGAATAAAGAAGAATTCATGTTTTCAATAAGTTTTTATAGTGATTTGATTTATTACCATATTTTATGTAGAGACGTGATGATGGCATTCAATTGTTTAGAATTTTAATATTTAGAGTTACATCATATTGATTAAAGGATAATTATAACACCATTTTAGAAATTCAATGTCCTTATTTCTTAAGTGTTGAATAATAATAATTTAGAAAGGCTGGAAATTTATGAAATGGTTCACGTTGAACATTGGATCTGGTTATCGATATTAATATATTATGACAATATATGATGAATATTTTTGTTAGAGATGTTTTATAACTAGTTCAAGTCATGGAAAAATAATTATATTGTAGAACGATTCCAAGTAAGTATATTTACTTATATTCTTATAGACTGAATGAATAACCGAAATTCTAGGAAAAATGATATGTAAACCAAAAAAAACATATTGTATTTTTTTTCTGATGAATCAAATGTCCCCTTATATTATAACAGATTTAGAGATATTGATTGTTAACATTATCCTAACCATGTTCTCTAGCACTCTCTATGACAACATGATTGTTATATTTTCATCTCTATAGATGTTTATATTTCCAACCTATGTTCTCACACTATGGAACCTAGTTACATGACCCTTGTATTATCCTATATCTCTTATTAAAAGGATGTGTTATATACCATTTTCATGATGTAGGTTTTTCAACATTGGTATTTTCAAAAACCAATTCCTTTATTACTATGATCGAGTCGAAATTGAGAGGATTAAATTTAATTAAGGTGTTGTATCATGTAACAGCCCAATACATTACAATTTTATCATATTATAATAAATATTATTATTCCACTCTTTATATACAACATTGTTTCATGCTTATAAATCACACAACACTAAGATAGCTTGTGTTACATGAAATGACTAAGTTTTACCAACTTGTAATGGAGCACCTATTTTGAAATGTAATTTTGGGAATTTTATAAATTTAATATCTCAAAATAAACTTCAATTATGAATTATAAATTTCATAAGAATATGTGGTTGATGTTTTGGTATTTATCTAAGATATTTTAATTTTTGATGAATAATGATATTACTGCATTTTAGTAAAAATATACATTTTTTTAAATGATTTTTTAATGTTAAATTATATGTTAAATAGTTTTTTAGAGTAAAAAAATGTAAATTATACATATATGAATCCAATTTAGTTTATTTGATTCATTTTTACATTAGTATTAGATATAAAAACATATTGATCTTTTGAACATTTCTACTGTAAAAAACTGTTTTTCAATAAGTGTGTTGGATAAGCATTAATATTAATTTTCGCACTAATGTGATTTGAATGTTGAATAAAATAAATATATGGTTTTAATTATTACAATATTTTTGTTTTCATAGTAAAAACTTAATTGTTTTTCAACAAAATTAGTGAAAGTGATTAATATTAATTATGGTTGGTAGGGAAATATTAAGCATATTAAGGGACTAAACCTTAATCATAAGGACCCAAATGTTCACAAATCTTGTCCAATATATATATAATTCAAATAAATAGACTATATCACCATGTAGTTATATTTTTATGGGTTATTGTGATATTATTAAATAAATTTCCTCTATATAAATGTTTAATTAAGGAGAAAGACAATAAAATAACTTTCCTTACCTTTAAATTTTATAAAACTTTGAGATATGTACAAAACAACATATTTTAGGTTACACATATCAGTTTTTTCAATATATATAGGTAATTTTTTTCAGAATAATTTTTCAATAATTTTTAGATATGGTTTAGTTACCTAAAATACTTATGAAACGCCAATGTAGTGATAATTTAGTTTCTTACCAACTAAACAAAATGATACTATAAATTTTAAAAGTGAAGCGATTTGATTGAATTATTTTAAAATTTTCTTTTTAAAGATTAATATATAATGTTTCACAACTACAAACATAATATATTTGAATTCAAATACTATCTCGATATCTTATGATCAAAATGAAATAAATAATTTTAAAATTGACATTAATGATATTTTACAATAAATGACATTTTATTAAATGATTAAAAATGAATGAAAAACCTATATTCAGACAATTTTTGATTAATTTTAAATAAATATAAAATATTTTCCATTAACGTACAAATTATGCTTATATAATTAACATTTTTAACAATATATTTTATAAACGTTGTAAACAAGGTCGGGGTTTATGTAGAGTTTTTCAAGTCACATGCCCTTGATTTAAAATTAATTTCCAAACCACATGAGTTTTTTATTTTATAAATTAGATATAATATTAATAAATTAGTGGATCTATATTTTCTAATAAATATAACTTTTTTTATTCTTAATGATTAAATTACATAGGTTAGAAAACCAGATGCTTTAATAAAACAAAATATGATAAAATTGGGAAATCATTGAAGCTAAGGAATCAAATTATTAAAGTGAACATATTTCGGTGTTGTGAGGATTTAATATTCCATGATTCCCATTCATTAAATTATTTTTTCTTTTTTAGGAACATTATGTAATTTATACCTCCCATTAATGGACACCTTTTTAAATTTACATGACTGCAACCCCCCTCCAATATAAAAATTCATGAACTCTACCACTTACTCTCACATCACATGAAACATGTCCTTGATGAAAATATGCTATAATAACTACTAAAAATCACACACATAATCATATATTCATCCCCTAGGTCATAAAAAAAATTTAAGGAAGTCGTTTGGTGAAAACCAAAAGGATTTACCTGATTAATAGGTAACAACCTCCTTAAGATTTTTGGTTTTATTTCCATTATCCAGCCTCTAAAATTTTCTGATTTCATGCTTGTATAAAAAAATGATTCCTAAATAAAATATTATTTTTTTTATTTTAAGTATTTTTCGATATAATGACACACACATGATTCTAATGGGTAATGAAGATATTATTTCTCTGTACGACAAACTACTTCCTCAAGAAACGATTATTTATTATTTTTCTTTACAACCATTAATGGTGACCATTATCATGATAATTATATATATATATATATATATAATATGATATTAATTAATGGTATGAATTTTAAATATGATGAAATAATAATCTAATTAATGGTAAGAAAAAATCAAAAGTCAAAATGTACTCGGGAAAACTAGGTTGCTAACACCCAAAGTAGTGAAATTAATGAATGAGTGTTAATAAAAGGGTAATAAAATATTATAATAAATTCATAAATGATATTATATAAATTATTAATGTTAGTTTATATGTTTATAACATATTTTTAACAATTATAGAGGTTTATCATGGACACAATACAAAATTAGTATTAATGTAAAGTATTTCATCTTAATTTACATTCAATCGAGACTTATTTACTATTATGCACCAATTCACTTATATATGGTGTTTATAACTCCATTTCGCATTTTATATCTTGAATATAAATAATCTCATGAAATATACATTATATTTTATTTATTTATGAGAATTATTATTAAAAAAATCAAAGTGGTATTGTACACATTGGAATGTCTAATGATTATTGTAATCTAGAATGTTCTTAATGAATATCTTCGCAGTCTCACTTCCTTTTATGATTGTTAACATTCTCTGGAAACAATCACATGGTAATAATTCTTCATTACATATTTCATTGAATGTTAATATTTTCATAAATGGGATATTATTATTTACTAAGTAATATATCATATTACATATGGTGTTTATACTAAATATTATTAGATAAACATGGAAATTATTGATAAATAGGTATCATTCATTCAATACAGATATTTCATAAAGAACATTTTTTATTATGTTAAAGGATTATTTTATAATAGATATTATTTTTTTAGGTTTTACATGGGTTTTACTTGTTATAAATAGGCCTTCGCTGCATTAGTAGTTTCAAGACACAAAATAGTTGTCCAAAATAGATGAGTTTTTACCCGATAGCTTAACCGTCTTGTGAATGGTTTGGAAGGTATTGGTTCTATGTACCTAAGAAACCTGGCATCCAATAATTTAGAATTTTAATCATTTAGATTCTGTTATTATTCATCCATTCTATTTATTATCAACATATCTATGGATATATTTTATTCTCAGTTTATTTATTTAGACAACATGAGTTTCAGTTTATTACCTTTGTATATTTATATTGCCTTATGTAGATGTTTTAATAGAATGTAAGATCCATTATTTACTATGACATTATAATTTATTAATATTTAATAATTATTTTTTATTCTTTACATAATATTACTGATCATTTGATCTCACCCGTATTATGTTTCTGTCCCCCATTTTAGGAAGATGAAATCATTTAATAAGTGTTCCAGGACACAGTTTATTTAATTTATTGTGCATAATTTTGTTATTTTATCATCCTAATATACTATGGGTATCATGTATATAATCTGATTTTCCAGGGACAGTAAACTGATTTTCCCTTTGGGGTTTGATTCTTTATAATAATGCTAATGTAATAATTTAATGCAATGACTATGGTACTATGGGGTCGGGGTGTTCTATATTTTAGAAGTTCTAGATCTGCAATAACATGGGTTTGGATATTTATAAGGGGAATGGAGATTTATTAGTCTTGATACATGTCTCAGGGTAGGGTAAATAAGGTATGATGTCCCTTTTATAGTTGGGGCGAAGGGAACTTTTGGAATTTATTAGAAAATTATAATCTAATATGCCTATTCTTAATTTAGATGTTTCCAAATGGTCATTAATTTAAAAAAAGATTCTAGGGTCGAAATAACATCAATAAATGAAATTTATACAAGTTTTGACATCATATTAATCTTTACATTATTTATTGACACAT
Source organism: Viscum album (assembly GCA_963277665.1). Taxonomy (NCBI): domain Eukaryota; kingdom Viridiplantae; phylum Streptophyta; class Magnoliopsida; order Santalales; family Viscaceae; genus Viscum; species Viscum album. The sequence continues at coordinate 687,732,870 of OY728162.1, read as the reverse complement.
TGGTAAATGAATGTTAACATTTATCATGAGAACAGATTTATCACTCTTAGTGTTTTAATTTTACATATAATGCAAAAATTTACCAATAAATAAAAAAGGGATGTAAATTTATGTAATATTTAGTTCTAAATTAACACTTTATTTATTTTTATTATTCATAAATATTTTAATAAAATATTATTCTAACAAACTATCATTAATGTAAATTTTCACACTTTTCATTTATTTTGAAATAAAATATATCAAAACATAGTTTTATTTCAACAATAATTCATTTAAAAGTCTATAATATGTCAAATTGATATATAAAATTTGTGGAAAAGATTATCTAATTCAAATTTTATCACATTTAATATTTTAAAAATCATTTATTTAGTTTTTTTGTAATTAAATAAATATTTTATTATCATTTTAAAATAATTTAAGGAAATTATATAATTTCAAATAATTAAAATAAAATTATATCATGAAATTAATATCATTATTATAAATATATAAATATATTTTTATTCGTATCGTTCTTTTTTCCTTATACACACACATAAGTGATATTAAATATAGAGATAGCAACACTTTGTAACTCCCATTCATTTAAAGTATATATAGTTCATGTTAATTCAAAATTGTCCATTAAACAATTAATTTTCAAGAGTAATGCGTTAATAGAATAATTAACTTCATAAAAAAAGTATTATAATAATGATTAATGTCAATATAACTTTGTTCTAACATAGATTAACATGATTTAACATTTACCATTATGATTAACTTTACCACCACTACTATTCATAATGCATAAAAATGAAATGAGCCAATTTAATAAATTAGACAATCATAATTAAAAAAATTATATAAGTTTTATCAAATTAAATTTATATAAATTAATTATATTAAATTTATAATACAAAATAAATACACTATGAAAACAGTTTTTTAGAAAAATAATTTTTTCTTAAAATTTCATTTTCTTATAAAATATTTTTTTTACAAAATTATATATTATTATTATATAAACTGAAGATAATTGTGTTATATGTAATATAATATAACTAATTTTACATTTAAATTGTTTTAAAATATAATATATCATCATAATTTGTTGAAAAAAAAATTTTCAAACCATTTCAATATAAAATAAAAATTCCACCCTAAAATAATTTTGATATTCCTATTCAAAAATTGATATTGTTTTAATAAAAAATTTAAATAATTTTAATAAATTAAATATAATATTTTCTCATGAAAATAAATAAAACATATTAATTGAATAAAACATATTTTTAAATCATAAAATAAATTTTCTAAAAAAGAGTTCTTATTACAGAAGTATTAATCAATAAATTTATATTAAGTAGGTAATATATATATTTATAAAAATTTGTATAATAGTATTCTTAAATTCAAATTTATTATCAACTTCATAATTTTCATACATAAATAATAATATTTTGGGTTTCTTTAATGCTCACTGTTTCGTGTTGTTGCTTTTTCAAACATAGTTTTATTTTAAAATCATGGGGTGTTACATTACCTCGACCCATTAAATAAATTGTTTCTTCAAATTTTGAAATTTTGATCAATAATAAAGGGTTTTAAATTTGATAAAACCTTTTTGAGAAACCTACTTCATAAAAATGTGTTAACAAAACATCCTCTTAAAAAGATAGAAAATGTAACACAAAGGTCATCAGAAAATTAGGTTTTGTAATATAGGAATATTGGTGGGAAGATGACATATTAACATGGATTAAACAACTAATGAACATTTATTATTATAGAGTGATTTAAAATATGTTCATTAGAAATATAACAACCACAAAACCATAAATCCTTGATCTCTTAAATAATCCTTGATTTCAAAGTAAGAAAAAAGAATGAATATAATTTTTATTTCATGGGGCTTTTCATAATATCAAGAGATTGTTTTACCATCCAAATAAATAAATCATGTAAATAATCCTAATTATTTTTTTCTATTTTATATGTATAATCTCATCCCTTGGTTGTGCTTAAATCTATTTCCTCTTCATATCTTGTATTATGAAATGGATATATATTTATTAAACATTAATAAAGTTATAATCAATCATAATATCAATAATATTTTCAATTTCTACTAAATTTTCCACAATTCCAAAATGGTTAGAAAAAACTATAAAAAACCATAGTTTAACCATAATAAATAATATATAAAGATTAATTTTACAAATTTGGTAAGTAGTTATCCTTATTAATCCTCTAAAATATTATTTTAGAAAATAAAAATATAAAAATTTAATTAACCATTTATCCATAGTCATCATAAATTTGTTTACAATCACACATTACAATCATGTGTGAATAATTTGATCACATAAACTAATAACATCAATCAACAATAACATTATCATTATTACATTATCCAATATAAAACAATATCCAAAATAATAATAATTTTATAACCTCAATGATTATTTAATCCCATTTATATTTAACATCCAAAAACCTATTAGCATTATTCCCAAATAATCATTTATATTAAACCTAAAGGTTTCATATACTTAAATAATTTGATCGGTCTCGTAGAATTTCATTAATCTATTCTAAATCCAAATTATTTTCATATTATCTGATCCTATATTATTGTTCCCAAAATCATATGACTATTTATCTATCATGTTTTTTTATGTAAAAGAAATTTTGTGCTAAATAGGTCATCAAATAGTCTAGTGGTTGGTGGCACATCCTTTTCACCCTTTGGTTGTAGTTTCAATCCCCTAGCCTTTCTGAATGCGATTGGTTTTCGCCCATCTGGTGTCTTATCCCTTTTCTAAAACTATAATATTCTAAATAATATGATGAATATCCTAATGAATAAATTTTTTCATCAAATCAGATTTTTAAACCACTATGTTTTTATATAGTATATATTCCTAAAATGTAATAACTATTTTATCCCAATAATTTATAAATAACTCAGCCTAATAAAAATATTAACCATAAAGGTTATGAATAATATTAAAATTATGTAAACAAAAAAAAGAAATTTTTATTTAAAAAATAACATTTTCCATAAGATATATAAAAAAACAAAGTGATTTATTTGAATAAAAGCCTCCAAAAATATTTTTAATAATTTTAAATTCTCATCACCTAAAAGATCAAGAGTGTTATATATTCCTATAGAATTATGATCTACCATAGGCTTATTATCCTAAGAAAAATTATATTTACCCTCATGTCAAACACATATTAATTGATATTCACAGCTCAATCACGAGTTTTCTAAAAATATCAATTTATAACTAAATCACTTTTCTAGGATATTGGTATCATTCAATGTATTTTTTCAAATCCTTAAAGTAAATTCTAAATGTAACAATGTGTAGATTTTTCATTTTTCTAGTATACATAATATTATCATACATCAAAAATATAATTTTCAAGTACAAACACATAAAAAAACTACCCTTACACCTCAATGATTTCCACATCATAGTTCATTCCTCGGTCTAGGAATAAACCCTTGTATTATAACATTAACATAGATAATGAAAATATTCCCCAAAAATACTACATTTAAATGTAAATGTTTTATTGGGACACAACATATTCTATTCCAATTTACTCTTTATCTATTTTTTTATAATTCTATTATTTATTCCCTCCATTTCCACATAAGAACATTTTTAAATATTCAATACATATTTTTGAATGGTGTAAATTATGCCTTATTTCCTCCAACACCTTCACTATATGAGTTCTTAGAAAACATTGTAATTCTATTTTTATGTTAGTTTGATAGTTATATACGGTGCAAGTTGTTAGTAATATTTCATGATAATTTATTTGTCTTAATAATAACATCTTTCACTATATTAATCATCCCATTTGGTTTCACATATTCAACATATTTTCATCATGTTCATTTTTAAAAATGTTTCCATTTAGATGCATCTAACGAATGAAACAAAAAAACCTAGAATGAAAAACAATAATTTTCACAAAAGAGAGACAGGTCATCACCTGAACTGGGGCCTGACTCAGACTGTGGCATGTCCCGCAATCTATTCCCAATCCCAGAGGGCTAGCAGAAACTAACCAAGTATCAATGATAATTAATGGTATTTATTTTACCTAGTTTCATAATAATAAAACAACCAAAAAATAAATGAACTGAAATAGAAAGTATAAAACCTAACATGGCCTAATGAATTTTCCAGATTTGAGTTATAACATTAAAATAAAACCCAAAAAGGTATAACAAAAATAAAGAAGAAAAATATCCCCAAAACCACCAAATGAAAATAGGATCATCTCCCTCAATAAAACCCATAAACACCTCACAAGGAAGACCTCTATAAACCTAAACCGCAATCATTAAATTCCATTCATTTACATATGACAATCATGACCAAGTCAAATTACACATAAAGGTGTAAGTAGGGTGTGAGCAAATTACCAGTAATATTCCACCTAATGAAAGATTCTATTTTATAAATATTATATATTAAATATATTTTCTCTTATAAAATTAGTATTTCAAGAGAAAAAATTATGGAAATTGTTTTAACGAAAATAATGCTTTCTTTTGAAATAACTACAATGTATACCATATGTCGATATTAAATGAGATATCCCCATAGAGAACTATTCACAGGTGAACCCTTTGGGATCTAGATAGAAATGGGAAACAATGTACATAATTTCTCAGTAATGGGTGGTAAAGAAACTACAATCACAGTTTTCTCATGCACAATCCACTAGGAGAGAAAACCCCATGGGCCATGTTGTCTCCAATCACTATAATGTTTACCTAGTGTTGTACCGTCAATCATAATAGACAAAATCGTGAAAAACCACTTCAAAATAATCTATCATACTAGATCTAACCTTCACACAAAGATACACAATATTCCATTTTGTTCTCTAGTAATTTTCACAGGTCACATAACACATCACATTGTGATCATCCATGAAAAACAATGTTACACACACATTATTCCATCACATGCATATATGATATCCTATTTTAAAATATAACCCATGAAAAAAAACATTACCCAATATGATTCAAAACCTATTATAATTTTGATATTCCACTTTCACAACTTATAAAGCATCCTCCAGAAGCACAATAATGATTTACATAATAAATACACCCGATTTTATATGGAAACCCTATTATTAAACCAAATTCACATGAAATACTTTAAAAATGCTATTCCCACCAAACACATAAATCATATAAAATCATAAAATACTTGTAAAATCATAATAAATTTTTCAAATAATTATTAACCATAGAATCGTTTACATTAGGTGTATAAAATTTTAGAATCAGGTAAAAAATTCAACCACACCTCGGAGAATAATGATCCAACCCTCGGAAACAATATTTAATCCAAATGATCATGATATATCACTAAATGTATTTCCTTACCCACTAGAGCAGAGATTCCCCAATGAAAATAAAATAAAATCATATATTTGCGTAATAAAACAAGGAAAAGGGAGACTTAAATGATGAATCGAGGAAGAATCATCCCAAAGATACCAAAAAAATAATGATCCAAAGGAGGAAGAGGGATGGGGGAGGTTTATAGGGAATATGATCCCATGTTAGATGAAACAAATAGGGATTAAGGCTCAAAAATTAAGGATATAGAATCCCAAAATCAAATTTTTAATTACCTGGACATGCCCCATGGTTAGTCCACTTGGTTTTCCAAACTATAAGGATACTATGATCCCCTTACAATCGAATAAGGACACAAATTATGGTAATTCTTCCACGAGTATAGACCATGCGATGAGCCTCTATCCAAAAACCCCACATTGCTACATGGTTACCTGGTTCGAGGCGTACATTTACCATTAATTGTGCACCAATCATGTGTGATGGCCTATCAAACCAAAAATTCACACCTTTTACCCAAAACACAAGGAAAACCTCAATGGAAAATTTTGAATTATAATAAATAGAAAAGAGACCTCAAAATGAATCATGGATGGGAAAATTATCCCCACCATAAAAAAAATCCATCCGTAGAAAGTCATCTTGATTCTTAAAAAGAAAATAAGAATTGGTATTCTTGCTCAACCCACGACTTCTACTCCCAAGTATCCACAATATCACTAACATGATGCTAGAGGACATAGAAAAATATATTAGAATTCCCATCAATCACTTTCTCCCCTAAATCCACTATATTTACTAGGCATTCATTCATTTATAATTGATGATTTGTTTCCAATTCTTCCTAATTCAACACATGAGATAGGCCAGGAATATACTTTTTCAATTGGGATACATGAAATACGTCATAAATTGACATCAATTAAGATGGAATAACTAACCTATATTCTAACATACCAATCTACTTGTTGATCCCTAAATATCTGAAATACATACGCATTATCATACCTTACTTTCTGAAATGGATATGACCCAAATGAGGTTCCACCTTCAAGAGCACCCATTCTCCCACAGAAAACACAAGATCTCAGCACCTCTGATCAACATTAGATTTGTGGTGACTCTAAGCTTCCAATAATCATTTTTGATCAATTTACCCTTATCAAAAGTCTCTTACACAAATATTGATCCAAAAATTTTGGTCTCACCCACATCAACCCGGCACAAAGGTGACCAAAATGGATGACCATAGAGTTCCATCAAGGGATATATTTGAATCGATGATTCGAAACTATTTTTATAACAACCATTTAATTTTTATTACATTAATTTCATATCTGATGACATAAAATTACACTTAATACATGTCGAAATATTGAAATGTTTTGTTTCTTGGGAAATTAGGAACATAAAAAAACATAAAATATAAAATACAGCATCATTATTGAAATCATCCATTGCAAGACCACACCATTCCTTCGTACTTAACATTTAATGGGATAACCTGAGGAATTACCTATGAAATGGGTGAGCTATAAAGCACATTAAGAGAATAAACACAGAAAAAATGAGGAATGAAATACATGTTATAAAATAGGCATATCAATGGAGCATAAAATAAATATTAACATAATGGCATGATATAACATGATAATCATAACATGGAAATGTGGCAACAACATAAACTGTTTTATCATAGGTAAAGGATAAACTACCACGACATAATAGTGGATAATGATACATAATGTAATTAGGTAAACACATATCCCAACATGTCTTATCATGATACTAAACATTAACTAATGCATGTTAGAGCTATATAATTTTAGGCGGACCCATCACTTTCATTTCATTCTCATGCTTTAGTGTGACACATAGATTTTAAAACATGGATTCACTTATCACTATAACATATTCCAAAATCATGTGGTGTGGGATATAAACAAGTGAGTCCTCAATAAAATTGAATATCTGTATAATATTGATGAATCTTGATAGGTAATGGGTTCAGTATTCACTTACACAATTTTTTTGTAATGGGGATTCACAGTTCAATTTTGGAAGCCTAACAACGTGACATAAAAATTCATAAAATGGGTTAATGAGGGAGAAAGATGTATATAATCATATATACTTGAAATTTACAGAAATAGGGAAATATAAATACACGTCCGGATATAAGGAATTTGAAAATAGAAGACATAACATAATAAGGAAACATGAAGAAAGAGGTGAAATGGAATAACTACTATGAAATTTAGGCTTCCTAATAGGTGTACGTGGGTGGATTAATGAGAGAGAAAGTGGTATCTCATCATTCAAACATAATAATGGAATTATGGGGGAGATGTGAAAACATACCCCATCATTTTTTCAAATGATAATAAAATGATTAACCAAATAAGGAAACATGGATAAAATGAGTATTGAAGGAATCCTTACATGAGTGTGTCACATAAAAAACATGAAGAGGGGATTCATTAGAGATTAACGTGCCTTCATATGATTCTATAGAAGGGTAGAAAAATTAATGACATTCCCCAAGTATTTTTAGTAGATAGAAGTGGGATTTTGGGTGGTTTCATAAAGGGAATTAGTGGGGAATTCTTTAATATTTCACAAAATTTGCCTTTGGAATCTATATAATAAAATTTTCAAAACCAAAACCTTTCTATTGTTTTCTCCAAGGTTTATTCCAAATAAAAGTAAATAAAATTTTTTCCTAAATCCATGGGCTGATGATATAAAAATATTATCATTTCTTTTATAGATGTGAGTCACATTATTGAATAAATGAACTTAAAATCATAAAATATATTATGCATTTTGGAAGATTCAATAAAGCATTATAATATAGATAAAAATTTATAAAATAAAAAATATTTTAATTTAAAAAATATATTTGTCTGAATATATCTTTTATAGAGTTTATTACATCACTATTAGATCATTATGATGTCAAAAAACACACAATATATTTATGTGGTATTTAATTTTTACCCAAAAATTACAAAACCTTATAAAATTATGAATAATTCACCATTCGATAATTTTTACAACCAGTTTCCAAAAATAATTTTTTTTTATCCAAATATTTTTCTAAATATTTCAATTTTTACATTTAAATTAAAAACCAACAATTATTGAAAATTGAAAAGTTTTTAAACAAGTTGTTTTTAAACAATAATAAAAATTATTGTTGGCCTCATAGAAATTATATGATCATTTATTTTTAATAAAATTAATTAAATAATTATATTATATTAAAATATTAATTATTAATTCATTAAAATATATTTCATAATTAAATTTTAAAATTAACTAAAAATACTAAATGTTCATTCGAAACCAAAATACAGTAAAATTATATTAATTATTCTATAAAAAATATACATAATCATAATGTTAGGGTCTTAATACATATCCCTTTTTTACACAATTATATTCCCTAAGACTATGTTGTTTGACGGTGGGCCATTCATCGGGATGTTTTGTGAACATGGTTTGGGTCATGATCTTGATGAGCATGAACTTCTCTTGTAAATTATTTCGCCAATGCTTATGTTATTTGATCTCAGCATGGGATTGGTTTTAGGAAAATATTAGAACATCTATCTTCTTAGAAAGCTCTGATAAATGGGCTTTATTTGGAAGGATGATAATGGTTGAGTTCATCATCTCCTTTTTCTATGTCAAACGGATTTGTTAGAACCCTATATGTATAGTAGTCATGTAATCACTGTTCAATGTATATATTATCAATGGTAATGACACATAAAAGTCATTTAAATCCAATTGAATATAATAATAAAAATAGATTTCAAGTGTTTTCTATATCCATTTTACAAAATAATACATTTAATTAAATCAAAGGGGAAATTAAACTTATAATAATTTGGTTAGTTACAATATACCCCACTTCAGAAATTTCACCATCCAAATTTTCATTTCCCACATTAAAAAATATGAGGCTATCTTTGTTTTGTTACCTCTTATGGTTCCCATATATCTTATTCAAACTTGTGGTTTCTTGAAAACACTTTGACCTAGAGCATTGTCTTACTCCGTCAAACATTGTCTCTACGATCTAAGATATTCTCTGCCTTCTCCTAATAAAAGATGTTATTATATAATGGTACCACATATAGATTGAGTTCATGAGAGAGGATTATAATGTATTTTATATGGAGAGATACATATAACACATCATGTACCTGTGATAGGATTGGTGGGTGTGGTAGTCAGAAGGCCACTACACCAATACGATCAAGGATCTCAAAAGGGCCTATGTACCTTGGAATAAGTTTTATGTTCTTATCAAATCTCACTACTCTCTTCCATGGAGATATTTTTAGGAATACCACGTCTCCAACGTCAAACTATAGGTGTTACTGACAATTTTCAGCATATCTTTTCTATCGACTCTAAGTATCCTTTAGGTTCTGTTGAATGGTCTTAACCTTCACAAACATTTCCTTGACCATTTCATGACCTAGAAGTTTGGTTCCCCAACCTCATCGTATCATGTAATTGTTCTACACCTCTTCCCATAAAGGCCTTCATAGGGAGAAATTTTTATTCTAGTGTGGAAACATCTATTGTATGAGAACTCAACTAGAGGAAGATGTTTATCCCATTATCCTTTGAAGGGCATTGGTCATTCTCTCAACATTTCTTCATCCATCTAGTGACATATTTTTTTTCAAATGAATGAAATATCGGGGGACAATAAAATAGAGAAATGAGGGTACCCCAGGTATAGGGGTGCTTAAAAAAATTCAATCCAAGGGCATTCACTCTTATCAAATTATCTACTTCAAGTTTCAAAAAGTTGGTGTTAAAGAGACATGTGGGGATGGTTCCCCCAGCCTCTAGTGAAGAATGGTGATCCACAACATTATTACCCAGACCCCATGTGTTGGGTACGTGAATTTGGTGTTGGAGAAGGCTTCTAATGTTTTTGATAGTGTAGGATAAAAACAATGGGGAAATTTCTATGTAGGGAATCATGAAGGATCACCGAATCTATCTCATCTTGAGTAATGTGAAGACTCTTCTCTCTTGCAGAGAGTGAATCCCAATTAGCATAATATTGGCCTCGTCCTGTAGTTAAGTTCCCTTAATATATAATGTTGTGAATTACTGAACCACTCTACCCCTAGAATGATGAACCACTCCCCCTACTCACATGTATCCCTCAATGCACGACCCATCCATATTATGTTTGTATCCTCTGTCAAGAGGCTAACAGAAAACCTACAACCCATGTGTTCTATTGTTAAAAAGATGAATTGTGGAGGTTCCAACCTACAATAAAAGCAACAAGGGTGATTCCTGATAGTTTTGGATAATATTGACCATTTCCAGTAGTAAGTTCATTATTCTCACAATGATGGCCCTCATTGTGGGAAGGTCTCCATCATACTTGGCCTAGTATATTGCTTTCCACAGGCATTAATAGCTAGAACTAAACCTAATGGACCACACCGTCCTCTCAGGAATGTATCAGTCATCCAATGGAACCATCTTTCTATGAATGAAACATCACCCATATCATGAGAGGAATGATATGTAAGGCCCCCAAATATAATCCGAATAGTATGATCCTAATCTCCATAAAAGAAGAGACGATTTGTACTATTCTCCCTCAGTTCATTACAAAAATAACACTTAGAGATAACACAAATACCCACATTCTTAAAATTATCATTTTTTCAACCTAAATATTCGTTAATCTCCAAGTAAGGATGTTATACTATTTTGGAATCCATCTACACCAAAATGTATCATTGCAGTATTCATGATGTTCCTACAATAATAGGAGACCAAGGATGTCTCAGGTCATGAATTTCCCTATAGTAGATGGAGTGATCACAAACTTATCTGGTCCATGGTTGATTTTAATGGTGTTAAAGATGTATTGCTTTTCATTGTCCATGTATACCTTTTTAATCATTAGGAAGAGGCTTTCTTGCATAAAAGTGATCATAGGTGAACAAAATCTCAGAAAACTAATATCATATCATGACCAATTGCAATTCCATAATGGGATAACCCCCTTTCCTAAAATACATTATTAGTGGTGTTGAAGGATTTGGAAGATAAGTTATATATTAGAATAGAAGGGAGAAACATGGCCACTGACTACCACCTCATTTCCTGAACAACTAACAAACATGATCATCCCACAATGAGTATGTTGCTCAATAATCGCCCTTGCGAGTTCAGCATGCATGCTGTGGAGAGTTATATTTAAACTACTCACATTGATTCCTCCATCATCGATGGGTCTCACCATCCACTCTCAAGACACCCAATTCCTCTTTCACTATAAAAAAGAATCCAAGATGAAACTATAACAAAATTTTTCAATGCTGTTAAGGAAACAATTCAAGATGATGGTCAAATCTAAATCATGTATGGGAATGGACATCATGACCCTATTAATCAATGAAATCCTTCCCCTGAATGATAAGTATCTATTATTCCATTTATGAACATGGCATGTGATCTTTCCCAATATTTTATTGAAATCGCAAACCCGATTGTGTGCCATGTACTCCCTAGGGAAGGAGCCTCATTAAATGTTAGGTGAACTACACAAGGAAGTGACCCGACTGAGAACACACCTATTAGAAATATAAAGGTTTCTTTCAGAGTTGTTGATGATATTCCCACTCCAATATAATTACTCATTATGGATCTTCTTTAATCCATGTAAATATCCCTTGCCACCATTAATGATGATAATTGTGTCAGTAATGAACATCGACTTGGAGATCGTCAGGAGGTTGAATTTCCATTGATAAGGTAGAATTCCTCCACTAGACAGTCTATGGATGATGAGAAGGCTGATAGTATCAGGCAAGAGAATGAATATGCTCTGTGAGATTTGGTCTCCCTAGAGAAGAACTCTAGTTTTCATGCAGAAGTCATGAGTCTTCCCCATTAACAAAACCTCCATTCTCAGGGAGTTAGAAAAGGTGAATATGAGATGAAAGGTGTAACATCCCAAGTAAGTAATGAGTAATAGATATTTTTATCTATGTCTATTAATGATTAAGATAGTGTTTTAGAGGCTTAAAATGAAAATAAATCCAATCTTAAGCATGGAATACACTAATATTCTTAAAAGATAGTTTTACTGCCTTATGATGGAAAACCCTTTTTAAATCTACCTTTTGACAATTTTATAAACTATTTTTGTCAAAATAAACTTATTCTTTATGATTGGGACATCAAAATTTACTTTGTGTGAATTTTTGATATTTTTCTGACAATGTTCATTTTTTAATGAATAGTGAAAAATACTGCATTTTACATCAAAACTGCTTTTTAATCTATTTTTTTATATGATTAGATTATCTTTTGAATTGGTCTTAAAATTTAATATGAATATATTTTTACCATTTAATCCAATGGTGGTCATTGGAATAAATTTCAATTTGAAATTGGACTCAAACTAGTGTCAATCTTTTGATACTTATTGTTTCATAAAAACACGCTATTTGCTCTGACAGAGGGAATTAATTATTAAATTAATTAATGTGACTTATATGTTTTGAATTTTTTAAAATAGACTTCATTTTTGAATTTGGAATATCAAATATAGATTAGGGTGAATTTTTGGTAATTTTCTGAAAAACTTCAATTTTTGATGAATAGTGAAACCACTAAGTGGTACTTATAAAAACTGATTTTCCGTTTAAATGAAATTTTGCCATCATTGTGTTTTGAATTTAAAAAATCCGACATACATGGTTTTCATTAAGAAGTAAAATGTGGTTCAATGAGATTAAAATAATTTTTTGGTGAATAGTAACTTATTAAGTTCTTAATCGTGATTAGTGGTAATTAGGGTAGTTTAAGGTATAAATAATGCTTTAATAATATGAAATGACCTAGACACATGTCCCAACCTTATTGGTTGTGTCATGGCCGACCATGACAATCCATGGGTCAACTTGGGGACCCCATGGAGACACTTTGGTTGGGAAATGACATAAATAACTTTTTATTAAATGTTAAAGTAAAAATGACACAAACATAATATGTCTTACAAAAAGAATTTTTACATGGGGTTATAAAGATCATATTTTTGATTATAAATACTCATTGGAATGATAAAAATATTTCCTACATCATAGTATTTTTTTTTATAATTTTTAGACATTAAATAAATTAAATTATTTATGACATCATGATGATGCAGTGATGACCTCATTATTTAACGATTTAAATAAAATGGAAAGATAATGTAAAATCTATGAACTACACATGTCCAAAACCAATTGGATGAGTGGATTTAGAACCCGTATCACCATATCCACGACTTATATAAATGTGGGACCTTTTAAAACCGAAACACATTTTCAAATAAAGTAATATATCATTACATTCCAAAAGTGCCCCTCCTCTCCACTTATAAAAGGCCCCCACCTCTACCTCATTTCACACACTCCTCAAGCCTTTGGCTCGGCCAACCCCTGCCCATTTACTCTCTCCACATCCCTCTCCTCATCCTAGATGATTCCCTTTGGGAATAATCCTTTCAAAGGAAGCCTTTAGGCTCAAATCAAAAGGAGTTACACTTTTAAAGGTAATTCATTCTCTAATGTTCATTTGTTTTATTTTGTTTCTCAAACCCACTAAACTCTTTTTATTTACTTATTTTGTAACAACACAAGTATCTTAAATATACTAGGATGTTGTTATAAGATTTATTTGAGCTACACTCCCACACAACTACACCAAATGGTTAAAGAACATACAGTTTCGGTGGATGGAGAAATTCTGCCTCCTGAAACGATGATTGTTCAATACTCATTTAACACCTTCAAAGGTGGCCATTATGATGTAACTATTTTTATATGATATATAATATGTTTATTTTTTCCTTAAGCTTCTCTTTTTTTCATTTTGGGCATACCTTTATGGTTTCCATTATGGGTTAACACGATATCTTCATTTTTGGAAGTGCGGACTACCGCCCACTGAAAGTGATTCGATTCGTTAATACCATATGTGAGATGTTTAAAGGATAAAGTTAATGATATTATACATTTTATTATACTGGAATTATAATATAATTATATATAATTATGATTCCATTCCAGAAAATACGAAATAGAAATGGAAGTAGCGTTCATGCGTACGTACGGCTTACCGTCTCCATGAACAGTTCATTTCATTTCTTACCTCTAAATGTGATGTAATATTATAAATACATGTATATGATAAATATATATGATATATATGTTATCCAAATCATTAATAACATTCTGGATATAATGAACCTTTGACCAAATTAACAACATGTAAGTGTAAGAAGTCTATTTTTGACTTAAGAACCAAATACCGACAAAATGAACATTATTAACTTAAATGATTACATGATGTTCATAACATGGTATAAAAGGAATGATGAACTTCAAAAAGGTTCATAAGAAAGTAGAGATTAACTCAAGTTTATTATTCAGGAGATTAAAGAACGGTCGGGTCAAGTCGGATACTTGGTATGGGACTTCGTCTCAATCTCCTTTCGTTGAGGCATATTTTATTTTATACACAACATTATTTTATATGGTGTATAAAACCCTTTGACTTTTATGTTTATTCAAAAGGAATCCTTTTTCTACAAAGCGTTTAATAAACAACAAAAGGGAATGTTTTTGTCGTACGTATGCGGCGACAACGACTTCTCCGCCGTCGTGGCCGTTATTTGAGTTTCGGCTTCCTCTACAAGCCATACCTTCTTTTTAAAATAAAAATAAATACCATGTTTTACATTTCTTTTATTTAGGTATTGAAAATGGTTTTCATAATGTTTTTATATCAATGTGTTGTATTGATATCTCGTGATTGAAATGTGGAAATTTTATGTTTCCTTTATGCATGTTTTATGTGATATGATTATGTTATGGTTCTTGGGCATTATTATGAAGACGGGTGGTTCTGTGATAAACTAAGGGCGGGTGAGCCCGTTATAGCTCTCCAATGCATTGGGTAATGCGAAGGAGTGAAACGTTAAGGTTTCTCCAAATAGATTTAGGGAATATACTGTGATGGGTATTCCAAACGTAACCAAGAGGGTACTCCCTACGTAAGAATGTTATGGATGCCTCAAGTTACCTTTATGTCTTATGATTTCTATGATTTATTCATGATTTTATGAGGTATGTTAATGTGCCTATGTTTTATGGGTAAAGTATGATTTCATTCTTATATATATATGAACTCATGTTTCCTTTCCATGTTTTTATAACCCATACTGAGCTTTTTATGCTCATCCCAAGTTTTTTTGAAATGTTTTTCCCAGTTCAAGGGAAAGGTACACGATATGATGATAGTGTCAAGGAAGTGTCAAGAAATAATCCATGTTTTTTTAAATGTGTTTCCATTGATGGGAATGAAGAATACTATCTTTATGTAACCACTTTGTTTATATGTGGAATGTAATTCAAGTTTTATGATCTAATTCTCTAAAACTCTAACCCGAAAAGATCCTCAAGGTGTAATCTTGTAATAACTCAAGATTAAGTAAGTTTTAAGGCTGGGGCCTTATAGTTGGTATCAGAGGTCGGTTTAGATAACATTAGGAGTTAGAATTATATTAAATGATTATCCAAAAATATTTTTTTTGAAATGTTATAGCATTTGAAGATTACCATGTTGCTTCATCTAAGACATGTTTGTTCAGAATGGTTTTCCGCAGAGGAAACAGGGAAGCAGTGCTAGGAAGGCATACAGAAGGAAATAACCTTCCGAATCAGTATCCTGAGATGGTCGGAATTGGAACTGAACAGTTTGTTGCAGTAATGGCGCAGTTGACTCAGGCTATAAATGGTGGTGGTATCCGTGCATGAGATCAGCCAGATCAACCGCAGAGGAACATGTCAGTGGTGGAACATTTCATGAGGCAACATCCACCATCATTCAGAGGATCATCTGACCCTGTTCTAGCTGAATGGTGGATTAAAGCACTGAAAAAGATTTTTGATGCCATGGGGTGTTCAGACAATCAAAAGTTTGTCTTGCCATTTACTGTTAAGAGGGTGAAGCAGATCAGTGGTGGTCTATGGTTAAAAATATCAGGGACGCCGATGATATTGATGCTCTTGACTAGGATGAATTCAAAGGTGTGTTTCTTGAGAAATATTTTCCTAAGGTTGTTCGACTTAGGATGGAAAAGCAATTCTTGGAATTGAGGCAAGAGGAAGACTCAGTGGCTGCCTATGAAGAAAGTTTCACTCGATTGGAAAGGTATGCTCCAAATTTTATCCGAGACATTGATAGTAAAATCAATCGTTTTTACTCAGGATTAAAGCCAAAATATCAAAGGGCATTAGCTTCTCGTGAATTTAAAAGTTATGAAAAGCTTGTTCGATGTGCTGAGAAGGTGGAAATGGAGTTTTCCGATGACCAAGTGTTCTATAACAACCAGCAGAAGAAGAGACCAAGGTGGCAGGAGAAAGGTAAGAATTTTTCAAAAAAGTCTGATGGTAAGAGAACTAAGTTTCCAGTTTGTGTTAAATGTGGCAAAAGGCATGCTGGGGAATGTCTTCTGAATTCTGGAATGTGCTACCGATGTGGTAAGATGGGACATAAGGCTCGTGATTGCACTGAAAAGGATCAAGGTGTAGGTAAGAAAAAATTTTATTTACAGTTAGTGAAATGTTTTAAGTGCGATGAGATGGGTCACTATGCAAATGAGTGTCCGACAAAGAGCTTGAGTGATGGGAAGCAGTTAGACTACAAGAAGAAAGGGGTGGTGAAATCCTTTGCAACTACTTCAGCAGATGCCAGGCCATCAAATGAAGTTGTATCAGGTACTTTGTTTGTTTTTTCAGATTATGCCAGTGTGTTGTTTGATTCGGGGTCTACACATTCTTTCATCTCTGAAACCTTTTCTAGTAAAATGGGAATACCATCTCAAGAAATGACTCCTGAACTTTTGGTAAAAACACCTGGGGTAAATTTTGAGGCAATAAGAATTTATAAGAATCTTCCTATCCTTATCTGTGGAAAGAACCTACCTGCAAACCTTATTGTTCTACCTCTAGTAGAGTTTGATGTTATCCTGGGTATGGATTGGCTCTCTATTTACCATGCAAAGATTGACTGTAGAGCTAAATAATTTTCTTTTCAGAAAGACTTTCAGTTTGTTTATAGGAATGAACCCTTACTTTTGATAACATATCAAGAGGCCGATAAAAATTTAAAAGATGGAAATGAATGTTACCTTGCACACGTCGTTGAAAATAAAGGAACTATTCAGATTAATGATGTGCCAGTGTTAAATGAGTATCCTGATGTTTTTCCTAATGAGTTGCCTGAAATAATACCAGATCGGGAAGTTGAGTTTACTGTTGACTTAGTTCCTGATGCTAAGCCAATTTCAAAACCCCCTTATCGAATGGAACAAATTGAACTTTTAGAGTTGAAGGAGCAATTGCAAGATTTATTAGAGAAAGGTTTCATTAGACCTAGCACATCACCATGGGGTGCTCTTGTTTTATTTGTTAAAAAGAAAGATGGTTCGATGAAACTTTTCATTGATTATAGAGCCTTGAATAATATCATTGTTAAGAAAAAATATCCTTTGCCTCATATCGATGATTTGTTTGATCAGATCCAGGGAGCTCAGTTTTTTTCAAAGATTGACCTGAGATCGGGGTACCATCAGCTGAAGGTAAAGGAGGAAGATATTCTAAAGACCTCATTCCGTACGAGATATGGCCATTATGAATTTGTAGAAATGCCTTTTGGGCTAACCAATGCACCTTCTGTATTCATGGACTTAATGAATATAATTTTCTATGATTTCTTGGATAAGTGTGTGGTGGTTTTCATTGATGATATTTTGGTGTTTTCTAAAAGTAAAGAGGAGCATGAAAGACATTTAAGGGTTATCTTGCAAACCTTAAAATAAAAGAAACTGTATGGGAAATTCAGCAAGTGTGGGTTTTGGTTGCAACAAATTTCTTTCCTTGGTCACATTATTTCTAAAGATGGAATAACTATTGATCCTGCAAAAACAAAAGTTGTGGAAGAATGGCCAATACCCACAAATGTAACCGAGATTTGTAGCTTCCTTGGTTTGGCGGGCTATTACCGAAGATTTGTTAGAAATGTTTCACAGTTATCTTGTCCAATGACTAAGCTAACATGGAAGGGTGTTGAGTTTATCTGGACAAAAGAATGTGATGATTGTTTTCAGGAATTGAAAAGAAGATTGGTGAATGCTCCAGTTTTGGAACTACCTTCTAGGAATGGTGAGTTTGTTATATACAGTGATGCTTCATTGAAAGACTTGGTTGCATCCTAATGCAGAGTGATTAGTTAATTGCTTATGCTTCATGATAGTTGAAAACTCATGAGGTAAATTACCCTACATATGATTTGGAATTAGCTTCTATTTTTTCGATTTAAAATTTTGGAGGCATGATTTGTATGGAGTAAAGTGTGAAATATATACCGATCACAAAAGTTTAAAGTATATATTCACTCAGAACGAGTTAAACATGAGATAGAGGAGATGGATAGAATTAATCAAGGATTATTATTGTACAATTCATTACCATCCGGGAAAAGCAAATAATGTGGTTGATGCTTTGAGTCGAAAAACTAATGCTTCATTAACAATGTTGCGTTTGGAACGTGATCCTTTGGTTAAGGATTTGATGAACTTCAGAATAGAAGTTGTTGGTGCAGGAAGTCCTTCTGTTTTGTTTCCGGTATCAGTGAGATCTTCTCTATCAGATAGAATCAAGCAAGCACAGAAGCAAGACAGTGAGTTGCAGAAAAAGGTAGAGCTGGTTCAGAAAGGTAAGTTTCCTGAATTCAACATTGATAATGATTGCGTTTTGAGATTTGGGAAGAGATTGTGTGTGCCTTGTGATTCACAGTTGAAGAGAGAGTTGTTATGTGAAGCTCATAGTTCTCCGTTTTCAGTTTATCCAGGTAGTACTAAGATGTATAGAGATCTGCGAGAGTATTACTGGTGGGATGGAATGAAAAGAGATATTGCTGATTTTACAGTGAAGTGTTTGACTTGTCGGCAGGTTAAATCAGAGCGGCAGTTACCAAAAGGGATGCTTCATCCTTTACCAGTGCTAGAGTGGAAATGGGAGAATATATCCATGGACTTTGTTGTGGGATTACCAAAGACATCTCGAGGTAATAATGCAATCTGGGTTATTGTTGATCGCTTGACCAAATCTGCTCATTTCCATGCTATACAAGATACTTTCTCTCTTGATCAACTTTCCCGTTTGTATCTTAAAGTGATAGTCAGGTTACATGGAGTTCCTCTCTCCATTGTATCGGATCATGATCCCAGGATTACTTCTAACTTTTGGAAAGGCCTTCAGAAGTCGTTGGGTACTGAATTAAATTTTAGTACAGCTTTTCATCCTCAATCAGATGGGCAGTCAGAATGAACAATTCAGACATTGGAGGATATGCTACGAGCATGTTCTATGTATTATCAGGGAAGTTGGGACCAACATCATTCTTTGGTTGAATTTTCATATAATAACAGTTTTCATTCCAGTATACAGATGGCACCATTTCAGGCATTATATGGGAAGCAGTGTCGAACTCCAGCTTTCTGGGATGAAGTGGGTGAAAGGAAGTTGATGGGACCAGAATTGGTAGAAGAGATGGCAGAAAAAGTTCAGCTAATTCAGAAACACATGAGAACAGCTCAGAGTAGGTAGAAGAGTTATGCGGATAACCGGAGGAAAGATCTATCTTTCGAGGTAGGTGATCATGTTTTTCTCAATGTATCACCATGGAAAAGTGTGATGAGATTTGCTATGAAAGTAAAGTTGAGTCCAAGGTTCGTTGGACCATACGAAATTCTGGAGAATGTTGGATCATTTGCATACCGAGTGGCTTTACCTCCGATTTTGTCTCAGGTACACAATGTTTTTCATGTTTCGATGTTGAGAAAGTATATGCCAGATCCATCTTATGTTTTGAGTCCAGAGGTAGTTCAGTTGGAAGAGAACCTATCTTATGAGGAACAACTGGTCCAGATTCTTAACCACAGGGAGAAAGTGTTACAGAATAAGGTGATTCACCAGGTAAAGGTTTTGTGGAAAAGCCACATGACTGAAGAGGCATCATGGGAATCTGAAAATGCAATGAGGGATAAGTACCGCCATTTATTCGATAAGTAAATAAATTGCGGGGACGCATTCTTCAAAATGGGGGAAGGATGTAACATCCCAAGTAAGTAATGAATAATAGATATTTTTATCTATGTCTATTAATGATTAAGATAGTGTTTTAGAGGCTTAAAATGAAAATAAATCCAATCTTAAGCATGGAATACACTAATATTCTTAAAAGATTGTTTTACTGCCTTATGATGGAAACCCCTTTTTAAATCTACCTTTTGACAATTTTATAAACTATGTTTGTCAAAATAAACTTATTCTTTATGATTGGGACATCAAAATTTACTTTGTGTGAATTTTTGATATTTTTCTGACAATGTTCATTTTTTAATGAATAGTGAAAAATACTGCATTTTACATCAAAACTTCTTTTTAATAAAATTTATTTATATGATTAGATTATCTTTTGAATTGGTCTTAATATGTAATATGAATATATTTTTACCATTTAATCCAATGGTGGTCATTGGAATCAATTTCACTTTGAAATTGGACTCAAACTAGTGTCAATCTTTTGATACTTATTGTTTCATAAAAACACGCTATTTGCTCGGACAGCGGGAATTAATTATTAAATTAATTAATGTGACTTATATGTTTTGAATTTTGTAAAATAGACTTCATTTTTGAATTCGGAATATCAAATATAGCTTAGGGTGAATTTTTGGTAATTTTCTGAAAAACTTCAATTTTTGATGAATAGTGAAACCACTAAGTGGTACTTATAAAAATTGATTTTCCGTTTAAATGAAATTTTTCCATCATTGTGTTTTGAATTTTAAAAATCCGACATACATGGTTTTCATTAAGAAGTAATGTATGGTTCAATGAGATTAAAATAATTTTTTGGTGAATAGTAACTTATTAAGTTCTTAATCGCGATTAGTGGTAATTAGGGTAGTTTAAGGTATAAATAATGCTTTAATAATATGAAATGACCTAGAAACATGTCCCAACCTTATCTTTTGTGTCATGGAAGACCAAGACAAGCCATGGGTCAACTTGGGGACCCCATGGAGACACTTTGGTTGAAAAAGTACATTAATAACTTTTTATTAAATGTTAAAGTAAAAATGACACAAACATAATATGTCTTACGAAAAGAATTTTTACATCGGGTTATAAAGATGAGATTTTTTATTATAAATATTCATTGGAAATCTAAAAAGATTTCCTACATCATAGTATTTTTTTTATAATTTTTAGACATTAAATAAATTAAATTATTTATGACATCATGATGATGCAAGGATGACCTCGTTATTTAACGATTTAAATAAAATGGAAGGATAATGTAAAATCTATGAACTACACATGTCCAAAACCAATTGGATGAGTGGATTTAGAACCCTTATCACTTTATCCACGACTTATATCAATGTGGGACCTTTTAAAACCGAAACACATTTTCAAATAAAGTAATATTTCTTTACATTCCAAAAGTGCCCCTCCTCTCCTCTTATAAAAGGCCCCAACCTCTACCTCATTTCACACACTCATCAAGCCTTTGGCACGGCCAACCCCTGCCCATTTACTCACTCCACATCCCTCTACTCATCCTAGAGGATTCCATTTGGGAAGAATCCTTTCAAAGGAAGCCTTTAGGCTCAAATCAAAAGGAGTTACACTTTTAAAGGTAATTCATTCTCTCATGTTCATTTGTTTTATTTTGTTTCTCCAACCCCCAAAACTCTTTTTATTTACTTCTTTTGTAACAACACCAATATCTTCAATATACTAAGATGTTTTTATGAGATTTATTTGAGCTACACTCTCACACAACTACATAAAATGGTTAAAGAACATATGGTTTCTGTGGATGGCGAAATTATGCCTCCCGAAACGATGATTGTTCTATACTCATTTAACACCTTAAAAGGTGGCCATTATGATGTCACTATTTTTATATGATATATAATATGTTTATGTTTTCCTTAAGCTTCTGTTTTTTTCATTTTGTGCATACCTTTATGGTTTTCATTTTGGGTAAACACGATATCTTCATTTTAGGAAGTGCGGACTACCGCCCCCTGAAAGTGATTTGATTCGTTAATACCATATGTGGGATGTGTAAAGGATAAAGTTAATGATATTATATATGTTATTATATTGGAATTATAATATACTTATATATAATTATGATTCCATTCCAGAAAATACGAAATAGAAATGGAAGTAGCGTCCATGCGTACGTACGGCTTACCGTCTCTATGAACAGTGCATTTCATTTCTTACCTCTAAATGTGATGTAATATTATAAATACATGTATATGATGAATATATATGATATATATTTTATCCAAATCATTAATATCATTCTGGATATAATGAACCTTTGACCATATTAACAACATGTAAGTGTAAGAAGTCTATTTTTGACCTAAGAACCAAATACCGACAAAATGATCATTATTAACATAAATGATTACATGATGTTCATAACATAGTATAAAAGGAATGATGAACTTGAAAAAGGTTCATAAGAAAGTAGAGATTAACTCAAGTTTATTATTCAGGAGATTAAATAACGATCGGGTCAAGTCGGATAAGAGGTATGGGACTTCGTCTCAATCTCCTTTCGTTGAGGCATATTTTATTTTATACACAACATTATTTTATACGGTGTATAAACCCCTTTGACTTTTACGTTTATTCAAAAGGAATACTTTTTATATGAAGTGTTTACTAAACAAAAAGGGAATGTTTTTGTTGTACGTATGCAGCGACAATGACTTCTCCGCCGTCGTGACCGTTATTTGAGTTCCAGCTTCCTCTACAAGCCATACATTCTTTTTAAAAGAAAAATAAATACCATGTTTTACTTTTCTTTTATTTTGGTATTGAAAATGGTTTTCATAATGTTTTTATATCAATGTGTTGTATTGATCTCTCGTTATTGAAATGTGGAAATTTTATGTTTCCTTTATGCATGTTTTATGTGATATGATTATGTTATGGTTCTTGGGCATTATTATGAAGTCGGGTGGTTCAGTGATAAACTAAGGGCGGGGGAGCCCGTTATAGATCTCCAATGAATTGGGTAACATGAAGGAGTGAAATGTTATGGTTTCTCTGAAGAGATTTAGGGAATATACTGTGATGGGTATTCCAAACGTAACCAAGATGGTTACTCCCTACGTAAGAATGTTATGGATGCCTCATGTTACCTTTATGTCTTATGATTTCTATGATTTATTCATGATTTTATGAGGTATGTTAAAGTGCCTATGTTTTATGGGTAAAGTATGAGTTCATTCTTATGTATATATGAACTCATGTTTACTTTCCATGTTTTTATAACCCATACTGAGCTTTTTATGCTCATCACAAGTTGTTTTGAAATTTTTTTCACAGGTCAAGGGAAAGGTACATGATATGACGATAGTGTCAAGGAAGTGTCAAGAAATAATCCATGATTTATTTTAAATGTGTTTCCATTGATGGGAATGAAGAATACTATCTTTATGTAACCACTTTGTTTATATGTGGAATCTAATGCATGTTTTATGATCTAATTCTCTAAAACTCTAAACCCAAAAAGATCCTCAATGTGTAATCTTGTAATAACTCAAGATTAAGTAAGGTTTAAGGTTGGGGCCTTATAAAAGGCCCTTGGATAAATCCCCATAGTCAAGATCACTCGGTTAATGATGCTCAATTAAATCCTATTATTAAAATTCTGCATGTCCAATTTAATTTCCAAGTTGGATCCATGGGTATTAATGTTTATATCCCTCAATATTTCATGTGAAAATGATATTTCTTCCTGGATGGATCGACCCTTCACAAAAACAAAGTGGTTTGTGGAGATTCACTATGGGATATACCAGGATAGCCTTGAATTAATAATTCTCGAAAAATTCATATATGGGAAATTGTGCATGCTTATAGGCCAATAGTACTATATAGAGGAGGCATCCTTTATTTTTTTATAACAAAAAAATGGTTTGGAAATTTTTAACCATGGACTGATACATGCACAAATTAGGACGTGGACAATAGGAATAATGTCTCCATTAATCACATCACACCCCCCCCCCCTAATAAAATTATCACGGGAAACTGGTAGGACTCGACACACTCTCAGGTTTATGATTTTTCATGGCCAAATAGATCTCATCCTCCTCTGATATCCTCTCAAGAAGCTCATTGAGTTCATCAGATACAAGGTATGGAATAGTGTAACACATCAAGCTTCCATGGTAAATTTCTATTTGAATAATACAATAGCATGTGTTGTACCCAACGTCGTGTTCTAACACACCACAACCAATCAAACTAGCCATTATGAATAGTAATACCCACTTTTTAAAATATTATAAATTTTATCATTAAAAATGGACTTCATTTTTAGATTTTGAATATCGAAATTATCTTAGGGTGAATTTTTGGTATTATTCTGAAAACTTTCAATTTTTAATGAATAGTGAAAAACACTATGTTATAGTTTAAAACCGATTTTTTATAATTATTTATTTTATGTAAAATTATTTTATGTTAAAATATATACATAAAACATATATAATTTTAATTTAATTCATTGGAGTCAGTTTATAATAATTTTAGATTTATAAATATTTAATTGAACATTTTACCGTCTTTTACCCACCTCCTAGGAGCATTTGCAAATTTACATAAAACATAATTTTACCACATATATGAGTTGAATTTCTAAAATCCCGGAGACACAGTTGATATCAGTATGTAAAATGTGGTTCAATGGGATGAAAATAATTTATGTTGAATAATAACATTTTACTTTTACTTTCCACAGTTAAAAGTAAATAGGGTAATTAAGGGTAAAAATGATATTATTATTACCATAACACATGTCCTAATTCTATTGGATAAGTGAAATTATTCCTAAAACAACCTTAGAAACTAAATATGATACTTTAGGTCCACTTTTATTAGATTAGGACATTTATTATTATTTATTTCAACAAAGAGTTAAAAGTGTTAAAATCAAATTTTAATAACTAAACCGTTTTCAATATAGGGTTTTACATAGGATAAATTAAACTATAAATATTAATTAGTAATATAAATTTATTTCCTACATTATGGTATTTTATTTATAAATTTTAGACATTAAATAATTAAATATATTAATGACACAATGATGATGCAGTAATAATATTATTAATGAATGATTAAAATAATTGATATTATAAATATCCAAATAAATCTAATTTGAGTGTTTTAATGAATTACACAAATTTTATATGTTAATAAGAAATGTAAGTATTTATTAAATATATTTATTTTGTAGTAAAAAAATTGATAAGACTTTAACAAAAATCAATTATTAAATAATGTCAAAATGGACATAAATGAGTTTTTAAAACAAATACAATATTATTGGTTGATATAATAATCCATAAAATCTATTTTTTTTCCAAAATACTTATATAATTATAGGTGTATCCTTAATGAACCACATGGGGTTGTCTTGAAATTATATACTGTTTTTATTATTTATATAATATAAAAATACAAAGATACATGGTAAATTTCAAACTAATTAACAAAAAGTTAAATCTAGAAGATAAGGTTAATATAGTGACCCAAACCAGTCTAAACCCTATTGGTTGAGTAGTTCTCGACCCTTCCCCACCTTATACTCGAAATAATTTATTTTGGAGCCATTATAAACTGAAAAGGAGTTTATTATAAAATGATATTGAAATTTTTTCTTAGGTTCCCCTCACCCTCTTATAAAAGGGATCTTTCCCTTCTCTCAAATTCACACCTTCAAAGCCATTTGGATCGGCCAACACCTACTCAAATATACTATAAACTATCCTCCCATAATAATATAGGACTTATTTTAGTCATAAATCTATCCAATGGATCCCCTTTGATCAAATAAAAAAAGAACCCGAAGAAGATCTAAATATTTCATCACCTCTTTCAAATTCCATTCTTCTTCCACTTACTCTTTCATTTTTGTTTAAATTATAAAATAATAACTACTGTATATTCTATACACTATGATTTTATTATAAAAATTTTAAAACCATATTAATTATTTTATCCATCTTATGAATGACATGTCACCAAACGTGCATACGTACGGCTTACCGTCTCCACGTTATGGTGTAGTTTGTTATTCAAACATTTCATCTTTTAGATGGATGTAATAATGAGTATGAATGATGAAGATAATAAATATAACATTATAATTATTCTTTATATATGATATGTCATCCAATTATATAATATTTTAATATCAAAATAATGATATTGTCGCTCGTGCGTACGTACGGATTACCATCTCCACGAACGCGATGAGATTCCTTCCCCATCACATCCATTAAAGACAAACATTCATTTTATAATTAAAAAAAAATTTTAAAGACGTAATATTATTCTGAATATTAATATGATACATCCTATACATAACAATCATTACCTTCATAACAAATCATATAAAGAAAAATTATTCAGTTAACACCTGAAACAATGATACAACTGAAATATCATTAACAAAGAAATTTTAGAAGATCATATATGATATCATATTAATGTATATTGTTATTTTATAATTTAATAACAATTATTTAACAATTATACTGGAGGATAAACTACCCTTGACCATGGAAAAATGGTAAGGGTTGATTTCACAATCTCTTTATTATCAGAGGTTGTATATGTAATTATCCACTGGGACCACTTTATCATCCACATCCATGTTTTTTAAAATTGTATTTCTAAACACTTTTACTATTTAGTAAAAAATTGTTTAAATTAATTTGTACCCTTATTTGACCTTATATTTTTTTTCAATGAGTCGTTCCATCATTTTCCAATCAAGGTACTTTATGACCTTTTCGACAAAATTGAGGTAAGAATGTTTTTTTAACTTATATGATGGGTGCGGCTATTTTCTACTGTTATATAATTGTCGAATCTTAACATACAATCATATAATAATATTTCAAAATTAAATGTTTTCATTTATAATTATAGAAATTTTAAATGAATTCAAAATAGAAAGATATATTTCTGTAAATAATGTTTTTGATTTCATCTATGCCAACATTATTTGATGGATATTAATCTTATTTGATGTTGATTTATTATGATACCATAATTCCATATTTTATTGATTTTTTTGTGATATGTTTGACTCTGGATGTGTTATTTTTACACCATTCATGGTTTATGGATAATGTTTGGACATTTCATATGCTAGTTCGAATACAAATGTTAATGTTATATTTAAAACTTTTCATTTGAGGAATGAAATGGACACCGTATGTGACGGGTGGAGTGTCGTGGCCCACCTTTAACAAGATAAGAGAAGGGATAAAAAATTGCCAGACCCTTCATTCATCATGATGAAGGAGTGATAATGACCCCCGATTCCTGCCTTTAATAGGTCCTGGAGTGGTGACTAGCACTAAGGGTATACAATCACACACAAGATGGAAGGTATTATATTTTATATTTAATAGGATCAGGAGATAAGATAGTAAATACCAACAACACCGAAATTGGGGGAAGGGGTAAAAGGAAATCCAAATAAAACCATTCCTATATGCATGTTAAAAAAGTAAATTCCACAAAGTACAAGGAGACTACAATGTAAAAGTACCAAAGAAATAAAAAAACATCAACTGCAACTATCCCAACATTCAAGCTACTATGGACCTGCATGATCCCTAATGTCATCCTAGAAACCTGAAAGAAGTTTTATATACGTAGGCTGAGAATACAAGTATACTCAGTAGGGAAAACCAAAGACTCTCGTGCACAAATAGAAGTCATTCTAATGCCATGTGGGAAAAGTGATATCCAAAGCACCTATCATGGAAAACTATCCACCGAAACCTCACCAAGGAACACTCCCCAAATATCCCATGTCAAGTAATGTATAGTAATAGCACATCGATATTTGGGTACCCCAGGCCACATTCTCAATGGTTATTGTAAACATCCTATGCATCGAACCTCTCCCGCCATTCTCAGTATAGTCCCACTGCCACTTCCCACCCACACACACTTGGGCCATCACTACCACACATCCCTCCCGCAAACACTTGGTCCAAAACAAAAACCCGTAACCACACTCACAAACACCTGGGCCAGAACAATTACTACCATGGCCGCACACACCAGGGCCTCATCGCAAAGACTCATGGGAAAAAAACTCCCCGCACACACCTGTTCCAACCACCACAACTATCATACTTAATAATCTTGGGATATAATGGAGCTTAGGCCATCACAGCCTGCCAAAAGAGTCGTGGGTTTTTCGGGAAAGGGAGAAGAAAATGAGCTAATAACGAGCCACTCATTGGAGTTTTGGGAAAAACAACATCCCCCATGAAATGGGTGTGTTCGTCACTAAGTGATCAACATGGGTGGGGCACGAATAAGAAACATTAGAACTACAATTATATTTATAGGTTACAATCACTCAAACCAACCTAGGGTTTCCAAATACATCCTAATCACAAACACCCCCCTAAAACAAACTCCCCATTAAACCCATTCTTGAATTCATGTTCAAGTGATCTCATTTAGGGGAATTCTGCACTATGGGGTAAATAACTGGCAAAACAACAATCCAGAGAAAATGAAACAGCCAGACAACAAGTTAAGATTTCACACCCGGTTCTCTTGTGAAGTCACAACAACATAGGTATCAGTGACATCCCCCAAAGTACAGGAACCCAACAAAGCCTCGAGACACAGCCCCACACAGCTTCAGATTCACAACCAACAACCGTGACACATAGATTATCCCATACCCATCTACATCACCCCATATGCATCAAGTAGAACACCACACCTACTACTAAAATAGAGTAAGAAAACATCCGTGTTCAAGAACATCATTCATTAGGTTCTTATTTCTATTGGTTATCTGGTGTGACCACACAATGATTGATGTTCACTGGGAATCCATTTAACCAACCGAGTTTAGGTGATTAACCAATTTCCATGTTATAGTTATTTAATCATCACCTAAGACAAGGGTTCATTCGTGTGCAAGGAAAGACCATCAATGGCCATGATTTTCAATGATCATAATCCCATATAGTTCACAACATATAGAAAATATAAAAGAGTACAAAAGAATTGTCAAATTCACCCCCCATCATTCTTAATAATCTATTTATTATCTTTTTTAAGGTTTTGTTTCATACATTCCCAAACAAATAGTTGACCACCCACCCCACATGATACCTAGTAAGGAGAGACGAAGAAAAATTCCTTACATGGATGAAAAAGGATCAAAGTTATTCTCCACGCACCATGAACTGGGGAGGCGTGACTTAAAGGGGAGGAACGTCGGGGACTCCCAGGGTGAGCAGAAAGGCTCCTGCATAAGCAAACCACTTGCCTTGGGAAGGGGAACTCCAAATGCACAAGGAAGAAAAATAGACTATCCCAGATGAATAAGAAGAAGGAATTCCCCTGTGATATAAGGATGGGATCCTGTTGTTAATGGTTATAGAAAATAGAACGGCTTTATTGTCGGATCGTGGTTCCCCACATGGTTGGGTAGTTACGCATGAAGGTATTAATTGTCATTTAACAATTCGCCGTATAGGGGTGGTCATAATGGCTAAGTGTTAAACCATTTTCTTTAATCATAAGGAAATGTGTAATAGGGGCGGATCTAGAAGGTATAGGTAAGTGCATGACACCGAGGAAGAACCACACGTTTTAGTATGTTAAGGTTTTCCCGACTCTTTGGGGATTTTAGATATTATTTATGGGAATTAAATGGCTTGAAAGAGGGAATTAAATCATCTTTACATCAAAAGATATGTTGCAGGAGCGGAAAGGTCCGGAACTGGAAAAGAACGAGGACCGCTTGATGAGGACATTGTGCCACCGTCACGGTGCCACCCTCACGGTGCCACCGTCACGCTGTCACCCTCACACTGTCACCCTCACAGTGTTACCCTTATGGTGCCACTGTCACCGATGTGAGACCGTCATGGTGCCACTGTAACTGGTGCCACCATGACTGGTGCCACCATTTCGGTGGAGCAACATTTTGGAAACGTAATGGACCAGGTGGGTCTGAGCCATTACATCAGATACCTCTCAAACTATTCTCACCTTCGAGAATCAAAACTAGACATGAATAGAAGAGGGGGTTCTTAAAAACCACCTAGAAAGATACCTCTCAGGAGTGAACCTCATCGACATCTAAGAACACCTCTCCCTCAAGTAACAAGGCAACATTCGAGGGTCAAACTGTCCAGTCATATGGGATAGGGAGATTCTTCTTCCATGTCAAGATACTATCCACTTTGGGTGGCACTAACTCACCAGCATGGGTTTAATCAAATCCACCTTAATGAATCTTGATTAGGGATCAGGTCCTCCCCTCACCATAGTCATGACTATTCACACACATCCATAGAATATGGAAAACCATACGTTCTATAGTTAACAAGGTTAAGTGTTCCATCATAAACAAGTACAAACAAAATAGAACAAAACTCAAAACAGCTCTGGGTGCCGGGCTCGCAAATACATCTCCCATTCCCGGGTACTTTCCTCGAGCCCACCATGCCTCCACAACACATGAACCAAAGGAATGGTCCATCCATGGAGCTAATTATCCTCACAATCCTCAATCCTCACTGGCATTTCCACAAAAGTCATGTTGTGATCGATATCCAGTTTTCCCAAGTCGAGGATGTGTAAATCATCATGTAGATATCGTCGGAGCTAAGACAGATGGAAGACATTATGCAGTCACAGTAGCGGCGGTGGTAGTGATAGATGATAAGCCACTTCACATACCTACCGCATCACTTTGAACGGTCCGACGAACCAGGGAGAAATCTTACTCCCCCTTCCAAACCTCTGTTGTCCATGCTGAGGGGAGACCTTCAATAACACATGGTCCATGACCTCAAACTCCACGGTTATCCTCCTATTATCGGCATATGACTTTTTACGGTCCTAGTCCTCCTTTATCCTCTCCCGTATAATCTGATCCTTCTCTGTCATGCTCTACACCACCTCTGGGCCGAGAACACATGCATCCCCGACCTCTGTCCAGCACACAGGTGAGCGACACGGCCTCCCATACAAAGCTTCAAATAGAGCCATGCCAATGGTAGAGTGATAGCTATTTTTGTAGGAAAAATCCACCAGAGGAAAGTGTAATTCCCATGATCCCCCAGAGTCCATAATACATGCGCGTAGCTTATCCTCAATTGTTTCGATTGTTATCTCTATCTGTCCATCTGTCTGGGGATGGAATGCAGTGCTAATAGATAGCTTGGTTCCAAAAGCATGTTGTAATCCTCTCCAGAATCATGAGGCAAATCGTACATCCCAATCTGAGAATATGGACCTCAGAACACCATGCAACTGCACCACCTCATCCATGTACCTTTTTGCTAAGCCATCCACTACACCCAACTCCATGATCAGCAGAAGGTGAGCCGATTTTGTCAATCGGTCCACCACTACCCAGATTGCATCGCAGCCTCCCTGAACCATGCGTAACCTATGACAAAATCCATCGAGTTGTCATCCCACATCCAATCATGAATTTATAAAGGCTTCAACAAACCGCCTGGAACATGGTGTTCAGCCTTCAGCTTCGGACACACTAGGAACCTAGCCACGAACTCAGCCACAGCCTGCTTTACCCCGGGCCAAAAAATCTTACTCCTCAGACCATGGTACATCTTGGAAACTCCCAGGTGCAATGATAGGGGTGTGTTAGGAATTCACCAAGAAATCTCTCATGAATCTATTTGGGAACAAACAACGTACCATGAAAAATAATCTAATTCTGACCATCCTCTGTCCACCCCTCCAGAGCATCGCCTTGGTTAACCTGGTCATGCATCACTTCACATTCTGATTCTCCCCATTGAGACTCCGCTACCTGCCACAACAGAGAATACTGCACTGTCATCTAATACAGGAAACCTCTACCACCATCCATCCTTGTATCTAGGTGGAGGGAAGCCAACACCTCCATCACCTTCCAAGCATCTGCCGACTCTCGAATCGCATCCTTCTGTGACTTCCTGCTCAAGGCATCATCCACCACATTCCCTTTTCCAGAGGTTTAGGAAATTTAGAAGTCGTAGTCCTGAAGGAACTCCATCCACCTTCACTGTCGTATGTTCAGGTCCCACTGGGAGAAGATATACTTCAAGCTTTTGTGATCCTTGAAGACCACGAATCTCTCCCCAATGAGGTAATTCCACCACAACTTTAGTGCGTACATGACCGCTGCAAGCTCCAGATCATGGGTGGAATAATTATACTCATGAGGACGTATCTGTCTTGACCCATAAGAGATCACCCCTTTTCCTTTCATCAGCACACACAGGAGTCCTTGTCCTGAAGCATCACAGAACACCTTATATGTCGCCCCTTCATCTGGAAACCTCAACACTGGGGCACTCACCAAATTCTCCTTCAGATAGCTTAAGGCTGCCATGCACTTCCAATTCCACATGAAATCCTGGTCCTTCTTGTTCAAGGTTGTCAATGGTGCCGCAACTCGAGAGAATTTGGGCACAAACTTCCAATAGTGGCATTCTAGTCCAAGGATACTACGAACTTCTGCCACGTTCTTGGGTGTTTCCCAAGAAACAACCGCCTCAAACCTGGATGGGTCCACCGCTATTCCCAGCTTGGACACCACGTCCCCAAGGTAGTGAAATTATTGCATCCAGAACTTGCACATGGACAGCTTCCCATAGAGATGGTGCTGTCAGAGGACCTCTAAAACTGTTCTTAGGTGCTCAGCGTGATCCTCCTCCGATATTGAGTAGATCAGGATGTCATCCATAAACACAACTATAAACTAATCTAGGTATTCTTGGATGATAGAGTTCATGAGTCCCATGAACATAGCTGGTGCATTCGTAACACCGAATGACATGACTACAAAATCAATGTTTCCATACCTATATCTGAAGCCATTCTTCGAGATGTCTCCCTCCTTCACCCTCAACTGGTGATAGCCAGACCACATATCAATCTTAAAGAACCAACCTGCTCCCCTTAGCTAGTCAAAGAGATCATCTATCCTCAGGAGGGCATATCGGTTCTAGACCGTTACCCGGTTCAGTCTCCTGTAGTCTATGCACATCCCCAGACCACCATCTGCCTTCTTTGAGAACACGACTGGAGCAACCCATGGTGACTCATTTGGTCTAACATAACCCTTTTTCATCAAATCGTCAATCTGAATCCGCACCTCCCACAACTCGGAAGGTGCCATCTAGTAGGGAGCCATTGAAATTGGACGTGCACCAGGTTGCAAGTCTATCCCAAACTCAACATCACGATAACCACCTCTTCAGGGAACATGTACATAAACTCACTAAAGATCCTTGGGACTTCTACCATTTCTGTATCCACTAACGCCACCGATAGATCATCTAAAAAGAAAAGGTGGGGCTTCTCTCGCCTGCTACTTTTTTGGAAACCCTCCTCATCGATGAAAGTTACACGTTAGCCACCCAAATCATAAAACATGACCCTTTCTCAAAAGAATTCAATTATGGAACATACAGAGAATAGCCTGTCAATGCCTAGGATGACATCGTATGGATGTATCTGAAATAGTAGAAGATCCCTGATTGACAGATGTGGCCCTATCATCAGTCTACACTCTAGGAAAACATAAAACAAGTCGGTTTGACCTGAGAATGGTGTACTCAACACCATGGGCACTTTAAGTCTCTCAACATTTAGACGCAGACCACGGGCCAGACTGGGTGCAACAAAGTGGCGTGAAGCTCCTGTATCAAACAAGACATAGTCTAGAGTACTAGAAAAGATGATCGTACATCGAACGACTTCCGGCCCTGCTGGAACTGCTGCCTCCATGGCATGTAACATTCCACGCCCAGCTCCCCTGCCCCTCAGCTATCGGCCACATCCCTGACTGCGCCCCTGGTTGAGGTCCCTGAGGAGCACCCTGAGGTTGGCCTCCCCCTGCAACATCTGCCCTTGGAGGAGGGGGACCTCGCAGTCCCTACTGATACTGCTGAAAGGAAATGACTGGAAACTGTTGTGGGTGGGGCAGGTGCTACACTGGCCCACCCCCATTATACTGTACCCGGTCATGGAACTGATTCCAAAGGTGCCCATTGCTCCCACATATGATGCATCTTGGTCTTGGGATAGAAAGGAAAGGGCGAGGAACTGGAGATCGGAACCAAAAATGCTGGTGCCTACTCCCTACTGGTCGAAACCTAGAGGGTCGTGATACTGGAGGCCTGCTGCGGACAACCTTCCCCTTCAACGAGCCCAACTGGATACCCCCTCGCGAAACACCTCCCCGCGTGTGCATCCTCTCCACCATTTCATAATTTTTCTGGACATCCAAGTACTTAAGTAGGGTGAATGGAGTACCAACATATTAGAGAGAATGTCTAAGTGCCTCCCCCAAATGTCTCACCCGATACTCCTCATCCGGAATGAGCTCAGGAGAAAAGATAAGGAGATTCTTGAACTTCATCCCCAACTCTCTTACTTACATACTCCCTTGCTGGAGGTATAGTAGTTCTTGACACTTCTCAGCCTTCATCATGGAAGAGTGGAATTCTTCCCGGAACTCCTTCTCGAAGTCAGCCCACGTAACCTCATCATCCCTCTTCTCCCCATGATAGTGTCCGCCACTGCCGCCCTACTCCCTGGATCTGACATATAGCTATAGAATCCATGTATTACATTGGAGCTCAGATCAAGCTAGATGTTATCACCAACTCCTCTAGCCAGCTCTCTGTCTCCACTTTTGAGATGTTGCCCTCGTACTTCCTAAGGGTCTGCCGTTGAAAGGCACAAAGCGTCTTGTGCCACTGACCATCCTCCTCCTCCCAGTCATCCCTCTGTCGATCATCCAAGTCAACCTTCTGGGCCTCGATCACCCGTACTACCCTTGGACGCCGTCTGGGTGCCCTAGATTCAAGGTAAACAATGAATTCTTAAGCTTGAGTAGTGTAGAAGATTGATTTTAAATTTTCATAGAGTTCTTATTCATTTTAAATTACCAAATATACCCATGTATCATAAGAACATAATTTATTATGATGCATGTACCTTCCCTAGTGTCTCTTCCCAACAATCAGTGTAGCCTCATTTAGTTATTCGGTAGGCCTAGAGTCCTTCCATCGGATCATGGGGGGACCTAAAATTACATGTCCTAGCCAGTCTTCCCTAGCCTATTTCACGCACCATGATCACCCAACATTGTTTCCCTACCATCCCATGTAATCATCATTGTTCCAAACCCCAGACATCATCCTATCTCTAATCCTCACTCCCTTGATACCATTCTGTCACAACCTGCCTTCACCAATATGTGAGAAGGGAAAGCAGATTGCCAGACCCTTCCTTCTTCAAGTTTAAGGATAGATAATGGCCCCTGAGAGCTACCTTCAATAGGTCCTGGAGTAGCGACTAGCAACAAGGGTATAGAATCACACACAAGGCGGAAGGAATTACACTATTTATTTTATAGGATATGGATATAAGATAGTAAATCACAACAACACCAAAAATGGTGGGGGGGGGGTAAAAGAAAAGCCAAAGAAAAACATTCCCATATTAACGTTACAAAAGTAAATGCCATAAAGTACAAGGATACTACAATGATAAATTATCAAAGAATGAAACAAACTACAACTGCAACTGTCCCAACGTCTGAGCTAGTACGACCCTGCACAATCCCTAAAGTCCTCCTGGAGACCTAAAAGCAGTTTTATATACCTAGGGTGAGCATACAAGTATACTCAGTAGGGAAAACCAAAGACTCTCATGCACAAGTGGGGAGGCATTATAATGCCCTATGAAAAATTAGATAACCAAATCACCTAGCAGAGAAAACAATCCACCCAAGGATAACCATGTCACACTCCCCAAATAACGCAAGTCATGTTATGTATAGTAATAGCACATCGATGTTTGGGTACCCCGAACCACATTCCCACTGGTTATTGAAGACATCCTATACATCGAACCTCTCCCTCCATTCTCACATTAGACCCACTGCCACTCCCCGCCTGCACACAACTGGGATATCACTACAACACATCCCGCCACCAAACACCTGGGCTACAACGACCTCCCATAACCACGCCTCCAAACACCTGTTCCAGAACATCTACTACCATTCCTATAGACACCTAGTCCTCATCCCGAAGACTCTTGGGAAACAACCTACCTACACACACCTGGGACAACCCCCACAACTACCCTACCTGACGAATATTGGGCTATAATAGACATTAGGACATCAAAACCTACCCGAAGAGTCTTGGGCTATTCGAGAAATGGAGAAGAAAGAGAGTTTATAACCAGCCACTCATAAGAGTGCTGGAAAAAACACCCTCCCCCATGAAATGGGGTGTTGGACACAAAGTACTCAAATATGGAGGGTGTGAATAAGAAACATAAGAACTAAAATTATATGTCTAGGGAAAAAGCCCTCATCCCAACCTAGTGTTTCCAAAGCCAACCTAAGAACAAACACCCTCGTTACTATTCATTCATTAAAGAAAGGCACAACACTCACGGCCAAGTCACAACTCATTACCAAAAACCAACTCCCCATTTATCCCATTCTTGATTTCATTTTCAAGTGATCCAATTTAGGTGAATCATGTACTACTAGGAAACTAACCGGCATAACCACAAGCCAGAGAAAGGGACACAACCAAATAGCAAGTTAAGAATTCACACTCAGTTCTCCTGTGAAGTCACAGCAACTATGGGATCATTGAGTTACCTCAAAGTACTGGAACCAAACCAAGACTTGAGATATAGCCCCACACACCTTCAGATTCAAAACCAACAACCGTGCCACAAAAAAGGATCCCATCCCCATCCACATCACCCCATAATCATCAAAAAGTAAAACACCCCTACTACCAAAATAGAGTAGGGAAACTTCCAGGTTCATGGACATCATTCATTAGGTTATTATTTCTTTTGGATAACCGGGGTGACCACACAAGGACTGATGTTCACTAGGAATCCATTTAACCAACCGAGTTTAGGTGATTAATCAATTTTCCTCGTTATAGTTATTTAATCATCACAGAAGTCAAGGGTTCATTAGTGTGTAAGGAAAGACCACCAACGACCATGATTTTCAGTGAGCATAAGCCCATACAGTTCACAACATCTAGAAAATATAAATGAGTACAACATAATTTCCAAACACACCCCATCATTCTTAACAGTCTATTTATTATCTTTTTTATGGTTTGGTTTATTCAATTCCCAAAAAAACAGTAGTGTTCCCACCCCGCATGATACACATTAGGGAGAGATGAAGGAAAAATACCTACATGGTTGATCAAGGATTGATGTTCTTATCCACGCACCAAGAACTAGGGATGTGTGACTTGCAGGGGAGGAACATCGGGGACTCCAAGGGTGAGAAGAAAGGCTCTGGCATAGGCGCACCACTTTCCTCAGTAAGGGAAACTCCAAATTCACCTGGAAGAGAAGGAGACCATCCAAGATGAAGAAGAAGAAGGAATTATCGTGCAATATAAGGATGAGATCCCGTTGTAACGGGATATAGAAACTTGAAAGGATTTAAAGTCGGATCGGGGTTCCCCATGTGTTTGGGCAGTTATGCGTGATGGAATTAATTTTCATTTAACAATTTTCCTCATAGGGCTGGTCATAACAACTATGTGTCAAATAGTTTTCTTTAATCATAAGTAAATGTGTAACATGGGTGGATCTAGAAGGTATGGGGAAGGGTGTGACACTGATGAAAAACCACACATTTTGGTATGTTAAGGGTTTCCTTACTCTTGGGGGATTTTATATATTATTTATGGAAATTAAATGTCTTGAAAGCAGGAATTAAATCATCTTTATGTAAAATGATATGTTGTGGGAGGGAAAGGGTTGGGAACTGAAAAATAATAAAGACCACTCGGTGAGGACATGGTGCCACCGTCACGGTGCCACCCTCACGGTGCCACCGTCACGCATTCACCCTCACAGTGCCACTGTCATGTTGTCATCTTTACTATACCACCATCACCGGTGCCACGCTCATGTTTCCACCATGACCAATGTATGACTGTCACGGTGCCACCATCACCAGTGCCCCCATGACCCGTGACATTGTTTCGGTGGAGCCGTGTTTTGGAAAAGTAATGGACCTGGTGGGTCTGGGCCGTTACATGGAGCCCACTATAGCTCCTCGATGCATCAGTCGGTATTATTAGACAAACTATTATATTGGCACAAGGCCTTTACAAAAAAATTATTTGTAGTCTTGGCATAAGGGCTTGACTATGTGGTTATGAAGTTTGGCATTATGCATTCCATCATTATGAAATTGGTTATTGATATTGCATGTGATTATTCTACTAGTAGAATAACCTTGTGAATAAGTAAATTTCCTTTTTTGATTTTATCATTTCCATATTATGATGAAGTTCAAGTTTAAAAGGTTTTTTTAATTTTATACAATTCCCTAAATGTTTATGCTTATTTATGCAAGTTTCTGCTATATTGTTATCATTATTGAGCATCTAAGCTCACCCCTTTCTATGTTTTATTTTTCCCAGGTTGTGAAAATGTATTTTATGACTGACCTTATGGGATAGAATAAGGGTATATGAGTGTGGTAAATCAAAATAATGTTGTTGTAGTTTTTCATTTTATAATTTAATGTAAAACTCATGAATATGTCAGGTATTTCCAAGGCTACTAAACTGATCAGTCTTTTTGGACCTGATTTCCGTGTATCATGCCAATGTTATGTAATAATGCAATGACTCTGGGTAACTGGGTTTGAGGCATTACAAATAGCATCCCAGATCTCAGCCTAGGTATCCAATGGACATTTTTGGATTTTGGCCCAACAGGATGTCGATTAAGAAAGTGTGTTCCATGCACCCCACTGAGTCTCTATAAATCATGTATGTTCCATCATGGATTAATATATTGTCCTTAATCAGATGGATTCTCTCTTTAATGTAGGAATGGATAAAAGTCGTGTTCTAGTCTTCTTCATGTAGGCATTTGATCTTGGATCTCTCTCAGGAAATTTTTTCCTTCTATAGAATCATTTCAAATGATCTGTTATTCTTGTTAGAGGTGAATCTTTTATTTTAATTGGATATAATAGATACTGGTACACCATGTATCCTTACCACTTCCTTGATGTATATCTATGCAATTTTATCCAATCTGAAATCCTCTAGAATAATAATGAAGTGTGTAGTCATTATAAGATAAACCCCCATAACCTAGATATAATTGTTTCCTCTTGATTTCTTAAGATGCCCGGTGAAAAGGTCTATGGTGGTGTATTCAAATTTTCATGTAGGTATGGGTATGGTTTTCATCATCCACATAGATTTTTTCCTTTCATACTTCACTTACTGAAATTCAATAAATCTTGATGAATATTATATGACCTCATTATTCATACTATCACACAAATAGTGTTCTCTGAGATCTCAATACATCATTTTAAAACTATAGTGGATAGATAAAGTTGAGCTAAGTGCATCATCCAACATCTCCTTCTTTAACTTAGGATTAGATAGTACAAATTTCCCTCACCCAAATCTTACAACACCTTCTTTATTAACATTGAACGTTGAGGATTCCACTTTTCTAATAGTTTCCACTTTCTTATAAAATCCATCATCATCTCTTTTATCATTATATTACCTCCCTTGAAGAGAAGGTTGATAAATCATTTGTGAAAGAAATAATTATGT
Source organism: Viscum album (assembly GCA_963277665.1). Classification (NCBI taxonomy): domain Eukaryota; kingdom Viridiplantae; phylum Streptophyta; class Magnoliopsida; order Santalales; family Viscaceae; genus Viscum; species Viscum album. The sequence continues at coordinate 687,692,569 of OY728162.1, read as the reverse complement.
CCCTTCCTTTATGATTCCCATGTCTATCCTTTTCATGTCTAAGAAGATCATATCCTTATCAATTGTCATCACTAAATGATTTCTATATCAATTTTATATATACCATCTACCATATTATTTTATTTCCATATATGGTAGTATATTGAGAAATCATTGTCCTCAATCATATCTTACCATCAGCATTGGTGTAGATTCAACACATTATGTGTGAATAGTTACTTGAGGATTTTTTTATCTGTATATATTTCAAACATCTCCCTAAATAGGTAATGTATCTATATTTTCAAATATAATATCAATATAGTCATCTATAAATCATGTGTTGGATTTTTATTCTCATGAACATTCAATTTCCTTAAAGCATGGGCAATGACGTTGTCATTTTTCATCGACACAAAACCCAATACATTCTTCGAATCATCACTTAATACCACAATATTCTCTCCACTTGTGGGTTCTGTAAGCACGAGTTCAGGGATAATCCACTTTTTCAACTCCTAGAATCTCTCTTAGCCTTAATATTTCCATGAAACCATTACTCCCTTTGTATTTAACATGGTATTTGGGTTTCAAAATTGTCGTAAATTTCTCACAAATCTACCACAATACCTAGCTAATCCAAGGAAGCTATAGATATCTATCATAGATGTTGGGCATATATATCCTGCAATTTCCTCAATATTTGAAGGGTCGATAGATTTCCCATTTCTTGTGATTATATTATCCAACAATGATACATCCTTCAGTAAGAACTCACATTCTTGACACCAATATTTTCCTTTTTAAATGTCTTTAGAATAGTATTTAAATGATCCTCATGGTCCTTATTAATTTTTATGTATATTATAATATCAACACTTAATTAAAGAACATATTTTTTAATGTATTATCTAAATAATAATTTCATCATGTCCATGAATTTTCTTTGAGCATTAGTGAGTTCGAATGGAATCACTATGACCTCATAATGCTTGTACCTTGCCTGAAATGAAGTCTTGGGGATATCCAAAGTCTTCACCCGCACATGGTAATATATCAACTATAAATCCACAATGTATAAGTATTTTACATCTAGTATCTGATAAAAAAAAGTCATTAATTTCTGGGAAAAGATAATTTTTTATTATCGTTATGTTGTTGAGATCACGATAAATAATGAAATGTTTCATTAACCAATCCCTCTTCTAGATGAAGAAAACTGGTTCTCCCAATGGTGAGGTACTTGGTCTTATTACCCCTTTTTCTAGATTCTTTCATATTTGATTCTTTAGAACATCAGGTGACAAAATTTTATTCTATACAAATTCTAGGATATTGGCAATTCCCCAGTAATATGATCAAGTGAAAATTCAACAAATATTCTAGGACGAAGAACAATATATTCTGTGAGAAACACATCAATGAATTCCCTCACAATAGGCATGTCTTCAAGGATGGTTCCTTGCTTAGAATCTATCATATGAGCAAGATAAACATGCTTATACGGAATTAAAATCTATGCTTGAGATGATGATGCTAAAGAAGATTCATCCACCTCCTTGCACTTGTATAGAATTAGGAGTTGATTTTCCGTATGGAGAGTGATTTCACTCTCATGGAAATTTATGTTGGCTCCATATTGGTAAATTTAATCCATGACAATAATTGAATCATGTTCCACCAGGTGAAGTATGATAAGGTTCTCCATGAAGTTAAATCCAAAAAATTGGGATAGGGGAGGAGTTATATACATGGGATTCTATAATTTCCCTATTTTTCCTTTTCTACAACATCTCTACATCCATGCTTTTTTGTGGGTTTGGATTGTTCTACTAAAAATTTAGGATATAAAAGAATTCATATAACTAGAATCCAAAAGGAGGTTCACTATTTCTGTATGAATAACTATTGTACCGACTAACACTATGTTGTCGGTATTCACTTCGGTAGTAGTGATGGAAAAATCTCTCCCTTTCTACCATGGAGGTTGTTGGTTGCCTCTAAAAATCATTTCCTTGGTGTATAGATTTTAGAAATTCCCTGGTTTATTTAAGTTGTAGCTATGAAAAATTCACTGAGGGTTTACAGAATCATTCATTTCCTCCATTAATGTAGTGGGGTTTTTTGGCCATAAATTGATGGCTAAGTGCCCTTCCTTCCAAAAACTAAATCATTCCCTAATCCCCTTTGAGAAATTTTTTAGGTTCTTCTTTCCAATATTTTTTATATTGGGGGGTTAATATTTTTGGGCACCATTTGATCTCTCTATCAGACCACCAGATTTTGTATAAACCTTCCATATATTATACCCATGATACAACTGATATTCACTGATCACCATTTTTACTTTTAGGGCACATCTGACAATTTCCTCATAGCTTTTAATGTCATAGATCACCAGAGATTTCCATAATATAGGTTTTATCCCACCAAAGAAGTGGTCAACATTGTATTTAGTGGTAATGATAAATATATATTTGAATTATAAAACCATGTGAACTTATTTACATATTCTATGATGGATTCGTCTTTTTTTTTTTGAGATAAACATTGTCCCTTTTTATCTTATGTAGTTGGGTGTGAGGAAAGTATTTATCAATGTTTTTATCACTCCTTTCACCACATCACCACAATATCTTCCTTAGGCTTTGAAATTTTAATCAATTTCTACCATTGATCAGATTCAATCTCGGTGCGATATTAATCCAAAAGAACCGTCTCTTTTACAGAGCAGTGAATGAATGAACAGGATTGACTATTTCACGATTGAGGTATCATATGATCCATTAAAAGTATAAGGCCTTTGTCTCATAAATAACTCGATTGATATTTTTTCTTTCTTAGGGGTGGTGGAATTTCATCTTCCCCTAGGTTTCCTTTCAAACCAATATTTAATTGAGAGAGTATCATGGCAATGATTTGGATTCCCACTACCATTGGATTGGGCATCTAATTAGGGCAGCCATTAGATTGATCTTCACATCAGTTATTAGACTAAATCCATATATTATCGACCATTGTCTAAAATAAAATGAAAATTAGGTGTAATTATTTTATACTATTAACCACATAATTGGGAATCCAATTACCTCAAAGGGATAACTTATAAATTATAATTATTTCCTAAAAATTTAAATTTCTAGGCTTCAATTTATGTTTTCCATGATCTATGTCTTAACATATATTCTAGTGGTATTTTTTTGTTCCCTTATTAATGGTTCGTACTAATCATATGAATTTATAAAATAATATCTCCAATGACTATCAAATACGGAGTTTAACAAGGCACATTGACATGCACCAGTTCCCATTTGACTCTAGCTCAAAGTGGTATTTGCAGGTTTAAACCATGTTATAACTCTACCAGAGCCACATCCACTTGTTCATATCCAGATATGGATTTAGTTTTTTCAATAAACCACTTATAATATACTCAGCAATATTTTGGGATGTTTCTTTTATACATAGTTTAATCCCCAATGTTTTCACTATATTTTTCCAATCCCAATCCCATAAATAACTAATCATTCCTTTGATACTAACTACAAAATCCCTCTTCTTTTTATTCAAATCATACACAATTTAATGAGATAAAATTAAGCATAATACAATATAAAAGTTGAAGAAGTATAATTTCAAAGGAAATTAGGAACATTAAATTACAACTTACACCATGAAATACAACATCATTATTGAAAACTTCTTTTACATGACCACAATATTATTTCGTACTTAAAATTGCATGGGATAATATGATGACATACAAAATAAAATGGTAACCTATAACACCCAATAAGGGAATAAAAATTGAAAACATTAAAAATAAATTAAATTCTAAACAATAGGCATATCAATGGAGCATAAAAGAAACATGAACTTAAAAAATGATATATCATGATAATTATAACATTGAAATGTTCAAAAAACTTAAATCATTGTAACATTCGTCAAGGCTAAACTGACATGATAACATATTAGACAAAGTCCCATAATGGAATCAGGTAAAACCATGTTCCATCATGAAATATGATAATAATAAACAATACCCAATTCATTAGAGTTCTATATAATTTTTGATTCACTTGTCAATTTAATTTCATTTTCATGCTTAAGTGTGCCACATAGATCATAAAGCATGGATTCACTCATCTACATAATTTAATACATGATCATGGGTTGTCCAATAAATACATGTAAGTACTAAATAAAAATTTATATGTGTATAAAAGTGAACACCCATAACATATAATGCATATGGTACTCACATACACAATTTTCTGGTAATGAAGATTCATGGTACAATTTTGGCTGCCTATCGATGTGAACTGAAAATTCATAAAAATGGTTTATGAGAGAGAAAGAGGTATATCTATATATATATGCATTAAATGTATAATAATAGGGTCATATAAATAAATTTCTCAACTTTTGGGAAATTTAAATATAAGGCATTATATAATAATGAAATATGATGAAAGATGAAAAATGGAATAACTTTTTGGAAATTTCACCATTTAACAGGTGTACGTGGGATGTATTGATGATATAGAAAGGGGTCTGTCATCACTCAGACATAATAAGGGAAGTACATGGGAGTTTATAAAACATACCCTATAATTTATAAATGAAAATAAAAGGTTTTATCATTATAAGGAATGATGGATAAATTTATAATAGAAGGAACCATTACATGAGTGTTTAACCTAAAAAGCTTGAAGAGGTTCTTGTTTAGATAGTGGGGCACCTTGGGAGGATTATAGACAAGGGAGGACATAGTAGGTAATTTCTCCAAAAAAAATAAATAGTAATTATGTTCTCCAAAAAAATTAACTAAAGAGAAGTGGGAGTTATTGTGGGTTTATATAGGAAATGAGAGGGAAATTGTTTAATATTTCACAAATATTGGTTTTGGAATCTATATAATTAAATATTCCAAACATTAAACCTTACCATGGTTTTTGCCCATGGTTTTTCCCAAAGAAGAGTGGATAAAAGTATTTTATATGTCCATGGGTTGAATATATTAAAATATTTTCCTAGCATATTTGGTGGGTAATGACATTTTTAATGAAATGAACATAAAATCAAAAAAATATATTATACATTTGGGAGGATTCACATATGTTTTATAAAATATTTTATAAAAATTTAAAATAAATTTATTTTAAAGTTAAAACATATATATTGAAGAATATCAATTTCATTGTGGTTCTTATATAGCTATTGGGACATTATAATTTCATAAAACAGACTAAATATTTTTATGGTGTTTAATATTTAACCAAATAAACTAGTTTTATTAGAAATTTTTGAAAAATTCAAAATTGGATCATTTTGAAAAACTCATCCCTTTAATAATATTCATTTTATCAAATTAACTTTCCATGTAATTTAATTTTCTCTTTTAAAATAAAAAATGAAATTTACTGAAAATTGAGAAGTTTTGAGAGAAACATTTTTTAACCCTTAATAAAAAATACATTTTCCTCATAGAAATTATATAACCCATTATATTTAAGGAATATTAATTTAATAATAATAGTTTTATTAAAATATTATATATTAGTTAATCATAAATATATTTCTTATTTCAATTATAACATTAACCAAAAATACTATTTGTGATTTAAAAATAATAAAACAAATAGATGTATATTAATTAATCGATTCAAAAAAAATGTAAATAATAATAATTCTTGAGTCCTGATACAAATCAATTTATTTCTCTGGAATATTCCATATCTTTAAAGTGTTAAATTGTTGTGGATTTCATGGGGCTTTTCAGTGAATATGGTTTGGGAAGTTATGTTGATGAGCTTGAAGATCTCTCATAAATGGTTTCACTCATGCTTTTGTAGTTGGATCATGGATTATGATTAGTCTAGGTAAAAGGCCATAAATTCTACCTCCCTCAAAATCTCTAATAAATGGGCTTAATTAGGAAATATCCTACTAGTTGAGGCCATCACCTCCTATGTGTGTTTCGAAATGATTTCTAAAAACCCTATGTTTATACTTGTCATGTGATCAATGTTCAATGACTATATTATCAATGGTAATAATACATAATAGTATATTAAATGCAATTGGATATAATAAAACAAATAGAGTGCTTGTGATTTCTATATCCCTTATACCAAACATTATATTTAATTAAATCATAAGGGAAATTTCCATTATAATATTTCCGGTAGTTACAATTAATATGAGAAAATTCATCCAATCCCAAATGGCTATCCCACGATAAACATAAATCCAAGACACATACCTAAAGAATTTCTTCCAAATTATTTTTCCCCACTTTTTCTGACCATCTGTTTGAGGATGGTATTTCATACTCATCTTGATTAGCAACCCCAATTCTTTTTGAAGGACATCCCAAAACATAGCGGTAAAATTTCTTGTCTCAATTAAAAATAATATTTTATAGAACACCATAAGAACTCACTGCATATTAAATGTAAAACGAACCCAATTCATCTACCTTCACTGAATCATTTGTCAGAATGAAATGTGATTATTTATTCAAATGGTCAATCACCAACCAAATGGTGTGCTTTTATTGTGGTGTATGATGAAATTCAATAATAAAATCCATGTAGAACTCATCCCACTTCATGGTAGGAATGGATAATGACTGCAGCAAACCATATGGCATTTGATGCACTACATTCACCTATTTACATGTATAGAACCTTGATTTGATTTCAGCTATATCTTGCATTATGAGTGGCCCCAAAACATCCACTGCACATCATAGTACATCTTAGTAGCACCAGGAAGAACTTTCTAATAATACTGGTGTCTATTATGCATCATCACCTTCCTCAAATATAATGGTACTGCAATGATTCCCTTAACGAACTAGATTACCTTAGGATACAATGACTAACCACAACATGTCACCCCACCTTTTATAAACTCCATAGATAGCTATCACATCTCATCACCAAGATTCTCCAACTAAATTATCATTAAAAGAGATGGATCCAACTAAAAACTATCCAGAACACACTTCTACTATGCTCCTTAGTTTCCAAGAGTAGCTGGGGAAAATCCTCATTGAGTTCAACTCATCAATAGACATTCTTAATGCCTACACTTGATCTTTAATTCTCAGGGTATCCACCATAACATTATCCTTACCAAGGGTATAAATATTATCAAAGTTGAACCCCAACAAATATGTGATCCAATGGCACTATCTCGTTTTTAGATTATTTTTGGGGGAAGATTTAGAATAAGATTTTTTTATCAGAGTAGACCAAAATATTCTCCCAAAAAATATAATGATGCCATTTCTTCAGAGCATGCATCATCATTTATAACTTTGTTTAATTGTTTGGGTAGTTCAATTCATGTTGTCAGATATGTTGAGTTCCATATGCAACCACATCATCATCTTATTTAAGAACACATCTGAGGCCCATACCTAATGTGTCTAAATAAACAACATATATCTTTCCCAACTTTGAAAATATCAATAGAGGTATGGTATTCAACTGTCTCTTCATCTCATTATTGGATTATTGAAAATAAGGATTAATTAAAACTTCACCTCTATCTGAGTGAGTGTTGCCATTGAGGAAGCAAGTCGATAGTAATACTGAGCAAACCACCTGTAGTAACTAGTCATGATCAAAAAACATCTGATCTCAAATTCACTATCCGGCTGCTCCCATGATATAACTACACTGATTTTATTGGGGTCCATCAAAACCCCTATCTCTATGATGAAATGACCCCAAACATTCACTTCCCTAATCAAGAAAGTGAACTTTCATAACTTTTCATAGGGATGGTGATCTCGAAGAGTTCCCAACAAGATCTTCAAATGTTTCTGATGATCTACCTCATATCCAAAGAAAACTATGACTTCATCCATGAATTACACAAAAATGAGTCATGATAATGGTGGAAAACTCTATTCATATGATCAATGCATACCACTAGAGAATTTTCCAATGAAAAAGGCTTGAAAATGTACCCAATGTTTCTCTACCTACTTTGGAAATCCATATTTATAATATCTACCTCTTTCACCATTACATGGTTGTAACAATAGTGAATGTAATCTTAGAAAACATATTTTCCCTATTCATTTTATCAAAAAAGTCGTCTATTTGGGAACAAGATATTGGTTCTTTATGATTACCTTATTCACTTCCATAACTAAGGAGAGATCCTCAAGAGAATAAAACCTTTGGATTCCAAATCATAAAGTTGTATATTTAATTCCCTAAAATTAGTGGGGGATGTACAATACGAGGGAATATATATAGGTTGTTTTTCCAGTATAAAATAAATTGAGAACATCGCATCCAGCTCTGGAAAAAATCCAGAATACCCATCTATAAATACCTCTAGAAAACCCTCACCTAAACGATGTAATTCACCCTTAGGAGAACCATATTTATCCTCCAACATTACAAAATATAAACAAAAACCATATTACCCAACATAGGGAGTGGAGGTCTAGGACTACCCAAACAAGGATCCCACACTCCATGAAACTTTTTGTACAACTATCATCTTCCATGAAACTTACCCGCTGCCTATAAAAATTTATATGTTTTTGGAAGTGTACCATTTGATCCATATAAAGGATTAAATAAAAAAAATCAATATCCTAGATCAGTAATTCCTGTTCCAGATCAACCCCTAACAATGATAGTGCACAATATGGGAACCTGGGACAGTACTCCTTTTTCTTACCCAAATGCATTTCCAAATCCATTGAACAATACATAATCTCAATTGGAAATCTCATTGAATTAAAAAAAAGGTTGAATATAAATAAAAAATTAGTAAAAATATAAAAAAAACTTCTATAGAAGATGTGATCAGAATGATAGCTAAAAATATAAGGGGGGATACATCTGATCTGACCGGTACATGATCTACAACATGAAGATTATTGGTATCTACTTGGTTCTAAATGTGACCAATAACCTATGACTTTACCCATAATTGAATCTGACTATAAGAGGATCTGGTTTTACTACCGTGACCACTAGAATAGGATCCCTATGTCATTGATAGATCTGACTGAGCTGACATTCCCATGTAACATACTTATCCCACCCAACTCTAGTGTAGGTGCATCACCTTGAAAAAATGTTCCATGCATCCAATCACTCCTCATCGATGAAAGGGATTAGGATGGTATGTACATGAATGTCGAGTGTTCCCTACCCTCTCACAATATTTACACACAACTGACCCTACATCAGAAGTCAATGACAATGTATTCTATGAAGGATGGCCCAAACAACCACTTCCCTTTTTCCCTTGCACGTATCTCTTCCTCTTATTCTGAGATGATCTACCACTACCCATTGTTGATATCACCCCAGCGGATCCAGACAATCCCTTTTGGTCAATATTTACCATACAAGATCGATCTTCTACCTAAACATAGGACCTTATCATGAATATAAATAACTAGGAATAGATATCTGACTACAACAACCACTCGAACCACCGAGACTTAATCTTCTCAATGAAAATAATTTTAGGTGTTTATTGAACAACATCAGCAAAGTGGTTCACAAACAACATTATTGACAGATCCCCTTAAAAATATCCATAAACTACTGAGATCATGAATAGGAAATGGAATGTGTAAAATATTGAACATTTAAGACAACATTAAAGTCCTTCAATTTCATCTTCTCATTCTACCCAATTTGGACCACAAAGTCCCACCACATTGGACTAGGACCTTCTTGTAGAAATGAGGTGTATTTCACTATAAATTCATTAGGAATGCCATAGATTTCTGACATGTTCCCAATCTTATCATGCCACTCCAGTGCTTCGAGAGGCTTCACGCTCCCTCATAAGGAAGTAGGATTGTTCTTAATGAACTACTATGATATTTCCTACCAACAACAAGGTTATGTTTTCATAACTAAAGTAGCTCCAGGATCTTCTCCCTATCCTAGAGCATGAACATATTGTACCCTAGCATCAACTAGTCTATGATCATGTGGTGAGGGAGAAATATCTCCAACTTCTTCCAATGGTTTCCAAGGAATTATTAATGGAGTCCTGTTGCTATAAAATGAATCAATCACAAGAAAATCAATTAATAATAAAATATGAATATTATCAGCAATAAAATAAATATTCCAAACACGTCACAATAAGCCCTATCAATCCTAGTTCAAATATAACTAGACTCAAACTAAATAGCATGAAACAACATAGTTGAACCTTCTACAATACCATTTTTTCATTAACAGAATCGAGACATCATCTGAACTGATGCCCGACCCAGTCTATGGAATAAAACTATTGGTGTTCTCAATCCCCATGTAGTTCCATGTATCAATGATGACGTATGTTTATGATTTTACCCAATTTCATATACATAAAACCACTAAAAATAAATAAATTGAAACTAAATGTGTAGAACCAAGCCTGGCATAAAAAATATTCCATATTTTAGTTACAACATTTGAATAATACCCCAAAGGGATTGAAATCACAGAGGGAACAAATATCCCAAAACAACCAAATTATAATAAGAGAAATTACCTCAAGCCACCGCCATGAACACCTCACAATGAAGACACTTGGGAACCTGAAAATCCATTTCCAAACACATAGATTTACATGTTTCAAACATAACCAAGTCTACATACACCCTAAGGTGTACGTATGGTGTGATCCAATGCCTAGTGACACATATCCTAATAAAATTTTTCATTCTATAAATATTATAATTTAAAAAATATTGAATGATTCATAAATGAAATTATAGAGGCAATTTTGTGGAAAACAATTTAAATGAAATCCATGATTATTTGTGAAATAACCACAAAGCATAACATATGCTGATGGTATGTGTGATATCTCCATAGAGAACTAGTCATAGGATAACCATATAGGAAAAAGCTATAAATATTACACTAAGTACATTGTATCACATTGAATGGTGGTATAGAAACCACAATCACTAATTTCTCATGCATGAGACACTAGGAGGGGAAACCCTATGGGCCTAGTGGTCTCCAATCCCCATAATGTTCAATTATTGTTGTAGCATCAATAAATCTAGAAGACATTGGGATGAATCACATGAAAATAATCTAGTGTACTAGTCTTAATCTTCTCACATAGTTTTTCAAGTATCCCTTTTGTGATCCAGTAAGTTCCTCATGTCACATAACACATCACTTTCAGATCATCATGAAGAACAATGAAATGAACACATTATTTCATCACATGTACACTCAAAATACTCTTATAAAATGAAATGTGCACCAAAACCATTTCAAAACATGAGTCACATCACATAAAAATTTAATAATCAACATTCAAAATATATAAATAATCCTCATGAAGAACTTCAAGTCATTACACAAGAAATACACCAAATTTCATATGAAAAAACCATTTTCGATCAAAATGAATTTTAAGTCCTTTAAAAAAATATATTCCAACCACACACATAAATCATATAACATCATAAAATACAAAATCCAGAATAAGAAATTCAGAAAATAATTTTTAATCATGGAATCCCCTAATTCAGGTTTCGATACTCATAGAATCTGGTTAAAACGCCAATCACACCTCAATGAATAATGTTCAAAACCTAGACATAGAATATAAACCAAATGATCAAAATATAGAACTAAATATTGTTCTGTACCCATTGGGGAACTGAATACCCAAGAAAAATAAAATAAAACCCTATATTAGAGGACGAAAACAAGGAAGAATAGAACATACATGAAAAATTGATGAGGAATCACCCAAAATCCACCATGAAATCGAAGATCCGATGGAGGAAGAGGGCTGGGGGAATGAATAAGGAGAATAATCCCAAGTGGGATGAAAAAAAGTAGGCTATGGGCCCCAAAATAGGGGAAAGGGAAACAAAAAATTTAATTTTTAATGACTTGGACAGGTTTCATAGTTATTTCAAACTATTTTCTAAACCATCTGGAAACTGTTCTCCCCTTACTATCAAACTAGGTCATGTATCATGGTTATCCCACATGGTTTATAGACTATATTCAAACAATGTGATAAGACTTTTTCTAAACATCACATGGCCTCATTGTTACCTAGGCTAATGGACATGGTTACATATAACAATAAGCCAATTGTGCTTTTGATTTTTTCAACCCAAAATCTCACACTTTTATTAAAAACCCAATGAAAAACACATGGGAAAAAGTTGAAAAAAATAGATAAAATACCTCAAATGAAATCAAAGATGTTAAAATTCTTCTCAGAAGGAAAACATTCCATCCCTACAAAGTCAACTCAAGGCTTGAGCAGAAAATAAAAATGGGTATTCTTGCTCAACCTATAAATTATGCTCCCATCTCTCAGGAATATCACTACCAAGATGACAAAGGAAATAGAAAAATGGAAAACAATTCTCATGAAGCACTTTCTCTTAGGAATCTACTACCCATACTAGTCATTCAAACATGGATAATCATGCTCTATTTCCAATTATTCCCAATTCAACGCATGGAACAGGTCTAGATTATACTTTTTCAATTTGGAGACATGAATTACATAATTAATTGATTTCAATTGAGAGGGAAAATTTAACATGGTTTCCACCTTACAAATCTAATCTGGGGCCTCAAAAGGTCTAACATGCCTTGGTTTAATCTTCATGTTTTTTTTCAAATTGACGATGACCCAAATGAGGTGGCACCATCATTTACACCTGATCACCCATAGTAAACTCATAATCATGATTCCTCTGATCACCAAAGGATATGTGGTGATTGTGATCTATCAACAATCACTATTGGTTCAATATGACATTTTTAGAAATCTCTTACACTAAGATGGGTCTAAAATGATGTCTCACCCACCTCATCCCAGCTCAATGGTGACCAATTGGGCCGACCATAGATCTACTCAAATGGAACCACTCAAATCAAGGACTGATACCTAATATTATAAGTAAATTCAACAAATCCCAAATGGATATCTAACGATCCACTAAAATCCAAGACCCATTCATGAAGAATTTCTTCCAAAATTATGTTTTCCCACTCTTTCGGACCAGCTATTTGAGGTTGGTAGGTCGTACTCATCCTAATTTGCGACCCAATTATTTTTCAACAAAATTCTAGAACTTGGAGGTAAAACAATGTCTCTATTGGAAAGGATTAATAATAGAACCCCATTAATCCTTACCACCTCTAGAATGTACAACTGACCAAATTCTTTTACCTTTGTCGAATCATGGAATGGAATAAAATGGGATGATTTGGTCAATCGGTCAATCAAAACAAAATGATTTTCCATTCCCAAGGTGTATAAGCGAAGACAATAATAAAATTTATGGATACCTCATCCCACTTATAAGTAGGAATGTGTAATGGTTGAAGTTGACCAGATGTCCTTAAATTCCCTACTTTTACCTATTGACATTTATAGCACATTAGGTGAATTCATTTCTGCCTCACTTCATTCTTGGACATCAAAACTACCAACCCAAAATATAGTACATATTGGTAGCACCAGGAAGAATATTCCATTGATACTATTAGCTTTTCTACATCACCACATTCCACAAAGATAACAACACCACAAAGCAGAACTTAAAGAACAAGATTACCTTAGTAGGCAATAAACATCATTAATATGACTCCCCACCATGAATAAAAAACGTATAATTTTGTCACATATCATCATCGGGCTTCTCCCACTAAATTATCTCTAAAAGAGAAGAATCCAACTGAACACTTACTGAGAATGCACCTCTATTGGGCTCATTGTTTTCCAAGTGTAGCTAGGAAAATCCCCATTAAGGTCCTCTCATCATTGGACATCCTCAATGCATGTACTAGAAATTTTCTACTCAGGGAGTCTTAAAAGACATCACATATTCCTGAGCTATAAATTAAATCAATGTATAACCCCTTCAAATACTAAATCCAACTATGTTATCTCATATTTAGATCCTTTTGGGAGAATATGTAAACTCTTATTTTATGATCAGGGTACACCAAAAATTTATGCACAAGAAGATAATGATGTCACATATCTAGAGAATTAATCATCACTTATAACTCTAGGTAACAATTCGTGTATTTATTATCATGTGTTCAATGTTTGTGATAGCCATATGCCACCACATGATCATTTTGCCAAAGCACAAATCTGAGGCCTATAGCTGAATCGTCACTATTAACCATGTATCTCATTCCCTAATATAGAAATATCACCACAGGTATAGTATTAAACCATCTATTTAACTGATGAAAGGATTTTTCACACTCTGGATCCATTCAAAAATCACCACTTTCTGAGTAAGTGTTCTCATAGAGGAAGAAAGATGAGAGAAATCCCAAAAAACACATGTAATAACCAACTAGGGAAAGAAAACTCCTAATCTAAAACACATTCTTTAGCAGGTCCAATGAAATAACTGCACTGATTTTTATGGGGTCCACCAAAACCATGTTCTATGAGATTATGTGACTAAAAAACTTCACTACCATGCTCACAGCGCAAAATTTCATATATTTTCATAGATATGTTGATCCCAAAGAGTTCCCAACATAATCCCCAAATGATGCTAATTCTTTTTCTTGTATCTAAAGAAAACTATTTCTTCCTTGAATACCATAACAAATGAGTCGAGATACTTGTCGAACACTCTATTCATAAAATCTATGAAGACCACTGGAGAACTCATTAATCCAAAATGAATGACCAAGTACTCGAAGTGGTGGTATATACTTCATATAGTTGTTTTTGGAATATATGCCTCTTGCACCCTAATTTGGTTGTAACAAGAGCTCATGTATAACTATGACAACAACCATGCACATTTTAGTTGATCGAACAATTAATCAATTTGTGGTAAAGGATAATTTTTCTTGATGGTTTCATTATTCAGATTTTGATAATTGATACACAGTCATAGAGATTTGGCATCATTCTTTTCAAAAAAGATGGGAGTAGCCAAAGGAGAGATGCTCGGGTGAATGAACCCTTTGGATTCCAAATAATCCAGCAATATCATTAATTCTGTCAACATGTTGGGGCCATATGATATGAGGGAATGGATATAGGTTGTGTTCTCGGCAACAAATTATTCAAGAACTCCACATCCCGTTCACGGGTAAACTAGGAATGTAAACTAAAATTAACTATGTGAACTCGTTACCTATAAGAGGTAATCGACCATTATTAGAACCACAATCATCCTCCAATATGAGAAAAGATAACTAAAAAACATGATTACCCAACTCTAAGAGTTGAGTTTTAGAATGACCCAATAAAGGATCACACTCTCTATGAAAAACTTCTGTACTCCCATTAGGTTCCATGAAACATACATTACACCTATAAAAATGGATATGTTCTTGGAAGTGAATCATCAAATATATGACAAGAAATACATCAAAAAAATATTTATTCAGGACCAATAAATCCCATTCCATCTCGACCCCTAATTCAGAGAGTATAAGAAATGGGAACCAGAGACCCTGCTCCTTTTCCTACATAATGAAATTACCAAATGAATTGCAAAAAACTAATCTTTATTGGAAGGATCAAATAATTCATAATACATATGAATAATAATGAAGCATAAGTTCCAGTATCAAACAAAACAACTTTGATAGGAGATGCAATTATAATGGTACCTCGAACAGTCGAGGTCCCTACATATATTCCCAATGGTGCTTTTTCCACATTATGAAGAGGCCCAGTCTCTTCCTGGGTCTAAACACTACCACTAACCTATGTATTTACCCTGAATAGACTCGTACCCGATGTTTATCCTTCTTTTATTCCATAACAAAAAATCGGATATCCCACTATCATAGATTGCTCCAACTAATCTTACATTCCCTTATATGCTGTAGATCCCTCCCCACACTGGTCTGGGCACATTTCCTTGAAAAAACATTACATGTATCCAATAGCTCTACCTCGGTGACAAGGTTTAATAGGGGATATACATGTATACTGATTTTCCCTACCCTCTGAAAATTGTGTCACATAACAGACCTTGCATCAGAAGAAACATATGAGGACTATCAGGAAGGATGTAACAAACTACCACTTCCTCTTTTTCCTTTTCCCACTTTTTTTTTCTATTCTTCTCAGATAAATTGTCACTTCCCATTGATATCATATCCCCAGAGGAACCAAAATATACCATACAGTTGATATATACCATACACGTTCGATCATCCACCTCATCATAGATCCTTATCTTGAATTGAAAGTCATTGGAATAGATTTCTGGCCGCAACCCCCTCTCAAACCTCTAAGCCTTGAACATCTCATTAGAAACAATTTGAGGTATGCACTTTAGTAGCTCAAAAAACTGGTTTGCATAATATATTAGTGACTGGTCCCCTTGAAAAAGATCCAAAAACTCCTAGTATCTTACATCGGATAGGACTTCATAAAAATATTAATAATTAAAGATAGCCTTAATGTCCTTTCAACTCTTCTGATCAAGCATCCTAGTTTATCCCATATAATCCCACCACCTCTAACTATGACCTTCTAGAAGCAACATGGAACATTTCACCTTGACATCCATAAGAGTGTTATGGAATTAAAACTAGTTCTTTATCTTCTCTAGAAACTCCTTTGCTTTTAGAGGCCCCATGCTCCCTCGAAAGGAAGGAGTTTGGTTCATAAGAAACACCAAGAATCTATACTTCCAAGGACAAGGTTCACCATCTCGGAATAGAGCAGAACATGGTCCCACTCTCTTTCCTAAAGGCTGAACAATTCATACCATAGTATCCACTAGTCTTTGATCAATTAGTGATGGATAAATCTCTTTATCTTCTTCTCATGGTTTCAAGGAATTTCCCTAGGGAAGAATGCTAGTACAAAAAGAAATAATTATAAGAGAAATTATCCATACAACTAAATTGAATATTCTCATCAATAAAAGCAAATAAAAATAATCCAAACTCATCCCAAAATAGTAAGGATGAAACTAATTCACCCCCATCAAATTTCCACTTGTTGTTTATTGCATGCACATCCCACCTAGAAGAGAAGTCAAATAATAATTATCACATCCAATGGAGACTCAAGATCATTCATGGGGTGTGTTGGCCATAAACCACTCTTGAAACTAAAACTCCATGTCATCACATACCCAGCTCCTACATATCTAGAGTCATACTGAATGACATGATAAAGAAGATCTTATCATACGTTGATACAATTTTTTCATGAACCAAGATAGGTCATCATTCAAACTGGTATCTAACCTATTCTATGTCATGGCCTGAGGGGCATTCCCAATTCCCACATGATAGAAACATTGTGCATGAGAATCGATGATAGAACATGGGATCATTTTCCCATTATATCATAATCATAAAACTACAAAAATAAGTAAAAAAACTTAAACTATAAGTGTAAAACCAAAAGTCCATAAAACATTTTCCATATTTGAGTTACAAAATATAAATAAAAAAAATTAGAATGTAACAATGTAGAAAAAAATTCCCAAAAAATATCCGATGAAAGGAGAATCACCTCCCATAATCCGCCACCAACAGTACATCACAACAAATTCCACTAGAAATTTGAACCACCAACTCTAAATCCTTTTTATTTACATGTGATAATAATTACCAAGTCTTCTTAAACACAAAGGTGTAATTATGGTGTGATCCAAAGCCTTATAGGATGTAAAACAATAATAACTTCCATTCTATACACACTATAATATAAATAACGTATCAATATTAATAATATGAATGTAAGAGACAATTTTATAAAAACCGAATTTTTAGGAAAACTATGAATTCTTTTCAAATTAAAACATAGTATAATATATGAAGATGGTTAGTGAGTTATCCCCATATAGAAATAGTCACCAGAGAATTATTTAAGAACTAGCTATAAATGGGACATTAGTTACATCATATCTCATATATGGGTGGTATAGAAACCATGACCACAAATTTCTCGTGCATGATCCACTAAGAGATGAAACCCAGTGATCCTAGTGGTCTCCAATCATCAAAATATTTAGTTAGTGTTGTAGTTTCAATCATTTTAGTGAAAATTATTATGATCCACTTAAAAATCATCTAGAATACTAGTCCTAGTCTCCCCAGCTAGTAAATTAGGTTTCCTTTCAATATTCCAGTTTGTTCCACATGTCACCCAACACAACACATTCCGAACATCTATGAAAAAAATGTAACACACACATTATTCCATCACTAGCACACCCAAAATCGTCTTTTGATATAAAATAAATGCCAAAACAATCTAAAAACATGATTCATTTCACGTAAAAAATTTAATAATCCACTTGAAAACATTATAAAGAAACCTCAAGAATAATAACAAGTTTTAAATGAGAAATACACCCAATTTCACATAGAAAACACATTTTAAAACCAAATTCATTAAAAATAAATACAAATATTCCATTAAAACCTCAAAAATAAATCATAGAACATATCAAAATACTCAATAATGCATAAAAACTCCTCAAATAATGTTTAAGTATGGGATTGACTACTTTAGGTGTAGAAACTCTCAGAAATGGGTGAAAAAATCCAAACACACCTCAACAACACACCAAATAAGAAATATAGAACACAAGAAAACTAGAAAGAACATAATGTATCAATATCTAGCCCAAAAAAGTTGTTACCTACCCACTGTAGAATACAATCCCCAAATAAAAGGAAATAAAACCATATAATGGGGATGGAAATAAGGAATAAATTGGAAATATTGAGAAATCATGTAGGAATATAACCAAATATACCATGAAATATAAGAAAAAATGTTGTAAGAGGTATACTAGAGGCACCTGGGGAGATGAATCTTGATTGGGATGAAAGAATAAGGCATAGTGATAGAAAATCAGGGGTATAGAAACCTAAAATACAATTATTAATATCCTGGACAGGTTTCATGGTGAGTCTATAGAGTTTTTCATACCATGTGGTATTGTTATTTCATTAATCTACAAACCTGACATGTTACATGGTAATACCACATGGTATAAAAAACATTCACTAATCGTGTGATGATACTCTGTCAAAGAATAATAGTTGGCCACACAGTTACATGGGATGAGGTACAAGGTTACCACTAACCATGATCGAACCGTGCGACAAAGTTCATCTGACCAAAATTTTACAATTTTCATAAAAAACATAGGGATCCCATCAAGAGAAAATATAGGCAAAAAATAAAAATAAAAAATACTAAAAAAGAAATAAAAGATGTGAAAATATTCATATTTTGAAACCAAATAATATTTACCCTACTAATGTATAGGATATTATCATATACCTAGACTTATTCACCAATTATATCATAGGATTATGATCCCTAATCTATGTTTTAGTTAATCTATTTCCCTAATTATTCTACTAAACTTACTCTTATACAATATATAAACACCATAACTCTTCTAACCCAGATCCAGTGGTTAATTTATTAAATTTTAAATATATATAAGAAATCACATACTACAGGACCAAGTAGATTAGAAGCCTTGGTGAACAAGAAACCAATGTGAATTAGACATTATATTACACAATTTATAATACAACATAACATTTTCATTGAAAAATCCACTTTCCCCTTTAGAATATCTTTATATATTTATCATAATACACTTCTTGGTACCCTGGGAAAAGTAAACATAAGAAAGTGGTAAACGTAGATGGTTATTATGGATAAAAAGAGAGGTATCAATGATCATATAATAAAAACAAGTGAATAAGGGTATAATAAAATGATATTATCATTTTAAAACCATACCATGCATATCAATGATCGTAATCATAATTCAGGGAATAAAAAAAGACGTTCATGTAATGAGTCATCCCCTAGAGCCCGTTTCAGGACTACCCCAAGCCCACCTCCCAAAGGACAGGGATTGGAGACTAGAACCAAATTAATTATCTGACAAGTGGGAGACATTTTTGGTGAACTATTACACACACACACTCATAACCCCAGCACACAGTGCCAAAAAGGGGGAAACAAGCATGCTACGAAGACAACCACTACGAGAAAATAGTTAAAAGATGGAAGTAAATGGGGCCATGATAAAACCCAAAAAAAAGATATAAAAAATAAGATAAAAATATATCTAGTAAAATATTTACAACAAACATTACCTCAAGAGTAGATGAAGAGTAACTACCTAATGTTGTAGGAGTACACCTCGCCTATCTATCCTCACTTGGCACCCCTCATCCTAGAACCAAGGTTTCTGTCAAAACATCAGTCGTTTGCACAAGAGATGATATGTGTGGGCAGAGCTCATGTAGGGGTAATTAACACAATACTAAGTAGGGACCTCAAAAAATGAAAATACCTCGATAAAAACTACACACGAAGTAGTGAAAAACTCACAGTTATAACTGAAACTATAGAAACCAAGACTATCAGTCATAATGCTGAACATATTCTACTGCTATGGGATAACCCATGATGTGTCACTATTTCATGCTAGGCCACTAAGTTCCGCTCTTCATATAAATTATCTTGGCCACTGAGGTCCCCTCATCACTATGGTCTTTTGGGACAATAAGGTCCACCCATCAGTGAGGTCTGTTTGACCACTTAGGTGCCCTCTTCGGCTAGGACACTATGGTTCACTCATCTGTTTGATCATAGAGGTATACACGTCTACTTGGCCACTGAGGTCTTCTCATCACTAAATTATCATGGACCATTGTGGTATTCTCTTCACTCAGGTTAGCTGGGCCGCTAAGGTCCCCTCACCACTTTCTTCTTATCACAGCCCGCCACGTGATTCATGCTTAGAGAGTGGATGATTCTGGAAGAATATAATCCTCAAGCCATTGGTTACATCCCAATATAAATTAATTCTCACATGGACTATGTCAAATGAATTGTATCATAGCGAGTGTCCTAAAGCCAAAAACCGCGGATCAATCATACATACGGTTTATATGTTATGCTCGTTTTACTAAAAATGGGGTCGGTTGCATGTTGGTCATGTGTGGCTCAATCGGACAGTCCTGACCCAACTTGGCCTAGGGTCCATCGACTTGAACCAGTTCTACCGACCTAACCTAGTTCCGACCTAGTTTGGGTTTGACCTGGCCTGTTGGGACCAGCCTGGTTCGCAATGAGTGGACCAGCTGGTTCCTCCCAAGACGTGGTGCCTTCTATGTCTCTCTCCCCCACATTTTTCACCATAGGGTCTGTTGTGGGTTCTTCTGTCATGTTCCACCATGGCCCTTAAGCCACATTACATGGAGCGCCTCATCGCATGATGCGGTATGGCTTGCTGAGTCTGTTTGCGCCAACGCTGTTAGTTGTTGGCTACCTCGATCCACAATCTGAGGCAGCTGCCGCTGGCCACTTTCACCACAATGGCGCAATGCCGGTGACTGCCAGCGGTCTTATTAGTGGTCCACCGAACCTACTTTGGGGGACCTTTTTTCATCTCATGAGCGCCTTCGAGAACCTCGAGTCATTTTCTTCCCTACTACATACTCTATGTTGTCTTATCGTCAATCCAAAGGTCTATCCATGAAGAACATAAGAACACCCCCAATTGTGGGATCGGGGACTTGTTCATGTCACCCCATCATTCCATGTTATAATTCAAAAATGTTTGGGAGGATAATTGATTAATAGAACATGGATAACTCTGATTCAATTCCCTGGATTAGAAAACCCTCCTGCCAAAGTGATCAATCCATGTGTCACGTATTCATAGGATAACCCATGTTTTTCACTCAAATCCATGAATGGGGAAATGGAAATTCAATTCTAAACAAACCCCTACCTTAAGGCTTGATTATTGACTGGCAAAGATTGCACCGATGTCATTCACCATTCCTCAATCCATCATTGGTGGTTGTTCATCGATCATCACTTACCAACGTCAAATCACCATGTGTTTAGAGAAATAATGGTTCATACCAGTTATACCATATTTAGTTAACACATTATATTAAGGAAATTTGTTTTAGGATTTCTGTTATTCTTAGTCGTAGTGTCTTTATGTTGTATTATTTATGAAACAACGTTTTTGTTATGCTCTAGTTTCAACTTCATTACGTTGGAACAAAATTTGAAATTCGAATAAAATAAACTAAATGTTTAATTAATTTTTCTTTATGAAATTTTTTATAATATTTTTGTTAAAAAGTATGAAAAAATATATTTTCCGTCAACCTATGTCGTCTATGGGTAAGCCTTTTCTTAGGTAAAGTCTTCATTCAGAATGCAATGGTTCCATAATATTTTTAAATCAGGCACCCATTTTGAAGTTTCTAAAATCGTATAAGTGTTATATTTTAAATATATGTAAAAATGATATTCAAACACTTAATACATGCTCATTGGGCCTCAATATCAAGTTTCATCTGAGTTCCTCTTCAAAAAATAATCCCATAAATTTTAATAAAAAAATTTACATGAAATTTTTTGGGACATTACATTCTCCCCACCATAAGGAACTACATCCTCATAAGCCAAAAAAGTGAAAAAAATAAATGGGAGAAATGAACATGAATCTGAGCTTCCCATTCCCAAGTCCTCTCCTAGATATTCTAGTGCTTCCACCGACTGCGCAGTAGAGGAATAAACCATTCACGAAGAACCTCCCTCTCACGATCCTTAATCTCTACCAAGAACTCCATGAATATTGCCTCATCATCATGTCTAACATTTCCTAGTAGATGATGTGAGACTGATCATGTATGTACCATAGTAAGTGTAATACATGAATGAAATTATGCAGTGGGTGCATCTATGTGGGAAGATCTTGGTGGTACACCACCTCACCAACTATGCTCAGAACCTGAAAAGGGCCGATAAATCTCGAAGATAACTTGTCACCCAGTCCAAATATTTGTAATCCCCGTCGAGTTGAGACCTGAAAAAACACATGGTCACCCTCCTCAAACTCCAAGGGCCTCTATCTCCTTTCATAAAAAGATTATTTTTTCTCTGTATAGTCCTCATCCTCTCCTAGATTACCTACATCCTCTCACTGGTGTCCCGTACCAACTCTGGACCCATGAGTGCGGACTCCCTTGGGTCTGTCCAGCATAACGGTTATCTAAATGGTCTTCCACACAGATCCTCAAATAGTGTCATGAAAATATTGGAGTGTTAGTTGTTTTTGTTTACTAATTCCACTAGAGGTAGATGATCCTCCCAATTATGACTGAAGTCCAAGATGCAATCCAAAATAATGACCTCTAAAACATGGATAGTCCTCTCTGTCTGACCATCTGTCTGTGAGTGGATGGCTGTTCTCAAGTGTAGTAGAGTTCCAAACACCTCCTCCAATCACTTATACAACTAGTATGTAAAGATCTTGTCTCGATCAACTTCTATCGTTGATGGGACTTCGTGGAGTCTAACTATCTCATTCACATATAGGCATCCCCTTCTCTCTACAAAACCCTACTCATGGATGGGTAAGAAGTGAGATGACATAGTGATTTGTTCAAAAATTACCCATATGTTATCGTTCCCCTAGATGTGTGTGGTAAAACCATAATTAATTCCATCACAATTCCACCCAACTTCATCTCTAGTACCTAGAGTGGTTGAGTCATCCCTAGTGGAACCGGATGCTATTCCTTCACTTGTTGACAAGTGAGGCCCCACAAAACAAATATTTCCACTTAGTTCTTCTTCCCCATACACTAGTTCTAACATCGGAGATCATGGTACATATTTTACACTCCTAGATGTAAATCAATGGGGGTGGTGTTAAACTTCATCAGAACCTCCTCACGTGTTTCCACTATTATAGTTGTTCACCCTCTAGAAAGGATTATGTGATCTCTACCTACCAAATATCCATCAAGAGAATTTCTTGAGGATAAATAAACACATAGTTACACACATTCAACAACTATAGTCTCTTCTTCCATAACTCGATGTAATATTGTGGGAGTGATAGACATCGACTGAAGGTAAGTTTCTCCTTTAAAATCCGTTAAGGATATCTACATCATGGATAACTGCTCTAATGCTTCAATCAGAAACTAAAAAATGGATCTCCTACTAAGCGTGTTCACCACCATTTTTACCTTCCTAGGATTATAGACTATGATGAAGTCATAGTCTTGGAGAATCTTTACCCACTCCACCTACCTCATGTTCTAGTCCTTCTGGGAGAAGATACACCTGAGAATTTTGTTGTCGAGGTAGACCTTAAACTGCTCTCTCATTAACTAGGGCCACCACATTTTTCATTAAAATACCACTAGAGCTAGATCCATGTCATGGGTCATGTATTTAAACAAGTTATTTATCATCTACCATGAACCACAAGAAATTACTTCATAATCCTACATTAGGACACAACTCAATCATGTCATTGATTCCTCGTAGAATAATACATACCCAATCCCCTCCTCTTGTAGTCTCAAGATGGGGGCACTCATCGATCTTGTCTCAACTATTGGAAACTCTACTGGAACATATCTAATCACTCAAAATGTTTTCCCTTCCATGTCAATGCAGATAAGGGTTCTTCTACCTCAGAAACTTTAGGCCTGAATCTCGGGTAGTATCCATCCCAACCTAAGAAAATTTTCATCTCATTCACGCTCTTAGGTGGCTACCAATAAAGCATCAGCTCTATCATTGCTGGATCCACTTTAACTCCATCCTCTGAAATGATGTGTCCTAGAAAGTGGATCTCCTGAAACTAGAACTGAATCTTTGAGATATTCCCATAAAGGAGGTTCTCACGGAGTGTATCTTAGACTATCTTCAGGTGTCTCACATGATCCTCCAAAAATTTCGAGTACACTATGATGTCATCAATGTTGATCATGAAAAAATAGTCAGGGTATATATTTAAGATCATGTTCTTGAGTCCCTTGACCACTATTAGGGCATTGGATATGCCGAAAGGTATCACCAAGAACTCATAGGGGACATACCAACATCTGAAGGATGTCTTCAATACATCCTCATCCCATACACGAAGCTGATGAATGCATGATCTGATGTCTATCATGGAGAACCTTCTCTCTCCCTTCAGATGATCTAAGAGGTCATAAATCTTCTGTAGTGGATATGTTTTCTTCATAGTTACCTAATTTAGTTGTTTGAAATCCAAGAACAACCTGAATATCCCATCTTCCTTCATGGAAAACAATATTGGAGCTACCCACATGGAAACACTGGGCCTCATAGATCCCTTCCTGTGAATATCATCTAGTTGTACCATCATCTTTAGAAACACTACAGGAGTCGTCTGATATGCTGATGTGGATATCAATGTCGTCCGAGAGTACAAATCAATGTAGATTCCAACCTCCAAGATAGGGGCTAATCCAATAACATCCTCATGAAATATGTCATAATACTCATCCACCACTATAAAAAATTTAGGACTCCTCTTGTCCACTACATCGAGTGTGAGTCTAGCCATCTGGTGAGTGATCAGCCACACCCTTCTCTGGGAATGTTATTTCTGTGCTACCAGTGTTCCCCTATCATATATGAATATAAACCTTTTTGTATTTATGTGTACATAAAAAACATTGAACCAAATATATTTTATTTTTCCATTAACAATGGATAACTAGTCCATACCCAAGATAACGTTGTAAGGTCACGACCCCACTAATAGTAGATCCCAGCCAAATATCTTGCCTCCATGAGTAATATCACACTTTGGGAACCAATGTGTAATCATTGAACCCACTTCCATATAAGTCTCTATCAAAAAGGATTGAGCCAATGACTCAACCGGAATGTCAGAGCTCTGAACAATGTTTGAGGCAAGGAAAGAGTGGCAGGACCATATGTGTGTATGAACTATTGATAAGCTAGAGAAGACACATATCATACCACTAACCATATCTGGGGTGTATTGGTCATAGGAATACATTGGGTGAAGCTCTTCTTTCCCCTATCGACCTTCTCCTAGAGACCGGGATGACCACATGGGGGTGGTGTTGGTAGAACATTGATCTTCCACCACCACCTACTTTTCTTCCTACCCTCCCTGCCATGTCTACCTCCATCTAAACCACCCAGATCGAACATCATCCTCTGCCTTAGTGGTCCCTTGGCCATCTTCCAGTCGTCTATGTGGAGAGTCAGGAAATCAAGAACCATTTGTCCCTACCCACTACATGAGTTACACACCCTTCTCCTAAAATGAATCACTCTATACTGGGACAATTGTACTTTTTGTCTTGCATCCTGGGGCCATCCCCTGAAATTTCTAACCCACTTAGATCTTCGTGTCTATGGAATTATACCAATGGATGAAGACTCCACTGATCAGTGTCTATTGGTATCTATGAATGCTAGCGCCAACTCCACCACAAAGATCTCTATGATTAGAGATCGCTCTAGAACCCCAGCCTAAGTTGTGATGATATGTTATACCATGGACACCCTGATCTCCAATCATAGACCCTACAAAAAATTCCAATCCCAAAAGAACATGTTTCTCCCCATGTTCGTGGATTAATAAGAATGATCGATGAATAACATTGTGTACTCCGCTACTTTCATTATACCTTACTGTAGGTGTAGTTTCTCCTTTATACGTATTTAGTGAAATTTCACTGGAAAGAACTCCTCCTTAAATAGGCACTCAAACATTGCCAAGGAGAAGGTCGCCTCATCATGTGTCTAGATCATCAAGCTCGACAACCTCCCCACCAAGCCCTGAAGAAGGCTCGAGGCTAAGACATACATTTTGTTAAGAGGCATCCTCACCAACTGAATGAAATGGGTAACCACCTTCACCCAATCCTCGGGCACCTGGGTGTCAGTATCTCCCCTAAAATTCAGAGGACTCTACCTCAAGAACTCGTGCATGACACTGAGCCTGTGTTCATCCACTACTGGTAGTGCTGTTAGCAATAGCTGCTCACTGGGCGGGGGAAACACTGGTGAACCTCTCATTGGGGCCATCTCTTGTTCTGGTCCCTATAATGACTCCTCATCAATAGGAATACCATCATGATGGTCACACACGGGAATCTTGGTTGGAGGATATCATTGTTTCATCCTAAAACATATCGAGATGATACAAAGTCAATATAATACACCTGGTGAGATGAATCTAAGTCAATAAGTACAAGGGAACACCCGCAATTCCAATATGATGCATGCAAATACTATTTTCATATATCGATTTAAAAAGAATGAATCAATGTCCTGGTGTATGGATACATCAGCCACCACAACAACACTGGAATCCTCGTTCTTTAATGTTTAACTCGAATCATTTAACATTATTTCCCCAAAACAAATCCAAAAAATCTTGGTCCATAAGGTAGATCGACCTCCTTTGATTACAATTTTCCATGACCCCTCCCCTAGGGCTCGTGCTATGACTACCCCAAACCTGGATCCCAAAGGCTATGGGATGGTGACTAGTACGAAATGAATTAGGCTAGAAGATGGAAGCATTTTCCATGTACCTATACACATGCACACTCACAGCCCAATCCCACAATGCTGAATAGGGGAAACATGCATGCTACTAAGACAACCACGGAGAGTGAATAGTATTATGATAGAAGTGAGGGGGCCATAATACAATCCCAAAAAAATAAAATATGTAGACAAGAGGGTAAAAAAGTCTCACGAAACCTATCTAAAGAAAACCCTAAATGAATAGTAATTTCAC